>JAKELP010000004.1:19549578-20749578 GCA_029929735.1 Mimosa pudica | reverse complement strand
ATCTAGAGGAGGCCTTTGTTATTTCAACATGAATATTTAATTTCGTAAGTAAATGATAGTATTTAATATGGTATATATATTGCATAACATCTTTTACAAATTGTGTATTATACCAAAAACAGAAAAGTACCCAAAACAACAACAATAATACCCATCACTATGATCAAATAACAAATGATCGCATTAAAACTAAAGCTCCCGTAAGCTCTTGAAAATCTTCAAGTTACAAATTGATAGAACGATGATTGAAGTGGAGACACGAATAGTTCTCCTACAAATGCCATAAGGTATCCAAATAAAAGAATAGCAACTGCAATTATGAGATTACTGGTGAGTATGGCGATGTTGACCAGAAAATGGGCGAGTGTTCTTTTGCAACGAGAATGGACCATGGATTTTGATGTGGTTATTGCTGGGGATAGTAATAAGACGTATTTGACGACAAGATTGATCAATGTGGTGTATATTGCTATTCTTGAGCTAAGTAAAGTTTAAGTTACTTGGGATCGCAACGTTTTGTCCAAACATAAAGTAACCCAATATTCCTGTTGCTGTGTAACCAATAGTGCATAATGAAAAGCATACGACCAACACCTGCCAAGTCATTACATACACTTTGATGAACAATAGTTTGTGATAGTGAGTAGTCACAAGAAAAGATAATTGCAAACTGACTTCACTTTATGAAATTCATAAACATAGAAACTTGAGCAACAAAGTCTTTCTTAATTCACCCTATTATTACTCCCTCTGTTTCTAAATATAAGAGTTATGTATTTGACTGTTTTTTAGAATCCTGAACAAAAGTAAATAATTAACTTATAAATTGATTTTTTTCTCTAAATTAGTTTATTTGACTTATAAACTAAAATATAACGAATTAATAATATACAAAATATAACTATGTGGTTCATTTTCATTTCTTTAATTTCTCCAAAAAAAAGTCAACTAACTTTTATATTTGGGAAGAAAAGTATTATTTAATTTAAATGCACTTGCTATTATTTCTTCACCGTGCATTAACAAAACAAATAATTAGACAAAAATGTTAACTTTTGTGTGGGAGGATATACATGTATGTATACATACTTACACGTGAGAAAAGGCTTATATTTCTCATTGAGATGTAAAGAGTGGGCAAAATTGGATGAGCTTCATAGCAAAAGGCATATAAACCCACAGCACGAGATAATCCTCTCCATCTAAACACGGTTTCTTTTCCATGGAACTCAGTTCCATCAAGAGTCGCATCACACAAGAGAGAAGTGAGTAGCAAAAGCCAAAGCCCCAGTAATAGCAGAAACATAGGAAAGTAAACTCAAGTAGTCTTGCAAACAAATCGAAGGAGGAGTAAAAAGTGCGGGCAGAATTGTGATATAAAGTTTGGCCCCACCAACATTTAACTCTCCTGTATTTGGAAAGAGATTAATATTACTCATATTGTCTCCTAGATGAGGTAACCAGCGCTGGTTATAGGCTCTAAAAATCTTCAAGTATAAGCATTTGGAACCACATACCAAATCTTGTGATCGAAAGTATTTTATAAATTTAGCTTGTCACAAATAAGTAATAAATTTATATATGCAAGTATGCTTTGCTCACACGATGTTTCTTTTGATGTTTCTTTTGATCAGTAGAATGCTCACACGATTTTTGCTTCAACAAAGTTAGCCAACTAATTATTACTTACTTGCATGAGTTGCATCATAACATGCAAAGCATACTTCCGAACAAAATGGATATATCAATGATTTATAAAAAAAAATCGATATATCAATATACTAGTATCATTCAACCCATATATAAATTTAACAATGCTAGCTTATTTATAGGCAAAACATATAATGAGATCAAAATAAAAATAATGTTAATTTTTTATTCAAATATATGAACATTTGAAGTACGATCATATAACTTAAATAATAATAACAGTAATCTTAATATCCTATATATTCAAATATTTGAATATAATATTGAATAATAATACTCCCCCGGTCATTAAGAATATTAATTTAAGTTGGTTCTTATCACATGTACCAATTCAGCTTAATTATATATCTTTATTCTCACTCTTATCCTCTCATTTAAGAAAAATAAACTCGAAGTGGGTATATATTTTGAATTGGAGACGAGGAAGTTGTATTAATTTAGTGACAATAAAGTCAGGCAAAAGCAAGAGAAGGAGCTCCTCTCATTTTAAGAGTGTGCCAAAGTGCCACATAGTCTTAGTAATGACCACCAGATGTTGCGAGTGGTGGCAGTGCCCCAGACAAATTAAAGAACCCCTCCAGGCTGAAACACAAGAAAACACTCCCCACATACCAAACTACATATATAAGCAGCTCAGATTGCTGAGCGTACACGAGTTCCTTAGAGAAGCTCGACATGGGTGTGGCTACTCTATCTTTGTCCCCTCCTTCTTCTGCCTTTCTCTCAAATCGTGGCCTTCTCCATACCTCTGCCAATCAGAGGCCCCATAAAAGCCTCCAATTCTCGGTTTCAGCAAAACAAGACAAAGAACAACCCATGCCCACAAAGAAATCCCTATTTACTAGTGTAACTGATGCTCTCGATTTCGCCCAAGTGAGATCTGCCGAGGATGCCCAACTTCTCGAAGATGCCAGACAGGCAACTAAGTCAGGAGAAAGAATGAGCAGGGAACAGGTATATTATATAACACTTGTTTTGGCTGTGCATGTGCTTGCGATACCTATTTCTCTTAACTGAACTGTTTGTTGCTTTGGTCATCAAAGTATGGAGCTCTTAGGAGGAAAATTGGTGGGACGTACAAGGATTTCTTCAAATCCTATGTTGAAGGTGAGTGATGGTTGTGTTATTCTATGACATGTGGTTTTGTGATGTAAGTTTGAATTCTGACATGCATGCACGAATGAATGGGTGCAGTGGATGGGGAATATGTAGAGGAGGGATGGGTTGACAAGACGTGCAAGGTATGCAAAAAGGACACGAAAGGTGAGGCAAGGCAGGTGGACAAGTTTGGAAGATATGTTCATGTGGCTTGCTTAGAGAACTCCAAATCCGGCAACTTCTTCACCAGATTGTTCTCCCGATGACCCTATCCCCTGGCTATTACCCCATTTTGCAGTTATTTATACATATTTTGATTTTGTGTTGTTGTGTTCTATACAGAAATGAACTTGAATATATTCAACCTGGCCGCGAACGTTCATTGATAAATTAAATGCATTCTTCTTCTTTTAATTTGATTTTGGGATCAACTTTATGGTTCTAAGTTTCTCAATAGTTCCTATTTAGGCGGGCTTTATTTTTGTTATTCGGATTGAACAAAGATTCTTTTTTATAACGTTACGTTGGTTATACAATCTCAATTATTTTTTTTATTGTAATGATAGCATCAGACTCTACTCTGTTATGTTAACAGAATGTACATCACAAGAAGAAAATAAAACATCTACAGCTATAGCCTCCGAAATACATATTGGAGGAAAATCATGAAATAAGAAATTAACAGGTAAACTAATAGCTTATTGAGCCAATATGTCAGCAACAGAATTCTTTAAATGTGTCTTCCTTGTATATATACAAAAAGATAATGTCAATATAGGCAGCAGGTTGCACTTATTGTTTACTTCAAAATATTCGTGGGAGAACAGACAATTAAGCTCGTAGCTTCAATACATTAATATTATTATGAGTTTTTTGTGAACTAGTCTTGACGTCCAAATGAAAAAAGTTCAGAGTGGTAAGTTGAAGCATTGGGTTCCAGAGCCCGGTCAAAACGCGCCATGGGATTATTTTTAATGTAACGAAGAACACAGAATAATGTACAGAATTTAGTTTATGTATTGACTGAGAGAGAGGCCAATGCAAAAGCACAATACATATTCCAGCTGATATTGGGTTGGCTTCATATTTCAATACATAAACTGAATTTCTAATAGAATTTGAATAAGCTAGACTGTTGAATGCATGACTTGGCTTTAACAAATTTGAAACAAGGCCGAGAGATGTTGTTCAGATGAATTAAATGTTTTCTAATCCCTCGAACTTCCTTATAATATTATATACTAATGTTTTCTAGAGAGATTAAGAAAGTTCAATAGGTCTTTAAAACATAATGTTTTGTATATTGCCAGAAATATGTTAACATATGATTAAATAAATTAATTTAGATAAAATATTTGGACAAAATCAATTTTATGTAACTCAATTACCTTTTTATGATTTTTTTAAAAAATAAATTAATACATATATTTAAAATTGGAGCGAGTATTATTTAATTATAAAATTCACGTGTTTTGTCTTTATTTAAGATAAAAATTTCATTATAATGTCAAGTAAAACATCCATTTTTCACAAGAAATGTGGAATGTATCTCAATAAAAAAAACAAGGAAAGATTATAACTACGTCTTAGATAAGAGAATCAATCACCAACACATCGAAGGATTACATTATACTAGTATTACTTCTTATTAATAAATTAATGAGTGGATAATGCAGCTAAAAATTGTTAATGACAAGTACGAGTTGTCATTTAATGATTTTTTAAGTTGTCAATATTGAGCTGCATTGACAAAAGCACTTCATTTGATGTAGCTTGATGAATTTCTGGGATTTAACTGCGATTAATTCCATTATTTAACACCTAGTTGTAATTTTTTTTTTATAAAAAAGTATTCCATAGTTTTGTCTTCAATTTTGTATGATGGCCCATGCCCCAATCTTTCCTACCAAACACAAAGCCCACAAGCCCATTACTCAAGCTAATAATAGGGAGAGAACCGTTGGGGAAGAAAAGGCGGGATTGAACGATTTGGCGGGAAAAAAAACCTTATAAGCTCAATTTGGTGGGAAATCGATTCACATACTCCGTTATCGCCCACACTGTGAAGACCGAAGGAAGCAAATCAATTGAAGAGGCAAAACTCAAATGGTGGGCCCGGCGTACGATTTTCTGTTAAACCCTCTTGGCGGCGTCAGGTCAACGTTTGAGAAGGCCATCGCCTCAGGCTCCGATCCCGCCTCCCTTAACGGAAACGACTGGGGCGCCGTCCATCTCTTCCGTCAATTCCTCTTCGATCACAACGGTCTCTCTCAGGTTAACCACACTACTCTCTTTCCAACCCTAATCGAATCGAATTTCTTCAGAACGAGATAACTTAGATTTTTCCTTTGGTGAATTAATCAATTTATTAAGTTTGCGGTGGTGACGTGTACTTTAGGTTCCGTTTCTGAATGGTGAGACAGTGAGATGGACAGAGCCCTATACTTTGGTGCGATTCCGTGGAATGATACAGGACATGCTTGGAAATGATTTTTATGTTGGAGCTTATAAGGTAGGGTTTTAAATGTATCTTTGCTTATTTTGGAATCAGCTTCAAATACTATTAAGTTTTGTTCTGACGATCATGCCCATGTGTTTAATTGAATGACGGTTTGGTGTGGCGGACCAACAAGTTTAGGGATGTTTCTCAATGTCCCCTGAGTTCTTCAGCCGATACTCGAATCTGGGAGCGCCGGCTATTAAACTGTGTTCCAGTAAGTCCTTTATGATTAATTTGTAGGTATTCATTAGTTAAGAACTACTGTACTTTAGAACTATAAGCATGTGATGGTAAACTGGTTTTTTTTCTTGCGGTGTCCAATTCTGATGATTCAGCTCAAGTATATGAATAATTTGGCGATGTGTTGCTTGTGTGGCATCATTCATTGTTAAGTTCAGGTTTCCATTTTTGGTTATTTTTCTGAGAAGTGGAGAAGATATGCAAATGCATGAGTGAGAACTGGGGAGTAATATTATGACTTGTTTAATGAGTTAGGTTTTTAATTGTGTGCTTATTTATTTTCTTTCCTATCTATCAGGTCCCAGGACTGAATACGTGGGCAGAAGTTTCGTCAGAAGCATTTAAGGATAAATTAATGGATTGGTCATACCGACAAAGGGGAAAGCGAAGGAGAATAGATCATGAGTCTACTGATTGCGAGGTGGTGCCTGTATTTTCTTGCCTTATGTTTCCTTGTATTATTTGAGCCTTTTTATTCAATTTACTGTCCACGAACTATCACCTTATGAGTAGGGAAAGGTCACTGTAGTATTGATTTTTGACTTTTTGATATGAGCATTTCACATTTCTGTTTTTTTTTTGGACCCAAGTCCAAACACTTAAAATAAAACCTGGGTATTGTATTTGCAGGTTTTTGATAATGAAGTTGAAGGTTCTCCAGATGCCAAAAAGACGGTATATAGAACTTTCATCTTGTTCCTGCTTTTATTTTTAAGTTTTATTGCTGGAAAATAATTGTTCGATATTTCCAACCCTTAATTAATTGCTTAGAGTGATTGGAACTCAAATTTGGTAACTTTTGTTTGCCCATTGGCTTGCCTGTACATTTTATTTTCTGATCAATAATGATTGAAACCATGAAAACTTGGAAGTCTGCCAAGATTACTCCTAACAGTTACGATTATGGTGCAACTTTTATGTTGGTCCTTAATTGATTTGATCTTCCATGTTCCAGAGAGCAGATCAACAGTCTTCCCATGCTTCTCAAACTAGGGGACTTGTGCTTCAGGCTTCTGGATCTAGTATAAGTTTGACGCCTAATCTTGATGGTAATTTACCTCCTTGTCTTGTGAAGGTAAAAGGCAGTCTCCTTTCTTTGTCTTGCGGGATTTCTCTTAAATATTGTCCTGAGATTTAATCGTTATTGTTTCTAATTCAATTATCACAATACTATTTGATTCCCCCTCCCTCTGTCGTGCCAGATATATGACTGCCCGGAGTCTGACTTAAAGCTGAATGATGTTTTTGAGTTTGTTGGTGTGCTTTCTTGTGACCCTGAACTTCAAGTGGACAATGAAGATCATGACCTTTCAAATGGGTTAAGTGAAGATCCCATCCCCCATTTACCTTCCACCAGGGTAATTTATCTTTGGATACTCAAGGATTAGGTCCAAATTTAACATTGGCAACATTGTATTTTGTTTTCTTCTTTTAAGTCCTTGTATTTTTGTTTCCATGATTCAGGCACCATATCTTCATTGTATTATTCACAGAAAACTTGCAGCTAAAGACTTCCTTCATAATAACCCTATTGTTGAGGTAGTTTTCACGTGCACCTAAGTACAGTTTTTTAAGGTTTAACTGCATAATATTTGACACCTAAAATTGTATCTCTAGTTTTTTTCTAGTGTAATGCATTGGTATTTGTAAACACTATTCTGAATAAACCATATCTTTGATCTCGCAGTTGAAGCCCGATTCATTTAAAGAGATGAGGAATGGTCTGTTAAAACATCTCACATCTGTCCTCGGAAACGATGATTTAGCTGCTCAATTCATGTTGCTGCATCTTCTATCCCGGGTATGCAGTTTTGAAACAAATGCTGCGCTCAGTTTTTTGCTTTTGTAAATGTTACATTCATTGATTTTTTTTATATTATTTACCTGATTCATATTTATACTCTTACTATGTGCTCTTTCCACTCCAATCCTAATACTCTCGAAATTTTTTGTTTAATGAACTGCTCTTGATCAGGTGTATTCTAGAGTAGACACTTTGGCTGTCGGCAAGCTTTCCTTGAATCTTACTTGTTTTAGTAAAGAAATAGCGTCTGTATTTGGAAATCAACTTACCACTAGTATCAAGAATATCTTGCCCTTCAGTTGCTGTATACCCCTGACAGTGGACTATCTGAACACTGCTTCACTGGCACCAAGAAAGGATTATGACAATAACAGGTGATCATTATCTATAATATTTCTCAATGAGACATTTCTAATTACTTTTATGTTTACAAATTTTAGTGTTGAATGATATGCTACAGATTGGTAACTGGAGTTCTGCAACTAGCTGAAGGTTCACACGTAACTTTTGATGAGACAGAGTTGAAACCTGGAACCCTCAACTCTGTGGGCGTGGAGAATGCAAGGTTGTTGAAAAATTTCATGGAGATGCAGCAGGTGAGTTTGTTTTTTGGTCCCTATATTGGCTGACTGAAGGTTGGAAATGCTGTTCTGTGTTTGCAATATCTTATTTGAACGTGGATATTTGGAATCCGACATATGGGTAATTCATGTTCCAGGTGGAATATGATTTCAAGTTCTATAAAATGGAGATGCCAGCTGATATCCAAATGTTAGTTTTGTCCGAGGAGAAATCAAATATTTTGCCAGCTAATGTAATTGTACCTTTTCAACCGTCTGATGTAAATCGTTCTGAAGCTATAGTTGAAGAAGCTGTGGAAGCCTTTAGGTGGTATTTGGCCACTGTAAAACTACTTCCAAATTCTATCGGATCAGAAATGCAAAAGGTAAGGGGCCTTCATTTAGTTGGTAGAGACATGTAGAGCATAGTTTAGTTTTAGGGTGAGATCACTCAACAATCCTTAAGTTTCAACTCTCAGGTGGTAGAAAATGATTTAGTTGCTGCAAGAAGGGCAGACAGGAGCTTGAATCCCCAAGATTTTAGCAGGTTGATGGCTGACTGTTTAAATTGTATTGCTGTCGTTGTTTCTGTATTATCACAGTACTGAGTTGTCATGTTTTTATTTTCTTCGTTTTATAGATGGCTGACAATGGCCCGCCTTGTGTCCTTGAGCTTTGGTGATAGCAACCTATCTTTAGAACATTGGCAAATGATCAAGGAAATAGAGAGGCTCCGCAAGGAGAGGCTGAAGTGAGCAAATTTATATGAGGGTCTCAATCCAGAGTTAAGTTATGGCTCTGTAGTGCTAATTCTTAGCGCTGATTCTGGTAAGTGGCTTTAGATGGATCCAAACCGTCTGGTGTTGGATCTGACAACTAGAATTGTTCACCTGCTTGCCCATCCCTCACCAATATAATGTCTATAATTAATTCAGGGTTGCAAATTTGATTGAAATTTCATCTTCATTCAAACAAGGTTTTGCGTCAAGTAAAATCAATATAAATATATAATTTATTCCTTTGTCAGGTTATTGCAGAAATCTTTTATACTCTCTTCGTTCCTAAATATAAGATCACTTTAGCAAATTTAGAGAGATTAAGGAAGACATTCCAATGAGTTAGGATTACATGAAATTTCCAAAATACCCACCTAAGTTTTAAAAATATCCTCCCACCTTCTTCAAACCACTATATTTTGGGTGAAGGGAGTATAGGGGTAATTTGGGGAAAACTTGAGTCAAATTAGAAAGTGATCTTATATTTAGGAACAAGCTCTCCTAAGTGATCTTATATTTAGAAACGGAGGGAGTATTTTATAAGACATTTTCTTTGAAAAGTTAACGAAATGAAGTTTTGAGGATCTCTAACATATGATACTTTATAAATGGGTTGAATTTCAGGTTAACCTCATATTAACTTTGCCCCACAAAAAAATATAAGAAAATGATTTAACTTTATTTGAAAATGTTTATACACAATGGTGGATAGAGAGTTGGTTAAAGGGTTGTGAATTCCATTTTCTAAAGACATGAGCACTTCTTGTAGATGTAAATTAAAATACGCTATTTTTGTGCCGTTAATTATTGTTGGCTACGTTCAAAGACACATATCAACGTGGAAAATGCGTCAGGAAAAAAAAAAATACGTTCCAGTGCAGACAAAAACATGGCATTAGTTTAAGATCCTTTCACTTAGTGCATTGTTTTTGTTTGGTACAACACACCCATCACAGCTCACAAACACTGAACACACCCACCATATTAGTAACATGGACATTCGTTAGGAGGTCATTTGATCGGTGCATGCAAATTAAGAGATTAAACTAAAGAAATAACTTTGGTTATGTTTTTTAAAAGGTATATATTTATACTCTTCTTCATAAACATGTTTATACTCTAAAAAGGGTAAAATCTATATTCTCAATTATAAATGGGGTAAAAGCCAAAAATACCTCGGAAGTTTCCACCCAGGAGCACTGAGTATATGGAAGTTTTCTAAGGGGTAAATATACCCTGGAAACAATAAAAATGGGGCAAATTTGCCCTTCCGTCAAAGACACCTAACAGTCATCCATTTAGTTGACCAAATTTTCCCTCAACATTTTTGGTCAACTAAATGGTTGACTGTTAGTGTCTTTGACGGAAGGGCAAATTTGCCCCATTTTTATTGCTTCCAGGGTATATTTGCCCCTTAGAAAACTTCCATATACTCAGTGCTCCTGGGTGGAAACTTCCGAGGTATTTTTGGTCATTATCCCATTATAAATAAACTTCAAATATGAAGTATTTTAAGCTTAAACAATTAATAAAAAATAATCTTAGTGAATTATAAGAATTTGAGTCATGATGTCTCTCATCCTTTTCTTAGGTTTTTTAATATCTCTTTCCTGTCTTGATTCAATGAAAGTCACCATTGCCAAAGAGACTTAAAGGGCAACAAGTCTATGTATGACGAACAGTCTTGCAAATGAACTCCATCTCAAGAAATGGTTACACAGTTCCTATATATAATAGGCCTAGCGGGCGCCTGTAGCAACCACAGCACGAGCCATTAGAGGCCACATTGGCATCTTCCCATTTTTCTACTCTAAGAAACAAACAATGCTCAATTTTACACAGAATAAGAAACTCTCAACTTCAAGGGAATACTAAGAAACTCCTCCTAAAATTGAGCACCCTCAAATGTCTGACCAAATTGCCAATTAGCAGGTACAACATTGTTGCTAACAACAGTTCTGCCATCGCTAGTAGTGACCTTAAACGAGAGACTCTGTCCATTCAAGTAAGAGTTGCTCTGCCAATTCTGCCCCCAGTTTCTTGACATTGTTTGCCACCCAGTCCTTGAACCCTTGATCGATACGGCCTGTACATCCCCTGCTCCTCCCACATTTGATATCAAAACCAAGTTGAAGTATGAATGGCCATTGATTGTGAATCTTATCCCTCCCTTCTTCACACAGGGCACTCTGTTTTTCACCCCCAAACAAAACAACCATGTTATTGAATATAGACGTGTGTGTGTTTCTTCTGAGAAGATGAATTGTGAGAAGATGAATTGTGGAATGTGGATGGAGTTAATAACATAAACATCATATATTTATTTTCAGAGTTTACCTTCTGAAAGAAATGGGAACAATGCCAGCTTTGTATTGAGCAATCTTTAAGAAAGCAGGCTCAGCAAGATCAAAGTGCTGCAGAGGAGGATTGCACCATCCACCATTGTCATTGGACAAACCAAGGTTAGGAGGACAGAAGTTGGTGGCGGTGACGGTGATGACACGGGGAAGGCACCATTTTGGGTCATTGTCACATCTCATTTCAAAGCAAGACCCACAGCTTAAGCCATTGTTGAATAGAGCTGTACTAAGTGCCGCCGTGTTTGTCCCATAACCTTGGCTGTACAAATTTCCATACCCACACGCTCCACCTACAAAACAAGTAATTATAACATCATGAGAAGAGAAACCCGAACTTTGTTCCAACTTTGATACGTGAAAAAGGCATAGTTTTCTCTAGGGTGATGCATGGTCGTGGTAGTGTCACGCTTAATAAGAAGTATTACCCGTTCTAATTATTAGAGCAAGTTGACCTTTTTTAAGAGATCAAGTGAGCAAATAAGATCCATAAATCCATATTATAGTTTATAAGTAAAATAATTTTAATTTAACTTCGAGAAAAAAAAAATATAAACAATTTAAAATAGTGTAATTTGCATCTTAAATTTATCCAAAAAAAAATATATTGACTCTTATAATTAGAATGGAGTAATGAAATGATTGTTATGACTTCTTTTACACTTTTTAACATTCCATGACCACTATGCACAAATTCCATGACCACTATGCACAAATGAAGTGACACACAATAGAACTTACCCATTGTGCCGGATGCGTCGCCACCACCATAAAATGTGGCATGCCCACTTTGCCAACCTCCATAGTCACCAAAAGCGCTTTGAAGATGAAGAAGGAAGAAAACAAGAGGAATAGCATAGATTGGTGAGAGAGCCATTGCTTGTTCTACAGGGAAGCTCAGCTTTTGTGGACAGGGGAGTGAATTGAAGTGGTAGGCACATTAAAGGATTGTTGGGTTATATAGGAAAAGGTGAGAAGAAAGAGACAAGGTGGGTATTGTGAAAGGGTCATAACCACAAAAACGGATTCACATTTTGAGGCGACACAAGCAGAGGATCGAAGGCGCACATGCATGTGTTTCTGTTAGACTACCAACTGCTTGAGAGCTACGGCCCCACTTACCACATGCTCTTCTTAGTCTCTCTTTTCTATGATTATTTGCTAAGTATCATAACCAACATTACTACTATATAATCGCCTAAAATCACGGTATCAACCTTGCTCTAGAAAGCCCACTAATTGTAGGTTATTATAATAGTAGAGTCAATAATTATATATTGGCTTAAGATTTGTGATGCATGTCCATTGTCCACGCTGGTGTGCTGTAGATGGATATGGTCGGCTACAAGAAATTAATTAGAGAATATATATGCCTCTTATTAATCGGTGGGTCTGCTACTTGTTTTTTTACTTTCTACCCTCTGATGAGAATATTGTTATGTTTTGTTTATGTGTCTCAGGCTATATGTGAATGATCTTACGTGTTAGAGTATATGATATCATCTGTTATTGTAGGAAATAAGAGGACAAAACTTGGGTTTGCATTCCAGGCTCATCCCCTGTTTCTCATCCCCTCCTTATCCTCAAATACACACATAAGCAGTGGCCCCTACAAAACCTCTCTCCTCTCTTCTTCTTCCTCACCTCACTTTATCTCCCTCACTCCCCAACCTCCCATCCCACCGCCTCCTCCTCCAACTTCAACCACCACCACCACCACCGACCACCACCACCGACGACGTCTCACCTTCCAACCTCCCCAACCGTCGGACTCTCTCCTCTCCTCCAAACTCCACGTCATCAACCTCACGTCCGCTGATGTCACCTCCGCCGACGTCTCCAACGTCCTTAAGTCCGCCGATGTCTCCTCCAACCAACCTCTCCGGCGTCGAAGAGAGGACCTGGAGATCAGACCGGTTGGAGGAGAGGTGAGAGGAGTGGAGGAGGTGGAGGCGAGCTGAGGCGGACGGTTGGGGAGGTTGGGCGGCGGGACGTCGGTGGTGATGGTGGTGGTTGAGGTGGGAGGAGGAGGCGGTTGGGGAGGAGGCGGCGGTGGCCGTGTATTTGGCCTGAGGTCTGAGAGGAGGTGGAAGAGTTTTGAGGGAGAGAGAGTGAGGTGGGCCAGTGTAGGTTTTTTAATTTTTTTTTATATGAAACATGTCTGTTTTAAGTGAAACGCATAGTTTTGGGATGAGAAGTGGGATGAGTAAATTGTGGATGAGCATTGAATTAGGATTCACAAAACAAAAGGTATAACGGAAATCCTCTTAAAGAGGCACCGGGATTTCACGTGTGTGCCCTGCTCGGTTTCAGAATCACGAAATTTATTAGATTCTAAGAGGATTTAGTTGTGGTGCCAATATAGCCAAACATCCAACGGAAATGATCCACATGACCGCATCTTTATACTTCTGAAGTTGCTTAACTTTCTGAATCATCTACATTTACCATTAACGGCGCCCACTCCCACAGATTCCTATGTTTTTTTCTGTCGGCTGCCGTAATCATTTTAAAATTATCTCGATTAAAATCAGTCGTTTTAACATTTATAACAAGTAAATCAGCAAAGTAACAATAATGTTAATCGGTAATTGCAATTTCTGTTTATTTAGTTTAATTTAATGACTTGTCTAATTTAGTTTTTTTAAAAAAATAATGCTGCAATCACACCAAAGAAATGCTGATAAAAATGTAAACCGGGAGGCCGGAGTGAGAGGACGAATTCAGTCGATATTGATAAATAACCTAGTTCGTGGTTTATAAAGATCATACATTAAGTATACAATAGTAGACTGGCAAAAAAAAATTAGCACTTTAGTTAAGATGTGGAGAGAGAACGTAACCAGTTGTTTTAGCTAAAGCTTTAGCTCCCTAGTTACTGCATGAAAGCTTGAACACATCTTTAGAAGGTCGAATAGAACATTTTTTATAAAGCTACTTTTAATTAAAACTAGTTAAATTTGAGTATGAGACAGTTAGATAACCATGCATAAAAAGGAAGAAGTATAACAATGTTTAATACTACACGGAAGAACATAAAGCTAAGTATTAAAATGTGGAAGGAGGAGACACGAGGTTGAGTATATATAAATAATAACAGAAAAAGAATGGGTGGGGGAGAAAAATAAATAAATGCATGGTTTTGGAAGCATGTGATAAAGAAAACGGAGAGAGGAGGGTTATGTAACCCCACCATGTTCGCATCACATGCAACTACCGCTCTTACCGCTACACATATCTTAACATATATACGTCCCTTTCTCTACCATTTAGGATTCTCTCCCTCTTTTTAATGCCTCCCAACCTCAACAACCTAATCCAACCATTAGCTATGCATGACTGTGACACAATGCATGAATGACAAAGTTTTAGGGAGACAACAAAATGTGGGAATCTCATATAAATCCTTTGATCCCATTACTAGAATTGAATTTAACGTGAGGACAGGAAAAACGTCCCTTTCGAGTCACCGCAATTATAACATGGATGCTTGAATAATTAAGTGTGCACATGTTGCATGGTAAGCATAACAGAGTGGATGCATGGGAGACTGTGAAATGTTCAATGATGGATGATGGGTGAACGATTAAGCAAGACTCAATCTTTTGCGCATCTCGAGCAATCTCTGTTTTCAGCTCTCTTTTTCTCCTCAAAGAATCCCAAGAAGACATCGAAAATGGGACACGGTTACTGAGTTTCGGACTTTCGGTGTCCACAAAGTCAAAAAAAAAATGTTTCTGTCTTCGCCCCAATCATCAAAAACAAGTACTCGTAGTTTTTATTGTATATAATGACGTCAAGATGAAAAATCCAAATTGAGGGAAAAATGGACGTGCAAAAAGCAAAAAGAGGCCAAGAAATAAAAACAAGAGTAAGAAATTAAAACAAGAGTGTGGTGTGTGGTCGAGGAAAGAAGAAATTGCCTGTACGTGCATGGCCTTATCTCGCAATAACTTTAATTTAATTCCCTTCATACAAAGAGATAAGGCACTGTTGATTATTCAAATGGAGATAACATTCATTATTTTGACAAAAAAGGAAGATGACATTCATTCTGGGTACTCGGAGTAGGAGGGTAAACAACGTTTGCACGGAAAGGACATACTCTCTTGTTTTAATTATAAGATAGATTTGACTTTTCAGAAAGATTAAAATATAGAATTAATCACTTTAAAATGTTCATAACCATCTTTTTTCTTCAAAAATAATTTATTTTACTTATAAACCAAACTGTAATCTTATTATTACACGTGACATGTGTTATAATTTAATGACCTAATTTGATTATCTAACTTCTACTAAAGAAGTATAAGAGGTCTTATATTTAGGATGAAGAAAATATATCTGATACGTTGTTTTTTTACCAAGATATGTGACATTCTTAACGATGCTATACTAAACATTGTTAATGAAGCTATACTTATTAGTGCAATAGTTGTAATGGCTGAAGTGTTTATATATTGATTTTTGATTAAAAAAGGATTTATATATTGATGGAGAGATACTGAAAATATGAGTCCATAGAAGATTTTTGTGCTTGATGCCTGCTAAGAGGTTAGACTCTTCAAAACAGGCCAATGCAGTCAAACAACCCAAAGAGGTGTCGGTCTCAAAACCATCCAAATATAGTTTTTTTTCTTCTCAATGAAAATATATTTCAACATGAAAATACATAGAGCAAATATGCTATTTAATTTATTAAGTCTGAACGTGGCCTATGTATTAAAAGAGGCTTGGCATGAATCTAGATATACCTGTTTTCTATTAAGCCCAACCCTAGGAGGCTAAGAAAAGCAAAACCTATGCCATGATAGGCCGACTGACCTGTTTCAACTCGGCCAGTCGGCCACTATTTCAAAAATGTGCTCGAAAATCGAAATATAGTTTGACCTGGTGCTCCCTATGGGGAGTCTCATATCACAACTCCATTTCAGAATTTTAAAGCCCAGCCCAGTAGAATTTTGATTCTGACTAAAGCCTAACCCAAACCTTCCACAAAATTTAGGCCATGAACTTATCTAGGGGCCTATGTTATAAGTCTCACGTCAGGGAGGTTTTCTCACGATAGAGGTCTTATAATTCCTTACCCCCACCTCAACAGCTAGCTTGTTGGATATGATTCTTTCAAGAACTTGTGTTCATTACACCCTACAGAAGCTTAGTTTGTGTGACATGATTTTTATGTGCTATTCAATTCTCATTCTAATTATCACATTCAATTTCGATTATTCAAACTTGATATTTTACAAAATTATATAGAAAATGATAAAAATGAAATAAATGAATGGTTGAATCAGTTGAACCGTTCAGAAATGGATTTCAAATAGAGGGAAGGAATTATGAGAATCTCTTGCATATCCACTAAAGTCCATGTTGTGGCTTCAGGCAAAGGGGGAGCAAAGAAAAATGGAAACAGAAAAGGCCAAAAGGGCACGTTGCTGACGTCATAAGGAGTTTAGGTTAGCATGAGAATAAAGAAGGTTCTAACCAGCTTTATTGCATTCCGAAGCTACAAAGTCAAGGCGTGGAAGTGATGCGTTACCCACTTAAAGCTGTGGAACTCTGTTACTTTCAAACCGTACATTGTATGACTAAGCAATATAATTTTTTTTTTGGACTGAAACTAAGCAATATAATTAAAATCAGCGCTTACAAAAAAAATATCCGCGTGATATCAATATCCTATTTTAAAATCTAAATTCTAAGGAACATCATACGGTACATCATAATATGTAATATACCCCCAACAACACTTCTTTCTTCCATACGGCTACGAACTATTTATTGATTAGAAAGTACGTAGTGTTGCCATAAATTCTCAGAAAGTGAAGATAAGTAGCAAAAAACTATTGCAAAACAGAGTAAGGAGAGGCGTGGGGGTTTATTGGATTGATGTGAAAGTGAAAGCTCGTGGCTTGTGCGTAGAGATTAGGGAATGCAGTGACATTGAGAGAAGAAAAGAACAGCCAAAGTCAGCTCATCACTTGCAAAAACTTCTGCAAACGTTGAAGCCTTCAAACACGGACAACTATCTCCGGACTTCATTATGCCGTGTTCTTTATTAATTACGTTTGTTCAATGCACCACTATGCCCCAAGTAATGTCTCAATTACAGCCTGGATAATAACCATAACTGAGTTGAAGTACTTATTGTGTTACTTCCGTTTCAACACCTTCCATTTTCTTCTTACTATTAAAAATAAATCATTTCCTCCCCTCTTTTTGTATCCCATCTGCTCCACTCACGAATGTCAGGTCTCTATTCCCTTTTTCTCTTTTTTGGGTCCTTGTAGAGTGGACCCAATCTATTTAACGAATTCAGGAATATACCTCTTTGACTTTGGGCTTAAAAGGGTTGGTAGCACATTCATGTAAGACATCATGCATCCAAGATCCAACTTTTTTGGGCCTGAAGAAATATTATTGGAGTACAAAATGGGAAATTATATGTGCAAAAACTATATAGACTAGAAAATGTCATCTAGCATATGACCTTCAGGATTCGGTCTGCCATGTAATGCAAAAAAAAAATGTGCATAAAGTAGTGTGGAAACCCAATAATGAGATTATCATACAATGTGAAATCCATTTGAAAAAAAGGTGAATATGATTGATAGAGAAATACTAGAGGCCAGCATAGCAGAAAATTATGATTCATACGAGACTACGAGTTATGGGGCTTGCATGCAGCCAAAATAAGAGACCAAAACTGCAAAATAAACACAATTATGGGAAAACACATATCCGACTGAGATAACCTTTCCCATGTGAATTCATCAAGCTTGTGGTTTCAAACAGTTACCTTCCCGTGGGGCCTTCCCAATTGCAAGACACACAACACCCTACAGAACTCTATTGGTTTAACGTGACTTTGTCATTTCCGTGTGATATGTTAGGCAAAGTTGTTGAGAATATTTAATATGCATGGGTCTGATGGTGCGACTTGTATGGTCTGTGTTAAGTCAATTCTTGGGGTCCATTTTGCATTCTCACATATGCTTAATCGTCACAATTTGATTGGGCTGTGACCCAGGCCCATGTGGACCTTTTTCATTTGTCATTGGGGATGGACCCCATCGTCACTCCCACGGTCCCACATGACTTCTCTTGTTCTCCGTCTCAATTCGAAGTACGTACCACCAGAAAATTTCCCTATTCCTTTCTTTCTATCTTCACTCACTTGATCAAACACGACAAACAGATATTTTTTACTTAACAGCTAGCTAGCTAGCTATCTGATGGTTTCTTTCACCATCGCCTCCTCCACAAATAGTTACTTGTCATATGATATGAGCACCTGCATACATATAGTGAATTATACATATTTATGCTTGTTTGGATCTGTATGAAGTATCAATTAAAAATCTCACATAC
This sequence comes from Mimosa pudica, assembly GCA_029929735.1. Classification (NCBI taxonomy): domain Eukaryota; kingdom Viridiplantae; phylum Streptophyta; class Magnoliopsida; order Fabales; family Fabaceae; genus Mimosa; species Mimosa pudica. The sequence goes on along the minus strand of JAKELP010000004.1, from coordinate 20,731,159 downwards.
CTGAAAATCTATTATGTGGCTGAGTTCAATTTGTAAGGTTTGGGGTTATCATCCACCTGCTCAAAATGGCTTTTACTTAATCAACTATCCTGCCACGGCCTTTGTTTAAAAAGAAAGTTAAGTGTATTATTGCTTACAGTAGTTCAAACATCATAATCAAATGATAAACGTTGGATAGGCAATAAATGAAAAACTAATAGCTGTGTATGAGTGAAATTGGTGGAGTGGATAAGGATTTGGTGCTCATAATAAGCACATATCTTTCAAAGAAAAATAGGAAAAAATTGTGATTCAGTGGGATCATGTGCCATAATGATTCTCGTTCATGGCTCCAACTACTCTCTTCCCTTTCTAATTCTAATTTCTAAATTTAACCAAACCCCGTGCATATGTCACATTTGACAATAACAATAAATGAAAGAAGACACCAAACAAACTAACAAACTGTGTCCCAGATGCCTATACAACATCCAAACACTAGAAAGCACTTTGAAATCAACCACTCCCCTTAGTCCTGCACAAAACATAAAGGCTACACCCTCCTTCCCTCCTTTCTCGTGCATCACAGAATTGACTCTCTCTCTCTCATATTTTTTTCTGCCTAGTAAGAAAAATCCCCAACCACTCCTCTGCAGGCAATACCAATTCATCATCTTTAGAAACCTTCATAAACATCCTACTTTTACAATTATATGATAGCTCTTGCCAGCCTATACATGTTGCTTTTGTAAAAGAAGCCTTTGATTGGAGTTGAAGCGTGCAGTGTGCACAGGCCATAGCTGACATGAAAGCCCAGAGATGCTATTCACTATTCAGTACTGTTGACCACTCTTTCTCTTGTCCTTCTAACCCCAAAGATGCTTCTTTGAAAGTCCCCCTCAAACTGCCTTGACCCAAAAGGCCTACCTCTTCCTTTTTTTTCATTGGATCCACACAAAAAAAGAAGAAAAGCCTATAAGAAAAGAAAACCCAAACCCTTCTCTCTCTCACACATTCCCACACGTCTTCCTCTTAACAAACTTACCAAATCTCTCAAACCAAACCTTAAAAACCACTCCTCACTAAAACCTCTAGCACAAATAACTGAAATTACACAATGTCTTTCCATCATCAACGATCTCGACGTCTTCTTCTGGATCATTATTCAGGGCCAACCCCACCAGGAAGCATGTACAGGACAAGGATGACATATACAAGTGATGCTAATTTTGACGCCAACATGGTGATTATATTAGCAGCCTTACTCTGTGCACTAATATGTGCTTTGGGTTTGAATTCAATAGTAAGGTGTGCTCTAAGATGTAGCAGAAGGTTGGCTTTTGAGACAGCAGAGGAGGCTGCAGCTCGTTTGGCTGCTAAAGGACTAAAAAAAAGTGCTTTACGTCAGATACCAATAGCTGTATGTGGTTCTTCTGGAGCTGAAATTGCAGGCACAGATTGTCCCATTTGCTTAGGGGAATTTATGGATGGAGAGAAAGTGAGAGTGCTTCCAAAATGTAACCATGGATTCCATGTAAAGTGCATAGACACGTGGCTCCTCTCTCATTCCTCCTGTCCTACTTGCAGGCAGTGTCTTCATGATCCCTCCATTTCTAAGGCTGCATCAGTACCTACTGTTCAGGCTGTCTAATAGTACCAAATTGTGAGTATATATATATATATATATGAGACCACTTTATTAGAATGCGTCCTTCAATGTTCCTTTGTGTTTGAAGGTTGAAGAAAGAGTTAGGCTCTTGCTAACAGCTGTTAATTATAAGAACTTGACCAGGCGAGGTATTATTGGATATTATATTCTCATGTTCAGAATGTCCTTATTGGGTAATTGTATAGCAAATTTGAGTTCTAGGTGGGTGATGATGTCTGAGGCCATTCAGCGTTTTTTCTTTTTTGCATGATTCATGTTCTTAAAAGAAAAGGTTCTGATTCTCAGTTGTTACCTGTGAAAAGTTTGAAAGAATAGCAAAGGAAGACATGCAATTCGATGGACGGCATTTTTGTTGTTCAAGTGATTGACATGATTTAAGTTAATATCGTGTGCTCAGTGTATGAACAGCAGCTAATTTAATGTAGAAATCTAGCTAGAATTGAAGCAGCTCAATTCATAATGTTAATTCAAAAGCCAGATAATTGAATTAGAATAAACTAGAGAGAAAGTTTGTTAGACAATGTCAAAAGCTATGATGTTAACTTTCCGCTCGTCCAAGGCTTTGCCGCACTCTCTAATCAATTATTATTCGAAGCTTTTATCAAAACCAGACACATGGCTATTTTTGGTTCCAGTGATTAGTTTCATTTTGCATTTCAAATTCAACAATGTTTTAAATTTGTGATTTTTCCATTCCATCCCCATGCACCAGCAGAGAATCTGCTTCCACTTACGCTCACAAGGCATAATTAATTAATTAATTTAAAATCTCCCCATTTTATTTCACTTCACTTTATTATTATAATCTGTGCAGGCTACTCACCAACAACCTTTATCCCCCAAAATATTTACAAAATGTATTTCATGATGAAGTAACCTGACGTTTTATGCTGTCATGCTGACTCTGATTAGTACAATAGAAAATCTGGAGCGTATCTTTAATTCTTTTTATTAGTGTTATAACCAATCCTACTAAGTAGCATCATTCTGATTCGCTCTCGTTTTAATCCACTGCCAAATAATTCTGATAAGAGTTGACGAGATGATTGAAATATACATGAGATTCGTGCCACACCCATCTGGGGAGCAGCTCAGGAGACAAGAAGGATAGCTGTAAAATTGATACTCAACCAAAAATTAAGCCAACATGTCTTCCTTATAATTGACTAGCCTGCACATGGCTACCCAATAGGTCAAAAACCAATCTTGTTGCTTAAACGTTAAAATCTGAGAACAGTTTCTCATAGAAATCTCAAGGGAAAAGAGTGGATGGAGAGAAAATAAGAGAGTCACTTGCTAAATATGAGGTCATTTTCGTATATTCTGTGTGATTTAGATGGACAATTTGAGTACAAGAGCATATGGAACAGACCAAGAATTATGATTAATCTGCGCTAACCTATGGATGTAAGGCCCACTATTGTTTGAAAATGGAATTTTCAATCGAGCACTACCTGTGGATTTGGTTTAAGAAATGAGAAAGAGTGAGACTCTGTGGATTGAGAATAACAATTAGTGAAGGCATCATTCTTAAGTGGACCATCATTTCACACTCACCACCGCCTCTCATCTTTCATCTTCACGTACCCTTTTCTTCATCCCTTCTTCTCTCTCTCTTTTTCTGAAAAATAATAATTACAATAATAATTGTTGGGGCTTGCAATTGCAAAAGATGGTCCTATGGCAGTATGGCAGGTATAATAATGAGTCGGACCACTGAGTACTCATGTTGTACAGCTACGTACACATCAACTTGGCGGTTTGCTACTTACTACTAGTTACTATACTGATGAAGGGATACGGGATACCCAAATGAATGTAATTGGTCAAACTGGTACATCCTTAAAATCTTGACCATTTGTATTCCAAAATCTCTCAAGATCATTAATATTCCGTTTTGTCAGATATCAGTCAAATGGTGCAGGCTTTTACTTGCCAGAGGTTACTTATTGGTTTAAATAAGGGAAATCAACGTACATTGTTTTCTTTAGGGCGATATATTCTAGATGGTTTTCAAGGAACTAGACTGAACCCATGCAGTGCACAGATTGATTTTCTTATATATATATCTAGATGGTTTTCTTTTGAGCGATGTATACAAAGTTTTGACTTTTGTTTTAAAATATTCATTTTAAATATTATGCTTAATATAAATATGGGAAATTGATTTTCTTCACCTACCTTTATTTTAATTTTAAGAGAAAAATTTAAGGTGAGTTTTCAAATGATGGAAGGTAGGTGAAGATAGATGATGGATGAAGTTGTGCATGTCATCATCTTCATTCTCTTGTGCACTTATTTTGCTCTTTCTTCTTCGAGAGTTCAAAAACATGGCTGTGAGATGAGAGACAGAGAGAGTGAGTTTGTTTTTCTTTTTATTATAAAGAAGGTATAATAGTCTTTTTGTGTTGAAAGATAATTAAAGTAAGATTACTAGACACCTTACTTTATTTTGGTCAATTAATAAGACATTTTCTATATTACATGTGATAGGTGAATCGTCAAATTAATTTTCCTGTATTCATACAATTGCTAATATGAATAGTTTCAATCTTAACCAATTGCATGCGTTTGCTCAATTTTTCAAAACAAAAAACGGAAAATGTTTAGTAGCTCAAAATAGTGTTACAGAATCTATATTCTAATGGATATTGATGAATTACGCGCCAACACCATCAACCGCCAAGGGATCCGGTTCAAGTGCTTAGCGGGGATTTGGATGGCGCTAATCAATAAACCGACATGGCGCTAATCAATAAACCGGCGCGTTTTCTTTCTTTCTTTCTTTTTTTTTTTTTTGTTTCTGTTGCCACAACATTCCACGCTTCAATTTATTCATTTATTGGACACTTTAATTTTGTTTCCCTTTTTTACATGAGATAGTTTGATTTTCTCATGTTATTATAATTTCACACGTAACCGGATCTGGATTCTCTCAGCGGCAAATTCTCTCTGCGGCTCTCAGCGTCACAAATCATGGTCATCCAATTGATCCAAAAGCCCATAAAATGACACGTCACCAACAATGATTTTGTCTTTCCTCAACCTCCCCATATCAGATCCCTTCCCTTCAAACCCTCAGCCATCACATCCCAAATCCATGTCCTCCCTAATCGACCCCTCCGGCGCCCTCTCCTCCCTAATCGTCCCCTCCGGCGCCGACCTCATGGCATCCGCTGCCCGCCTAGCCTCGCCTTCGTCTTCAATTCGGTGAAGATTCATCTTCGTTGACTCCATTTACACTGAAAAGGGAAGAGCAAGGATTGGAGGCATTTTGTCTTTTTGTGGGGATCATTGAACGCAGGGAGGAGGTGATGGCATATATTGGTTTAATCATCTAAACCATAAAGTTGGATGAACACGCGAAGGAAAAGCGGAGCGGAAATCTGATCAACGAAGGGACAATGAATGAGGCTCCAATCTGGTGTGTGTGAGTGCATGGTTGTGATGAAATGACATGTCAATTTTTAAGCCGCACGTTGAATTGGACGGACAGATGATTAAATGGATGATTTAATGGACCAATAAAATTAAGACGCTGAGGGCCGCTGAGTTTATAGCCGCTGAGAAAATCCTCTCTCCACGTAACCTGTAGAAACTAAAATAAAATAGTAGTAGTGATGAAAAAGATTTTTTTTTCTTTTCACTCGACAATAGTAATGAAAAATGATATTTTAGGAACTTCAACCTATATTTGTTACAAAATACTAAAATAATTGATATATTAATTCACTCAAATGATTCAGCTAGCTCCTTTATTAAGAAAATGATGTAGTATAACATAATGTTGAACACTTACATAGTATTATGATGAAGCCCATTATTTTGCATAATGTGTTAGATTAATCTCATATAGAAGATCCAATAACTGGCATGGTCCTATTAGCCTTAAAGCATGCATCCACAATCCAAGCTGATATTGGGTCGGGCCATATGTATCCTGATCAAGCCCATTATTTTGATATTATACACCTGAGCCCTGATAAAGTGGTCACAAAACTTTTGCGGCACCCTCTAGGCCTTTATCGCCAAACTTTTCATTGAAGTACAAACGGACTGTCTTTCGGAAAAAGTTTAACGAAAACTCGAAAGAAATTGAGATTTACCAACGAAATCAATGGAGTTGGTTTATCTTGCTATTTATCATTAAGTGATCATTGCTGTTGGGCAAGCATCTTTGTCCTAATTTTAGTTCGTGCCCATCTCAGTTGTTCTAACAAGTTGTCATGTAATGTTGTAACTTTACACGGTTTAAGCTTCTTCAGTTCTTTGTGCTCTTTTATATGGTTCGGATTTATATAATTCCCTTCCTCACTTAAATTAAAGATATCTCGCTCTCCTACCTCCCACATAAATCTCAAACCAACAATGCCCTCATAGCTTCTATGGGCAAGGAGTCTTTTCATTGCAATCTCTCTCCATTTTGTCTCTATTGAAATCTTACAGTGTGTTTTTATTTACCGATCTCGTTACATATATAAGTTTTATAACTCCATTAGATCTCAATGGAGACGAAATTAATAGATCGCAATGGAGAGATTCCGCACTCCCAGCTTCTATCTATTGGTCAGACGAGTTCAGTTTTAACTGAGTTGTTTAAACATTTTTTTTGGACAATGAGTTGTTCAAACTTAAAATATACTCGTATTGCTATAGTTAAAAGTTTGAGCGAAATGCTACTTAATCAATCAGGAAATAAGGCATCGCTATTGTCTCAACAAAGCGAAGTGCATGATGAAGCAGGACAAAGAGTTGAGGCTCTGGATTATGGCAGGGGCACAGTGAAGGAATGACCACTAACAAACTCACTACACTATTCCTCAGAGTAACGAGGGCGCAAATAAAACAAAAAAACGGGGCAATAATCTAAACGCACTCAGAGGAACCAGCAAGGGATATGGCAAGTGCATATACTAGTGAATAGTAATACTCAGGCTCTTCACTGACCATTCAAGAATCGAACAAAAAAGTTCATGGAATTGTCATATAATTAAAATGAACATTATTCATGATTGCGGTTGAAGAGAAGCCTAGAAAGACATAAATCATTGAGTACAAGATGCAGCAGAAAAAAGAGTTCACTTAGACAACTCAGCAGAGAAAGTGGTAGCCAAAGATTTGGTAGTTGAGGGAGACACACCACTTGAGCCACCCAAGTACCACCTCTTAATCGCATCAACCACATTAGCATTCTCCACAACATACTTTGATTCTTCCTTTCCCTCCACTGTCACCCCAATCTGCACACAAAAAAACCCTTTACAAGTTACGAACAAGGCCTTCCCTTTTGGAAACCAAATTGTTTAATTACTTAGTTGATCAAATTTAGTTTACCTTGGCTGTTTGGGAATCTGCGGGAAAATGAAATGTGATAACGGAGTCTTTCTTGAAGTAGTAGTGCTGGAAAAACTCAACGACTTTTTCAAGAGCTTCCTCCTCTTCCTCCTCGTACTTGTCATCTGCTGCCAAACGATCTCTGACAGCTGTCTCTATCTGTGTACCGTACTGGGAGCCCTTGATCTCCTTGATCACCACTAATCTTATAAACTTCTCCACGGGGGCTGCATCCACACGTACCCATCAATCACACACATGTTTGTTTCAATTTCGTTTTAATCACAAAAATTCTTCTTTGAAATGAAAAAAGAGGTCCCTGTGGAGGAATAGCAATACAATACTACCTCCAGTTCCTATCCTATATATATGACATTAGCTTTTTTAAAGCTAAATACTTTATTTATAAATTGGTTTTCAATTTTTTTTTCTAATTGAGTCCATGCAACTTATTAGCTAAGAATTAGGGGACCTTTTTGAGAATACCAGGAAAAAGTTAAATAAGGTAATTAAAAATTGATTTTTTTTAAATTTTTTCTCTAAATTAGTTCATTTAACTGTAAGCTAACATATGAACAAATAATATACAAAATATGTTGCTGATAAAAAAAAATATATATACAAAATATGTTAAGAACAATTGTTTCATTTCGCTTTTGCTAGGATTTTCCGGAAAAGTCAATTAGCTCTTATATTTATATATGGAGAGAGTATTATGTAATAATATACAAAATATATATCTTATAACTAAGCTACTCAATCGGTCACGGTTTATATTTGAAATGGATGAAGTAATATGTGATTGGGATTAATAGTTTACCGGAGATGAGGGAGGCGAAGAAATCATCGCTGTCTTCAAGCTCCTTGGGAGATTTACCCTTCCATTGCTGCAGGTGATTCACTGCTTCAGATTCGAAATAGACACCGATGGAGTAAAACTTAACCTGAAGGAAGTGGATCTCCATGTCCGTGATCCCTGTTACACAATGGGAAAATTGAAATAGGATTGGAGGGTTGACTTGGGAGAGACAAATATTCCAGATGCTAAGATGAAAAGATATTTGGGAAGAGTAACTAGTTAGAAGTGAAACTGACCATGACCCAGCAGAGATAGGGGCTTGGCGGTGGTGATCTTGGATGGATAGGAGATTTCATCAACCAACACCGTTTCACTTTCAGCAGCCACTGCCATCGAAATCCACAACAAATCAAAAAAACAGGCAAGTGATGAGCAAAACTATTAAAAGGAAGAGAGAGAAATAGATAGACAGATAGATCAATATCTTACTGTCTTACTAGTTGTGTGGTTGGAGAGAGTAGAGAGTTGGATTCGTGTAAGAGAAGAGGCCAGAGTTATTACGAGGAGGGAGGGAGGAAGGGGAGGTTATAACTTATAAGTGAGTGGAATGGGCAAAGGTGGTAGGTAGGTAGAGAAAGTTGATGCGGCCGTCACATAACCATTTCATATTTGATTGATATTTCTAGTTTTCTACCATACACTTATAAATTCCATTCTGCTCTGTACGTGGCCACCTTACATCCTCCTTTCATCTCTATCATCGTTTCATTATTATTTATTATTATTATTATTATTGGTTAAGACTTGCATCCTATGCTTCCGTTACCCAGTCTCGCTTTGAACATTACAAGCAGAATTAATACTACATACAGCCCATTACCATTTAATTTAAATGTGATATCTTAATTGAAATAATGGGTTGATGCATGGTTGTTGACTTCCAGCTGATCGTTCAACTCACTGCTTGTGATTGAAATAACGGGTTGATGCATGGTTGTTGGCACGAGCCCTACCCTTCCTTCTACCTACCCTTCTCTATGTCCATAAACTGGTAAAGACACACACCAATTATTTAATCAAAAATCTAAGGCTCTTCCTGGTCGGATATCACTAAAACCTTGGGGTGTTGACCACTCTATTTTTTTTCCAGTGCTTGACTTTGATTTTCACAGTGCTTACACTTGCCAGTTTTTGAATTGCTCATCTTTTCAATTATTAACATATTTCTTTCTATTTTTTAAAGAACTAATATTTTCAGTTAAAAAAAGAATTAATATTTCATTTTTCCTATACCTATCCCTTTCTAACTTTGTTTAAGTAAATAATGTTGGGTGCTGAAAATTGTTTAAAATATAAAGATTGAGTGTTGAAATATTTAATATGGGTATTTAAAAGAAAAATTCACATTTTATTTTTGTCCAGAATAAAATACTAATGGTCAGCATAGCAGTGTGCCAATGTCTTCGGCCCTACTTTAAGATTTCAGACTTCATGGTGCTCAAAAAATGGATGAACAAAAATGTGGTCTTCAAAAATGTCATCTTCCGTGATGGGGATCGGAGTCAAAACAGAGCTGCTGACCATTATGTAACACACCAGGCACGTGCACAGTAGCCCGAGCTAACACGATCTAAAGATAAATCAAAAAAATGTTGAACAGATCAATAAAGGAATATTGGGCAGATTCAGTGTAATCATCACTTCGTTCCACCGTAGTAGTTTTATGGAGTCAAACATGGTACAAGCCCTTATGGTTGAAAATTATAAGATCTCTTCAACTTTAAATCAGACCACTTAATTATAGCATATGTGAGATGTAATTAAATTGCAATCGAAGTTTCATAAGGGCATACAGTTGGCCTATGAGTATATTCCATTCACGAAAATTGGTATTGAACTGCCAACCACTTGTTCAAGGGACAAGAATATTTGACTATTTTTTTTACCCAAAGATATTCCCACCTGCGTGTCAAGTGAGACAAATCCCTCGCCGCTCTGAAGTCTCATATAGGGGTAGACAGCTGGCATGTGAATTTGAACTATTCGCAAAAGGTAGGGATCGAGCCCTCAACCACTTGCTTAAAGGACTAGAGTACATGTCACTCACCATATTACCTATTTTCTTTTTCTGTTTGTGAAGATTCACGTGTATTATTGGGCATGCGCGCCTTCTAGGATGATGATTCTGGGCTTTCCTTAACTCATTTTTTAAAATGGTGAGTTTGTCACGTAATGGGCTCAAGCTCATTGTATCCCGTAAGATAACACTCAAGCCCCATCACAGCTCATCATGACATCATACATCTAATTAGATTTTTTGATTGAAACACATCTGATTGGTACATGGGACAATAGGCCCTATATAAGAGATTTATATTTCATATAGCTCTATTGACAACTCTTGCACTTATTAACGAAGACTATTACATTTGTTAATAGCAAAATCAAAAGATACCCAGTAGTTTGTTTCATTCTTAATAATATTTTTTCCAGTTTTACTGTAAGTTAATTTTTTTGTGACATTACTCTAAGTTAATTTAGCTCAATGTTAGAAATTGAAAGGTTAATATTTTTTAGTGTTTTGAGACTTTCATCTATAAATTACTAATCGCTAATGTATCACGGGATGAATGCACAATTAATGTTAGAAAGCAAGGGAATAATTGAATTTAATTAATCATCTTCAAACCAAAATCGCAATCAACCCAACATTTTTTAACACTTTTTTGTGGAAAAATTTGGAACATGTTGATTTTCCCTGAGATCTGCAATCCAAGGCAAAGGTAACAAATCTAGAAGCATGGAATGCGGCAAGATAATAATCTGTATTCTTTACCTCTGGAACCATTCAGAGAAACATTTAACGCGTGTCCTTAAATCGTGAATATTTTTGATGAAAACAATGGTTTTGAATTGAATTTGTACAAATCTAAAACATTTTAAATTGCATTAAAGTACACCAATGGAGCCACTGTTAAAGCCTTAGGGCATACTACTCCTTGTTAATTAAGGGAAATGTACAACTTAATTATAACATGTTTTGTATATTATTAGATTATATGTTAGATTATAGGTTAAATAAACTATTTTAAAGAAAATATTTATAAAAATCAATTTTTAAATAATCTATTTATTTTTATAGTGATAAATTTGACGAGTAAATGCGCTGGCATCAAACTGCAAAACTGCTGACGTGGAGATCCACCAGATCCGACGTGTCATGGCTCTTCGGTTCTATTGGCCAAAACTTGAGCTGGAGCGAACGCCAGAGCATGGAAGCGTACGAAAAGCATGCGCTTGTCGCGGGAATCCACGTGCCTCCCGCCCACCAACTTGCGCCCCCGCGTCTTCGTTTTTTTACGTCACACTTCACCCCTACCTCTCTATTCCCTACGCCGAGCCCACCCCCCTCCTTTCCCTCCAACCAATCCCCACCTTCCATCTCATTTTCCCGAGCCCCCAATCTACGGTCCACAATTCTCTACGCGGTATCGAAACACACTCAGGAAAAAGTCACACCAAAACCACGCACACCCAACCACAGGCAAATAAACACCCTTTCCCCAAAAGCAAAGCGATTCTGCTATTGGGAAGTTTAAGCACGCATACTTTAACAATAATAACAATTCTCCCATAAACGTTACAAATGTGAGTGTACGTGAAGCTCCAATTTATATTTAATACATAACTCCATCACCATTTACCTTCAATTCAAAGCTTCACATCATCATAATAATTCCCACCATCTTCTATAAACGCAATTCCATTGATCAATATCTCTTTCAAGAATTCAATTCATGGCGTCGGCCACGATCGGCATCGGAAATCACGCATGTGTCGGCGGTCACGTAGGGGAACGGAAAATCAAGAATCGGTGTCATGATCAGACGGTGGCGATCGGTGATCGGAGAGGAATACGTAAGTGCAGAATCTCAGCCGCGACGGCGAGTTTGGAGCCAGTTCGGAAGTATAATAATAAGGATCGGAGAAGCGACGGCGGTGAAGGCTACGATAGGTTGGACGAGTGGATGAAGAATTCGGTGGAGGAGATAGTGAGGAATTTACGAGAGGCGCCACTGTTAGTACAGGTGTATCCGAACAAGAAATCTGACGGCGCTGAAACGGCGTCGTTAAGGACGGAGAAGGCAATGGCGGAGGAGTGGCCGGAGTTGGTGGAGAAATGGGAGAAAGGAGAGACGCCGTTACCGGAGGGCGTTATTTTGGTGGAGGAATTGGGCGGTGAGGGTGACGACGGAGAGGAGAGGACGACGAAGGCTTGGGGCTTAGTGGTGCAGGGGAGAGGGGTGGGAAGTGGGCCCGTTTGTTATTTGCTTAAGACTAGTCGGGTCAAGTCTGGGCCTGGGATGAGCCCGTTTTGTACCCATTTTTGTTTGGTGAGGGTTAAGAGTTTTAGAGAGACTGTGGAATCTCAGCTCAAGAATTGTTGGCTCTTGCAGTGTAAGGGATCTTGATGCTTAATTGGTTTCAAAAACTGTACAGATTATGAAGTTTATTAGTATTGTATGCCAAGATGAATTGTGCATTTGATCATTGATATGAACAGATATCGATTTCCATATTTTATCTGGATGTACGTATTTCTACTTAATTAGTGTATAAATTTTAGAGACCCACCTCAAGATGGGCAAATGTTTTGTTATGATTTTTAACTCTGTATGATCAAGTAAAATACTACCTCCGGTCCTAAATATAAGACCTAAATAACTTTTTTTTTGGAAAGATTAAGGTTGTGAAATAGGTTATTAAATAATAACATATTTGATATTTTTTTAAATTATCCATTAGCTTATAGTTAAAATAAACTAGTCTAAGAGAAAAAATTAGGTAAATCAATTTATAATTAACTTATTTTTTACTTTTTTAGGATTTTTCAAAAAACTCATCTAGGTCCTATATTTAGGACCGATGGAGTAGTATTCAAACCAATCAAAGATGTTTACACTCACGGGCTTTTGTGGCACTACAGGGGCCACCTATGGAAGTAAAAATCATGGACAACCACTACTTTTTGCAAGACACTCGTTTTTTAGGAGTATATTCTTTGGCTAGAGTGGCGTGAGAAACTTGAAAAACTTTAAAAAACTCTGTATGCGGGGTCTAAATTATTGCTGGTGGTGAGTTGGATAAGTTTTTTTCAAAAAAATTAGTGGGAGATCAAGTTGTAGTGGTAATTATTGATGGTATATGACTATGAGGCATTTAATATCATTATTCTATATTCCCCCTCCAAGTTATAAGAAAGAAAATGCTAAGTTTGTGATTACACTCAAGTTAATATCAAAATATCGGTCGTGTTTTAAGTTCAACCTTATTTACTTTTTGTAATAAAAATACATTAAGAAGATTATGTGCGAAATTATTTGTGTAAATATTGAGGAAAAACTTTGATCAGAATGAACTGTAAATTTTTTTTAATTGAATACAGTACATTTTTTGTAATAATGATTCAACGACGTAGTAGTCGAGTGAATTTTTGACAAAACAAAAAAAACTGTAGTCTAGTGGATATTTGTCAAACTCAAAGTTGTAGCCTTTTCTTCCTATTTCGGGCAATGACGGAATCAAAGTTTAGCACGTATTTTAAGTAAACAGACGTATGATGAGCACTTGCTTTGCTTGCAAACGATGTCATGCCTGGTTCAGACCAATCCACTGGCTTAACCCCTGCAATCTTCATCCACTGACGTTGATGGTCTTAGCCTATAGACCGCCCATGGGCTGCAATTTTCAGTCCCACCGAACTTTTTGTTTGAGAAGACTTAAAATTTCTCCTGTCATGGCATCATCCTCCTTCAACCCTGTTTCATTCTGCCCTGGAAGTATAAACTATCTTTATATGAGAATTCTTTTAATATCCATCTCCCCAAACTATTAAACAATTATTTTTCTACAGAGTTTGAATCTAGTCATTTTTTAAGGTTGTGGCATCTTTAGATTCTGTCCAGGGAAGCAGGGGAGATTTGATTCTCTTGGCGGTCAGATGGAGATTTCCAGACGTGGGGTGCTTATCACTTCAATGTACGGAACAGTGCAATCCAATGATCCCACTATATATTATAGGGTTAATATCTAAGGTTAATCTAGTTATTTTTTTTAAGGTTGTGGCATCTTTGGATTTTTATCGTTAGATAAATTGGGATTTTACCAGTTATTTATTGGTCAGAATATATATTAACCTTATATTATATATTAATATTATTGCACATCCTTTCATTCCCTTCATCTTATATCATATCATATCCAACTTATCTCATCATATTAAAATTTCTTTTCCCTTTCCACTCCCTCTTCCATTTCTTTATTCCCAAATCAACATTATACCAAAGGAAACAATCAATTCTTATATGCCAATAAATCCTCATATATGGCCTCCGTAAATCTCACTTTTGAGCAATAGTTTATAATATGTAATATTTGGGAGACTAATAATTGCTGCTGCAATATGCATGACCCAAATCAATTAATTAAAATATCTATTGCAAGCCATCTTTACAATAATTCCAATTAAAAGCCTCCTGCATTTTCCGTGTGCTTGTTCATCAAATGGAGTAACAGCTGCATCATAGTCTCCGTTGGCCAATGCAAAGATACTGATTTCCAACCATTTTAAACGACGTAAATCGGGTAAGAACTAAAAGTTGCATGTCCCATACAAGAAAACCTCTCCTAAACATCTCAACTGGAAAAGGTAAAAACCCATATATAATTTTGTTTTCTAGGAGATTTGATCAAAATCATATTTTGTTGTGCAGGGAAAGGAGCAGAAGCAAATAGGCATTTAACAAATAGAGATTGGCAAAAAAGGGTGCAATATAGAGAAATCTGTGGTGGAGACATGTAAGAAAGAAACTAATAAAGAGGCACTGAGACATGATAATAGTGTAGGATTTTTGTTCGGAGTAGAATCCATGGATGGCCCCGAAATGGATCTCGAAATTAATGTCCGTGATTTTGATCATTTCTGAAAATCATCGCCAATTGGATTACCATCCGCATTCACTCTATATAAGTCCATGTCACGTCTTGTTGTGACTATCCCGCTACATTGGTCTCTGATCTCCTCTTTCTAACAGGTTGCTACGAAAGCGTTTCATCTTTATTTTCTCTTCGTCCTAGCTAGTATTCTTCATTAATAACTGATTGCTGTCTACTTGGTTTCATTGCAGCACAGTTTTTCAATCTTCAAAGAAACTTGAGACAAGGGCCACGTGGGAGATCACACACACACATATGGCTTCTAATGCATCAGGCTCTTCTTCTTCTTCGAATTGGATGTTGGAAAACACCAACGTTCCTCATGTTTTAGCAGTAGATGACAATCTCATCGATCGCAAACTTGTGGAGAAGCTTCTAAAAAATTCATCTTGCAAAGGTAATATTATAAATGCATGTCTCATGTGATTTTATTTCCTCTTTCTCTTCTTCTTCCTCATCCTAATTTTTTAATGACTGGTCTGTGCTCAGTGACTACGGCAGAAAATGGGGCAAAGGCGTTGGAATTCTTGGGGTTAGCAACTGATGAACATAACCTCCAGAAGGGCACTGTGAGTAACTCTTATTTTGAAGAAAAATCATAGACTTTCACTCACATGTCTTCTAATGTATGTGAAATGATTGTTATTCAGGGATCTAAGGTAAATTTGGTAATCACAGACTATTGTATGCCTGGGATGACAGGCTATGATCTACTGAAGAAGATCAAGGTGAGTTTAGACCGCTTTTGGGTTTGAATTCTTTCCTGCACTCCGTTTCCAAATTTTGTGCATTAAGTTTCTGTCAAAAACAGGAATCATCAGCCATGAAAGAGGTGCCGGTGGTGATCATGTCATCTGAGAATGTGCCAACTCGGGTGGCCAAGTAATTCCTATTCTTTTCTTTGATTCGCAGTAATTCCTATTCTTTATTCAGTGCTTCGTATTATAATAACACTTTAGTTTTTCTTAATTTAAAATTGTTTATAGATATTTTCTTCAAAACTTATTTATTGTACTTTTAAGCTGACGTGTAATTAATCTAATTGCATGTACTGTATATTATAATTTAATGATCTAATTTATTTAGTTAATTTTTACAAAAAATCAAAATATTATTACATTTATGACAAAAAATATTATTAGTGGAGTATTAAGCATTTCTTATTCACCACTCGCTAATCTTTAAAAATTGTTGTGATGAAACAGATGTATGGAGGAAGGAGCTCAAATGTTCATCCTCAAACCCCTTAAACAATCCGATGTTAATGTTCTGACGTGTCAATTGATGAATGGCGGGTGCTAATCACATATGTGCCCGAATCAATCAGTTTTCCATAGCTAGTCACTCCAAATTAGATTGTCACAATGAACTAGTTCCAGATGATTTATTTCTAACAGCTCTTATAGTATGATTTTGTCATCATGTCTTGTGGAAATTCCAGAGTAGATTCATGTTTCCTTGATTCAATTCAATTTGTTTTTTTTACCCATTCTGTCTGCGGAATTATTTTCGCACTTTTGCCTTTTAAGTTGGAAGGAATTTTAATTTCGCGGCATAAGATGATGATTTGACCTAAAAAGTTTTTAATGAAGATTGATTGAATCACAATTAAGTCAAAAAGTATGACAACAAATCATATCAGGTGAGATAGTAAGCAATTCAAAATTTGAAGATTAAAAGATTAATTTTCTATAATTTTAAATCTTTGAAGCAATAAAGTTGGGTAATTTGCCAATTAAAAACTTACTAATCTGTACTCAATGGATAAAACTGATGCTCACAGTGACACAGTTGAGAGCACTTCATAGTATTCAAATACATGTTCTCATCGCCATGGGTGAACTCACTTACTAGTTCAACCAAATACTCCATTGACTATCAACTTAATTACGCGAGTTTACCCTGGTTCCTTAATATAAGAAAATTTTTCTTAATTTAATTAGATTAATAATTTTAGTTAATTTAGTTTACACTCTCACCATTTAACTTAATACTCACCCTCTCTCACTTGCTTATATATTTCGATAATTAGTAGGGATAATTCGGGGATAAATTGAAAAACAACTTAAAAAGTGGTATCATAATTATTAACAAATTGAATTTTGAAAGTAGTCTTATATATCTAGGAAAGAGTGAGGAATTTAAAACAAAACTAAAATATACACTTTAAATGCTACTGAATTACTGATGTCTAAATATAAAGCCATTTAAATACAGCAATCGAACAAAAATATATTCCTATACAAACGCTTGAAATACTATTAACTTTTAAACGTAAATCCATTTACATTTAGTTGCAAGTAGGAGTATTATTTTTTCTTTATAATTCACACATAATTTAACAAAAACAGTTTTATAGATAAAAAAATTGGTTGGACATATATATTTTGTGACTCAAAAGATGCTGGTTTAAAGCTGAATAAAGTAATAAACAAATTTGAAACGCAACCCAATAGAGCAGCCCAAAACTCTTAATTTTACCGGCAAAATGGAGTATGTGCCCGCGCAAAGGATTTATTATCCTCAAAAAAACACATTGGGAGTGTTGGGCATACATGACCGACCGCATGTCCGCATAATCCGACGCTGTACCTGTGGGTGAGGGAGAACTGTTCGTACTCATACGACATTTCTGCTTGCGGAGTTCTGGCAATGGCGACTGTGACTGTGTGGGACCCATCAGCTGTGAACCCATTTTTGGCTTCAAAGCCCCTTCCACGTTATCCTTATCACTATCACACTAACTTAAAGTTCCACACTCTGCCCTTAACATACAACAACTCTCACAGTCTTGGTCGTCCTTCTTTTGCCCCAATCTCTTCTTCTCCTTCTTCTTCACCACAACCCCTACACACTTCTCTTGATTCCGACCCCACCACTGACCGCCGCCGAGCCGTTAGGGTGGCCTGGGAGAAGCTCGTCCGCTGGTCCAGGTCTTGGCGCTCTAAGCTCAACACCGACGTTCTCCAAAGAACGAACAAGGTTTTCTTTCTTACTCTCCCTTTTCTCCTTATTTCTTTACTGCTTTTCAATATTTGGGTATCTTTATTGTTATTCCCTCCTTGGGTTGGTTTCTGCAACTCATTATACTGCTTTCATTCACTCCTAAATATAAAACCCTTCCACTATATATTTTTGTGGCATATCACATATCTAATCATCAGATTATAGGTTTGTTAGTTTACGAGTAGAATTCATTATTTTGAGGAAAAAAGATAATTATAAACATTTTAAAATATTTATTTTGCATCCTTAATTTCTCAAAGTGGTCTAATTTTATACTCTCCAGTCCTAAATGTAAGACCTATTTGACTTTTTTGGGGAGATTAAGGAAGTGAAATAGTTCACTTAATCATAATATATTTGATATATTGTTAACTCATGTATTAATTTATAAGACAAGTAAACTAGTTTGGAGAAAAGATTTAGGTAATTTAATATGTAAATGGTTTATTTAGCTTTTTTAAGACCAAAGGAAGTGATTTGGAGCTGAGACAGTACATGACTAAAATTGTCAACAACTTTTTTTTCCTTTTTTTTATCTTGTGGGATGGTAATATTTAATACTACATGAACCTATCTTGTGGACTTTGAAATAACTTGCACCACAGGTGGTTGTGCTGGGAGGAGGATCATTTGGGACGGCTATGGCTGCTCATGTAGCTGATAAGAAGGCTCAATTGGAAGTCAAGATGCTCGTGCGGGACCCTCAAGTTTGCTTATCTATTAATGACAGGCACTACAATGGGTAATCTTCTGTCTTCAGCTTAATTCACCTTATGGATTATTATTATGATTATTATTTGCCATATCTCTTAAGTGATTATCTTCTTGAAGCAAGTACTTCCCTGATCACAAGCTTCCAGAGAATGTTGTGGCAACAACTGATGCAAAAGATGCTTTGCTTGGTGCTGATTACTGCCTCCATGCTGTACCTGTTCAGGTCTTCCAGAATTTTTTTGACTGCAAAAGTCTACTAGTAGTTATTACTAATGTTTTATCATGCCTTGATCCGTTTTGTCAAATAAGATGCATTGAATCAATCACACGCACTTGACATTTATGGAGGTGATTTTTTGAAATCTGAAACGTATCTCTACTATTACAGTTCAGCTCATCCTATCTTGAAAGTGTTGCGGATTTCGTTGATCCAGGTTTGCCATTTATATCTCTTAGTAAGGGGCTAGAGCTAAACACACTTAGGATGATGTCTCAAATTATTCCTCAAGCATTAAAGAATCCTCGCCAGCCTTTTGTTGCTCTATCAGGGCCTTCTTTTGCTTCAGAATTGATGAATAAGTTGCCCACAGGTTAGGCTGGAAGTACCACATGTGGATCTTACACTTTCAATTCTCGGCTATGGGTGCCAGAATAAATGACCTTGATTTGTTTTCCTACCTTTTGAAATAACAGCTATGGTGGCTGCATCCAAAGACAAAAAATTGGCAAATGCAGTTCAACAATTGCTATCGTCAAGTCAATTAAGAATAAGTACATCAAGGTAGATGATCCATCATATGAGGTCGATTTCTTTGCAAAATACTTGTTTCTCTCCTGTCTGTTACAACTTGGATTTCTGAGCATTCAATATTAATAAGCAAAAGAGGGAGGGTGGGGATTAAGGTAGATGGTTAGGCTTTTTTGGTAATATCATGTGATTTCAACGAACTTAACTTACATCTTTAATCTAATCAAATTAGGTAATTAGCTCTTATATTTAGGAATTGAAGGAATATTACTTGCCTGGTTCATTCTATCTTGGCTTCTTAACCCCTTGGCTTTTGTATATACTCCCTCAATTCCTAAATATAGAGGACTTAGTAATTTTTTTTAAAAAAATCCGAAGAAAGATAAATTAGTCATTTATAAATTAGTTTACCTAAATTTTTTCTCTAAATTAGTTATTTGATTTATAAGCTAACACACATTCTAATGATACGCAAAATATTTAATGATTAAGTGGCTTATTTAGCTTCCTTAGTTTCTCCTAAAAAAATCAATTGGGTCTCATATTTAAGAATGAATGAATATTGAGTAGGTGCTCATGTTCACAGTGTAATCTCTTTTAACTCCAGTGATGTGACAGGAGTTGAAATCGCAGGTGCACTTAAGAATGTGCTTGCAATAGCCGCAGGTATTGTGGAAGGTATGGATCTAGGAAACAACTCAATGGCTGCTCTTGTTGCACAAGGCTGTTCAGAGATACGATGGCTTGCAACAAAGGTGGTCAGATTTAGCATACTATATCAGTTGTGATTATTTGTGACTTTCACCTCGTTCCCTAATAATGATTGATGATTTGTTTTATAGAATGTCCCATTGTCCTGGTTTCAATTTCATATTCTAGTGACTACTCTAAGATTGAGTTATCATCTTAAGCTTCGTAGGCACTGTAAATTTCTGAGTCTGGATCTATGCTTTGAGTAATTTTGAAAGCTGATATATGCTTTAGTTTATGATCTTGCAGTGATCATGTGGCATATGTTGCCTCCTCTAATAATTGTTTGTGACGCTGTCTTATTTCTGTTTACTCTGATTGTTTTCTGAAGATGGGTGCAAAGCCAACAACAATAACCGGCCTATCAGGAACTGGAGACATAATGCTTACGTGCTTTGTAAATCTTTCGAGAAACAGAATAGTTGGTGTGCGTCTTGGATCTGGGGAGAAACTTGAGGATATATTGAATTCCATGAATCAGGTACTTCAGAAGGTTCCTGTTGTGCCAGACTGTCAGTTCCTGGCTATATATATTTACACACTTTCTCTGGTTCTAAATATAAAACTTTTTGACTTTACAAGTAGAATAAATAAGTTTTGAAGAAAAAAGATAATTATAAACATTTTAAAGTGATTAATTTTGGATCATTAATTTTTTAAAAAAGTCAAAGTGTTCTTGTAATTAGAACCGGAGGTAGTATATAATATAATGGGACAACTGAAGTAAAATATGCATGTATGGTTATTGTGTAAAGGTGGCAGAAGGTGTGTCTACAGCTGGAGCTGTGATTGCTTTGGCGCAGAAATATAATGTGAAATTGCCAGTTTTGACAGCCGTGGCACGTATCATTGACAATGAGCTTACTCCCAAAAAAGCTGTTTTTGAGTTGATGAGCCTTCCTCAGGTTATATTCCGACCCTCTCCTTTTAGAATAAAAGGTAACAGGTCTTTATGCTCAGTTGTAAATTTAATCGTAATATGATTTTCTTTGTAGGTGGAAGAAGTATGAAAATGAAATCCCTTCAGTTTGTGTTTGTGCAGACACATCCTCACCTATCAGCTACCTTTTAACTGCTGCTGCAATTTTTTTGGGCCACTCTTTCACTGCTGCCTCTTTGGATATAATCATTTTTTTCCTTCACCATTGTACTTCTAGTGCATAAGATTTGGTGAGGACAATTTTGCCAAAACTGGGAGTTATTCCGTACAATACTTGAAATTTATAAATATATAAACTATAGGAAATGCATCGACTTACCTCGTTGAATACTTTTTACCACGACTATCATTTTGAATTGACTACATTAGAGAATAGTTCCGGGATGGCATTTTTATCATGTTATTATCGCGATATTTCATATGTAGATCATGAAAGCAGGTAAAATGCATCGAAATAAACAGAGTACTTGTGGCGTTAAATGGACTGAAAATGTCAAACTGGAATCTTTGAACTGAAAATATAACTTGAAGCTAGTCCCAGTTGAGAAGCCACTAAGATACTGACAGCCAAGAATGGAATCTGTGAATTGCCAAATTGAGAGGGTAACTTCAGAAGTTAAAGCCATAACATTCAAAAGAAAGAGAACTCTTGCTTCTAGACATGGGTATTGGGTAGACAAGGTTGTTTTGAAAAGAAATGGAATTTACAGTTAACCCCGTAGCAGTTAAGGACAAAAGCATTTAATTTATGTTGGAGTTATCATACAATTTCAAGTTGTGGAGTTTGGTCGAGACTTAAGAAAATGTTACCTGAAAATTAATATCTTTTGATGATAATTCACAGGTAAAAATTAATTCAAAGGAATCTTAATGTAATAGAAATAAAAATATTAACTCGAAATTTTATATTTCCGTATTTTATTAGTTACTTTTTTTTTGTCAAATCGTATATATTAATTATTAATATAATGAATGCATATATAAATGAAACATACAACACATATATCCTCTGTTTAATTAAAGTAATGTAGCTATAAGCTTACCAAAATATACAAAAATTCTCCTTAAATTGACTGTAGCGGACTATAATTTAAATTTTACATCACGTTTGGAAGGTAAAAAAAAAACCTCACGTTTGGAAATACTACATTCGGTCTTAAATATAGGACCTAGATAATTTTTTTTTGGAGAGGTTAAGATTGCAAAATAGTCTATTAAATGATGACATATTTGATATATTTTTAGATTATCTATTAGTTTATAAGTAAAATAAACTAGTTTAAGGGAAAAAATTAGGTAAATCAATTTATAATTAACTTATTTTGCTTTTTTTTAGGATTTTTCAAAAAAGTCAATTAGGTCTTATATTTAGGACCGGAGGGAGTATATTTTTTTGGTAGGGACACATATATTATATACTTATTCGACTGTAGTTTTATTAGCATGTTATAACTAAATTTTTTTATCTAGTGATGACCATGACAGTACAGACAATTTTTTTGTTCAAGAGATATAGTCGTTGCTGTGAGTTGTTAGTACTAGTACCAAGTATTCAGGCATAGCTAGGGATGTAAACATGCGACTACGCGTTCTCAGGTGACGACCGCCAACAACTAACAATTTGAGATTCTAAAACAGAAAAAAAAAATCATTTAGTGCCGCATAAGTGTGCCCACACAGTGACAAAAATATATATAACAAATGCATACTTTACAAAAGGCGATAATTTGTACAAGAATAAGCATGGTCAGGTAGGAGGAGCTAACTCTTCAGGGTATCATCTTAGGATTGCAGTATTTATATACGAAGTCAACAGGAAAGTCACTTTGTATTTCTTTCTTTTTATTTTTTTGAAAGTCCTTTGATTTTCGAATGTGCACGATACTGCTGCTTATAATTTCTCGCAAACTTGAGTGATTAAGGTTACAAATGGTTAGAAGTTTTAAACAAAGGTTGACTACCACTTAATTATTCAGCTAGTAAAATTAATTAGAAAATCATTAGTTGCAGGGGAAGTGATTATTGGGTAAATAAATGGAATAAGTTCATATGCTTGAAAGTAAATATCATATGGAATTCAAACTGAGAAAATTCGTCAAAACTTAGGGAAGGGGACTTAAAGGTAAACGGTTCAATGGGGGCAAGAGAGAAAAAATAATTGAACTTCGAAAAAAATTGAACTTCCAAGAAGCTAGTCGTGACCATGACTAAGTCTTGGTTTTCACACACGTTCTTCTTCCCCCCTTTTATATTTACGAACCGTGTAAAAGGAAATGTATATATAGATTATAAAACCTTAATTTTTCTCACTGAGGCTAAAACAAAAGCACCAACCTAGAAGCTTACCAAGAAATTTACCCATAACGTACGTTTCACCTTTATGATATCTGCCATCATCAGTTCAGATCATCACATGGCACAACCCAGAAATCAGAAGGAGTCACACACCATGGAAGAGGCCACTGGTTCTTTAATACAGCGTGCTTGTGAATTATCTAGACACCTTGAATCAAATCTTCCAAACTTATTGGCTAACCAACCTGATGATATACTCCTCACGTCCATTGATGAGATAATTAACACGTTTTTGACCGCTAAAGAAAGCCTACGACTGTTTTCCCAACACCCAAAACAACCACCACCTTCTTCCTCCTCCTTTGATCAGCAAATTCATGCAACTTCTAGTTTCATGCTGGAATGTCCAATTAGACATAACTCGGTCCAGTCAAATCATGATCAAATGCAACGACCACGAGCAGCTCAAATGCGACTGCGAAAGAGGTGTAAAACTTCACTCGCATATGACTGAATTAATTTTTTGGATTTAATTTATATCATATATATGTTCCTCTTTCGAGGTTTACAAGCTTATTATACATGTGTTTGTGTGTGTGTGTGTGTTTGATTGTGCCTTATTAATTAATCATACAACTAGAACGCACAATGATTCTCTTTTACCTTTCCCCCATCATATCATTGGCCGGCCTGGCCTTACTTTTAGCATAATCCGTACTCAATTATTGATGTGTAACCGAGAGCGCATAGACTAAAAATATTTGGATAGAATTTTCTCATCTTTCTTAGCGATTAGGGAACTAAATTAGACCTTTGTGGGATTATATATTGGCTTTTGCTGTACATAAAGTTATATATGCTTTAGTAAGAAAGTAAACCCCATTACTGATTAATTAGCATGATCTAGACATCCAATCATGTTTACTAAAATTTATGGGAAATTATAATTGGTCTGAGCATATATATGTGGTGGTTGTGTTTTAAAGTAATAGCAAGACAAGTGAGGAGAGGAAGACAATGATGGCACCCGCGCCTCAGTTTGGGAATACGGAGATTCCACCTGAAGATGGTTTCACTTGGCGAAAATATGGTCAGAAAGAGATATATGGTTCTATCTACCCAAGGTTGATCCTTAATTCTAATACTCTATATCATATATATTTCAACTGGCCAACTAGCTAGCTAGTTAGCAAGCATTTGAAACACTCAAATTGACAACATGCGTGAAAATACATATCACTGAATAGTTATAAGTGATAGTACACTGTTTATATTATATATAATCTCAAATTGATATCTCGGTAGATAGATTGAAAGATTCAGTTCAAAGCACACCGCAAAAGATTTATTTTGTTTCCATTTGCGCACATCTATCCAATCATATTTTTCTTGATTATTTTTCAAGATATATCTCTTTAAATCACTTTTCTTATGATAACTTGATCGTTTTTATGATGTGAAAAATTCAGTAGTGCCCACAAAATTAAAATTGACCCATTAGTCCCTCAGAATTCAGCTAGCAGTCTGTGGCTTTTCGTGTGTGTGATTCATGGCCACACTGTACAGTTCATGTTCAGCAAATTGATGGGGCTAGCGCATCACTTTCACTTTTTTCTAGCAATAGTTCGGCAACTTTATGGCACAACTCTAATTAAACATGCCTCATATTTAAAAAGCTTTATTATTGATTTACATGTCGATCCATCGCGCGTGTGTGTGTATTTCAAAGGTTTGTATTGATTTTTATATACTATATTAACTTGTAATCAACACATAATCTAGTTCCTACTACAAACTATGGTGTTTAAGTAATTGATTTCTTTAGTTTTGCCTCCAAGCCTCAAATAATCAAATGGGACATTACTAGACAAACAACTATATATGTCTTCGTAGTCACTCAAATTGAATTTTAATGCATGTTATTTATTAATAAGATAATTAATAATTGAACAAATTAATACTACCTCCGGTTCTAAATATTGGACCTAATTGACTTTTTTTGGAGAGATTAAGGTTGCGAAATAGGTTATTAAATGATGACATATTTGATATATTTTTAGATTATCCATTAGTTTATAAGTAAAATAAACTAGTTTAAGTGAAAAAATTAGGTATATCAATTTATAATTAACTTATTTTGCTTTTTTAAGGATTTTCTAGAAAATGTCAATTAGGTCTTATATTTAGGACTGGAGGGAGTAATAAATTCCAAGGGCACAATAATAAGTATATGATATGAATAAAAATTAAAATTATATTGAAACGATTGATAATATGAAATAATGATCTTACTCGCTGCATGATTTGTTTTTCAGGAGTTATTACAGGTGTACTCACCAGAAATTATATAAATGTCCGGCGAAGAAGCAGGTGCAGAGAGTTGATAACAGCCCTAACACATTTGCCGTAACATATAGAGGCAGTCACACTTGCATTATGTCCTCCACAGCTCCATCTTCACTTCCACCTTCCCACCTTTTCGTTGACTTCAACACCACCGTCTCCCCTCAGCTCTCTACATCTTCAACTTCTGTTCCCCGGTGGGTCCCCTCACCCCACCTCGCCCTATTCACCGGTGCCGGTGACACCATGACCACCGCCGCCCCGCCTAGTGCTAGTACTGATTATATGGTGGCAGATATGGCTAGTGCTATGTTTAAAGATTCTACTAGCACTAGTGCTGCTAACGGTATCATTGAATCCTTCTTCCCATTTCCTCAAGATAAATAAATGGGAACTCGCTGACAAAAAAAGTTGAACCATTAATATTATCAATTTAATTAATTATCTGGAAAATAAAAGCGTAATCGCAGTTTGATTTTTTTAGCTGAAGTGTAACGATAGGTAACCATGTAGCGTCCTGATGTATATGGCAAGTAACTTCTTGACCAATGCTTAGGAGGAAAGACTAACCCCCCAATGTTGACCTTTAATTTTGTTTTGTTTTTGGTTGTAATGTTTGTGATTTATGAGGGTCATATAATTACAGTTTGTTATGTTATTACATTTTTTAATAAATATTGTTGGCTGTCGTGCCTGTTGCCGTCTTGATGAAAGTGTCACTATCGAAATATGTGAGCTGGGTGTGGCCGAGATATATAAACATGATTTTGCATTGTATGCGTTTTATATTGGTTGGGTATTTTTTGTTTCTCACTTGTGTACCCACTTACCGTTTTATTTGGTTTTATTAGCTAGACAATCCAATTATGGTAGTTTAATTTAAAAGTAAGCGTGTACGTATAATATTTTATTTTTCTTGAACCAGAGAAAAAAGTGAAACAACAAGCTTGATCATTGATAAGCTAAACTCAATCTCCAACTATGTATATAATAGCAGTTGATGAACATAGTTGACTTTTAAATCTTTTTAAAAAAACAGCCAATTGTTAACCCTGTATCAATGTTGAATATATAACAACTTGTAAACTTGCATCTTGTGAAATGTCCTTAGCTGATGAATATTAATTCATGATATAATCATTAAAGATTGTACTAAAACAAATGAATATAGGCTGTCTCGAAACCTTAGTGGTTGATAGGCTGGATTATCCATTCGATGACGGTAGGAGATAATGGACATGAGAACAGAAAGGTGGTCCAGGTCCAGGGCTCACGTCTTCGAAAATAACTCGTATCATGTGTTGCTTTTTAAAATATATACACGCTCTATATTAAAGTTTAGTCTTCTCTTCCACAAAACTCTATATTAAAGTTTCTTACTTTTTCACCTTATACTTTAATTTAACGTGTCGCGGCGAGGTGATGAAGATCCGTCGTTGATTCTTATCTGAGATTTGTCCACTTCATATAGTCATGGATTACTCAGTTAATTAAATCTATAATTATCGGGTCTACGTTTCCGTGGCTTTTTTTCCACATTATCGGTTTGGGTCCCCACTCTCCACAACTATCATGGACCATACTTTGGAGACAAGGAAGAATAAATACAGTTCAATTTTCCCATCACCTCACAGTAATGAAAGTCTATTTTCCCTAATCGAAAAAATAAAGCATGACTATATATTAAGTCTTAATTAGGCACAAATATAGGGAAGGGCAGCACACGTGTGTGTTGAATTTTGAGAGGAGATATATGTGTGGGTATATATGCTGTCAGTTGATGAATTTATGAAAAAGACGTATTTCGTAGAGTAGATGGGTTTAAATTCAATTGTGTATACATAAATAGAATGTACTGTAGTAAGCTTCCACTTTTATGGGCACACAATAATGGCCCCATCTCATAGTCATGATATGAGCAACACTAAGTAAAAGACAGTCCAAATAAAGTTGAAAGCTTATCGAAACTTTATGGTTGGTTGCCTTATTATCCCTCAGATTTCATGCCTCTCCCATCACCATCTTCACTTTCACACTTTAACCCTACCCCCTTAGTCCTCACTTCCCTTTATATCATCAAATTCACCAACTTTCACCATCCACAAATTAAAAGCACTTTCGATTACTCTATATATTTAACAACCACCAGTCACATATATACACAGATTCATAAACACCGTTGCCCCTATTTATTTACAATTCTAATGTTCAAACTGCGAATTTCACACATTCAGTTTAGCAACACACATACTCGTTATTATCCGTAAAAAGGCAAACACCAGCTATAGCATCAAGTTCATTCAAATAGTAATTAAGTGAACATAATTTATAACCCAACGTCACGTCATTCATCTTTCAATGAAAAGTATTACATTTCATGTAATTAAAAATTTGATAGCAAATTTTCAATGAAAAGATAATTCTATTTCAAGCACCTTATTCAATTCTTTTATTTGCTATCAAAATTTTCAATAAATACACAATTTATAAAGTTTTTTTTTTTAAAAAAAAAAACACTTTGAAACTGGACGTTGAGATACAAAAACTATTCACTTAATTACATACGAGATTTTTTATTGAAGAGCTTGAGCTTCGGTGAGAAAACACTTAAAAACTATTTTTTATGAATGGAAACGACCTAGAAGAATTAAATGCAAACCCAGTAAAAGACTAAGTCAAGGGCAAACCCATATATGGCTAGCTAGCTATGAAGAAACTAGCCCAGCCTGATGGTATGATGGTCCATAAGTTTTTTAATACTGGAAGCGGAGACGGTGATCAGTGGTGCCAAAACCAACAGAATCATCAACTCCAAAATCCACAGTGGAAGACACCTTGAAGGGCTCCGGAAGCTCAAAATCCTTAAAATCTGACCACAATTCATCTGTCACTTCACTTAGTGACGTTTCCGCCTCCTTGGGATGTTCCTGCTTTATGGTTGGTGACCGTGTCGATGATGCTGAGCTCACCAGAGGACAATTAGATTCAACGGGAAGCGTGTATGATCCCCAATTCCTACAATCTGTTACCATTATTTCTGCAGCCTTGAGGTTGTCTGTGCACGTGTGGAGTCCGATGTAGGTTGTATGGAACACGTCTGGATTCTCCTGCATACGCTGAACTTGTTTGATTGCCTTACATCCTTGATCGAGCTTCCTTGTGCACCTAAAGTAACTCCTGCGTGCAAGTTCAATGTGTACAAATAAGAATGTTAGTGGTTTTGATTTCAAACTACTATGAGTATATATAGCAAGTTATATATATAACCTGTAAGATTTATGCTTCGGCGCCTAAGTCTAAATAAAACCATAATTAGTAAGTTCTGCAAAGTGTACAGTCCAGGACGTAGCTGTCTGGTTACTAGTTTATAATGGATAAAAAAGACAAGTTTTCAAAAGATAATTAAAATCCCAAATATGTTAATATTGGTGAAGGTACTAAAAAACATAGGATACATAGATCGATCACCCTGCAGCAAGCTAGGTGTGTATATATATAGATCTTTCCTCTACAAAAATGGAAACGAATTAGAGGAATATGGGTGAAGGAACTACAGGTGCGATTTCTATATATACACATCATATCGGCATAGTAATATTCAAGTACTTGTACGATATAATTAAAAGGGCCGTACCTGGGGAATTTAGAATTTAGGATCTCCTTCTGCCCATACTTTCTCCATGCATGATTATCCTCCATAGTGTGCGAGATTTCGGTCCATGTATTTGCTCCCTTCCTGCCACGATTTAGGCATCCCATGCAATGTTATATTACACATTTTCCATGTGACGACACAACCACAGTTTAGTAGCTATATATGGACTAGTAAGTTTAATTTTCACATGATATATTATCGCAGAGAGAAACCCCACTTGAATCTGAATCTCAAAATACTCAGACACTAATAAATTTGACTAACACAAACACAGAAATTCACCCCATTTAATTTAGATGTTTATGTATATACAAGCCAAAAGTCCAAAGCCCAACCCCAAAGCTTCAATATTTTTCACCATGATGAATAGCTTTGACCATACCGACAAGTTGGGCCATGTCCGTACACATCCGTACACGCCCCCAAATCACGAAATAATAGCAAACCGCTCATAAAAAACAAGTAAACAAATATAAGAGTCAAACAATATAATTGATCATAAGCTAATAATAGATTGGACACCTTCTTTTGTAGCAGCCTCTCCGATCCTTAGGCGGCGGAGATCTCTTTATACTCTGGCTAGATTCGTCCTGCCTACTGCCATTGCCGGAAGAAGCTCTGAGGTGGGACCCACCTTGACCGGGGTCCGCCGGAATCTGGCCAAATTCGCCGGAGGAAGTGAGAAAGGAAATACTTTGAGAGAAGGATCTCATGATTTTGGCCACAAGTTGTTGAGCAGAGGAAGGGGTAGTATTGTCATCGTGGGCAAAAGGCTTTTGAAACAAAAGCTTGAGCTCAGAAGCACAAGCTTCACCCTCAACAAGCTCTCTCATGATACTCTCCTTCTTTCCTGACACATGGTCGTGGCCGAAAGTAGTACTCATTTTCTATAACTTGGTGCTTTTCTTTTTGGCTATTTGGAAAAATCTGTGATTTTTTTTATGTTTGGGTTGGATTTGGAAATAGGGTTAGCGTCTGGCTGGTTGAAAAAGATGAGGGTGATGAAGAAGGAGAGAGAGAGAGAGAGTTGGGTGGAAAATATGAGGAAAGAGTGGTGATGTTAAGGAAAGAAAAGAACAAGATAATTTTCCACAGGGTTAAACTTGCCTTATCAATCACAACATGATGACGTCGCCCATGTGATGCTGGGATGACGTTTTCTCCTATCTTTTTCTTGGAAAAATTTGGCACTCATCACTCTTTTTCTCTAGTGCTTAGACCGCTTTAATGAGTAGAAAATCTAAACATTATATCACTTTTTTTACCCATCGAAGGTTCAATTACCATATGTCATACTCTCTCCTAAATATAAGATTTTTTTATTTGTTTTGTGAACATTTTTTCTCTAGTGCTTAGACCGCTTTAATGAGTAGAACATCTAAACATTATATCACTTTTTTTACCCATCGAAGGTTCAATTACCATATGTCATACTCCCTCCTAAATATAAGATTTTTTTACTTGTTTTGTGAACATTAAGGAAACAAATTTAACCACTAATTTATAGCATATATTACATGTAATTAAAGTATAAAATAATATATGGGTAGAGTAAATTATCATTCAAAAAATAACTATATACAACTTAAATTGATTAATTTTACAACCTTGAATTTTTTAAAAAAGTCAAAAGCCTTCTTATAACAAGATGGAGTAATAATTAGTTATGTTACTTAAATATCTATTCAAATGTTGGATTTCACTTATTTTGTGTGAAAATATATGAATAATATTTTAAAGCCTCGTTTCAGGTAGTCTACAATGACAAGGGGTTATTCCCTAAACTCACAAATTAAAAAAAAAGGTTGTTATATGTAGGTGATAGATATAATTAGAGACTCACGAGAGCATGGAATTATCAGTGACATAACTAAATCACATAGTACATATGCATGTACTTACATCAATAACAATATCCCACAGCAATAAATGGACTCAAATTAAACCACAAATTTATAATTTATGAGTAACATGAGTCTGCAAAATAATGCACTATGAGAATTATGGTACCCTCCACTCTCCGTGCATGCATATAGCTTTAATGTACTCCTACATAATAAATTAGTTTTGAAAAGAAAATTAACTATAAATAATGGAAGTGATTATTTTTATAAAAAGTTAAAACGATCTTATAATTATAAGACTGGAGGGAGCACTTTCTTTTGTTGTTGGGATCATTTAAATCTCAAGAAAATTTCAAACTTCAAGTTGTTTTTGCATGTGTTATTTTCTAGTGCCTTTATCACGTTATTTTCATAATTTTTTAATTTCCGTTTCAATTCACCATTAAATTTACTTCATCCATCTGTTTTGGTCAAATATTATACATCTTAACACTACTTTTTATTTAAAAGTCTCAACTATCGTCACTTGAGCAACTTGAGCAAGGTTGAAAGGGATAAACAGTTATAACTTAAGGCACTTATTATATAACACCTCCCCGGGGAAATGAAAACTTCAACACACTTTTCACGTGAGAATTATTATATAGTCCATGGACATTTTTAATGTGAAAGTTGCGAGATAACAAGATTAAAGCTTGTCTATTTAAAGTCTGTTGTGATCAATAATATCACTAACATTATTTTCCCCTCATCTAATCAAGCAGCCTGATGGCTAATGTTTGAATTCTACGTTAATCATTTATTTTCTTGGCCGTCAATTATATTAAAAATTGTTCGGTACAAGATTGAGATGAAATACAGCCCCTCAACAGAGCTATCTCGATATATTAAGTTTCAGACTTTATTAGATCCTTTCAAATTAAACATGATCGACAATTTAGATTTCTTTACTTATGTATATTACTGCCTGAGATAAAATAGCCTAGTGAGAGTGCTCTTAGAATTCAATAAAAAAAGCAAGTTGAATAATAAAAGTGAATCATTAATTTTCCAAACATGCATGCTCTTGGTTAGATGAAAATGAAATCATTCAGACTCATTATTTTTTCTCTCCGGCGAATGATAAAATTTGAAGACGGTCATTATTAATTCAATGGTAAAAAAAGCACAATAATTTGTTTATCATAAAAAAAAAACACTGTATTTAACCACTGACAAAATACATTCATGGATTCAATGAACCCAACAGAAATGTAACTAGTGGTCAACATGTTTGACGGGCCTATTTCGGTTGAAACTGGATCGTATGTTAGATTGAGGGCTTTGATTATTTTGGGCTCAAGATTAAGGCTTTGGTTTTCTTGGGCTCAAGATTAAGGCTTTGATTTCTAAAATGTAAACTGAAGAAATGTAAATAAAAAGAAAGTCTCCGCCAACCAACTTTCCTTGTGGTCCCCTATTTGTGTTTATAGTTTGTAAACTTTATAGTAGCTCTTGATACATTTTGTCTGGAACTGTTCATCAGATCATGAAGCCTTCATTGTCACCAAAAATGAAAAAAATAAAAGGAAAGATCACGAAGCACTTCTTTCCTAGATAAATGCGTAATATTTTGTACTTATATATATATATATTTAGTTTTTCCGAGTAACTTGATATGCTTAATCTTTCAATAGCTGTGTCAAAGAAAAAGTTCTCTATTTTCTTCCTAAGAAGATAGTATTGAAACTATATCAATAAACTGCTCATTTCTGGCCAAAAAAAATAAGCTACTCATAAGGTGGTAAAAAATTACTCCTACTCCTTACAAATCCTCACTCACTATAATGTATCAACAAATGAATCTCACATAAAAATAAAATTGGTTGAAATATTATATTTGTTTATCTAACTACTTTAACTCAATTACCATATTAATTAATATCCTCTCCGACTACAGTAATCAAATATAGGTATAAATGGAAAAATACATTATATACTTCTTGGAATCTAGTATAGGTGCCTTATAAAAAGATAAAAAACATGTTAGTTCATGCTTTTAAATTAAGAACATATAAGAGCGATTATAAAATAACACTCTCTTCATTCCATAACATAGCAAAGTTGTTAAACTCGTGGAAACAACGTAAAATTGGATTGTAGTCTCGAGTTGTAAACTTGTAGGAGTTTATGTTTATTAATAAACACGTGTTTTTCGTAGATAATTAAATACAAAAGATAATAATAATTTGACTTTAATATATTTCAAATATGGATAGGAGATTTAAATATGTCAATATTCATATTATATTAATCTCAATAAAGAAATTTCTATGAAATTTATATATAAATTCATTGAATTTGGTCATATTAAAATAATAATATTATTTTTTATAACAAGTTAATACATTTTTCCATAAGACAGGATGTAAAACCGATGAATTCACAATGTAAACACGTGATTTTTTTATCGAGTTTTCAGCCATTAAAAATTGTAGTTACTCGTGACACGTTTTAGTTAAGTAAAACGTAAAAACTGTAAAAATGGAGTGTTAACTTGTGAGTTTGACAACAATAAGTATAAAACATGGTTGATTTTTTAAACAAATCCTACCAAAACCAATTAAGTTGCTTACACATTAATTCGAATTGATTTTTTCTTCAATATAAGTTTTGTAACTGATAAATTAACATATAATCTAACAAACACAAAAAATGTATTATGCTCAAGTGGATTATATAATTTACTTAATTTCTCCCATAAGAAAGAGTCTTATACTTACAACTCCCCCTGGTCTCAAACATAAGGCCTATCTAGGATGTTAATTTGATCCTACATACAAGACATCCTTCTAACTTGTTTCAACTATACCAAATTATCCCTATTGATGTTCCTAATAATAAATAAACAAGAGAGAGTGGTAATAGAGTTAGAAAGTAAGACCCGTAACATCAGGCGATTTAAATTAACTTAACCAACGAATTTAATCTAATCAAATTAGACAATTAAGTCATATTGAGCCAAGGTAAGAAAGTTAATTTTTAATCTTTCCTTGCAAAACATCATTGAGAAGAGTGAAGATCATTAACTAATAATGACGTTCAGCTGGTTCAATAGAAAAGAATTTCTTGTCCCATCCCATCCCATCCCATCCCATCCCATCCCATCCCACTGAAATAAAAGGAAAACACAAACAACAAAAAGGAAAGAAAGGATGACTTGGTAACACAGCATTGTATGTATTAATTAATATTAATGTAAATGTAAATCCGACCGTCAGATCTTTCCTAAATTGTTTAGAACACATCTCTCCCATATAATAATAGTACTGTATAATGTAGGAACTAGGAAGGACTATTACCCTATCTTACCCTACTCGTCTCTTCTTTAGCCGCAGGAGGCTTTCCGCTTCAGACTTGTTCGTTCATTCTCATTCTGGTCACTTCTCTTCGTTCCTCTCTCCTTATTTTCTTTCTTCGTATTTTTGGGCCTTTCATAATCGATCTGCCTTATTGTTGTTCACAGGAGGAGGGAGTATTCACTCGATGGAGAAGGAATTGGTGCAGTTATACGAGGCCGTGAAGAAGGCGGCTGACGTGGCCACTTCATCCGATAGCGAAGCTGAAGAAAGTCGCTGTCTTGACGCTTTTAGGCAGCTCAAGAAATTTCCCGTCAATTATCAAATTCTCGTCTCCACCCAGGTCCTTCTTTTTATTCCTCTTTTTCCCCCCTCTGTTCTTGATTATGTTTATTGAATTTTCGGTCTTTTTGGGTGAAATTGCGTGCAATTTTAATAAAAAGGAGGGAATTCGGGTATTTGTTATAGATGGGATTTTTGGACAGAGCACAATGACATTGTGTGTGTGTAGTCAGTTCCACTTAGTGGTATGTTCTCAAATATAAGACTTCTTTGCCCAATTTGTAATTTGATTAGATTTAGGATGTTAATTTTTAAAATCTCACGATATTATAAAGACTCACTGACCAATCTATCTTTATTCCCACGCTCGCTTTCTTATTTGTTAGTTATTGAGGAGCATCCATAGGGCTAATCTGAGGAAATGTTGACCAAAATTAGAGAGAGATCTAAATAAACAAACCCCTCCTCGATAAGGTTTTATTATTGTTTTAGTTTTATCTGTTAAAGAAATCTGAGTGTTAGTTGTTGTCAGCTTAATAGGAAGGGGAGCCTTCCCTTTGTTACACCATAAGTCATAATTGTAGCAATCTGGCAATCTTGCAGGGTTTTCTGAATCCCAGAAGTTGTGGAATTTTTCCCTTCCTTTTATTCCAGAGAGGATGTGATTTTTATCCATGGGAAAAGTTAAAGAAAATCTAAGTTTTTGGCATAAAATTCATATGAACTATGAAGTATCAAGAAGAAGCCTCTATTTAGAGTCACATGGTATCTTTGTACTAAGCACATAGTTGATTCCCACATGACCAAAGGAAAATAAAGTTGCACCTTACTGATGCCAGCAATATTATTGGATATTGGATATTTATTATGAGGCAGAGTTCTCTATCAAAGAGTGTTAAGGTTCTGCCTGTTTTGTGTGGCAGTAGGGGATAGTTTGGATAATATTACATCCTTAACATGTGATGCCATTCAATCTGTAGATTTTCGTCACTTAGCTTGATAACTTGAAGCTTGATTTGATTTAATGGCTTTTTCTATAAATTTTCAGGTGGGAAAACATCTAAAGGTGCTAACAAAGCATCCGAGAAAGAAGATCCGGGCTTTTGCTATTGACCTGATTGAGATATGGAAGGACATTATTATCAAGGAAACAAGCAAAAATAAGAATGGGAGCTCACAGAATAGTGGTCAGTTGGCAAATGGGGAGAAAGCTAAAGTTGAGAAGGATCAGAAGACTAATTCTGTAAAGGTTGAGAAGGTTTCAAAAGCAGAAGTTGTCAAGGTTGAAAAAAATGACAGGAATGAGACATCAAGCTCTGAATATGCAAAGAAGGAAGTGGTTTCGTCAGCTAATGTTAAGGTAGAAAAAATAGCCAAGGATGAGAAGCCAACTTCTGGAGTGAAGAAGCCATCCTCAAGCCCTGCTGCTCCACCTAAGCTGAAAGCTATGATTAAATCTAATGATGTGGTGCGAGACAAAATGAGGGAGATATTCCGTGAGGCGTTCTCTAAGGTTTCTGGAGAGGCTGATGAAGAAATCACAGATCAGGTTAATGCTTGTGACCCTATTCGGGTTGCTGTCACGGTGGAATCTGTACTATTTGAGAAGTGGGGTCCTTCTAATGGGGCTCAAAAGGTCAAGTATAGGTCCTTGGTCTTTAACCTCAAGGATCCAAACAATCCAGATTTCCGAAGAAGAGTTCTGCTAGGAGAAGTGGCACCAGAAAGGCTCATCAACATGAGCACAGAAGAGATGGCTAGCGATCAGAGGAAGAATGAGAACGAGAAACTCAAACAGAAAGCTCTATTTGAGTGTGAGCGGGGACAACAGCCAAAAGCCACGACCGATCAATTTAAGTGTGGTCGATGTGGTCAAAGAAAGTGTACCTATTACCAAATGCAGACTCGCAGTGCTGATGAACCTATGACTACCTATGTCACTTGCGTTGCATGTAACAATCGGTGGAAATTCTGTTAGGGTAGTTAGTCTAGTGTCTCTCAACGGAGAGTTGTCGTTGTCATTTATCATTATTTGACATCAGTTTAGAGGGTATAAAAATGTGAGTGTATGGGTTGTTCACCGCAGCCGTGTCAATTTTTTTTCCTACTCAGAACTACATAACATGTTTATTATGATTCTCTACATTCTTGCTAGAGTTCGTTTGAAATTTTAAATGTAGGTGGATTTTCTATTCTATTAACCAACATATTTGTACGAAGGGCTTTCAATTTCATTTAGTCGCATTCTGCAGCTTTCTGCTTAGTTTAGAACTTCCATACTTCTGCCAAATAGCACGGTTCCTTGGATATTTCACTTCCTTTTATTTATGTAACAGAAACCATGCCATCTGCATTCTTGTTTCTTTTACATTTCCTGATGTGGATGATTCCTCTCTTATGTAAAAACACAGTACGATGGCATTAAGTGGTTGGTTGCGCTCGTCTGACGTACGAGATGTTTTTGTGAGGTAGGGTCACTGAAAGGGGCATGCATACGTGGCATCATTCTGGCGAGCGAAGTGATGTAAGGGTGTGTACTTATTCCCACAATCCAGGAGGAGGAGTTTGGCTCTCCATATTCTTCTCCACAACACTTGTGTTGTGTGCACGTGTTCAGTTAGCTCATGGCATTGGAAGGAGACCGCGACAGACCATGCAATGTATACCATCAATAATAAAAAAACGAAAACAAAATCTAGTTAAGGTAGTTATTCTGTAAAAGCGTGATTTTTTTTAAGAAAAATATGAGGAAGTATATTGAAGTATTATATTTTGAGTAAAAATAAGCTCCTTAATTAACTACTACAATTAGGATGAACTGAAATCTAACTAAAAATTTAAATTGATAAGTAGTTTTACATCCTAAATCCAAATATGTTACTTATAAAAAAAATCACAAATCCAATAATGTTAAATGATTTTTGGAAAAGAAAAGAAAAAATGCTACTTACAAGTAAAATCAGAAGGCTTGCTGAAGTTGGAAAATAACAATTTGGACATAAATCCACATTTGACAAATTAATCGAATTAATCAAGAAATGTGACCTCACATGTGTTAAGTATGATTGTCAAGTGAGTGTCAGGTTCAACAACCCAATTAATTTGTAAAATTGGGATTATCTTGAATTTCCCCCAATTTTTTTTTTTTGAATAGCAAACTGGTTCATAGCATTAACAACTACGGACTACCTTTAACAGATCCTAAGAGACAAGTAAAGACAAACTAAAACAAAACTAGACTATAAAAATAAAACAAAACACTAATCTATCCTATTGAAGCAAAAGATTTCCCCCAATTCTAATAGCTACAAGTTGGTGGTAAACTTTTTTGGGCCATTTTATATTAAATATAAATTAGAAAACTTATAACAGATCATGCTATCTAACTTCATCGAAAATTTTATTTTGCACAACACATACTACAACGTGGAATCAAGGAGACCAAGAATGGAGATTTATTACACTGGTAACCACCATGTAGAACATTTGAAATATAAATATACTTATATGTACAATATAAACTAAATTTCTACATAAATAACTAACTTATAGTCCCGTCTAACCTACACAATCCCCCTTTAGAGTCCCAAAAAAAAACCTACAACCCCCCCCCACTATGTTTCGAAAATAATAAAACTAATTACCCAAAAAATGATTTCTAAATAAATCTATGATTTGAGTTTCCCTCAATGAGCCTCAATTAAGGATTATTAACCACTGAATTATGATCTAACAGCGTTAAGAAACAGACCGTTACTTATTTTTCAATAAAATAAATTTGTAAATCCCCTCTTAACACAATCAGATCATAATCTAATTGTCAATACTCAATTGAAACTCAATTGAGAGTCTCAATATGGATCCAAATCTTCAAATCTATTCATTTAAAAAAATCTACAAAACTATTTACCCCCTAATAAAAACCTCCTTTGTGCTTTACAGCTCCTCCGGCCTCTTGAATCTTGATGCTGCGGCCAATAAATGAAATTCCTGCAAAGTGCAACAATTCCATCTTTGGAATGAAAAAGAAGCGAATCATTCATGCCATTTGTTCATTGAGTCTCCTCTCAGCAGCAATAGCAGCGGCCATTGAAGGTGGCAAGTGCCTTAGACTTGAACTGGGATTTTCATCACTTTCTGGTATCCTTAAAGGAGCTGTTGCCAATAAGGTTTCAACATCTTTCAAGGTCAACATAGGATGGTCTTGATTTTTTGTGTTACCACTGATGACAGAATGGCTAACCCTGCTTCTGTTTAGCTTATATATGCTCTCTTCAACAGTGTCTTTCACCTGAAATCCACAAGATAACTTTAGAACGATTCCTCATGTATGAGCTCATTTTCCAATTAAACTTGGGTCCAGAAGAAATAAAAATGCAATAGTCATTTTAGTCCATGATGTAACATCAAAACAGAGCTAGTTTAACTAGTTTAATTTACAAATGCATTTTAAGACAGTGAAATAATTTTTAATTTGAACTGTCATGTCAAGGCAATCATTCAAGGCGATTAACTACTCTGATTAATGATACATAATTCCAGAGCGTTCCAACACAAATCACACTTAAGGGCACACCATTACCATTTCAGAAATTAAGTGTTGAACCAATTTCTGAGAGGATGGAGGGAAAGGAAAGAAGGGCATAACTTCATACCACTGGAAACTACAGGCCCAAAGCTTAGACTAGCTCTGCCAATATTGAGTACTCTACAGATGTTGATGGCTGATATTAAGTATGAAGAATTGGTTAATGATTAGATACTGACATCTGCTTATCTGTTTACATTTTTGATAGCTGATACTTAAGAATAAGATTAACCTTGGGAATTGACTTCAAAAATTTCTGATCAATGATTATTATACAGGTATGGAAACCATGGTCTCGTTTGCAATCTCTGGAATAATTGCTGATGGACATTAGGAGAAAAAAATTTGATGTTCTTAAAGGAGCAGGACCTATCCAGAATTCATTTTTCAGTTCACAATAAACACTAATCAAGAATGCTCCAATGGTAGGTCTAAGAAGTGATGGAATGGGTGTGCTCTACTAACACCATGTCTTGCAAAAAATATCTTACAACCACTTACTATGAAACGATGAATGAGAGTCTTATTTTTTTGTCCAATTCGGTGCACACGACTGATTGCCTGAGCTTCAGCAGCAGGGTTGAGTAATGGCTCCACAAGGACCACATGCTGCGCTTCCAGAAGATTGAGGCCATTAGCTCCATGTTGAATCAAAATTAGTAAAACCTGAATGAATTTTGATGTTGATTCCTCAGATGTTCCCTTTTTGTCAATCTGTTGTCCTCTAAATTGACTGATGGCAACATGAGATTTTCTGAACATATAAATTCAAAACCAGAATAGGAAGAGCATAAGAAACTACAAAGGCTATTGCTCAACCTAAGTGTAGGCGTTACTAACCATCCATATAAAAGTACATGCGCATTGCTCATAGAAAAATATTCCTCAGACAAGTTATGGCAAAATATGCCAATAACAGAATGATCAAAAGAAAATTTTCCATATTTGGTTGAATGCACTTTATTAAATTTTAAACAATTTCTGAACGCAGCATGAGCTTAATGTTTTATATAGTAAAATGTACCTAACAATGCCTGAATTTTTGATGGATGTTATTACGTTTTTATCTTTTCATTTATCAAAATAAAACTACCAGTTAGTAATACTTCTTGCCCCTTCACACTGGGGGTTTCTTTTCCTAATATAACTGAAAATTTTAGCAGCTCAGCAATTTTTTAGATGACAAAGCTGTTATTAATTATTTCCACTTTACTATCGATTGATCAGATAAATAGTTTCCTCTTTTCATATTCTCTTTACAGTATTATTTTTATTTATATTTCTCATATCATAGTCTTGCATAAATAGACATTGTTATATAAACTACCAGATAGCTTGTCTAACCTGCCTCCTTTCATCCGAATGCAGGTGATATTATTGGCAGCAAAAGCATGCTCCAACACATCAAGAACATCATTCCAACTAGAAAATACAAGGACTTTTGCTTGAGGGTCTGTAGACTTGATCCACAAAATTCTTTTTGTGATTGCTTCAATCTTTACAACACCCAACCCAAGAAAGAGTAGAGAAATATAAGTTAGATACGAACAATAGTAACTTAAAGGTGTGTAAGTGTTTTCAGGAGCAAGTTAAAAGAATACACATTTTATATGGATGATAAACCAAAACATGTCCACGTTGAATATCAAAATTACATGAATGACAAGTACAGGATTATTATATGAATCTCATTATTCAACTTATACGAAATACTTGACAAAAATATAAAATTAACTCATAAAAAAGTAGAAGTCTTTGAAAACCTCTGGAGGGAATAAATAGATCAGTTGCTAAAAAAAAGACCTTTGTTCCATAGGAACCTTTCACACTGATGGATGTTTCAAATTTCTCACTGCTGTCAACATTCTGCAGCACAGAAGTATCGAAAGATTCATGCTGTCCATCAACAGCATATGCGATGTTCCCTAATTCGGTGTGTTGTCGACATGTTGGGCACATCACCCATTTATGAAACTTACTATCTTGAAGCCTTTGTTCTGTCATAGCAAACAAACCTGTAGAGGATAGGAGCATAGTTAAGTCTAACATATATATGTTGCATTTTAGAGGGGGAAATTGTGAGCACTATGCATTATTTCGGTAAAACATGTAAAATAAATTATATTCCCTTCAGTCTTACATACATGAACAATTTACGATTCAATCAAGGATGCAAGTAAAGTTTGTCAATATGACATGTTCTTTCTAAAAGACTCTAATAACCTTCCTTAATCCCCCCTCATGCTTGATTATTGTTGAGGGAACATCAATAGAGATAACATGGGAAAAATTGCCAGAATCAGAAATTGCTTCATGCCTTTAGGATCAAGAAGAACTCCCCAAATAGGTCTTACAAAGAGGACTAGAGGGAATACTTCTCATGTGTGATTGCAAAAATTTCATTTATAACAAATAGTCACAAGAGGTTTTTTGTGTAATGCAAACATGATGAACATGGAACCTTGACAAAGTACTATTTAGGACTCTACAAAGCACTAACTCAGTTCTAGTCCCCACTTGGTAAGGGTGCTGGAGAAGGAAATATACTAAACAACATAACTTATGCTTTCTACAAAATGGATGATTTAAACCTACGATCTCAAACCCCACAGCAAGCAAGCTTACCGTTGAGTCAAACAAATCCTTCTATGCAGGACTCTACAATAGAAAAAAAACATGACAATATAAAGTTTGATCATAAAATAGTTACATTTACAACACGTAACATGCCCACACTGGAAAACCATTTTCTGGCTGCCCAATTTTTCTTGGCAAACTGGGCATGAATCCCCATCAGCTTTAGATACTTGTACACATTTCTCTTCTTTAAAATTTGATATTGCAGTTGACACCTGAGTAAATGAAGAACTTTCTGGATGATCCACCGGCTGTTGTTTCAATTGTACCAAACCCTGGAAAAAAAGCATTCAAAATATGTCAAATTTCCTTGGTGGGAAGATTAAACATTCTATGTGCATTGGCAAATGAACAGTTGATCAATCTTATCGGTGGATCGGCAAATGAATGATACAACATGAAATTTCAGAGAAATCTTATTTCTTATTAGAAAAACAGACCACTTTACATAGGATTGGTAGTAACAACTTTACAACTCAGATCTCAGCCAAAATATGAAACAAAAATTAGCAAGACTACAATCACCGCAATAGGAAATGAAAGTGGCACAGAATCATAAATTCTGGGAAGGCAATAAATATAAACTTTGTATAGAAGAAATTGTAAAGATATTTCTCCATCATACCTTTAAGTAGCGAAGTTTTCCTTTTATTTGTGACAAGGAGGCCAAAGACATTAACTTGTCATGGGAAAAGTTTGAACTTGCTGCACATAATTCATTTTCACCTAAGGCATCAAGAGACTTATCATTTTCATTTGCCTTCAGGTGCAACCGGGAAACTGCCATCTTAATTTCATCATGTGCACGCAGATATTGAGCTTGGGCTAAAGCCAAAGACCTTGCATGGGCAAACTCCTTTCGCATTCCCTTGAAGATTAAAGAGAAAACGACTTGATTTCAGTGAATTCAAATTCCAGGATAAATAAAGTCAACTAAGTGCCCTCAATCTTCTGATACAACTCCTTCTCC
This sequence comes from Mimosa pudica, assembly GCA_029929735.1. Classification (NCBI taxonomy): domain Eukaryota; kingdom Viridiplantae; phylum Streptophyta; class Magnoliopsida; order Fabales; family Fabaceae; genus Mimosa; species Mimosa pudica. The sequence continues at coordinate 20,688,272 of JAKELP010000004.1, read as the reverse complement.
CCCTGTCTTTTTTTCTTTTTTATATTTTTTTGAGGGATAGATGAGATGTAGTGTTCTTGGTTGGTAAGAGTCGAGGAAAATAAATTTCACAGAAATAATTTATTCTGGAGAAGACTGACGAGGCAGTTCAGCAATAAATATGCATAGCAGTTCTTATTATACCTCAAAAATCTGTAAATGTTTGGTGGCTTCTGAAACACTATCTTTTCCCAATCGAGCTTTGCAATAATTCTTTAACACACCAAGAATTATTTCCAATTGAGATGCTGATCTTGAAACCTAATATCCCAAAATTCAATATGAAGGGTAAGAAACAACAACAACAACAACAACAACAACAACAAAGCCTTATCCCACTACGTGGGGCATGAAGGGTCATAAAAAGGTGCTAAATTTTTTTGAAGTAACAATCTGCTGTAAAAATGAAAAATTATAGTAACATCATTTATGGGCTAAGGCAACTCTAATTTAAATGAGTGCAGGTGTCTTCACATTAAACCTAAATATAAAATGAAAAAGAATATGGACAGTGTGGCGTTGGAAATCAAAAAAGCCAAATGAAATAGCTGACATGATACACTGGAGATGCAAAGTTAAATGCAGAATGTATATCCAAGTCCTTAGCCAACACAACAAATAAAGAATTAGACCATACAGTTCTTTAACAAATCACAATTTACAGTTGCCAGCAATCACAAGGAATCTAGAACTACAAATGTGCTTAGATTACAGCATAAAAAACGGGTCACATGATGTTCCCCCGAGAAAAGGTTCAATGAAAATCCGGAATACTCCCTCCGTTCCTAAATATAAGAGCACTTTGACTTTTTTGGAGAATCCTAAGAAAGCAAAATGAACAATTTAATCATAACATATTTTAAATATTATTAGATCATATGTAAGTTCATAAGTCAAATAAACTAGTTTAGTGAAAAAATTTGGGAAAATCAATTTTAATTACCATATTTTGTTTTCTTAGGATTTTCCAAAAAAGTCAAAGTGCTCTTATATTTAGGAACGGAGGGAGTATTACTTATCAACTGAAAGGGCTTATAACTGTAAATCATAATAATAACAATAATTATCAATGGATCAAAAGCATCCATCATCCACGATGTTGAGCTCGTTCCGTTTCCTTGCCATATATCTTTTGTTGATGTACAATTCAGGATTCTATTTAGTAAATTGAAAAAGAAAAGAGTAGAGGTATAAGCAATTCACATCTGCCCCTGACCAACTGATTAATAAGAGTAGGAGAGGGGATTCACATTGTTTTCATGATAGCCAAAAGCTTGACAGATCCAATAAATCGAGGAATGTGCAAGTTAAATCAACAAGAGCAACTAACCACAACTCTTTCTCCAACATTTCTTTTTTTCGATTCTTCATAGTCATTATCGGATGTTTTTGGATTTTGATCAGATTGTGATAGCTTTGCAAGGAAACGATTCAGTGCAAAATTTTTCTTCTGCAAATCCACTGCCTCCTCTGCAGATGAAATTATTCCTCCACGTTCATTCTTCAGAACAAAGAGCCTTGCTTCATAATCCTGAGTATGAAAATCAACCATGAGGGCATATTACAGGTCTTAGCTATATCAAATTAACTGACAATCAAAATCTAAACCTGAAATAATTCATCAAGTTCACACAAAATGCACGGCGGACCATCAGAATTAGGTTGGCAATTTCGACATTTACCCACACGGTCAATGTCCTCATCATTTGGTTTCTCCATACTCTGATCAATTTCTAAGATTCGATCAAGCAGCACCCTTCTAGAAGATTTTAATTGATCCAAACCTGTCTGGATTTGATACTTCAGAGAGTGTATGCTCTGGAAACTAAACCAAAAGTGATTCTCAGTCACTGTATATAGTTGATTTTTACAAGATTATAATCCATCAAAAATCTATAAAAGTATTCATATCTTATTTCGCAAAAGAAGAACACTTCTAAACGCCATTGGAAATGGTAAACAGTAAAGTAAAATTCTGCTGCAGATTGTAAGATTGTAATTCATTTCAAAATCTATAAAACATAATTTTTTTATCAAATTGATAAAACATAATTTAAAAACAGGAAAATAGACAATATTTTAAAACAGCAAGAATCAATACTAACCAAGCAGCAACTCTTGGCGGCTTTGAATTATTTGAAGTTCCTGCAATTGCTTCTTCAATCTTCCTAAGCAATTCATTAGAAAAATCCTTGTTCTGTTCAGAATGATGAAGAGCCTCTAACCACCAAATTGTAGTATCATTTGTATTCTCGATATATTCATTGCAAACCTACCAAAAGAGTTCAAATATCATGCAAGAGGGTCATAAAAATATTTGCTAAATATAATAAGCCCATGAATTTTTACATCAATTATGAAAGTAAATGACTCCACTTTCATTTAGTATAACATGATGTCAATCATATGAATTTGCTTGTCACCAAAAGTAAAGCAAGATGAGTGGCATATATAATTGTTTCCTTTTTGGTGAAGAAAATGCACATAAATGCGCAGTACTCAGCTTCCCAAGGAATGATATGAAGCAACCAGGGTTAGAAGGCCTTGAAATAAAATGTGGTATGGTACTTCAAAGTCAACCTCAACCTCATGTGGAGGTGTTGGGTTCTGCAATACCAAGAAATCATCCAAATGTAGGGATGAGCAATAAACATAGGTCCAATAAATAGTTGTGAAATTTACTCGTTTGAGCCTGAAGTTGTGACACTCACCCTGCATTAGACACACACTGTGTATTTATTGATTTATTTCTTTAAATCAATATGCCATTCAATCAATATCACACATTTTAAAGAGACATTTTTTTTGTGATTTTTTAATGAGAACAATTTTATGAAATAATTCTCAACTTGAGATAAGGTCATATAGAAGGGCCGGTTTGACTTAAGTATCTAAATATGAATTTATGAATAAAAAAGTTCATAAATATACCTGAAAATACGATTTTTGAAACTCTTGTTGGACAGCAGATAGCTTTGAACTGAACACAGTTAAGTATTTATGCTTCAGATTTTCACATTCTTCTGTCAAGAACTGTAAAGAACTGATAGATGATGCATCATCAGATTCCTGATGCCTATTTAAATCAGATCCAGAAAAGGAAGGTGTAATATTCAATGGTTCTCCAAGAGCCATATTGGAATATATATCATCAGAATCATTTCCTTTCTTCTTCTTTGCAAAACAATAATCAACCTTTTCAAGATTATGCTTTTTTGACTTCAGTTGTGAAGTTTTAGATAACTTCCTTCCTTTGCAGGGGAGCTTAAGGGAAATGTTTGCAGTTCGTGGAAGTATTTCAGCCAGGTTATGATGAATGTGGATGTTTAACAAAGGGTCCAGGCGGAAGTCTTCAGAATGCTCTTCAGCCAAAGTCAATGCTTCAATGTACAGTGATGCTGCTTGAGAAAAATCTTTCTGCATAATGCTTATAGCAGCAAGCCCATTTAAAGCAACAACCGACATCCTGAGAGCTTCCTCTCCTTCAATCTTAGTCTTAGTTATGAGGACCTACACAATTAATTAAAGTTCAATTGAAAGGATCATTGTAAAGAGCATACTATCTTGTCAGAGACCTCAAATAACAGACCATCAGTATTTCCTCCATGGTCATGGGTGACTGTTGCAGAGAACGCAACCCAGAGCTTCCAACCTGGGGGTGACAACAGGCCTGACGAAGCTTCAGCAGAGCATTTAATAGTTTCCCAGCCTCTGTGTGTGTGATGAAAGAACCAGAAATATCATCTGAAGAAACAGAACCTGGAAACCGCATGAAGCATTTCAAAAGGTTAATTACGCCCAAAGATTCACATCATTTTCAAATATCTTTTATAAAAATCTTGATAGTATGGCACTAGAACCTGGGACACTTGTTTTAAGAATGTCATTTCTCAAACTTTCAATAATTTCGTGAGCATAGTTAACACAGGTTTCATGTTGCCTTTGGTAAAAGTGCTCTTCCACTGGCGAGAGAGTGAGCCAAGTAAGGCACTCCTCCTGAGAAGGAAGCTGCAACTCATCTGCAACGTGTTCTTTTGATGAGCGCCACATGATTTGTTTGAAGAATTTATGCGTGAATTCCATAGCTCCAACATCTCCCTTCTGCAAAAATATCAAGTTTTAAGCAGTAGAATTCAATTCACAGTTAGTAAAAAAAAAACATTTAAATACCTCATAAGGGTCCCGAATAACATCGGCCCACCAGCGGTAAATATCAAAAGGACTAGCTTTAAGGAATCGTAATAATCCATGCAAGTCATCAAGCTTTCGCTGAATTGGGGTTCCTGTAATGCACCAACGATATTTTGCATTAAGCCGCAGTGCCATTTCAGTGGCAGCTGCAGCATTACTCTCCACCATCTGAGCCTCATCCAGGCAAACTCTCCACCAGTATATTCTTGTGAGTAGAGTTGGGACAACTGGGTACCTAAATAAAGTGTTTCAATAATCATAAATATGGATACACTTAAAATAGTCTTTCTTTCTGATGCTAAAAGATGCAATCAGCCAAAATACATTAGCTACTGAGTATTATAATTTTCCAGTTCTCTCAAACTGGTGTATCTCTTCAGCTGAAAGTGTATTTGGGTATGAATCTTGTTCCATTTACTAATTAACATAAGAAAAAATTAAATCAGGAGCCACAGAAAAAGCAGTACATAAACATGCGCTTAGCAGAAAACAAGAGATTTGAAAAGGAAAAAAAAATCAAATAAGGATAAAGGAAAAACATAAAATAGAAAAGGGAGAAAATGACAAAATTTACAGCAAACCTTTTTTGAAATCTCAAAAAGTGCCTATCACCTTCATGCCTATCATAATCATGAGATAAATCCTCTTTGAGTACATCATATGTTGTTAATACAATGTCCGCAGAGGCAAGTTCACTGATATTCACCATAGATGTATTGGTGAAAGATGTTTCTCGCACTCCGTCATAAACACAAGTTTTCAAGGAACCTGGACGTGTATGACTGAAAAAGAAGCTAATAGTTAATAAAAGTAAAATTTCATCATGAAAAGAAATTATTGATTAATACCAATTAATTAATGATATTTGAGAATGAAGACATTGCATATCTAGAAGAATGATCATTTTCCCACACGTTAACTGAAAAGGACATGATATATTTATAGAGAAAACACATTCATCTAATTCTAACTCATTGCAACGACCTTTCCTCATGCTAGCTATTTTCTACAAGTGAAAGTCTTGGGGCACCATGTGTATAGAGATTGCATATCTTGAATTTCATGTCATAAAATACCATCCCTTTTGCATTGAATTAACCAAACCGGGCCTAAGTCTTTAACCAAGAGCAGCATTCAGAATCATAGTTTAAGTCATGTACACAATTGTTTACCACTATCTTTATAAGTGAAATGTGCTATAAGTAACTTTAAATAATTGAGCCATGCCGTAAAACAACAGGCACAACTTGGTGGCCCCATCAAAACCTAAAATATGGGTTTCTGCTTGCTCCTGCTAATAATTGCCTCTGGCATAGGGAACATATTTTTAAATGTTTTATTCTTTGTTGTTACATGTAGTTTATTATGTTTTTCATTAGATTGTCCAGTCTCAAATGCTCCTGTTTGCATGCAACATAGATTTACATTAGCATCACCCCCTTTCTTTCTTTAATAGCATACATACTGATTAAAAATTGAATAATTAATAAGCATACTATATGGCAAAAAAATGAATAAGCATTCTCAGTCAATTCCAAGATTCATGATTGGCAATTAGGAAAACATTATACCGGAGAATCTCATCATGCCACTGTGGCAAAATAGGAGCTGGACAAACAATAAGAGTGGCACCAGAAGAAATAGGAGATTCAGTGGCTTGAATTAGTTCAAAGCATATTCTGCATACAAATTCCCCATCCCTTACAGCTATGGTGGTTTTAAATTTCTTGCCTTCAGATCCCTGTTTTGATTTCAGTGACTTTCCTTCAGGAGAATAACCAACACAATCTGCATGTTGCCAAGCATCACAAATGTCACACTGAACCCATAGACCTTTATATTTGAGACTTTCACTCACCGCTCCACAAGTACACTCCACACGATCCCTTTTGAGCCTTTTAAAATTAACCTTACAATCCTCATTAACTTGCAACTCTGAGTCAATAAGAATGTCGTTTTCAGATGCTGATCTCTGATGAGTGAAGATGCAAGCAAGAAGTTCAACAGTTTTTCCCAGACCCATCTCATCTGTTGCATAAAAGGGAAGAGTTTCAATCTGCTAACGAAATGGAAATTTTTATCACACAACAGTATTATATTTAAAATTATTTGGGGCACAGACTATCACACGACAGTTCAAATTCCTAAAGTTCAATATAGTTTATCAACATGCAGCATAGCTTGGGGTCATACCTGCAAGAATGCCTCCAACTACGAAAGGTGCATGAGTTTCTGGGTACAATGAAACATTCCCGCTGATGCAGGAAGGCAAGTACACACAGATCACTACAATTTAAATTTGTGTGTGTGAAGTCACACTTATTCTGAAACATAGTCAAGAAGTCATACCTGAATGGATTAAAGAACATTTTGGAATCATTGTCAATAAAATCTACAGGCACACATAAAGGAGAACCAGAATGACTTCGCTCTCTTTCCCCCTGACCTCCAGCTCTTTTTTTCTCTCTTTCTACCATCCAAAAAGCTGCACGCTTTTGATATGGTCTCAATTCAGGAAGTAGGTCTGGTATGACTTCTTGAAGCAACGGTTCTGATCTGTACAAATAATGCCCCAAACAAAAAATTCTCCATGGGTTAGAATGAAGCATGAAACTTAAATGTACTTTGCTCCACCATCAGAATTATCATTGCTGTTAATTTTTTGCCATCAAATTGGAGACCAAAACAGAAGATAATGCCATACTTACTTTGAAGGCCTAATGGCTTCATAGAAACTTGCAGGGTCAAACCTCACATGTCTCCTGGTGTAGTGAATATCATCTCTGATCTCAGCCTGTGAATCAACTTCCACTTTCATATCGCTACCAACCCCATATCTAATCTCTGAAGTCATAACTTCAGGACGTAGCCAAGACATGACATTCATCAAACTCTTCTTCCAGAAATGTCTGGAACCATCTAGAAGTGACTCACAAGCATCAAAGGCACTCTTTAGTACCTCAACCCTTAATCTGAGGGAGAGCATGTCTTCAGAAAACCCAATCCCAAGAACCGGCCTCAATGTAATAAATTTCAAACTTGCCAAGTGAACAAGACCCGAGACGCCTTCATCAGGACCATCAAAAACTCCAGATAACATCACTGTAAAATCTCCTGTATGATCTAACACTCTTTCTACAAATTCTAAATGAATATCAGAACAAGCCACTACAGGCCAATAGCCTAGTTTGATTCGACCAAGAATATTACCAACATTAAACATCTGAAATCTTAAAGAATACCGGGAATTCTGAAAGAACTCGTGCGAAAGTTCAAAACCAGAAAAGCCATCTTCCAGCTTCAAATCAGTTAAAACAACTTCAGCAATATCAAGGTGCTCATTTTCTAACCAACTAGACCTATCAACTTCAACAAAGTAAGGACAATGAACTTCACCAAAATCATCATTCACTTGTCCCTCACTTTCCATCACTTTCTGTTTATCCAATTCACTTTTAGCAGTTTCCTGCGTTTCTAGCATGGCCCCACCAGCTCGATGGGGCCTACTTTGTTTTCTTCTACCCATACTTATCACTACCAGCAAAAGATAAAACCAACTTATCTATCTATTTCTTCGTGAATAATCATGAACCACAAGAACTTTAAATTTCAACACATAAACTGACTTCAAGTCTCAAATGCCATGCGCATGAAACCAAGAATTAGAGCAATAGAATCACGCGTTCACTGAAACAGTAAATGAATAAAATCGCCTGGTAAATGAATAAAAAATGAAGTGTTAGAAAAGGAACGAAAACGTGGGTGAAAGATACAAAGCAATAAGCAGAAAAAAGTGGCATTTACCTTTTGTTGGGTTCGAATACTTAAAAAACAAAAGGTGTTATTTCTGTGATTGATAAGGTGGAAAATTTGGCGCCTTGGATGAAAAGTGTTAACGAAAATTGAGAAAGCAAAACAGGCGAGAAGTTGGTTCGTGCATTAATGTGAAGAGAGTGGAAAGTGAAGAAGGAAGCAATAATCTCGCGCGAGTTCACCGAATAAATATATACATTGGGATGCCTATTTACTTCTAATCTTAAAATTTTTAAAATATGATGTCAACTAACTAATAGTATTATGTTGGGCCTGGATCAGGTTTTGGTCTGACCTAGGTTAAGTCCGGTAACATATTGGGTTAGCCCGGTGTTGAAAGGTCCAATTTTATGAATGGACTATTGTGTTGCTCCTCGCACAATTGATAATAAAAATGTACAGAAATATCAGCAGACCTTTTAAGTAGCATCATCTTTATCAGAATCTTCTATTTTAGGTAAAACAGTTTGTCTTTTAAACCCTAAATTTGTTACCTTGATAAATATGTTCCTACTTAAAATGTTGGTAGTTATTCCTACACCTTTTTGTTGTCAATTGTGCAAGTCTGGCAATAGTCCATTGATCGAATTTCACCTTAATCTTAATGTTATCCATTGAGCAATAGTTATAGACTTATAGGTATATTTATAATCATTTAAGTAAATTATTTTCACAAAAATTATTGAGATCAGAATTGCCCTTGATGTCAATATTGTTGTGTATTTTAGGTGTACTTGTGGAAATTGTTGAGTACTAAATCAGCATATTACCCTTTTTTCAATTTCTAGTACAAAACTTAAGTTGTTTTATGTCATCTATACAAGACATTCACGCAATATTGCTTAGTTAGACCGATGTATTTACTTTATCCAACCAAACCAAATGGTATGACTTCCTCCATGAATGGATAAATGGGAGTTATTGTAGCTTTGATCTCAATCCTAATATACGATGATTAACCCTAAAAGTGTTTTTATAAGTAGTCAAAATGAAATTGAAATTAAGAAGTCTTACATGGCAATTCCAAGAAAAGTAAATTAGAATAGAGATTCAGAATTAAAAAGTTTTTTCCCAATGATACAGAACTAAAGAGCTAGATCTAATAGCAAAACATTAAAACTGAAGAAGGAAACCCACGAGGCCTTTGTATGTAGTTGTGGTATAACATCATTTTGTTAGTTCATTCCAACAATTTAAAAATATTCTCACCTAACACGTCCTTTCAATTTTTTGTTCAAAGAAAAGAACGGTCATCTTTATGTGGATTTGTTTATTCCCTTCACCATCCGAAAATACAAATATCACATGTGCAAAACTGCAAATGACCACAAGCTTTTGTGCCACGTGGCGTTTTCCATTCCACGCTTCCGGGCTTCATGCGCGTTTGCGCGCCATATCTTTCCCATGTCTCTTTCCTGTTATCCCAAGGAAACTTCTTTCTCTAGTGTAGTAGTACTATTTATTTTTATGCTTTAAAAAGGATATACCTTGATTTTCTAGTCTCCATAACTTCAAACTATAAATATAAATTTTAATGCCTCGATAAATAATAGTGTCCATAGTTTCACTAAAATATAACGACTTACTATATCCTATGTAGAAAAAGCTTGGAGGACTAATTATTGAAACTAAAACTAAATTTACAATGAATTATAAGGGAAATCCTATTTAAAAATAGAAATCAATAGTAATTTACATTTACACAATGATAACAAATAAGTACAGTACATATTAACACGCAATAGAAAATAAAGTATGGTCGTTTGTCTAATCCTAGCATGTAATACTTACTATTTGTCAACTATGGGTGTTTGTCTTCAACTCATCATTGATGGAGTAACAAATAACTGCGTTGGCCAAAAAAAAAAACAAATAAGTGTGGTACATATTATTAACATGTAATAGAAAATTAATTACTCCCTCCTTTTTTCTAAATATAAGATAATTTTACCTAATTTGATTAGATTAAATATGTCAGTTACTTTAGTTATTAGCACATGATATTACAATTCTGTTTAACCATATATCCCACTCTCAAAATTAAAAATTAAAAATTAAGAATAAATGTCAACCAGAACTTAAAAAAAGGAGGGAAGTTGGGGGCAAGTAACGGCGTCGTTTGGGTGAATTAGCAGATTTGTTGTGGCACAATTTTGTTACCACGAATTAGTGATTAGTGATAAGTGATTAGAGTGAAATCACTTATCAGACTTCTCCTCCCATACAAAGCAAAAGCAAAAGGTTTGATTGGGAAAATGGCGGCTTCAGGATTGAGAGTGGGCCGTTTTCCGTTAGTGTTACAGCATCACCGTCATTTCTCATCATCTTCAACCTCCAGGAAGCTCAACCTTCGCTCCAAGTCAAAGTCAAAGTCAAAGCCTTTCACTCTCTACTCTCGCTATGCTCAAGCTCAACATCTCTTCTCCTCTCGCCGTTTCCAAGGTTTCTTTTCTATTCAATTTTTTTGACATTTCACTATCCCTTGCCTCCTATTTGCTATTGCTATTCTCTCCTGTTAGTTTGGTGTCACTTTTCATTTGAATTATACCGTAGAAGGGTTTACTAGACTTACTTTTACTGAATCACTCTCGCCCCTAAATAAATATAAATATTATAAGACCTAGTTCACTTTTTTGTTAAAACAAAATAGGATAGTTAATTTCAATATATTTGATATTTCTTTAGATTACCTATTAGCTTATACATCAAATAAACTAGTTTTAATTAATTTATAAGTGACTTATTTTGCTTTCTTAGGATTTTCCAAAAAGGTCAAATGGGTCTTATATTTAGGACCACAGGAAGTATTATGTAATTGATATTGTTGGAAAGTTCGGAGCTTGCTAGATCATTAAGTTGCAATGTAAATTGTGTCTTGAATCCAGAGAGTATTGAAAATTTGCCGAAATTGGTGGAAGACATTGTTCAGACATCTATCAATACGGGTCCTCGCGGTGTGCTTAGGCTGGCTCAAGGTCTTCAAGCTGTTGTTGGGGTCGGTCAAGAGTGGTTACAAGATGTATCAAAGGTAACCTGTGCTATTTTTGTCTTGCTGCCATATCCTTCTACCTACTATCCTGTTATTTTGTTTTACAAATTTAGTGCCAATGATATTATTATTTTTTATTTATACTATGCACCTTTTGGCATCTTAATGATGGATTTTATTTATTTCAACCGGTCCATTGATAGTGTGTTTGTAGAAGTCAAGTGATGAAATCTGATGATTTATCATTAAAGCTGCTTGTTTTTTTTTTTTCACTATTTTGCACTGTATTATTGGCAGTTTTGATTCATGCTTCTACTAAACCGTTAATTTGCTGGCATAATCTGCAGTCAACAAATTCATCTGCTGGGTTACCAACTGAACTGTCCCCATTCTATTTGAGGAGATTGTTCGAACGTATGGGGGCAACCTACGTTAAATTAGGACAGGTATGGATTAATAACCTCTCCCTCCATGTGGGTTCCCTGCTTAGGTTGTGTTTGTTTATATCCACTCGATCGCCATGATTAGGCTTGCTTTTTCTAAATTTTTCTTAGTGTATGTGGGCAGAAAAGTAATGTAAAAATGTTTTTATAGTGACTTTATATGTATATACTCTTAATTACCTATTCAGAAGTTCTTTCACTTTTATGCTGGCCTTCATACTGAGTTTTAATACTAATGGCTATCCGTGGCTTCCATTTTGTAGTTCATAGCATCAGCACCCACACTGTTTCCTCCTGAGTATGTACAGGAATTCCAGAATTGCTTTGACAGAACTCCTCCAGTTCCTTTTGAGGAGATTCAATCAATATTGCGTGAGGATCTGGGTAGACCCATAGATAGTGTTTATGATTATATTGATCCAACACCCCTTGCTTCTGCCTCTATAGCACAGGTGTATAGCATGTATCTATCTTTACTTTCCTAGATATTTTAATGCTTCTGTTACTGCTAATATATTTTTTTTACAATAACAACTAGGTTCATGCTGCAAGGCTAAAGGGCTCCCAAGAGGATGTGGTTATAAAAGTGTTAAAACCTGGGATAGAAGACATATTGGTGGCAGATCTTAATTTTGTGTATGTAGTTGCTCGAATATTGGAGTTCTTAAATCCTGAACTAAGCCGGACATCACTGGTATAATCAACACAGGCAATTGTTCTGGATTTTCTGCTGTTGTTTTATATGTGTTTATGTTGATCCATGTTCATGAGGTTCTCTTAGACAAGCCTGAATTAAATTCTTAGATCTTTAATATGTTGCTTGTTTCTTGTTCTTTTGATGGAAGGAACTTAGAAGCGATGCTCTGTCTTCCTGTTTTTAGTTACTATTGTTTTCATCTATGGCCAATTCTAGGGGCTAGAACTCCCTTTTAATGTAATCATCCTTTCAGTAGGTCGGTATTGTCAAAGACATACGAGAGTCTATGCTTGAAGAGGTTGACTTTTACAAGGAGGCTGAAAATATTGAAGCTTTCAGAAGATACTTGGAAGCCATGACCCTCACTGGCCAGGCAACGGCCCCAAAAGTATATCGATACTGCAGCACTCGGCGAGTTTTGACCATGCAGAGACTTTATGGAGTTCCCCTGACTGACTTAGACTCCATAAGTTCACTTGTTTCGAATCCAGAAGCCAGCCTTATAACTGCTCTTAATGTTTGGTATAACTCTACATTTCTGTTTGCAACAAATATATATATATATATATATATATATATATATATATATATTGTCTCTGATTAGAAATTACATATCTTGGTAAATGATGTTTTAATAGGTTTGGAAGTTTGCTTGCATGTGAGTCCTTCCATGCAGATGTACATGCAGGCAATCTATGGCTTCTTCGTGATGGCCGTATTGGGTTTCTTGACTTTGGTATGCATTATCACTTTTTTGCATGATTTATGGATGATTATGCTTCGGCTCTATCTTATTGACTTGTAGGAGAGTTCATTTTCCACCTGTTAATTTAATATATACACATTCTATATGAAATGTAACTGTTTCAGGTTTCTGCATGTCTTATTTACTTTACTGTGGTTCACCACTATTATCATTAGTTTTCCAAAGTTGCAGTTATTCTAACTTTAGTCATAACTATGATGACTGTGACAATTGAACTGGCATAACGGTTTGACTTTTGAAGCTCGGATCCTTGGAACATGTGGGCCTCACTTTGAGAAAGCATGATTCAAGGATATATTCAGGAAAATTTTATGGAAAATCCTAGAAAAATCCCCCTGTTATTGAAAAATTACAAATCAGATCCTTGGATCGGGGAAATCCCTAGTCATTCACAAGGGAGAAATATGGGATTTCCATATCTTATCAAAACAAACAAATGCCAATTTCAAATATTAAAAAAATTGGTTATATTTTGATGGAATTAGAGTGTTGTTTTTTTTATGAAAAAAGTGTTCTAATTATTGCTTCCACACAGTTCCCTTGGAAATAAACGAGGTAAACTTTTGTTTCAATTCACAGGAATTGTTGGGCGTATATCTCCCAAAACATGGGCTGCTATGGAAGTATTCTTGGGATCCATTGCCATTGAAGATTATGAATCAATGGCATCTTCCTTGATTCAAATGGGTGCTACAGACAAAAATATTGACGCTAGAGCCTTTGCCAGAGATTTGGAAAAAGTATTCTCAACAATTAAGGCAAGTACTGCATCTCATTTGTCTGATGCATGTTGGTACGATCCTGATTTCTGCATACATGATTAACTAAAACATGCTCCCTCTGGTTCTAAATATAAGACCTATTTGGGAGATGAATTTGGTCCTAAATACAAAATCTATTTCTGATTCTTACCAAATTTTCCTTAAATTATCCTTATTAATGCTCCTCAATAATAGACAAATAAGAGAGGGAGGGTGGGATAAATGTAGATGAGTAGGGTATATTGGTAATTTTATCTCATTTTAACTAACTTAACTAATTCTTTAATCCAATCAAATTAGGTAAACAGGTCTTATATTTAGGACCGAATGAAGTAATTGTTTTTGTCACAGTCTATAAAATTTGGTCCATTCCCATATTATTCTGATGCATATTTTAGTACGTATGGTGACTATCTTATTTCAAATTATTACGAATTAATGGGAAATTAGTAGAGAAATATCAAAATTTAATTTTCAATTGAGATAAATTAAGTCTCACGAAGTTGAGTTAGCAGTATCCTTTGCATTATTGATATATGTAGACAGAAAATGTCTTCCAGAAAGGTCTTCTTCCTTCTCTTTTGGACATGAATTTTCATCATATAAAGGTTGACTATCAAAACCATGCTGATAACTTAGCGCAAACCTGGTTTGATTGCTATTGCTTACGTTAATGTATGTGCAGGAGTTGGACACTGAATTAGTTGTGGCAACTAGAAGTGGGCCAAACACAACTGCAACCGCTGTCTCTGCTAATATAGTAGTTGATGAGAGGCAGATGAATGCTCTCTTCCTTGATGTGGTAAGCTATTTGGTGTGAACCACTTCAACCTTTTAAGTCGGTATCTTTCGGTCAATAGGCATATGGTAGAATATTTGCCCCTCACTAACCTCTAGTATTACAATGAACATGGAGTGCAATTTTACACACTGTCCTACTGATTTGATGGATTCCCACGCGAATTTTGAATTATCAGTCAACATGAGAAATTGCCAGATTAATGTAGGATAAACAACATGGATTCCATATATACAGTGAACCATATCCAATGAGAAATATCTTGCACAGACAATTGGCAGTTTGATTATATCTGATGTTACTCCATGTTTTCTACCTGGTTCACAGGTTCAGGTGAGTGAATCATATGGACTTAAGTTCCCCCGGGAGTTTGCTCTGCTCCTGAAGCAGCTCTTGTATTTTGATCGGTATACAAGGCTATTGGCTCCCAACTTGAACATGCTTCAGGATCAGAGGATTAGCATTGCCTCCAATAGAAGAAACAAATATAGAGATAGTTTCGAATGAACAACTATACGAAAACCTGTATGTATCCATTATCAGGCGGAAAGCTTTAACCGTGCTGTTACTATTGTATATAAGCAAATCGGTAGTTCCCTACATGAACACTTGAAAAATCAACACTAGCTTGACTCATACTTATTGGACGATTCCAACTCGAGTTACAAAAGGAAAAGGAGCTATATTAAACATTTGTTCATAGCAAGCAATCTACAATATGTGTTGAGATTTCCACTTCGTAGAGTAAAACTAAGGATTTTATCCTAGATTTCTTTCTATAGTGTTTATGTTTTCTACAAACTTAATGGGAATGTAAGGAAACCTGTAGCCACTCTTTGGTTAGAAAAAAGGCAAATTATGATACAATTTCAAATCAAGTCAATAGCCAGCTGAAGTACAGCACTCACGAGCCTGAAGCCGCGACTCTTCCATGATTCTAAAAATTACATGCAATAATTAATTTCACACTTAGTTTAAACTTTGAAGTTGCAACAACAGGTTGTATTCCGGGAACTGATGATATCTTAACTTGCATGCAAACAGCTAACAGATGCATGGCATCGTCTTGTAAATACTATATCACTGCATCTTAAATGAGAAATTTCCCGTTTTAAAACTTTGACTATTTAGCACCATTAGCCGCTTCATTGACCATGATGTTACGGTTAGTTGATGATTTGCCTCCTTTTATCACTTGACTTAGCGAGTTATAACCCATCAGTCGGTGAAGCGGCGAGCTTCGTTGTGGAGGGGGTGGGGGAGCATCCATTTGTGATGATACCTTTTTGGACACAAACACATTGGAGACAGGTCCAACTGATCTACTTGTTGTCAAAGGAATCTTAGTTGGACTAAAATGTGATGAAGCAACCTTCTGTTTATCTGATACAGCTTCAGATATCTCTCTAGAGACACTGTGATCATATCCACAGTCATGCAGATAACGAAAGGCTGACAAGCTAACAGGATCTTCAGAGGAGCAGCTTTTGGAAGCAGAGAGTCCATAATTATCTGAAAATGAAATAGGGTCCACTGATGAAGAGTTGTGACGGTTGACATCAGGTCCTGAAGGCTGATTGCTTCTATTAACCACCATGTTGTGGTTATTAAGTTCTCTTGGCCTATGTGATTCCATCAGTGAATAATTGAGCACCTCTGAACATGACCCACATTTTAGTTTACGATATGCCCTTTTAAGAAGAAAGTCAGCAGGCAGCTGCAGCACCTTAAAGCAGTGTTGACAAGTGATGAAAGGGGCCCCACCTGCCACTGGAAGCACATGTCGGGTAGCCAAATTCTGTTTCTCCCTTGGATATCTCCTTGCCTCATAAGCCTGATGCCTCTGATGATATTCAGATTTTGTTTTGCGGCTGTATAATGATGATGTTTTAGAGTTCATGGTATACTGCAGATTCATGGAATGAAGGCAATGAGGGGAGCAACAATTGTGACTATGGTGATGATACATGTACGGCCCTTCATACTGGCAGACAAAAGGAGGTAGATCGGCTGGGCATTGCCATTCTTGGGGAAAACAGTGAAAACTAGAAGGAATAACATGGTTTGTACTGCTTGTTGCCTCAGATGAACCTGGATTCAGTGACAGTTTATGCCTTTGGTGCGGGTTTATTCCATGATTGCATCTACCATTACACTTAGTATAATCTGGAGCTTGATTAAACCGTTCCTCTTGAAGTTCATGGCTATGGTATGGCAAAGTATTCTTTCCTTTATAAGGGCTAGTGGATAGTCTTCCACTTGTCTCTCCATTCACTGAGCTATTTCTGCTGAGTTGATCCTGCAATATGTGTATCATTCTCAGCAATTTAATCTTCTCTTGATCAGTGTCCTCACAAGTGTCAGATGGAAGAGA
This sequence comes from Mimosa pudica, assembly GCA_029929735.1. Classification (NCBI taxonomy): domain Eukaryota; kingdom Viridiplantae; phylum Streptophyta; class Magnoliopsida; order Fabales; family Fabaceae; genus Mimosa; species Mimosa pudica. The sequence goes on along the minus strand of JAKELP010000004.1, from coordinate 20,671,421 downwards.
GGTTGAGCTTAAGTATGGCTCATCAGGTAATTGACTTGGTGGGCTGCCTCTATCATAGACAGATTGCAAACCACTGTAATGAAAAGGCTTTTTGGAGGGAAACTCCTTTCTACCTGCTACTTTCATGACATGATGATTTTCACAGGGAAAATCTGATGAAATATTCCAGTGTTGGTGTGCTTTAGAATCTCCATTTATCATGCTATCAGCGAGGATTTTCGCCATTCTAAGCCTTTCATCAGAAAGATCATCAGCAACACTGTTGGTGTTGTACAAAGGATTTGAATGCGGGTAACCAGGGTATTCGTCCATCCCATCATAAGATGAGACACTGCCATCATACGCATGAGAGCTTCTAGTAGTTGGGGAATAGGACAATTCACCAAGAGCATCACTAAAGTCTGAACTAGGATTTATTACTTCAGTGGCATCAGATTTATCCATAGAGTTTACACGTTCAAGGCTGATATCAATACTACTCAGTGATTTTTTCAACAGTTCTTTTTCAGAGACTACGTTTGCAATACTTTTGGATGTAGAGGCACTTTCAGTGGTGTTCTCTGTTGATTTTGCACCTCCTGGAATGTCACTTTTGAGATTTTGTTCATGTGTTGCATAATATAACTCCTCTTCTAATCCCTTTGACAACAAGCTTTTATTATTTGCCTCTTCTAGTCCAGCTAAATGCAAGTTAGCAAAATTGGCCTCGATCTCACTAGGAATCAGCCCGGATGAATAACATTTTTTGGATACCTCTTGCTGATTGATTTTGATGCCAGAATGTTCACTGTCATACATCTCATTTTCCAGATCTTCATCTGATAGATTAGAAATTTCAAGCTCCTCCCCATTGTATTCCTCACCTTCACTATGGTCTCTTTCACTAGCATTTTCATCTGAAGAACACTCTGTTGCATTGGCCCCCAGATCATTCTCCCATGGAACATTCTGATTTTGACTCGTCTGACAGTTCTCATCTATGGAAAGTTCTCCTGAGGAACCACCAAAAGCAGCAGTAGTTGCTGTCCTCTCAGCTTTTTCGAGAGAAATAACTAGTTGCTCTTTCTTGCTAGATGTATCCTCAGAAACAAGATCCGATGAGTTTGTAGGAGTTCTTTCACTTTCCTGTGAGCTGAACTTCAAGTTCACATCCTCACTTTTCCTTCTTTTAGCTGTGTCAAGATCAGTAAGACAATTTTAATAACAACTTCAAAACTTGCACGTTAAATAAGTTTCCTAATTCATCAAGTTTACTGTAAAAAAACAACATTATCTTTCAGCGTACAGAGAACCACGCCAATCAGATAAGTGCATCAGTAACAAAACGAAGGAATAAACCATACCAGAATAATCAATCCGGTTTGAATAATTTTGCAAGATTTACAAGACGTTATTCAAAGGCTACGACTAATCCAAACAAGTTAGCAAAGGATGTGACCTTGGAGAGTGGTGCCACATGCACCACACTTGTAGATATCATAATGTGGAAGCTCTGGAAGGAGTAGCCTGCACTTAGGACACCTCACTAGTCTAAGTTTAGAAGCCACTTCACCAGCCATCTTCTTCAATTATATACTAATAAAGATCTCCACAATGTAACTGTTCGCATCAGACAGTAAAAATAAATTGCTACTGCATATATATAACACTAAAATGACATGGAAAACAAGAAAAACATAATTATGTTTGATTATATGTATGAGGCGTTTAACATGTAGAATACAAGCTAAGTTATGTGATCACAAATACCTTAGCAGTGCGTTGAGATCAAGTCAAACTTTATAGGAAGACAAAATGAGAGAAACTTTTCTTTGAAACAAAGTTTAGAGAGAGAATCATGTTCTTATTCTCCTAGGAAGAAAAACAAGAATGCAGAGAACAGAGAGAAACGTTGTTATTTGAATGCTGTGTGTGTTGTGTGTATGATTTGAGGACTTTCTTTGTTCGAGTGTGGCGGGTGATTTATTGTGCTATGAGGAAGGGACCAACACCAACTGTTTTGTGGTCGGCGCCGGTGACATTTAAAGCTTATGAGTCAGTCAAGGGCTCAAATATTGATGAGTTGGCACCACATGGGTCCCACACTATTAAAGTTCTTGATACAACCATCCTCATTATTCCACCTAATTCCCTTCCCTTTTTTCTTGAAGAAAAAATTGAGTGGATAAATGTTGGACATTTAAACAATACTTGCAAGGATGTTGTGGCACTTGAATAAAGATAAATTCGCTTAAGTATTACAACACTTCTAAATACTCCTATCTTGCTAAGACAAAAGAGGAATAGTCAACTCATTGAATCAATTTGAAAAATGAAAAAATATCACATATTCACAAAAAAACAAAAGTAAACTTATAGAACCAAATTTTAAATATGTATAATTTTAATCGGAGCATTTGATTGAGAGGAAACAAGCTCATATAACCTAATCAAAATCAGATGTTTCATCTCTGTTTGGGCATAAAACAACACGCTATAACTCCTGATTAGGTGTTTCATCCAACAAGGTGCCTAAAATAAAAAAGTTAGATCAATTTAAGACTTTTGATGTGTCTAAAAGATGATCTGTCATCAAATGCCGTAGGAGATATTCGAAATTTGATATATTCAAACAAAATATAGCTATTATTTTAAAGATTGTAACCAATAAACTTCTTCAAGAGAGGGTTTCAATAATAATAATAGGATGGAGTACATGAGAAATTGAGAATAATATAAAAACGCATTACCAATAGGATATCCAAAGCTACCAGTTTTAATACTTAAAGGATACTCCAATCAAACAAGTTGGTTGGAAACAGGATTATTAAAACTAAGTGGTGCCGATGATTAAGGAAATCTTCTTCATTGAGGGATTGAGATATGGGCAGAATCTGATTTCCTTTCAAAATCAGAGCCTGCCTTCCCTTTCTACAATCTCAAAAGGCCCAAGCAATGAACAGTTTAATAATACTAAGTAAAAAAACAAAGTGAAAATTGAGAGCCCCCTATATAATAACTTTGGTTTAACATTCAAAACACTTCTTTTGTCAAATTAAAAGATGACCTCAAGTTATGAACTCAACTGTTACGCAAATATGATGATGTTGGGGATAGAGTGATGGTGTCATTGCTTGTAATTTCATATTGCATAGGTAGGTCCACAATTTCATTAAACGAAATCTTATCCCATGGCCATGAGTTGTTTGACTTTAGAGTTAGTGTTTCTCAAGAATTGATATATTATGGATATAAATTGTATAATGAGATATATTATTCATAACTATAGTAGTAGGTTATAGATCAGGGACACATCTAAGTGGCAATTATCTGGTTGTAATATTTTAAAGTCAATTCTCAATTTGGTCCAAAGAAAGTAAAATTTCCGTGAACAAACTTTGGCGAAGTATTTATAAAATGTAAAAATAAAAGACACGGGCATCTCATGTCCTGGTTTCTCAGTAAATCATCATGGCAATTGACACCCTTGCTTTAATTTCCGCCCACTCCTTTTTTCAAATGGTGTATAAATTTATTGAATCCTAAATTCTGAATGTTGGGGATTATTATCCACCCAAAATCTGAAGATACCACTAGTGAATGGCAGCCTATATTATTTTATTATGATCACCATCATCCACTCACCAACCAACTTAAATTAATCGTATTAATAGCTGTTAATTATTAGACAAATCAAATTTAAAAATCTAAAATAAAATAATTAATAAGATATTGTTCTAATTGCACTATTACAAAGTTAATGGTATACAACATAATACAAATCACTGAAAGCTTAAACCCAAAAGCCAAAGTTGACTTGTGCATGACCGACTATTCTGGGTTGTCCTTGTGACACATCTGGAACTGAAACCACATGATATCAATTTATACAACCCCAAAAGTAATTTTGAGCCCTGCTTCCATCTCCTTCAAAATCACTTCCATTATGCCAAGGGACTACGTTAACAAAAGAAAACTATGCAATGAAAAATGAACACACCCCCGAAACAAGTGTCTGATCTACTTCTATAGAAAGGAAACAAGACAACATTATACAATGTTGGGCAACCATTTGCATGTAAAGCTTCAGCACCTACGACACGAATGATAATGAAGACACACACCTACATGTGACTCAGGAAGAGGCCATAACAGCATGACGCTTGCGTCCAATAAATGCTTGAAGGAGTTCCTGATATCCACACCTATAGTGGTCCAGTGAAAAGCAAAGTTGCCTTATTGCCTCCCTCTTTTCCTCCGCTCTTTCCATGATCTCAGCATTTTGCCCGGTCACCTGTTTCTCTAAATCTTCCACTTTCTGTTTCAACGCATTCACTTGATTCAGTTTTACTTCAGATTCTGAACTCATTTCTGCCTGTTTTTTTTGTAACTGGCTTATCAATCTCTCCTTATCTTCAATCTGATTATCTCGGAAGTTCAACTCCGCCTCAAGTTTATGGATCCTAGCATTGGCCTCATCTTTTTCAGTCATGACCATGTCATACTTATGTTTATGACTGTCGAGTTCCTTATTCAAACCCTCTAAATCATATCTCTTCTGGTCAAGTTCTTCATTCAATCGAGTGACTTCACCTTCCAATAGCAGCTGCTGTGCAGCATGCAGCTCTTTCAATCTCAAATTTTCAGCTTCACATTCCTTTAGTTTATTTTCTAAAATGTGGCTTCTTGACTCCAAATCGTTGAGCCTACTGCCCATATGGAGTTTCTCTTCTGACAAAGTTTCTATATCAGAGTGCAGGTGACTTTTCTCTAGAGAAAACTGTTCCTGGGCATTAAGCACTTCAGCATTCAAATTCTGCATCTCAAGTTCATGTTTAGTTTCGTTAGTTTTGTGCCATATAATCCTGTCTTCTAGCTCTTGAATTTGCTTTCTCCCCAAATCAAGCTGGGCTTCTAATGTGGCTATATTTTCATGTGCAGTCTCAAGCTGACATTGCAAATATTGAGCACCATCATATGACCTACTCAATAGTTCTCCTTGTAACCTTGTAGCTACATCATTTGATGCTTTGAGCTGTTCTCTAGTTACCTCTAACTCTTCCATCAATTTTGCTATCTTGCTGGAACAGTCTGGAACATGGTTTCCCAAAGCAGCTGTTCGTTTTTGCAACTCTAATACAAGTCCTCTTTCATACTTAAGGCCAGCCTCCTTCTCATTCAGTTCATTCTGAATATGAACGAGCCGATCTTTGTGCTTCTCCATCTGACTCTTCAAATCTATGATTTCTTTTTCGGACATCTGCATTTTCAAATTTGAAACTCTCAGCTCCTCTGCATTTTTAATATATTTTCTAAGTAACTCTTCATAACTCATGTTCTCTATTGCCAGCAATGTATCATCGGTGTCATCTTCCAGGTCCACGTGATTCTTTTGTTCTAGACCATTAGATTCTCCTTTCAGCTTAGGCTCTTTTGGAAGTTTAATATTGCCAGGCAAGCCATGGAGATGGACTACAGAAGAATTAAAAGATTCAGATTCCGAGTTCGATGAAGATGAAGATGAAGATGAAGAGGAAGGGGATCCAGGGCTCTCCTTCAGAGAAATCATAGAGCTACTGCCTCCAGAGTTTAGAGACAGGTCTATATTAACTGGTTGAAGGCCAGGTGTCTGCATTCCCTGCTTTTGGTATGGAGTATAATATGGAGTGGTCACCTGAGTTCCTTGGTCATGAGTTGATTCAGAACCATTAGAGCCTTCCATCTCAAAATCTGATGGTGTAGTCTTTGATAAGAACCTTGCACTAAAATAAAATTTCAAAAAGAGTGTAAGTTCAGTAACCTTTGTCCTTTGAACAAATTAGACCTAAAAGAGTTGAGAAGATAACCAATTTCCAAATCCTAAACGATTTCATAAAGCCTCTACTTCGGTCAAATATCTAAAGGAACAATATAAAATCCATAGAAAGTATGAGACAATCATTCTAGTTATTACAACAAACGAAGGACAATCATATTAAAAATGATGACACATTACAAAACAGCTTAATGAATAACTATTGCCTTATTTTTTCCCGTTCTCTCCAAAGCCAAACGCAAGAACTAATACAAATATCGTCAGGGTTAGAACAAGTTGTCAAATCTTTATCTAGCTGTATACAAAGAGGGTGAGATTTGCAACGGACCCCATTAAGAAATTCCGAAATACTACCTCCGGTCCTAAATATAAGACCTAATTGACTTTTTTTTGGAGAGGTTAAGGTTGTGAAATAGACTATTAAATCATAACATATTTGATATATTTTTATATTATACATTAGTTTATAGGTAAACTAAAATAATACTCCATCCGGTCCTAAATATAAGACCTAGATGACTTTTTTGGAAAATTCTAAAAAAGCAAAAAATAAGTTAATTATAAAATTGATTTACCTAATTTTTTCCCTCAAACTAGTTTATTTTACCTATAAACTAATGGATTATCTAAAAATATATTAAATATGTCATCATTTAATAACATTTCGCAACCTTAATCTCTCCAAAAAAAAAAAGTTATCTAGGTCCTATATTTAGGACCGGAGGTAGTATAAGGGAAAAAATTAGGTAAATCAATTTATAATTAACTTATTTTACTTTTTTATAGGATTTTCTAAAAAAGTCAATTAAGTCTTATATTTAGGACCGGAGGGAGTATTAAACACTACAAAACAAATTAAACAACAAACTCCAGGAAAATATTTTTAATTCAAGTGAGCACAGGCTTGTATCCCCAAAGTACTCCTTAAAAACGGGCAATAACCATGTTCTTTGTAAAGTCATCTCTACTCACATTTCTTACTTCACTTGGTGACATTCACATCACAACTATATATACTTTGAATTTGAAACAGTAAAACTCATGACCACTGAATTTGATTTTATCCTTATACCTTCATTTCACACACAAAAAAAAAAATCACGCATATATATTCATCAGCTTAGTCATCTTCCAGCAGCAAAGTTTGCGCAACAATTCATTCCCTTAATGCCTACCTTCTCTTGGCAGGGCACACCCACCACAAAACTTCTTCATCAATTCATCTTAAACCATGTCAATATAGTAGATCCCATCGGCCTATTCACCCTTAAACACACGTTATAGAGTACTTTAATGAATGTTAGTTTGAAGTTGAAACAAGCGAAACTAACCACGACCCTTAAATAGCATAAGACATTAAAGTAATTTATGATCACCAAACAAAACAATAATCATAAAGGTTAACAAAAAAGTCTAAAACCACCGCCACAGCGATTATGAAACAGATCTACAGTTACTATGTCCCAAAATACACAACCGAAAACTCAAATAATGAAGAAAAGTTAGAACTTGGACATATTTCAAGCAAATTCCACAAAAAAAAAAAAAACAACGGAAGCTAAAGTGTGGATTCTAGAACGAACCTGCAGTAGCTCTTAGCTTAAAACACTGATGGCAAAGCAGATTCTGAGTATGAAGCGAAGATTGTAGATTGGGACCCAAAGGAGGAAAAAAGGTGTAAACTTTTTTTGTGGGGATGAGCTAAAAGGGATTATAAGGAGAGAGAGTGAGGTGGAGTTAAGGAAAAAGGCAAAAAATGGGAATGCCTTTAAAACAGAGCCAAAAGGAAAAAGCTGAGTGGTTACAGACTACAGAGAGAGTTGCCTCCTCTCTATCGATTTGGGTTTGTCATGAAGCCCGCGTTTTTACTATAATTCCCTTTATGTCCCCAAAATGCCCCCTCTTTTTTTTTTGTTTATTCCCAATAAACCCGCCAATTGCCTTCCTAGGAAGCTACAGTGAGTTCGTTACACAGTGCTCGAGGTACTTTTCCTTTTAAATTCTTCTTTTTTTTTTTTGGTAACATTTAAATTCTTCTTTTTTATTACTCCCTCGGTTCCTAAATATAGGACCTAGATGACTTTTTTGAAAAATCTTAAAAAAGCAAAAAAATAAGTTAATTATAAATTGATTCACCTAATTTTTCTCTTAAACTAGTTTATTTTACCTATAAGCTAATGGATAATCTAAAAAGATATCAAATATATCATGATTTAATAACCTATTTCGCAACTTTAATCTTTCCAAAAAAAAGTTATCCAGATCTTATATTTAGGAACAGAGGGAGTACGTGCTTCGCATGCAAAGGTCACAAACCCTCATGTTATGTTGGCTTTCTTTCTCTCTCTCTTTTTTGATGGAATATGTTGGCTTTCTGTTATTGCCAGAACAAGGTTGTGTTTAAATGGCATTTATTAAGCATATAAGCTTTGGAAAAATACTTCCAGAGGCCAGAACGATTAATTTCACAAATTTCTTAACAATTGTTAATACTCCCTTTAAATCCTAATTATAATACTACTTTGACTTTATTTAGAAAATTAAGGATGCAAAATTAATACTTTAAATTATATACGGTTAATTTTTTTAAAAAACTAATTTATTCTACCTATAAGTTAATCTATAATCTAATTACATGCAAGATATATATATTATAATTTAGTGGGCTAATTTTACTTATTTAACTATTATAAAAGATCAAAGGTTTTATATTTAGGAGAAGGGGAGTATTATAACTTGCTTTGTTTATTATTTATTGTGTTCAAAAACATTTATTAAACTAAACAGCAAGAAACTTCAAAAGTGGATCTTCATTCAATTTAGACGTGGTTAAGATCCATGACCCTCCAGTCTCAACTCCCGTGCAATCACGTGCTAACAATACTTCCAACTAGTAATTCAGTCAGAAAAAATGATTTAACCCATCAATTAAATTTTGATATATATCTTAGGGATACTACAGTAGAGTGAGACCAATGCTCTTATTCATTGCAATTATATATAACTGAACTATTAACGAATAAATTCGGAAAGCACAGCAAATATCAGGGTCTTGCACACAATTAATCATTTTTATAACATCCCTCATGTTTCAAAATAAAATGTCGATTTCACGTTTTTACTTTGTTTTCAATGTTTTAAAAATTTAGTAACAGTAAAAAAAAGTAATAGATTTCCGTGACAAATACAAAACTATAATAGGTGTATTCTAAATAGAGTCCAAGTGCCATTTCATTTCTATGTTAAGAAAAACCAATTCATTTTTCTTCCATTCTTTGTTTTCTTTTTTTTGTTCTCACGCAACAGTCAAAATTTGAATGGCCGTTGAATGCTCTTTAAAATTTGAACCTTAAAAACCCTTTATTCTCGGGTTATCTTTCAGCTGTCTGGATGGAGCCATGAAGAGCAGTGATGGGATTTCATGGGCGTTATAGTAATTCTCCCGTGACAAACGAATTAGGGAAAATGTCATTTAAATCCCTCCGAATATACAAAAGGACAATTCAGGAACTCAAACTTCCAAAAGGACTATGAATGAACTAAGAGCTAGTTAACATTTTAAAATTGTGTGAAAATACAAAATTGCCCTAATCATAAAACAGAAATTACTAACCACCCTATTGAAAATGGTGGGTGTAAGGGTGGTTAGTAATTTCTGTTTTATGATTAGGGCAATTTTGTCTTTTCACACAATTTTAAAATGTCAATTAGGTCCTAGTTCCTTCATGGTACTTTTGAAAGTTTGAGTTTCTAAATTGTCCTTTTGTATATTCGGAGGGATTTAAATGATATTTTCCCAAGGAATTAGATTTAAAGAGGTGGGCCAAGGGCCGGCCCATAGGCATCATGCCCGCTAAAAGAAAAGTTATGGCGGGAAAATAAACACGCCGAGCATCGAATTTGCCATTGTCATTACTTATCAGTTATTATCAATAGCCTGCTGGGCCCATTTGCATTCCCATTTTCTTTAGAGTTGGTGAGTCTTTATTTTGTCCGCAAAACATGACAAAAGTGGGTAGTAGAGTAATTTACAAGAGCCCTAAATTTCCACACTTGAGAGTTTTATTTTGTAATATAATCGCACCCTTGGATCATTTATAATTATGTTATGATCCCTTGAAATAATTTCAATTTCAGCCTCAACTCGCAATTTAATACTACAGGACAGTTTTGTCTCTCTTTACAAGATATAGAATAGTCCAATATCGTAATGGTCAAATTATCTAAAAAGATATAGTAGAATGTTGGATAACAATAAAGTAAATGAAGTAACAGATATAGGGGTAAAAATAAGACAAATATCATTTTTCGACTCATTAATGGTAATAAACTTTAATCTCTTTTAACTAATTAAATTCAAACCGTAATCTTTCCCTCGAAAGCAACTAAAAAAATTAGGTTTTGATTTTGCTTACTTGCATGACCATGCAAAGAGTCCATAGCATAGCTTGTTAGATCGGCCTACCTAATAACTAATATATGCGGATATACCTTTTGGTCTTTAATATAATTGAGATGATTGGCTAATTTTGAAGAATTGAGAAATGTTAATGAATTATTTAACATTACATCTTACATGATCTCAAAAATATACTTATATGAATCACTGTTTATAAATTTGTATGTCACTTTATAAGTTTGACTAATCAATTTGGGTATTGATCATTATATAAGAGATAAAACTAGTTGGTTGTTAGTTTTTATTTAATCTTATTTTGTTTCTTTTTATATAAAAAAATAAGAAATAAAATTAATTAAAATTCAGGGGTCTTTTATTGAGGTACAAAGGGAGTATGTTATACTGAGTAATTTAATGATCTAATTAACTTTTTTAACTTTCCAAAAAAATTAGAATAATCATATTTAAGAGTGTAGGGGGGGTATTAATGTTGGCTTTTCGAGTCAATGGCATATGGAACATAAAATGTTACAAAAGAACATATATGCATGTGTAACTGACATGTTATGGCAAAATAAAAAATAAAATGTGTACCTGAGATATGGAGCTAAAAACCGCTGGTTGGTTCGTTCACCAAGTTAAGCTCTGAAAAATTCAATGATTTGGATACTCCAACCACGATAATGGCCTTGAGAGAAATCTGTTTAGTTGAAATTAAAAGAAATTTTACTCTTTGCCGCAATTTACAAATACATAAGCAGGAATAAATGCCCCCAATACAAATCACAATAAATGACCAACCATTTGGAAAAGTACACAAGTCACGTATAAGTGGTCTTACGAATTGGATGGTTGACGTGAGCTTTTATCTTCAAACTCCAGAGAGAAAAAGTAAGCCGTGATGATGGTTCAATAAATAAGGGTAAGCTCCACAGTATATTTAAAGCCAGCACACTGGAAAAGCAGAAGAGATGAGAATATATCATCGTTAAAAAACCAATAAAACAAAAAATCCAATAATAATAAAAGAAGTCAGAAAACATATAGATTGAACAAGAACAGGCGACGACAACATGCATCCAAGTTGATAGAATGACCTAATGAATTCCTGAAACAAAAGAAGGAAACATTTGAACAGCTTGAAATTAAATTTCATCGAAACAAAATTGAAAGTAGGGGAAATTGGCTAATTACTAAAGTGTGAGTAAAAAAATTTATTGTAAGCTGAGGAGGATTCAAGGGCTTTGTCAACAAAGGAAGGCTCTTCGTGGTTAAAGATGAAAACATCATCCCCATAGATTGTGTCTGCATCTTCGAAGCAGCCAGACTGGAAGTTAAAACAAATAAGGAACAGTGATGAAAACCATAGGAACACTAGGGAAAAGGAAAAAAGAAAAACCTTTAAAACAGATAAACAAGAGTGGCATAAATAAGAACAATTAACCTCTTTCGCCTTGTTGCTAATCAAAACAACGGTGAGCACCATCATCCATCATTGCTTCTGAAACACCCAAAAAAACCGAAACAAAGAAAAAAAGAGTAAGGACACAGAAACAAAAAAGCATAAGATATCCAAAAATCACAAGCAGTGCAAAACCTAATCTCTCGATAATTCCATTTTGATCCAATGGGTTGAACTTATACCTGAGAAATTGAGTCTGAGTGAACTTTAATGATTGCACTGTAACGATCAACCCTTAGATTTAATGATTAATATTTTTATACTTTATCAATGAAGATTGTGTATGTGATGCACGCACACCCTTCATTGATATGCAAGCTGCAAGATTATTAAGATTAAGTTAAATAGTCATGGAGGATAAATGAGAAGCATGCTGGCAACAGTGAAGCTAGATGTTGATGGTTGAAGATGATCGAAGGAATAAAAAAGCAATCAGAGAAACTTAGTTCAAGGGAAAAAACTGAAGCACTACTTTCTTTCTGACCAGCATTACCAAGATTTATTAAATAGATTACTTAAAAGAAAAATGCTCTAAGTAAACTCGTTTCCAAGAGACAAGTTCATTAATCCCGATTATGCTAACTCACTAAGAATGGCCATTAAAGTGATAATGGGTGTGTTTGGTTCAGCTTACGGAAAAGTGACTTATTTTTAAGGTGGCTTATTTTTAAGTCAGTTGGAAAATAAGCTCTAAGTTGGCTTATTTTTATGTTTGGATTAACTTTGAAAAAAGTGGCTTATTTTCCCATTTGACTTATAAACATATTTGGATGACTTTTTGTTTAAAAGGGGCTTATTTTTAAGCTAGCTTATTTTATGTCATATAGAAAAATAAGCTGGCTTATTTTCAGAAATAAGCTACCTTGTGTAGCTTATAAATAAGCTGGCTTATTTCAAATAAGCTGGGTGAAAAATAAGCTCAACCAAACATGAAAAAAAGGCACCCACTCAAAATAAGCCCCAACCAAACACACTCAATGTAGAACTATTTGAATGACACCAAAGAGAAAATATTTTAATCATGCAATGTTATATACTAAATCTAGCTAAGCAAGGTCAAGACAGGGCAGTCACTAAATATAACTCAAATTACTAAACAGTGCTACTAGTCGAAAGTCAATCAAAGACAGAATTAAACATTTTAGAAAAAAGAAAACTGCTAAACAGATTATAGTAAGATGTTAATAATTCTGGAATGATGCAGTTAAGAACAAGAAAAATCGAACTTCTGTTTCCTCCAGCTTCAGACATCTGCACTTCCAAAAAAACAAAGATATCAGTTAAAATACCCAAAAAGTAGAGCATGTAAACGAGAACAAGTGATTCTGGAAAAATATGAATAAATAGTATGGATGATATTTGCCTCAATATGATGGTCTACATCAGCAAAGCTAGTAACATATTCTTACATGACAACCCCTTAGTGGGAACAATCTTGAGTGATGAGGGAGCGAGGGTGAGAAATTTAAGTCTGAAAACAGATTAAACCATTCAACTTCTTGCCGGTACTTTCAAAAAGAAATAGCAAACAGTCAAAACTAAATAAAGACGAAAAACAGAAAAGCATAACAAGGAATGTGAAACTCACAAGTATGGGTTTAACTAGTGACATTCTGAAACAAATATAGAAAAAATGTGAATTCTATGGGAAAAGAGAACAAATAAATAGACTGTAATGGGAAAATGAAAGCAATTTACTAATATAAGCACTATCTACATGTTCTCCTATCAAGCTCATTCATAGAACACTCATACTTCCCCACAGTAAAAAGCCATTTACAGCAAGAGTGAAATATATATTTCGGCACGTTAAACTTAGAAACCTTAATCCTGGGCATTGAGTGGCTCAAATCAGTTGCAAACTAGAGCCAACAAACCAGAAAATTCAGACAAAAGGAAGTTTGAGTGCCTCAAAAAAAAAGTGACCTTGCCCTGTCTTTAACCAACATGCCCTTGTAGGTGATGAACTATCTCCAATCAGAATCCAGGGACAGCACCTTCGAGGGATCAGTCAATCATCTTCTACTTGAATTGTCATTTCTCAAATTAGATACATAACCCTTCCCCTCTCCTCCTTAAAGAGGAATCATTACCTTTAAAGACACGTGTTCATAAACATGACACCATCACCCATGAGGCACTCAACTCTCTGTTTGCCTTGCATTTCATTATTGGTTGCCATATTTTGAGCCTCTCAATGCCAAAATAGGTTGAAACTCCATGTCAGTTAGTTAAAATTTGATGCCAGAACATGTCAGAACGATATATTTAAAGTTATAACTCAAATTGTGAAGAAAACTTATGGGAGGAAAGAAACAAGTCACATATAATAATAGGATTTCAAGAACATGAAAGAATAAGGCATATCATCATTTTGCCACCATGGTATCATTCACAGGCACAATTGATGAGACCTAACTAAGAAGAAAGTTTAAAAGATGATAATGATAACTCCGGTAAAGTTAGGAGTAGTAGTCAACCAAATAAGATCTGTAATTGCTTTGCAGTAATAGTCAACCATGTCCTGGGTGATGTCTTATGTGAGATTCAATTACAATAATTCAACCAAATGGGAAATCATCTGCGCATAACAAATTCGGTGAACCTATATAATTGATAGGACTAGATAGGTTTTTTCTGAATATAATACAATTTTGAGGTGGTCACAAAGATATTCTTACCAGCCGCTCCAAGCTTCTGTCCACAATAAGACATTCAAAACCCATAAGTTTTTATCTGGAACAAGAATAAAGGAAGAATCAAAATATAAACTGGTCAGGGGAACATATCATCCTTGAAATCAACAAAACTTCGGATGAAATCTAAATCCATCCAAAAAACATCCCTAAAAAGTATTCTCGTTGCAATATACAGAACCTTTATTAAACCAAAGAGATAATCATATGGTGAAATATAAAGTCTCCTAGAAGTATCTAGTCTTTGGGAGAAAAACCAACCAAAAATAGGGTCAATAAAACAGGCAGAAAGGTTTTGGAACGAAGGAAGAGAACTACACTATTATTTGGTTAATACTAAAAAGCCATTGAGAAAAAAATAGTGCAGTTAGTTTGAGGCAACAGAACGCCTTTATTTGTGTACCATTTGAAGTTTAAACTTCCTGGTGGCTGAATTTTAACATCACACATCAAGTCATAAGACCCAATCAGCACTCTCTGTTAACCCCACAACACCTAATTTGAATTTCCATCAACTAAGTCAAATATGCAGGTTCATTATTCAATTTGCAAGAACATGTAGATGACCATCAACTACTGTTTCAAAATATTCTAAATATTTTTTTATCAAACAAAAGCTCAAATATAACTAGCAAAAGGCCAATAAATTAGACGGAGGAGGAGGAGGAGACTCTCTGTGCCACATGCTCCCATAAAGCCAGCGCCCTAGAAAAGCAGAAGAGATGAGAATATAGCATCGTTGAAAAACCAATAAAAGATAAAATCCAACAATAGTAAAAGAAGACAGAAAAAATAAGATTGACAGGCGACGACAACATGCGTCCAAGTTGATAGAATGACCTAATGAATTCCTGAAACAAAAGAAGGAAACATTTGTAAAGCTTGAAATTTCAAGGAAATGAAAGTAGGGGAAATTGGCTAATTACTAAAGTGTGAGTAAAAAAAAATTTATCGTAAGCTGAGGAGGCTTCAAGGGCTTTGTCAAGAAAGGAAGGCTCGTCGTGGTTAAAGCTGAAAACAGCAACCCCAATGATGGCGTCTGCATCTTCGAAGCAGCGTGACTCGAAGTTAAAACAAATAAGGAAAAGTTTTATTAATGAAAACCGTAGGAACACTTGGGAAAAGAAAAAAAGAAAAACCTATAAAACAGATAAATAACAAGAGTGGCATAAATAAGAACAATTGAAGGGTAGATTACGACAAAGTATAAGTAAAATAATAGAGTAATAATAATAATAAAGGTGATTTCGTAACAATTAAAGGGTAGAGGCATTAACGCGGATGTAGTGGAAGGATACAGTCTCGTCTCGAAGATTGGTTGAAGAAAAAATCTGGAAGGAAATTCATTAGGGTTAGGGATGAGAAAAGGAAAAGAATGAGACACAGATAAATATTATGGAACAAATATTAGAGTTATTTATAAAAAACAGCCTTCGACGAAGGATTTCCGGGGTTAGACAGAAAATTGAAGACGATACTGATATGATAATAACAGAAGAAACTTACATCGATCGCATGCTTTGAAATCAGTGTTAAGAGCAAGCGCGACGCACTGATTAATTAGAGAAGGGAGAGAAAGGAAGAAAGGGTTTATGGTTTGGGGAAGGCGGAAGGAAGAAAAGCGCGCGAAAAGAAGAAAAGAGATCTACTGGGTTAGGTTTAAACCTATTCGGTTTTTATAGGCTACGCACTCAGCTTAATATGTACGCTACCTAGCTTAAATTTTAAGCCACGCGTTTTTATTTTTTAAAAATAATTAATTAAAGATCAAAGAATTTAAAACACAACCTCCCTTCTATTTATTTTACCTCCCACTCCTAATCTTAATTTTGGCTTATTGCACCCTACATTAATATACATAATACTTTATCTTTTCTGCTAAAGACATAAATATTAACTAATAATCATTTAACCACATATTTACCAACATGTAAAATAATTTTACCATATACTTTCACATTTTTATTTTATAATTTTATTGAATTATAATGATCTTCATATTATATAAAGTGCATGTTTATAATTTATAAATATTAATTAAATTCAATCAAACTAATTTTCATATTGTTGTTCTGATCAAATTATTAATATTCCTACAAAAAATATCCTAAAAATCTATTATATGAATAATTCAATTATCTAATTAACTTTCTTAACTTTTTCACATAAAAAATTACAGTAATCAAGTCATAAATATAAGAACTAGTCACATTTTTTTAGAAAATCCCAAGAAAACAATATAAGTCACGTATGAATTGATTTACCTAAATTTTTCTTCTAATTAGTTCATTTAGCTTTTAAATAATATATATTAGCTATGTTATGATTAACTATTATATTTTGCTTCCTTAAACTTTCAAAAAAAATTAGTTTTTTTTACCAGAAAAAAAAATTAGTTGGATCTTATATTTAGAACTAGATGAACTATTTAAGAGTGAAGAGAGCATTAATGTTGCCTTTTTCGAGTCAATTGTACATTGAAGGTAAAAATGTTACAAAGAACATATATGCATGTGTATTTCAGATGTTCGGGCAAAAAACAAAATGTGTACCTGAGACGTGCAACTCAAAATCGTTGGTTGGTTCGTTCACCATGCTACGCTACGAGCAAATCACTGGATTTGGATATTCCAACCATGCACCCACTGCTGCCAAGAGAAGGGCAGGCTCCCCTCCTTTGTATGCTCCCCCTGTAAAATCTCCATTAACAAATCCAAGCTCGGGTTAAAAATTTGCAGGGCAAGAGTTTTATAAGTAACTAACCTGTACAAATATCAATGCACTCATTCTTCACGAGAATTTCTAAGTAGACCAATTCATTAACAATTATGAAAAATGCAAATCATGAATAGACAAAATTGTAACAAACTTGCTTACCACATGGAAAAGTCTTTACGTATTCATATACTGACTGGTTTAATTGCAAATGATATTGTAGTAAAATGTTAAAACTTCTGGAATGATGTAGCTAACAACAAGAAAAATCGAGCTCCTATTACCGCCAGCTTCAGACATTTGCAGTTTTTCCAAAAAATAAAGACATCAGCTAATTAAGTGGTTCAAGAAAAATTGTAAATAAATAGTATGAATGACATATTCTTACATGACATCACTTTGGAGACTTGGAGTTCACAGTCTCTCCCAGAAATCTTAACCATTATTTGAGCTCTAATCTCTGCCAGAAATCTTATCCATGTGAGCTCATCTTAGAACATCATAAATAGAGACGAAAGTAACAGAAAAGTAAAAGAATCATTAAATGGAATTGTTACATATAGTGTGCTTTTCTGTCGGAGTGTTGTGAGATTCTCATTCTTCTCAACTTCTCGCTCATCATTAGAAGATTCGTGCAAAGACCCTGTTGGATTAAAAATTACTCCCAAAAAGAAAGAGCAAACAGTCAAAACTAAATCAAGACGGAAAACAGAAAAGCATGACAATGAATGTGAAACTCACAGTAAAGCATGGACTTACTTGGTGAAATCCTGAAACAAAAATAGAAAAAAAGATATATGAAATTTCTTATGGGAAAAGAGAAAAAGAAATAGAGTAGTTCGTAATGGAAAAATGAAAGTCGTTTACTATTATTTTTCCCTCTCTCGCTGTTCGCCTCCTGAGACAAAACATGTGGCACAAGCGGATACTCCCACTTCCTCTGTGAAACCTTAATTATAAAAGAAAAGAAGAATTAGCAAATGTGAGAGCATGAATCTTGTATGGCAAGCATGAATAGGGAATTAGTTTTCTCTGTATTTACGTATTGAAATGCAATAATTCCATATCAACACATATAAGTTTTCTCGGTTCACTTCTTTCCCTTCTCATTCATTTCCTTTCCACTTACCATTCTTTCAAGTACATAGACCAAAAAATAGAAGAGAAAAATATAAACATCTTAACATATCAACCATTAGACAAAAATTTAACCTGTAGCATGAGGGGGCAACAACATCAACCGAATCATGTGCTAGTAGAAATAAGGAACCTGATTTAGTTAAAAAATTAAATCAAATGAAGCAGTTTTCTTGTAAAACCAAGGACATAATGAAATTAAGGGAGCCCTCTAGCCTCTTCAGTATGATCGTCCCAACGCTTCAAGTGAACCTGGTCATAAAATTGTAACTGTATAACGACAATGTAATGGCAATACATCAAAAGTTACAAAATTAACAAGCTTCAATTTGTAAAGAGTGAACTGCTGGCTAGGATACTACACAATCAAATACAGATAACGATATTGATGACTTAACAAAGCCTGCATTGCAATACTAGGCGACATATTAAAACAATAAATAGGCATCACCTATCACATGAGGAACATCAGAGTAAACTTCTCACTTTAAAGAGAAACGAGATGGTTGGCATGAGAATTAGGACATGATCAATGCCAATTTTCAAGTACACGATGGCCATTAAAAATAATAAAGACAACTGCTGAACAAGCATTCAAGCCAAGCTAGGCTAACTTCTAATCAAGGTCTACACTATTTGCCAAGCCAAAAAATGATGTGATAGTTATGCTAATTTAGATAATTTATAAGGAAAACAAATCCATGTAATATTGCATAAACTCATAATGAAGAACAGTTTCTAGAGTATCACTTACATTCTACAGAAACTTATCCAGTTATTCCCTAGTTCCATTGTCCACTGTAAAGTAAAATGATATTAGTACGCCAAATTGGACTGCCAGTTATTTCTGAACAGTAGAGTATATTAGCAGTTCATGTATGATTGAAGTCAAGGACAAGAGGGTCATTTGTGTCCATTATGGTTTTAACATTAAGAAAACCAGAGAAAGCCCATGTATGATTGAAGCATCTGCTGTAATTGAATGACCACTGTTTAAGACCACAAAGATGCATCATCAATCTATAAATTATACCAGCAAGGTGCACAACTGAACAAATTCAAAGCCACCTTAACCTCAGAGTTTATCTGACATTTGAGTTGAGATGTGCTAATTGTGGCTGAAGAAGCACGCTTCTTCCACTCTTGGATATCTTTCTCACGATCTTCAGACTTAGATTTCCACTCTACAAGGACAGAACAGAAATCAGAAGCACAGGGAAAAACAAATATAAAGGAAGTGGGTGCAGTTCAGCTTCAAACAAGGCCATTAAACTTGGACTTGCGACAATATCAAACCAAAGAATAACAGCAAATAACCAACTTACATGAGCCTAAGATCACCGAGGCCTCACCCATCATAACGTAAAGTCAAGGCCAAAAATATGGCAATGCTTAAAAAACGAGGCTGCAAATTGAGTCATCGATGTTCAGTTCTTACAGGAGCGACGCAGCAAAACTTTGAAAGTATAAACTAGTGAGAAGTTATTGTGGAAACACATATTTCATTAATATTATACTAGTATTATATTTGTAATACAAGAGTTTCTTAGAAGATTATAAAATTCTCCGATAAATTTATCTAATATGATTCCCAAATAACTTACTTTATTTGTAATATGAATTCCTTGGACCAAAGCATTTGTTTTTGTTTGCAGGAAACCCCTGAGTCAGCTTCTTGGCGGTACTCCCAAAAAGAAAGAGCAAACAGTCAAAAAAAATCAAGGCGAAAAATAGAAAAACATGACAAGGAATGTAAACTCACATTAAAGCATGGGCTTACTTGGTGAAATCCTGAAACAAAAATAGAGAAAAAAATATATGAAGATTTTTGTGTGGGAAAAAAAAAAGAAATATAGTTCGTAATGGAAAAATGAAAGTCTCTTACCATTATTTATCCCTCACTAGTTGTTCGCCTCCGGAGACAAAATATGTGGCACAAGCGAAAACTCCAACTTCCTATGTGAAACCCTAATTATAGAAGAAAGAAGAAAACATGTAAATTAGAAAGCTTAATTTCACAAAAACAAAATTGAAGTAAATAAATGATAAATGGTTGGATGGAATAGAGAGTTAGCAAAGGTGAGAGGTGGAATCAAAGTAAAGCAAGAACGATCGTTCTTCTTTCGGAGATAGAAAACGCGTGCTTAAGTAGCAGAAGGGGAAGGACCGAAGGAGAAGGAAAGGCGCGAAGAAGAGAAGGGACCGTCACTGCTTTGTGTTTCAAATTTCAGCTTTTGAGGGTATTTATAGGCTACGGTACTAGCGTAATATTGACGCTGCACCTAGCGTAAGTTTTACGCCCGCGTTTGTTTCCCGCTACTTTTTTTAGATAATTAATTAAAGATCAAATCATTTAAAACACAACGTCCCTTCTACTATTTTACCTCCCCTCCTAATTATTTTAATTAACTTCACTCCTTTCAGAGTATTTTAAAACATATTTAAATCATTTGACCACACCAAACACATTTGAACTTTATTTTAAATCAAAAAGTGACGGTCCAAAAATGATAATAATTATTGGTCAAGGAACAAAAATAGTGCATAATTATTTCAAAGTACACAAATGATCCAAATTTTATCATGAGATTAAGAATGATATTTTCACTAATATGACAATAAGATTAGACATGAAAAGTCCAAAATGCCCTTATAAATTAATCGTCGCCCCGATAAAAGTTTATTTAATTTATAAGTGCAGTTTGGACATTTATTGTCTGATCTTATTGTCATATTAGCGAAAATATCATTGTTGATCTCATGTCCGATAGTTGAGAATCATTTATCTACCATTGAATATTTATATATTATTTTTGTTCCTTGACCACTAATTATGTACAGTATCATTTTTTGGCCTTCGCCGAAAATAAAAATATATAAGCTCTATAAACCTCCTTTCTAATTTCAAAATTAAACTTCCATCCTACCCAAGTGTTAATTGACTTTCAAATCTTAATTTTGGCTTATTGCTTTGACTAAAATCCCCACAACATAAATATTTACTAATAATCATTTTACCACATATCTACCAACATGTAAAATAATTTTACCTTGTACTTTTACATCTTTATTTTTAAATATTTATTGAATTATAATGATCTTAATATTATATGAAGTGCGTGTTTATAATTTATAAATATTAATTAAATTCAATTAAACTAATTTTCATATCGTTGTTCTGATGAGGCGGGAATGGAAGTGGAAGATCAATTCCTACTAGCAAGCAAATCGTGTTCGATTTTTTGGATCTGAATTTGAACACTCAAATATCCTTTTCATCAGATAATGAAATCTTCCGCATACAACTTTCCCGCGTCAAATGGCAAAATCACATTGATCCTTAGTCACTACTTGCTACCTGTTTGAGTGCTTTGTAGGATACACGTTATTAAGAGAAGGGCCCCACTAATGACTGATTGATTGAACTGATAAGTGGTTATAGCCCCATAAGAATAAGAATGAGAACGTGTGTTCAAATACCGGGAACACTCTCATTAAAAGATGGAATAACCTTGCGTATGTATGGACAACACACATTCCCTTCAAATCTAGATTAATCGGTTGCTAATAGAAGTCGAATCATCAACGGTGTTTAACAAAAAAAAAACAGAGAGAAAAGACACCCACAATGCATATAATACCGAATCCAATCACACGTCTTTAGTTTTTGGTATTATTTTCATTGGGAATAATTGGAAGACACTTACATGTGTATGTGTATATGGTCCAAGCACAAAATGTTGATCGAGTAAATCACTAAATGTTGATCAAGTAAATCACTACAAATATTGCCAGTTCATTAATGTCATCTTCTCCTTGTAAAAATTCACAAATGGCCGCCAATGATTAGGGGTTTTGATTTGGTGCTCATCACCAATATTATTTATTACCTTCTCATCGCCACAAATACACAAGCATATGATGAACCCCAATAAGAGATAATTTTTAGGGCCCATCATGTGATTATGTATTTGTGGCGATAGAAAGATGATGAGCAATATGTGGATGAGCATTGAATCAGAACCCAATGACTAATTATTGAGCATTTGAGCTGATAAATAGACTCATCCTCATAAGCAAATGTGAGCTCATCTAGCGAATATAGACAACATTTCTACCCTTCAAATCTAAATTAATCGGTTATTAATATGAGTCATGTTAATGACATTGTTTACTCAAAAAAAATCACAAATAGTTACAACTTACAACTAATGCTATATGAATGCAACTACTTCTTTCCTCCTTAAATACATACAAGATTCAAATGAATTTTGCTTTTAATATGGGGCTGAATGGCTTATGTATAATGGCGAACACAATTTCTTTGGTGGATGTTGACAGCCACATGTGTGGGAGGGTATATATATCTTCTGCCCATTTCACTACACGTGGTCAGATGACCCTCGTATTCCCCTCTCTCCCTCGTTTCTACCACTTTATCGTTGGCTTTGTTGTAATGAGATAAGATTACTCCCCAATCCCCATTACTCAGAAGTCAGAACATGAACCTCCTTCAGCCCTTAATTAGTTTTTTCTAGTTAAACAAAAAAGGTTTATAACTTTTTCCTTGCTTGGAAAAAAACATTATTCATGAAATACCAGAAATTTTCTTCACGGAATTTCTCTGTATAGAAAGAGGGAAGCAGAGTTTACGGCAGCTTATTTTGTGCGTTGACCAAGAATAATCGCCCAATAATTAATACTCCCTCCGGTCCTAAATATAAGACCTAATTGACTTTTTGAAAAATCCTAAAAAAAAGAAAAAATAAGTTAATTATAAATTGATTTACCTAATTTTTTTCCCTAAAATTAGTTTATTTTACTTATAAACTAATGAATAATCTAAAAATATATCAAATATGTCATGATTTAATAGACTATTTTGCAACCTTAACCTCTCCAAAAAAAAAGTCATCTAGGTCCTATATTTAGGACCGGAGGTAGTACTATGCAGCATAACATTGATCTTGACATTTTAATCCTGTACTTCTAATTCCTGTTACAGTAAAAGCCTACGTGGTCATACTCACTGCAGTCCGAACATGGAGATCAAAGGCCTCTCTATAAATAAGTTTAGTTAAATAATATCCAGATAAAGGAAAAATTACAAAGAAAATGAAGATATTGTCGGCCAGCATGATATATTATTTAATTACTTCACAGATGATTACTATGGAACAGATTAGAGTCACATTCCCGACCAGTTTCATTTTCACATCCAGTTTGTTGGGCGACACGCAAGAAAAACAAAAATTATTGCCATGCTGTTCAAGGACAACTCTCCATTTTCAAAGCTATATATATATATATATCATTGTGTGTATGTCTAATTAAACATGAGCTGATGAGCACATATTGTGACAAATTGACATGTTAATTAGTGTCCCATACGAAATGCTATAGAAATAAAAACAAGTTGGACTTTTGGAGCATTCGAAATTAAACCACTTCATAAAAGTCCAACATCGAGTGCATCATACAGCGATATACTCCTATATGACAGACTGAGTTTGAATTTTTTTTATATTTTCAAACATATTGAAATGGAAAATGACCTCATCCCCAATAAAGACATCATTAACGAATGAATATTCTAATAAATATGATTATCAGGGAGAGTTAAAAGGCTATCATCATGACCCCCTGATGAGACTATTAATTCCCTTCCCTATATATGCCACGCATAAGCTTAGGCCACCATCGATAAAAGCAAGAGCAATAAAGTGTAAGTTGTTTGAAGGCAGAAAAAGTCATGGCTGTAAGAGATGATGGGGCTAACCTGAGAGAAGCTGCTATCCCCTTGAAGCAGCACTTTGTTCTGGTGCATGGCATAGGAGGAGGAAGCTGGTGCTGGTACAAAATCCGGTCCCTAATGGAGAACTCTGGCTACAAGGTTTCATGTGTAGACCTCAAGAGTTCTGGGATTGATCCATCAGATGCTAATTCTATTCTGTCTTTTGATGCTTACAGCAAGCCTCTCGTGGATTTCATGTCTGCTTTGGATGAAGATGAACAGGTTTGACCTTTTCCCAGCTCTCTATGCCTCTTTAGGATCAAAGAGAATAAACATTCAAGATAAAATACTTTGGTGTAATTTTTAGGTGCTCGTTTAATAGGTTCTCTTTCTAGTACAAAATATATTGCCATTTGATCCTCTTTTTTTTGTTTTTTGAGAAATTCACAAGTAATTAGAATATATGTTAGTTATAAATTAGTTTTGAAGAAAGAATGTAAGTATAAACCGTGATTAATCAATTTTCCATCATAAATTTCCCAACCAAAAATGTCAAATGGTCCTATCAGGGTCGGAGGAAGTATGTTGATTTTTCTTATACTTGGATAACTATTTCCCAAAAAATATTCACCACGTGTCCTGTTTCACGGAGCATTTGATACAAATATTCGATGAACTTTAATTAAATTTCGTCCATATTTGAAGTATAGAGGATATGTTTCACATCAGACACCATATTGGTGATATCCAACAGGTAATACTTGTAGGACATAGTGCAGGAGGGCTAAGTATTACGCAAGCCAGTCACAAGTTTCCAAAGAAGATCCGTTTAGCAATTTATGTAGCAGCAACCATGCTCAAGTTGGGATTCAGGACAGATGAAGATCTCAAAGACGTGAGTAATTTTCAAGAAATCTGGTGTATCATTTTAGTTTCAACTCTGAACGTCTACTTATAAATTAGTTTATTGAAGATGAATTCAACTTGTCATGCATGACATCATTTTAAGCTTAACAAGAAAATATATCTAGAGGGGCAATTAGCCTCTCCACCAGGCTCTCTCCATTTTCCCTCTATTTAGATATAAAGATGCTTACTTTTGGATCATTTTAATCTGACAAATTTTCAAAAAGATAAGATATGATATTAAATATATATTTTTATAACACAATTAGATAAAAATAGAGTATAAATAGATACTCCCTCTGGTCCCTAATATAAGAGTCAAAATTTGAATGATTTTGGTTTCTAATATAAGAGTTCATCTCACATTCTCTCCTCATTTAATGAGTTTTTCTCTACTTTGCCCCCAACTCTATTTCATATTTATTAATGCTTATGTATTTCTCTCTCTTAAAAGTATCATAATAAATATGGACAATATTGGAAAAGAAACATTAGTTCCAGACACTCAACTAACTTTCACATGTTTTCTTAAGAAGTGTTTTTTTGCGGTTAACTCTTATATTAAGGACGAACGGTATTATACTCCCTCCGGTCCCTAATGTAAGAGCTAGCCGTCAAAAAAACGCTTCTTAAGAAAACATGTGAATGTTAGTTGGGTGTCTAGAGTTAATGCTTCTTTTCCAAAATTGCCCATATTTATTATGGTACTTTTAAGAGAGAGAAATACATAAGCATTAATAAATATGAAAGAGAGTTAGGGGTAAAGTAGGAAAAAATGCATTAAATGAGGAGAGAATATGGGGTGAGCTCTTACATTAGGGACTAAAACCATTCAAATTTTGGGCTCTTACATTAGGGACCGGAGGGAGTATAAGTTAGTAAGTTACCATTAATGGTGGACTTCGTCTTAGTTTTCAAGGAATCCAGCAAGGTTGACTTTGATAACCTGTTACAATAATTGGTTTCTCACTGTCCTAACCGACATAATAGTTCTTGAAATTCTGAAGCTCATCACCGTTATACATTCGCCTACACTATCACATGTTTCGTGGAAAGAGTTACAAAAAATACTCATCAGCTGAATTCAGCAATAATAGAGGAAATTTGAACAGGAAAAAAATTAAAAAAACTAAAACAGAGAGAAACAATTAGGATGCCTCTTTTCTCTTTTTTCCCGCCAATTCTCATTTTTTTTAGCCGTCCACTTAGTTCGGTTGCATCAAGGTCTATTTCTTCCTACCTTTTAGTTGAAGTATACGAGCAAATCCACTTCACCTCAATCATAATCATAATCATAAATCATAATGGCCTCGTTCAGTTGAATAAATTTCCCTCTACGAGGCAATAAGTATATGCCTTTAGACCCCACAGGACCACACCACATAATTCTTCGTTTATTAATCATGATAAGCATCTTCCATATAAATGTTGTCTCGTTTGGACGCAAGAGTGTCAAATCTCTTGCTTTTCCAGCCTTGTTCCATAATTTTACCTTTTTTACTTTGTCATTATTTTTTGATGCATTACTTCGTCATTATTAGATCTTACGTAGTAAATAATAACTTTGTTCAATCATTAATGAACCCCCAATGATTGAACAAGAGCGACTTAATTAATCAATCCAACGTCTTGCTTTCTATGTTATGCGTGTTGCTAACACTTGTGCCTTGATTATAGTATAATATAAAGAAGAGTTTGTGATCTGTGTGAAACAGGGGGTACCAGACTTATCAGAGTTTGGGGATGTGTACGAGTTTGGATTTGGACAGGGCCACGATAAGCCTCCAACCAGTGCTTTGGTGAAGAAAGAATTTCAACGCAAAATCATCTACCCTTTGAGTCCTTACGAGGTATACTAAGTACTCCTCACTGGAAAAAAAGGGGTTAACAAATGCATACCACCTACATAGAACTGGCAGTAGTGACAATTATCGTCCGCATTACACATGCCTTAATTTCCACCTCTGCTTTTTGGGCACATGTAGGACCATGTCTAGCAACCCGCCAAGCCAAGTATGTAAATATAGGTAAAAGGAATAAGAAACTGCATTTTATGATTGAAATAGAAAGAAAATCCAAGAAAAAAGCTAGGAGAACAAATAGGCTACGCCCATATTTTTAATGCATAGTGATTGATTCGTAAAGTTAAATTTTTTAATATATAGATAGTTAAATACACAGTTTTTCCAACAAAATAATAAAAAAGCAAGGGTACGTAGCAAACATTCCAGCAACACGTGGTAATTTACAGAAGCAGAAAAGCTAGCTAGAAGAGTGCTATAACTATAAGGAGATACTGGTAGATGTGATATAACCAATGCAGATAAATGTGTAATGGTGGCACAGGATTCGACGTTGGCGGCAATGCTGTTGAGGCCAGGGCCAGTTCAGGCATTAACAAGCGCGAGATTCACAGAGGAAGAAGAGAATGAAGTGGAGAAGGTAGCACGAGTGTTCATAAAGACAAAGCAAGACAAAGTGGTAAAGCCAGAACAACAAGAAGCCATGATAAAGAGGTGGCCACCCTCCAAAGTGTACGAACTTGACACAGACCATAGCCCCTTCTTCTCTGCGCCATTTCTCCTCTTTGGCTTACTTCTTAAAGCTGCTGCTTTTGACGTTGCACCCGCCTCCACCTACTAGCCACTTTGCTAAACTCTCTTGATTTCAGTACAGTATTTGTTTTGTATCTAATTTTATTGTGAATGGTTTTTTATTAAGCATTTTAAGATATGCTCTAATAAAACTTCAATAAGAGTCGTTTCTTGTGAATTGTGATCACATTTGCATATCTACATTTCTTTCTTCGCTATTACGGTCCCACCGGGCCGAGTTTAATGCTCTTGGGCCTATCATTGTGCTGTGGTACAAGGATGGATGCAAGGGCCGGGCAATTGTTTTGTTTATTATTCCTCAATGAGTTAATTATGTCTTTTATTTTTTTTTTGGTTAATCACCGCCCGGTTTAATCCGGACTCGAGGGGTAGGAGTGTTGCCCACATAGACAAGGTTGTCCCCTCTCCCAATAAGAGCGCTTCCCGAGATTCGAACACGCGTTCTCATCGCTTCCCGGTTAGTTAATTCTGTCTTTTAAAAATAACTAATGTGCAACTCAAAATCGTTGGTTGGTTCGTTCACCATGCTATGCTACGAGCAAATCACTGTATTTTGCAGGCTCCCCTCCTTTGTACGTTCCCCCTGTAAAATTTCCATCACCAAATCTAAGCTCGGTTAAAAATTTTGCAGGGCAAGAGTTAAATAAGTAACTAACCTGTACATATCAATGCATTCATTCTTCACGAGAATTTCTAAGTAGACCCATTCATTAACAATTATAAATAATGTAAATAATGAATAGAAAAAATTGTAACAAAACAGAAAAATTTAACAAGAAAAACAAAGATATCAGTTAAAATTTAAACATTTTAAAAAGTAAACATGAAAAATAAAAATATCAGTTAAAATTAATAAAAAGAAAAATTAAACATTTTACAAAACAGACATTTGCAAAACATATTATAGTAAAATGTTAAAACTTCTGGAATGATGTAGCTAAGAACAAGAAAAACAAAGATATCAGTTAAAAAATTTTTAAAAAAAGTAGAGCATGTAAATATGATTAAGTGGTTCAAGAAAAATAGTAAATAAATAGTATGAATGACATATTCTTACATGTCATCATCACCTTGAAGATTTGGATTTCACAGTCTCTCCCAGAAATCTTAACCATTTGAGCTCTAGTCTCCGCCATAAATCTTAACCATTTGAGCTGATCTCAGAACATCATAAATAGAGACGAAAGTAACAGAAAAGAAAAAGAATGATTATATGTAATTGTTACATATAGTGTGCTTTTCTGTCGGAGTGTTTTGAGATTCTCATTCTTCTCAACTTCTCTCTCACCAGTCCCTCATATTCTTCATTAGAAGATTCGTGCAAAGGCCCTGTTTGATTAAAAATTACTTCCAAAAAGAAAGAACAAACAGTCAAAACTAAATCAAGACGGAAAACAGAAAAGCATGACAAGGAATGTGAAACTCACAGTAAAGCATGGACTTACTTGGTGAAATCCTGAAACAAAAAAAAAGAAGTTTCTTATAGGAAAAGAGAACAAGAAATAGAGTAGTTCGTAATAGAAAAATGAAAGTCGTTTACCATTATTTTTCCCTCTCTCGCTGTTCGCCTCCTGAGACAAAACATGTCGCACAAGCGAATACTCGCACTTCCTCTGTGAAACCTTAATTATAAAAGAAAAGAAGAATTAGCAAATGTGAGAACATGAATCTTGTATGGCAATTGGCAAGCATGAATAGGGAATTAGTTTTGTAACATCCCAGCGTCTCGCTCTCGAAATTGTCCGCTTTGGGGAATCCTCACCCCTCACAGTTTTAAAACGCGTCGAGAGGGGGAGGTATCCAGCCCTATATATAGCACCTTTCGTTCTCCTCCCCAGCCGATGTGAGACTTTACAATACCGCTGGGATGTTACAAGTTTTCTCTGTATTTACGTATGCAAATGCAATATTTCCATATCAACACATATAAGTTTTCTCGGTTCACTTCTTTCCTTTCTCACTCATTTCCTTTCCGCTTTCCATTCTTCAAAGTACATAGACCAAAAAATAGAAGAGAAAAATATTAACATCTTAACATATCAACCATTAGACAAAAATTTAACCTGTAGCATGAGGGGGCAACAACATCAACCAAATCATGTTCTAGTAGAAATAAGGAACCTATTTTAGTTAAATAAAGGAAATCAAATGAAGCAGTTTTCTTGTAAAACCAAGGACAAAATGAAATTAAGGGAGCCCTCTAGCCTCTTCAGTATGATCGTCCCAACGCTTCAAGTGAACCTGGTCATAAAATTGTAACTGTATAATGACAATGTAATGGCAATACATCAAAAGTTACAAAATTAACAAGCTTCAATTTGTAAAGAATGAACTACTGGCTAGGATACTACACAATTAAATACAGATAACGACATTGATGACTTAACAAAGCCTGGATTGCATTACTAGGCGACATATTAAAACAATAAATTGGCATCACCTATCACATGAGGAACATCAGAGTATAATTCTCACTTTAAAAAGAAAGGAGATGGTTGGCATGAGAATTAGGACATGATCAATGCCAATTTTCAAGTACACGATGGCCATTAAAAATAATAAAGACAACTGATGAACAAGCATTCAAGCCAAGCTAGGCTAACTTCTAATCAATGTTTAATATGATTCCCAAATAACTTACTTAATTTGTAATATGAATTCATTTGACCAAAGCATTGGTTTTTGTTTGCCGGCAACCCCTGAGTCAGCTTCTTGCCGGTACTCCCAAAAAGAAAGAGCAAACAGTCAAAAAAAATAAAGACGAAAAACAGAAAAGCATGACAAGGAATGTGAAACTCACATTAAAGCATGGACTTACTTGGTGAAATCCTGAAACAAAAATAGAAAAAAAAATATCTGAAGATTTTTATGGGAAACGACAAAAAAGAAATATAGTTCGTAATGGAAAAATGAAAGTCGTTTACCATCAGTTATCCCTCACTAGTTGTTCGCCTCCGTAGACAAAATATGTGGCACAAGCGAAAACTCAAACTTCCTATGTGAAACCCTAATTATAGAAGAAAGAAGAGAACATGTAAATTAGAAAGCTTAAGTTCACAAAAACATAATTGAAGTAAATAAATGATAAATGGTTGGATGGAATAGAGAGTTAGCAAAGGTGAGAGGTGGAATCAAAGTATATCAAGAACGATCGTTCTTCTTTGGGAGATAGAAAACGCGTGCTTAATAAGTGGCAGAAGGGGAAGGAGATGGAAAGGCGCGAAGAAGAGAAGGGAGTGTTACTGCTTGGCGTTTCAAATTTCAACTTATGAGGGTATTCATAGGCACTACTAGCGTAATATTCACGTTGTACGCAGCATAAATTTGATGCACGTTTTTTTTTTCCGGACCTAGATCAAGTTCATCCATCTAGGTTCTCAATTTCTCCAATTACTGGCCGTTAGATTGAATGGATAGTTGTTATAAAAGGACATGTGTCACTCCTATATTAAAAGAACTTGAGAACCTGAAGGAATGAAATTGATGTAAGTTTTCCCCTTTTTTCCCGCTAGTTTTTTAATAGAATTTGTTTAAGATCAAATAATTTAAAACACAACCAATTTATTGTGTGTGTATATATAAATGTAGCACATTTATATATTTAAATTATTTAATTTAAATATATATAAAAAACACAACTAATTGAGAACATTTTTATTTATATTATAAAATAAAAAACATTGAAAATGTGATAATAAAATTTTTTATCAATTATATCATATTTTTAGGTTTGAGAAATTATTGTGTGAACCTAGTGCACTAGGTCATTTGTGGTCTAACCAATCACATAGACACATATTATCTTATCTGAAATTTTTAATTTTACGTGACACACTAAAAATAGGAATTAACGGATAAAAAAATAAAATATCATGTTTTTAATATTTTTTTATTTACAATTTAAATAAAAATGTTTTCAAAGGTAATTGAATTTTTTAGGGTGTCACATAAAATTAAAGATTCCACATCAGATAATATGTGTCTACTTGTGATTGGTCAGAACACAAATGACTTGGTGCACCAAGTTTATGCAATAGTTTTCCTTTTAGGCCGCCTAGTCAAATTAAAAATTATATTTCATGTCATATGTGTCTATTTTTTATTGGTCAGGCCACAAATGACGTGACACATCAGGTTCGCAACATTTTTTTCTTGTTTTATAAATACCAACCCGCCGTCTCTCTTTATTTTATTACAAAGAACTCACCCTCTCTCTAGTCTCACCTGTATTCTCCTCAATGTGAGTGATTCTTCCCTTTTCAGTTTTATTTTTGTTTTTTCATTCAAGATCAAAACATTGCTATTTTTCGCTGTTGATATTTCCTTTTAGTATTAAAGAGCAATACCAAGTTTCTCCAGTTCCCCAATTAAACCATGACACCTGGTGTAGGGAGAATAAGAAGTGATGGAAAGTATCTAACTTTATGTGCCGACGTGTCAACTTATTTACGTGTCATGTTATAATTGGGGAACTGGAGGAACTTGATGTAAAGAACAAGACATAAGTAAATGATCTGAAAGTTAATAATCATTTTGCCCTAATAAATAATTATGCAAGTATCAATTTGTCTAGCAAACAATACATGGTTTCAGATTGACCAACAAACAATAAAATAATATCATATTTGACAAGAATAAATTGAACTGAGGGTCGCGAATATGATACTTTTTTTATTCTTAGTATTTACTCAATATTTTTGTTTTTCTCATTCTTCTAGTACTCCCTCAAACTTGAATTTAAGACATGTTAAATTTATTTGTGAAGATTAAGAGCAAACTAGTTAGAAAACTAAACAATAACTTTTTCAACATGTAATTAGATTATTTGTTAATTTATAAGTAGAATTATTAAATTGGTTTCAGATACTAATGATAATTATAAATATTTTTAAATAATTAATTTCTTATACTTAATTTTTCTAAAAAACTAAAAGGGTCTAGGAATTAGGGCTGCACAAAAACCTGGAGGCCCGGTTGTTTGCCATGAACCCGGCCTGACCCGATGAAATTTGGTCATGGGACCAAGTGGCCCGGAACCATAACAATCAGGATAGGACCAACCCGACCATCGAGTAGGACATGACCAGGGTATAGGCTTCAGGACCAACAGGGCGGCCCGACCCGAAAATATAATTATTTTTTATGAAAAAATAATTCATTCCTTAATTTAAAAATACATTATTCAATAATTAACATCTAATATAACAACATACAAAAAATATTTCATTAATTTTTTCCCTAATTTATTTTATTTTTCAATTACTTTCATTATTTGTTAATTATTTTCTTTAGGATTTAAATTATATAGGACCAACAGGACATGTCATGTGGCCCGAATGACATGTCCTACCCGATCTTGGTCTCGGGCCACATAGGATCGGGCCGGGTATCGGGCCAAAAATGTTGGCCCGAAACTTTTTAGGACAGGACCTAGGGCATATAGGTGGCCTGGTCCTGTCCGTCATTTGTGCAGCCCTTCTAGGAATTACCTCTTATCTCCTATGATCCTCTTTCTCGCAATTCATTTATTGTTTTGGTGTTAGTGGATACTTGTATACAATTCAAACCTTAAGGATAATATTTTTATTCTTTTAGCTCAAGTTTTAGCGGGAAGAACGAAGTTTATTAAGATATAAATGACTCATTCTTTATTTGCGTTCATTGGTTATCCAGACTTGTGATATGGTTGTGCTCATTTCTACTTTTCTATGTTATTACTGATTAGAAATAACTATTCTCTTGACATACAGCACTGGAAAGCTGATCTTGATGTATTCAACATTCAACAAGCACTGCTATATCCATTATTTCCTTTAAACATACAGGGGAACAAAAACAATTTCTCTTTCTTCATTTTGGTTTGCTAGCTATGAAGTTCGAGGAGCCCCTGAAGTACACGCCAAGTTAACGTTCCAATCTTTCAACTTCAAGAGCATTGCTAGTTGTCCATTTTTTCCACTTGGGTTTCATATATCAGCCATTTATTCAACTGTCTGAACTTTTTAAAGAACCATGATGTCCTTTCAATTATTAGCCGCTAATGGGAATTGTTTGCAGAAGCCTTTACTGACGCAACCCATCCTTCCAAGTGAATCACCTAACGTTTTGCCTTGTTTTTATAATGAGCTCGATTTTTCTGATGTGTTTGGTCCTACTCCTATTGAGCTGTTCAAAGAATTCAGTTGTGACAAATTTATAAACTTGGAGGCTACAATAAATGGTGATGAAAATATACACAGCCAACCTCATTCTTTTGTGGGGTCCATATTCGAAATTAGCCATCACTTAAAACATACTCCCTCCGGTCCCTAATATAAGAGCTAGCCGCCAAAAAACGCTTCTTAAGAAAACATGTGAATGTTAGTTGGATGTCTGGAGTTAATGCTTCTTTTCCAAAATTGCCCATATTTATTATGATACTTTTAAGAGAGAGAAATACATAAGCATTAATAAATATGAAAGAGAGTTAGGGGTAAAGTAGGAAAAAATACATTAAATGAGGAGAGAATGTGGGGTGAGCTCTTACATTAAGGACCAAAACCATTCAAATTTTGGGCTCTTATATTAGGGACCGGAGGGAGTATTATAATAAGCTTACTTGATGAGGAGGAGGATGGTGCACCAGAACTGGCAGAGGAGGTCGGTAGAGAAACACAGAGAGAATTCTTGGAACTGAAAACACAACTAGAATTGAAAGAAGAGAAGTCCAACAAAGAATTTGATAATATCAATCTGAAACATCAAAGGGTTGGGCTTGAAGATTTTGAAATCCTGAAAGTTGTTGGGGAAGGGGGATTTGGGAAGGTGTACCAGGTGAGAAGGGAAGGGACATATGATATTTATGCAATGAAGGTCATTCGTAAGGACAAGATGATAGAGAAAAATCACGTTAAATATGTTATATCTGAAAGGGATATATTAGCAAAAGTTTGTCACCCTTTTATTGTGCGACTTAGATACTCATTCCAGGTAATTAACAATAGATTGACTATATAATATTGTCTATCATTTCAACTATTTATGTACAAGTATGAGGTAAAAGTCAGGCACCATCATATTTGCAGAAATATATATAACCTTTCTTTAATTCTTGTAGACAAAGTATAGATTTTACCTTGTGCTTGATTTCGTGAATGGCGGTGACCTTTTCTTTCACCTGTATTATAGCCAAGGAGGCATATTCAGGTACTTTAGTATAGCAATTTTGGTGAATTTTTCTTGAAAATCAAGTACATAGCAATCTTACATGTTTCACTTGTTTCAGGGAGGACTTGGCTCGCTTTTATGCTGCAGAGATAGTTTCAGACGTCTCGTATCTTCATGAAAATGGCATAATACACACGGATCTTAAACCCGTAAATATTCTCCTGGACGCAGATGGACATGTATGATCACATCAGCCAATCTATGCATTAGCCTTGCTTGAAAAGTTGTAATTTTGCTTAAAGCTAGGTATACTTAAACGTGAAAATATTCCATTGCACTTATCAGGTAGTTTTGACGGATTTTGGCCTAGCTCAGCAATTATGTGAGAATGCAAAGTCATATTCTAAGCATGGCACTTTACAATATATGGCCCCTGAAATTATTTTGGGGAAAGAACATGATAAGGAAGCTGATTGGTGGAGCCTTGGAATTATAATTTTTCAAATGCTGACTGGGAAGGTTAGTTTCTCATAATTGTATTTACATGCCTTTATCCTCAAGAGATTGGTGGCATTGCATTTTGACACCTATTTTGTTTGTTTTATTGTGAAAGCTATTTTTCGCTTTTAATTTTTTTTACCTCATTTCCTTAAACTAAACTACACATACCTGTTTTCTCTAATTACAGCTTCCTTTTCCCGGTGAAAATAGACAGAAGAGCCAGCAAAAGATAATAAATGACAAGATAAAGCTTCCATCCTTTTTGTCTAGTGAGGCACATTCACTGTTAAAAGGGGTAAGTCACCACTGTCATAAAAATACTTAATTTCTTGGCAACGGACAAAATAGACAAAATAAAGTTTGTTGAATCAAAAGATAAAACTGAATTTTATATAATAGAGTGGCATGAAATAGAATGTAGGAATAAACTGCCAACAGAAAATTTGATAAAGTTTTTTCTTCAGTTGTTGCGGAAAGATGCCAGCAAACGCCTAGGCAAGGGACCAAATGGTAGTGAGATGATTAAGAGTCACAAGTGGTTTGAGTCAATTGATTGGAAGAAATTGGAAGCTCGAGAAATTCAGCCTAGCTTTGTCCCAGAAGTTGCTGGCAATCATTGTGTTGCTAACTTTAATGATCAGTGCACTAATATGCCTTTGTTGGATTCTCCTGTTGCCTCTCCCAAATTCAATGACAACCCCTTCGATGGTTTCGATTGGGTCTTCTAGCTCCTTTTCTGTACAAAAATGTCTCAGATATTTGACATTTGCTATCTACTTGTACTGTAGCGAGAATTGGTTTTATTTATACAATGATTTCGTATTTTAGTAAGGTTTGTAAGTCAATTTGTGGGTAGCATTTTTCTTCTCAAGGGATGTTCTCGGATGTGTTTACGTATAGCAGGTAACTAGCCAATTTTTTTTGAAAGAATATACAATTAAATATGGGAAAATGACGGTTAGACAAAATGAGGTCTCCAATTACAACTTGAAAAAATATGGGATAGTCCCCAATTTGTCCTGAATTAAGTTTATATCAAAAGACCCAAATGACCCTATCTTTATCATCAAATTATCCCTTCTCTCCTTCTTCATTGAAACCTTCCTTCTATTGGTCAAAAAAAAATTGAAACCTTCCTTCTTTCTCAGCAAACAAACCCAGCCCATTCTTCATCTCCTTCATCGAACTGAAACATAGCCCCCCTCGAAATATACCCCACCCCACACTGTTCATCTCCTTCAACAAAAAAACCACAGCCCCTGCTTCTGTCTCTCGCTGAGAGAGAGAGAGAGAGAGAGGGAAGGAAGAAGGTGAAAATATAGACATTCAAGGATGGAGCTGAGCAACGAGCTTTCCTCTCTTCCTCACACAAATCATCAGCCAAGATTCAATTTAACTAAATGATAATCTCCCAAATAACCAAAAGTATTAAATCCAAACCAAATTTCACAAGACATAGTCAAAAATCCAAACTTTCTCATTCCAATCACACAAAATCAGAAACTCACAACAAGAATAAGTTGAAATTCAAGAAAGTAAAAGAAAAATGGGAACAGATTGAAGACAAAGAAAAATCGATAAAGATAGAAACTTAGGAAAAAGGGGAAAATTGGGGAAAATAAAGAGTGAAAATGTGGGGAAAAGAGCAATATTTGTGAGAGAGATTGAAATGGAATAATGAAGGTGGAAACTTTGACATACCCAGATCTTTGAAATTGAAAAAATTTAAGAGAAAAAGTTTGAATGCTTCATTATGGATTTATGGTAGAAGTTTTGAGTTCTCTTGCTTTTTCAGTCTAACAGTGCAAGGAGAGTGAAGGGCAGGAATGTCAATTGACACAAATTTCATTTAGGACAAATTGGGGACTATCTCATATTTGTCTAAGTTGGAATTGGAGACCCCATTTTATCCAACTCAAATTCAAGTGTCATTTTATTGTCATTTTCCCATTAAATATCTATAGTTGTAATCAAGGTAGTTAATCTTGTAGAAAATGTAGAATTGTTTCGACAATCTAAGTAAGAGCCTATCTTTATTTATAAACTAGACATCTCTCCCCCACGCGTTGCGTGGGTAGCAGACACTAATGGCTTACACTGCAGCACCACTGCTGTAACAACAGAGGCATGACATATGTGGATGGTACACACTTCTTGCCAAACAAACAATATAACCGATCCACCAGACTTGTGCTACCAGCGGCCACTGCTAATTATATACATTTAAACTTGAAGCACGAAAGACACTTTACAGGCTTTACATTTAAATAACTAAGACAATGCCTTACATTTAATCCTCAAACACAAATTGGATACTACAAGACCAACAATGTAACAGAATATACGTTACTTGCACCTCTACAAACAATGCTAGAAGCGGTGCTCCCCCATGCGTTGGGCAGGTGGATACCACTTCTACCATCGACTTCATAGTGAATACCACTTCTACCATTGACAGATTGACTTCATAGTACCAGCCAAATTACTCTATCTTATTAAATTACAACCAAGGATGTGGCAGTGATAAATTACTCCAAACATCAGAGTGTGGGAGGTGCAAATATCTCATCAAAGTGATGCCTATGTCATGTGAAGTTGCCAAAATTGAACACTCCAAATAAAATACTCCACGTGATCTTAAATATAATATGAATTACTAATTACTTCTAAGAATTCATAGAGTTGCCTTTAAAATATATGACTGTTTTGACTTTTCATAGATGTCAAGGGGCAAATTAGATAATTAAATTATAACTTATGTCACATATATAATTACATTACAGGTTAATTTATAAGTAGAACAAATTAATTTTGAGGGAAAATAACAAAAGACAATTTAAAGTGATTAATTTACATATTAAATTTGGTTTCCCATGCAAAGTCAAAAAACTTATTCACATTGCGCAAGTGGCCCATGTTTATTAAGGGATTTCTTTTTTGGTGTGGGAATGGTGCAACAACAAAACAATAATGAGATTTATCTAAAAAGAAAGAAAGAAACAATAAAGGGGCTTTTAGGATGCATTATATATTTGCATAAATTATATATGATGTCATAATATTTAGGTAGTCTATAAGGGCAAGTTAAAAATCTCAACTTTTAAGTTTCATTCTAATTGATTGGATGGGTATTATATCTCTCAAATACATCTGCAACCATTTATTTCAATTCACTCTTCTTATATGTGATTCCCTCCACTTCTGAATATAAGAGATCATTTTTGAGATTGATTCTTTTTTTTTATTTCATGAGATTGATTCTAATTATAAGATACTTATCTTCTTTTTCTTTCAGACCAAAAAGAATCTTCTTTCACACAAACACACACATGCATTTTTTTTATCAAACTACCTGTATTTATATTTTTAACAAACAAATTTTCTTATGAATTTTACAAACTAATACTCTCTCCGGTCCTAAATATAGGACCTAGTTGACTTTTTTGGAAAATCCTAAAAAAGTAAAATAAGTCAATTATAAATTGATGATTTACCTAATTTAGAATCCAAAGGTTTTTAAGAATGCCAATATTGTAGTTTGTTGTGTTTAAGTATTCTCTATATTCTTAATTATAAGACTCATTTATTCAATTTGATTGGATTTAGGACACTCCAAAACAATATAGTTAAATTAATTAAAATAAAATGATATTATGAAAACATACACCCTAACATTTTACCTTTATTGGCATTCTTCTACTCTTACTTTTTCATTATATAAGTCAATTAGGTCTTATATTTAGAACCATAGGTAGTATTTTTTTTTTCTCTAAAGCAAAGCAAGAAATTCTTAAATATAGTGGGAAAGGAAATAGAATTCTGGTAGAGGAGGAAGTAGTATAGCAACGTTCGAACCCGAGAAGTCATGTAATGTCTAAAGAGAAATTGGCATAGAGCCACACGTGAGAGTGGTAAAAAGCAAGAAATTCTAGAAGCCACTCATCAACACCACACCGAAAACAATAACTGGCAAGTAAAGCAAAGCAAGCAAAAGCACAAAAAACGATGTCGTTGGCTTCTTCTTCTCTTTACCTTGAAGAAATTGTAGAATCCACTCAACACCGAAAACGTTGAGCTATGTTTCGGACTTGATGGTGTTAAGGTTCACATGAATGGATCTCATCCTGTTCAATCCTAAAGTTGCTTTACTTTCATGGAGCAGGCCTAATTTTCCTATTGCAGAAAGGGTTCCAGGGTTTAGAGTTTGAAGCTAGTGTTATTATTAGTATTAGCTTTCTCATCGGGCATTTCATCCGAGGTAAAGTTGCGGAAATCTTAAATGCATCATCATCATCATCATCATCATCATCATTATTATTATTATTTTATTTCTCGGTTGCTTTTTATAAATCCCAAAATTACCATCTACATGATACTTCCCCCACATTTAAGATGCTGGATTATTGCTGCTGTTATCTGATCATCCCCTTTCCATCTTTTACCTGGTTGGAGGTCACCCAACTCAATGCAGTTTGTCACTTGTTCGAGGTCATCTTCCATGATTTATTACTATTTTAAATCGTTAAAATGATACCCTGTCATGTCCATTATTATCACTATTCCATTGTTGCTTTTTCAAAAATCTTAGATTACCATTGAGTACCTGCTACTCTCTGATCATTCTTCTATTGGAAATTTTTCAGGTTGGAGATCATGCAGCTTAACTTTTTTAAATCTCCAATGTATCAGCCCCATTTGGCAATATAGCCAATCGGTCATGATAGTCTATTATTTTATTTTTGTTCTTATATCGCTATGTGATGTAAGTACTTCCCACTGCCCCTCTGCCTCTTATGATATTTCAAGCATTCCTGCTCTGCTCTTTCGCTGCATTGTGTTGTGCTCGAGCTTAAATGGAATCTGTTTTAGGTCAACAGCTTTGAATTGTAGCTTTGCATTGTCATGTCACAATCATAATTTCTTTGGCCTGAGATGTTGCTTTCATAATTCTATACATTCAATTTAATGCATCACATATATAACTTGAATATCCTGTTGCTTTCATGATCTTACTCAGAAGCTTTCCCATTTAGTGAAAAATGTGTTCATTCTATTTTCAAATATTCAAAATCATGATCTACAGATGCCTTTGAGGAGCTCAAGGTTGCTCATTATTAGAAAATTTAATTCGGTAGTGCTTCTTTTATAACAATCCCAAAAATTATAATTTGGATGAAGGATCTAATCCATACATTTTATACTCATTTGATGCCATAAATTACAGGCAAATGATCCAAAAATGAGCCTATTATCACTCCTTGTATTGCTTTTAACAACTGCTGAATATTCCACTTATGAATGGGGGAAGCATATTCTTGTGATACTTTTCTTGGTAATATATTCTTGTGATACTTACATATATGAGTTAATTATGCTGATGATGCTCTTCATGAGGTAAGTCCCTTAAATTTGATTTATTAGAAAGTGAGTCTGAGGCAGTTCAACGGAAGAAAACATATGAGAAACCATACTTCTTATGCCATTCTGTTTGTATTATTCAATTGTATTTCTTCTCACATCCTTTAATTGCAATTAATGCTTTATAAAATAAAATATGACAATTCAGCTAGATCAAGACTTTGCATGCATTATTCCTTGCTAAATGATTCTCAAAAAGGATGAGAGAAAGCAGATCAGACTAAGCAAAATAAAAGCACAAACATTCTTAAAAATGCATATACTTTGCTCCACTAGTACATTGGAAAAACTCACAGGATGCAATACGTAAATCAAACACAAGATACATAAGATCTAAACAATATTTAAGTACAAAAGCAACAAATGTGGTGTTTTTAATTCGTGTGCCTGGGGGAAAATGTTAAAACCATCTTCAGTTCCTCTCAGGTGAACATGTGTGATTAATATGTGTTGCCTCAGTTTACTTTCGTCTTCTTTTCCCTTTGGCAGGATTTTCAATGATTTCAGAATTCTCGAACTGATGAGGGATGGCATAGGAATAAGTTTTTTTTCCCAATCAGAAGAGGGTGGAGAGAAGTAGGGAATGAAGATTAGTATTGGAACCTTTTCTTACCTTCACTTTTCCTTTCATTTCTCCCTGTTTTCTATAGAAATAGAGGCATTTGAAGCCCCAGCCAACAATAAGAAGATGAATAATCACCACCATTTTTTCCATCCCCTTCAGAGTTCTTCAGGACCCAATCATTCATGTACCCTGCAGTGGAGATATATATGTATCAGTGGGCAAATGACGGCCTAAGAATGTCTCAAATAGATATGAACAAAGAAAACTTACTTCCTCATGCCACCAGAAAACATCAACCGCTAGCACACCCTTCATGGTGGTGTGGAGGTAGCTTAGCATGGAGGTAGCTGAGGTGTGGAGGCAGTGACAGTTGATGACCGACAGTCACAACTTTAGGCTTTATTTGAAGGCCAGGAGCAAGACAAGCAGGGTGGACGGAGAAAGCTGAATATACTAGCAATGGAGAGGAAGATTTTGAATATCTCGAGAGAGTGATGCATGGGCCTTTATAGTATGTACTGCCCTAGCTTAGCTTTTATAGATAGGGATTTGTGATGGGAAGGATTTGGCCTTGGGGCCCGTCTTTTTTGTGAGCTGGCTTGTCTTTTTTGTGAGTTGGCCTGTAGTTTGTACACCATGTGCTTTAACACGTATCCCAAGGACTTTTGGCTAACCAAATAGCTTAGCTTCCTCAAGAAGTCTCCCTTGTGAACAGTGTTTTGAGTCTATATTCAAAAAGTTGGTGGAACTACTTTTAGAGGATAAGTAGATATGTGCTTCCAATATATATATATGCTCAAATAAAAAAATACAAACAATGATAATAATTTGATAAATATATTTTAA
The DNA here is from genome assembly GCA_029929735.1 of Mimosa pudica. NCBI lineage: Eukaryota > Viridiplantae > Streptophyta > Magnoliopsida > Fabales > Fabaceae > Mimosa > Mimosa pudica. Next base: position 20,629,487 of record JAKELP010000004.1, on the reverse strand, counting down.
ATATAAATAATTGATATTAAATATATCAAAATTCATACTTCTTCAATCTCTGTAAATAAATTTCTATGAAATTTATATATAAATGCATTAAATATGGTTAGACAGAAATAATGAAAATGAATTTTAGAGCAAGTTAAAAGGTAAAAATAAATTCAAGATGTAAACTCAAGTTTCTAAAAGTATACATGCAACACAAATTTGAATAGTTCATCATGACACATTTCGGTTTAGTTTACCCATAAAAAGGTAAAATAGGAGAGTTAACTCACGAATTTGACAACAATAACAAAAACTACATAACAAATATTCAAATAAAAGCTTATAATTAAACATGTACAATGAAGAATATATATATATATATATATATATATATATATATATATATATATATATATATATATATATATATATACACACACACACACATATTGCATCAGTTCGTGATAATCCCCCCAAGGGTACGGTGTTCTTAAACGCAATGTTCACCAATAGGAGGTAATAAGGAAGCAATTAAAAATTTAAATATGTAAATCAACACGGACATTATTCGTTCTTCCATGAGAGCAAGAAAGAAAGAATAAAATACAGCACACAAAATACGTAGAAGTACAACTATATTACAAGAACAAGCTTGATTATTTTGGTTCTTCCTGAATAGCTACAGTACACAGGAACATCTTTATTTGATAAGCATAACTCGGAAGTGCCAAGATATAACTGCACCAAGTACAGTTTTCTTGGCTCTTTCTCTTATTCTATTGACAATGGTTCTCATGACTTGGATCGTAAGCAAAGGAATCAAACACTTGTGGTTTCAAGGGGAGATTTATCAATACCTTTGCTTATTGTTCCCCCTTCCACATCTACTTTCTCATTTGCAACTTTCTCATGTGCAACTTTCTCATGTGCATCATCTACAGGCTGATTTTCCTCGAACTCCTTGTCTTCTGAGATGTCTTCCAGAGATCGGCCTTTTGTTTCGGGAACCAAGAAGGTGCAAAAGAATCCAGCCATGTTCACAACAGAAAGTGCCATGATTGCCCTCCTAGTCTTCCCTGCATCACTTGTGTAGCTTTGCACTACAAAGGCACCAATAATGGCTCCTGCTTTTCCCGCAGCTGCTGATATTCCATGACATGTAGAGCGAAACCGAGCCGGGAATAGCTCTGCAGGAACTATAAAAGTTGTGCTATTGGGACCAAAGTTTGCAAAGAAGAGGGTGAGTCCAAAAAGTAAAGCAAACATCTTTGGATTTCCATTACAATACTCGAGTTTGTTGTCCCCTTGTTGACAACCAGTATCTCCACCTCTGATTTTTTCGTAATTATAACCAAGGATCAGCATGAATATAGACATCAGAAGAAAGCCTCCTAGCTGGATTATGGACCTTCCAATTTTGTCAATGAAAAACACAGTGAACCAGTAGCCAGGAACTGTAGCAAACAATGCCACCACAAACATAGCTTTGGAGATTTGAAACACCTCTTCTATGGCATTCATGGTTGATGCCTTGTGTACAAGGCCACTAGTTGATAATAAATCTTTTTGAGCAAGTTGGAGACTATAGAAAGCAATATCCAACAAGAACCATGTGCTAGTAGTCCCAAGAAGGTGATGTCCATGCCTCTCTAGAAACTTTGAAGAAAGAAATCCATATGAGGGAGTTGGGTTTACAACAGGCCTGATATGTGGACCTTCCACATGAATGTCCTTTTGAAGAACTTGGGCCATATCCCAAGCAGCCTTCTTGGGATCACCTTCCACCAGTGCAGTGTACCTAGCAGTTTCTGGCATTTTGATTCTCCAGTAAAAGGTCAGAGCTGCCGGGATTGCCCCAAACATGAGCACGATTCGCCAAACAAGATCACCTGCCGGTTGAGTGGACATTACAGGATTATTTTCAAAAACTAGCAGCAGGGTAGGCTGCTGAGAAAATTTTGGAGACAACCATGGCCACAGCTCCAGCAAACAATATTCCTACCCCTTGCATTGCAAAAACAGCAGCAACAAAGCCACCTCGAGTTTTCTTATTGGCATATTCGGACATTATAACAGCCGATAAAGGGTAGTCTCCTCCTATGCCAAAGCCTAACCAAAACCTAAAGAAGCAAAGAGTAGTGATCACACTTTTTGACGTGGAGCCAAAGGAAAGACCTGAACCCAAGGCACAACCTACCATAGTGACAAGAGTGATCCCATAAACCTTTTTTCTGCCAAGCTTATCACCTAACCAGCCAAAGAAGAGCTGCCCTGCAAGGGTCCCACACAAGGCGGACCCGGTTATGGCATTGTTTACTCTTTGAGGAAGTTTTCCTGGAGTATTAGTCAAGGGGTTGAAGTAATAGAGGCGGCCTATGAGTTTGGCCACGGCAGTGATGCAGAAGAGATCATATGCATCGGTAAAGAACCCCATCCCAGCAATTAAAATAGCCTTGAAGTGGTAGTTTTGCATTTTGGCTTTGTCAAGAGCAGAAAACACATCTTGGCCAGTGTCCATTGTGTGATGGCAAGTGTGTGGGAAATGAAACAGTGGGAATGTTTTTGAGCTATATAAGGAAGGGCCCAATACATTGTAAACAGTGTTTCATAGGAAAAGATGAAATGAAACATTGAAGCTCACGGTTTTTGCATTGATAACTCAACAGTTCCTAGGAGAGGTCTTTGATATTTACCATAAATGAGAGCACATTAGTTTTTAAGTGAACTTAGTCAAGCATATTGGTTACGTGCAATATTTGTCTATATCTCTTGGAAGATGAAGGCATTCCTAGATATCTCCAATATTTAATTACAGCAGAGACAAATGTAAGAATAGTTCTTGTAGGTTTCTACCTAATATACAGGAAGTCTGGAAAGTGACAGATTAACTTAGCCAATCATCATCGTTCATGACATGGCCAAACCTTTGAATAACATTTTGTTCTCTCATGACGGACAAGTGTATCCACAAAATAGGCAAGAAGAGGGATATGTGTATGTGTGTCGTTATGTATGGGAAGTTATGTTTATGATGCTGGATATTCTTTCATGCTCATAGTTCCCGTCACCAACTTGCCTTGGTCGTATGTTGTAGTTCACGAAAACTTTAGTTCCTATGGTGTTTCGTCTGATAGAATCATCTGTTTTCGTCATCCTCAATGATTACTACATCTAGATGAAAATATTGATCTTATAAATTTTTGCTACGGTTAAACATCTTGTTTGTAAAGGCATTCTGATGCATATATTAGTCCCCCAAAACAGAAAAGGGGCATTCATTAAAATTACAAGTTTTGGTAACTTAGTCTTTATAATATAGCACAAGTTTTTTAAGCCACTTGTCTTCCATTGGTGAGAAAACATCCCACTCTTACGACGACATCTTTGCGAAGCAGTAGCCGAAGCTGACAACAATACTTATTGTTTAGAACAGAGCTAAGTAGTGTATAAAAAAAGGATAGAGTTGAGTTTACATCACATAAACTAATCGCGTGAGCCCGATAGGAGGGTCTGACTTTGTGACAACCATATTGATTTGTATTTTTTTTTCATTTTTTACATCCACATCTAACAACCTCTAGCATAATTACAAAATACTCCCTCCGGTCCTAAATATAAGACCTAATTGACTTTTTCTAGAAAATCTTTAAAAAAGCAAAATAAGTTAATTATAAATTGATTTACCTAATTTTTTCCCTTAAACTAGTTTATTTTACCTATAAACTAATAGATAATATAAAAATATATCAAATATGTTATCATTTAATAACCTATTTCGCAACCTTAATCTCTCAAAAAAAAAGTCGACCAGAGGTAGTATATAACTAAAACGGAGATAAAAATGAGAAGATATTTCTCAAATCTGCATAATGTCTTCCTATTTTGGATGAGGCAAATCTTGGATAATTTGCATAAAAAAAAAGATAATTCAGAATTTCGTGTCCATTTTGAAATTCAGCCTTGGAAAAAAATGTTGGCGACGCAGCCAGAGGAACCAGTAAATATGCCAACTAACAGGTAATGGAGCCAACTTTCTCAAATCTGGGTCAGTGCACTTATCGTAGTGAATATGCCAATCCCTCTGATCATGATGCATGAACAGATCTCATGTAATGAGGATCTCAACGATTGCCTTTCCATTTGTACAATTTTTGGATACTAGCTTTTCCATTTGTACAATTTTTGGATACTAGCTGAGTATACCATATTTGTGATTGATTGATAAATTAACCATTATGCGATAAACAAGTGGAACTACAAGGAACATGACATTAACAAAAAGTTCAATATATTGTAAAAGGGCAGCTGGCCAGCAAATACTCGCCAAGACTTGGTTTAGAACAACAAGCATAATAAATAAACAAGAATTTTTCCAACAAAACAAGATCATCCAGGTTGCCAAAACTACTAAGGTCAAGACTACAACTATGTCTTGTAACAGACTACCTAAGCAGTTGCACTATCCAGAAAAGCTTTTCCAGGTTGACGGTTAGCCAATGGTCCATGACATCCAAGAAGCTGCAAAATGCACAAGCAACTGGTTATTCACGACATCTATTTTAACTGAGCTAAACCGTAGGGGCAGATCTCATTAAATGAATGTATAAGGCAAAACTTGCCAAAAATATGCTCCAACACATTCCCCATTACTCACTGCCATCTAACTATTTCCCCCCATCATTATCATACAACCATTTCAGAGCTAACAAAATTCAAGTCCATCACTATGTCATTAAGTATCAACAAAAATCAAGATGGCGACATGAATATTTGGTTTCACATTATTTACCTTTGCATTCACACCATCAGGTTGGATCCTGTTCTCTGACTTGAACTTCAAGTAGTCTGTTCGGTTAAATTTGGTGAAACCCCTGAGGAACAAATTTAAATAGTTAAGTTGATTTTCGTTCAAAGACAGAAAATATATTCAAATAAGAATCCCAAATGTACAAGGAAGCCTAATCAAGCCAATGAACCATCAAGCAAGAAAGACTCTAAGCAACAAAGCATCTAAGAAATAAGAACCACAATTAATGTATTGTTGTTAGATAAATAGTAGTTGTCTAATTTTCAACAAAGCATCTAAGTAAAGATAGAAGGAATCAATCATATCATAATTCTAAAGAAAAAACGGATAAATACGCACCATTTCCTGCTAACAATGATCTTTTGACGACCAGGGAACTTGAACTTAGCACGTCGAAGAGCTTCCTGGGCATGTGGGCTGTTGCTGTCCTTGCAACGGACAGAAAGAAGGACCTGTCCAATGGCAACTCTAGCACAAGTGCCCTGTGGCTTTCCAAATGCACCTCTCATTCCTGTCTGAAGCCTATCAGCTCCAGCACACGAAAGCATCTTGTTAATCCTAAGAACATGGAAGGGGTGAACCCTAACTCTCAAATGGAACGCATCCTTTCCAGCAAATTTGGCCATATATTTGTTGCAAGCAATCCTAGCAGCTTCCAATGCTTCACTTGAAACATTTTCCTTCTCCCAACTAACAAGATGCACACAGAAAGGGAACTCATCAACACCTTTCTTCTTCATTCCAACATCATAAATTCTGATCTTGGGATCAGGAACACCACGGCAGAAGCGTGATTTAGGATAAGGTTTGTTCTTAATTTGACGATAGCACCTTGCAGGCCCTACAAAATTTTCCATTACCAACACAACATAAATAAAAAAAATTCCAAAGTAAAACCATTTTCATACCACAATTATCTCCAATGAGAACAGCCAACTTCAGCAAAACCATCTAGGGCACAAAACAAGGTCTTCATGCTTTACAAAAAAAAAAAAAAAAACTAACTAGAGAAATTCCTATTATACATGTATACACCAAATCAAACTAACCAGAACATCGTGTAATTAACATGTTTCAATCATATTTCCATCAAGGCAAATGTTAAAAGACACTCTGGGTATCCCTGAAAAACGTTAAAATTTGAAGATCCAAATGAGAAATTTGAAGCAGAACAAGAAAAGTAAACAACTTTATATGCATACAAGACCATGGACCATGTATTCATTCATACAAAAACTACTATATAAATCAAACAATTAGAGTATACAATTCATAAAGATAGGCATAGAATATGAGAAGATCAAATCAATATTGATATGCGAATGGGCGCTTACTCCTCCCCATGGCGGCAACGCGTTGAATTACAAGGCGCAGATAACAAACCCTAGAAGACTATTTATGCAGCTGATGGCGGCTCCCGTTTTCAACCATTTATAGCCCTCTCTATAAAAATATTAAAAATATAAATTAAATTGACTTTTTTTAATACAAACATTTCCATACAATTATAGATACATTTATCCAATTTCATTAAATTAAGGATTTCACTCAAGTTTGTTAAAATAACATGATAATATTAAAATTCGATGACCATATTTCTTTATTTATACCCACCATCTCTTTTTTATTTATTATTTGAGAATAATTAGTATTTATGATTGAGGAAAAAATGTGATGAAGAAATAAAAAGGTGTTCTATATTTGGAGACAAAATTTTTTTATTTATCTTTAGGAGCTACTTGCAAGTGGATAATGGTGTGCATATAAATATGATTTTATAATCAAACATCCATGTAAAATTATATGTATATGGAAAAGATAAATCTAAATTGGGTTTTCATGTGATGGAAGTTAAGTGATGGACAAGGTTGTGATTTTACGGTCTCTTAGTGGTAAACTTTTCCCAGTGCCTTCAATTTAATCAAAGTAAAGAGTGAGTGGGTGTTGCTCCGTTTTTTTGTTAAATATAAGGATGATGAAGGGTAAATTTGGTTTATTAAAACACCATTTTGTAGGACCTTACTCTTGCTATGCGTGTTAGATGTGATTTCAAATTAAATTTCTCTTCTTTTATCTCCCTTGATAAATTTGATTTGATTTTTACTCATTTTTTTATAGTATTAAAAACATGAAGCATGTCATTTATATTCTTTTCATGGTTTGGACTTTTTTTTCTAAAATGAATTGGCTTGGGCTTCAAAACATTGTTTTCAAGGATGTGCTCCGTTAAGCCCAAACCTTGAACATCTATCTAAATGTCAGATTATACTTGTGGTTTTAAGCAGTTGGGTGAATCCTTTTTTTTATACTCCTATTAAGATATACTTATAGTTTGCATCAAATTTTAATTTCGTCCTTTATGTTTGAAAAGTACACTTTTAGCCCCTTTTTTTTGTTAACACTGTTAGTTTAATTTAACAGAAAATGCTAATTTAACAATTTTAAATGATTATTTTATAGTTAAATTGGACAAAAAATGATAAATTTTGAAAATATAAGAATAATTACACTCAAATATTTTAATTTAAACATTTTTTTTCAGTATTTAATAAATAAAATTTCATTTTTTTGGGGCAAAAAAAAAGGCTAAGGTGGGAGTATATTAGTAGGCAAAAATTCAAAATGAATAAGGAACAACTGAATTTAAAAATCATTTTTGATTAGTTGAGTAACTACTGTGATTTATATTGAAGAATATGCTCTTTGATTGTGATTCCAGATTGTTCCACGGTTCCACCGCTTGGCGCTTGGTCACCTCACTTCATTACCGCGGAGAAACCAACCAGACGCGGGAAGCTGAAGCTGAGTTTTGGTACAATTCATTCCTGTGAAGACAAGACAGCATGAAAATCTATCACATCCCTTGCCTTCAAGACAATTATTCCTACCTGTAAGTTCTAACCCCCAATTCAATTCTATTCAATTCAATTCCATCCACTATCTATTAATATACACATCCCTTTCACTTCCTATTTTTCCCGCTTCATAAATATTGTCAATGTTTGCAGGATCGTTGACGAGACTACCAAAGAAGGTGCAGTAGTGGACCCCGTAGAACCCAGAAAAGTCCTAGAAGTTGCCAATTCGCATGGAGTCAATCTCAAGTTCGTCCTCACTACGCACCATCACTGGTAATGCAAACAAATACTGATTTCTATTGGGGATTTGTAGAATTTTTAAATTTCACTTAATATGGAGTACTTTGATTGGCCTCTTTTTGTCTACCATGTGAACTAAATATCCATTTTTAATTAACTATGCCTTAAGCCCAAAAATTTACTAGTTCAAGACATCAAGTACTGTCCCTAAGAACAAACTTGGTCATATTGGCTCCCGCCAAAATTGTCGAAGTGATAACATAAACTCTTCAAATGTTCGTTTATTGTGTTGCATATGTTAGCTTCTATTAGCTGTCTTTTCTGTTGTTATGAGACACACTGATGTGGAGCATTTTGAAACATGATATATGCATTTTCTTTGAAATATTGTATTTGGGATTAATGAAAAGAGATAGGGAATCTTGGTGATGCAGTTTCTCATTTTGGTGCTATTATTCATCAGGGATCATGCTGGTGGAAATGATGAGATAAAGCAACTGGTTCCTGGGATTAAGGTTTATGGGGGTTCAATTGATAATGTGAAGGGATGCACTGATAAAGTAGACAATGGTGATAAGATCTCCCTTGGTGCTGATATTAGTATATTGTCCCTACACACTCCTTGGTATGGTTACTGTCCTTGTTAATTGGACAATGCTGTTGGACACATGTACATACACATAAGACCCAGAAGTAGAGGGTTTGTGATGTGATTTTTACTGTACTTTTCTGGACAAGGACTCTATCTCATTTGTCTTTCCTTGATATCAAATGAAATCACTGCAGTCTCTAGTGTTATTTGTATGTCATAATAGTGTGGTGCCAAAAGGGCCAGCTTGGCTTAGCATTAAACTCGCTTGCCATAGGGGCTGAGCTCGTGGGTTTGAATCAACCTTTCTACAAAATGTGGGGGTAAGACTGCCTAGTATATTCTCTTCTTCAGCACCCTCACTAAGTGGGTATTGAACATTGCAGTCATGGTGAATATTATGTCAGCCAGTGATGAAGGAGAGTAATGCCCTATGTAATATTTTTATGTTTTGAGTGTGTGGCTGAAGAATTGCGTGAAGCTTGCTGCTTTTTGGTTTATTAATATTACTAATTTGTCTCTCTCTCCATAGGTGGTTCTCACTTCTTATTCTAGAAATTATTCTGTCACGACCATCAGATGCTTAGTTTTATATGACAGCAGCATGCCCCTAGAGATGTACTATTTTGCCTTAATGGTCATATCAACGATTCAAATACCATTCTTCTGTTTTGTTGATGTATTTGTAGATACTTTAGCAGTCAACCCAACTCCTGCGCTAAATGCATAGGGGTTAAAATGAAAGAGCATTCGCTTCAATGAGTATAGCAAAATGGCACTAATTATCGTGTTTACTTATATAATTGGTTATAAATCATGTTTGAAGTTTTTTTATTCTTATTTCATCATTCCTCAAGATACATTTCTGTTGACTGTATTAATTATCCATTTTTCTGACCTATTCAGCCACACTAAAGGTCACATAAGTTATTATGTTACTGGTAGAGAGGATGAGCACCCAGCTGTTTTTACAGGAGATACATTGGTAAGCTGAGTAATCAATCTCGTCTTGTCAATAAATGAGCTTCTGTGAAAGCATATAGTGAATTTATCTTAATTTCTAAAAGCTTTACCAACTGTCAAGAGCTTACAGTCAGAGTATGCTACAATGTTCTTATATGTCTGTCTGTAAATTACTCTACTCTAAATCTTTAGATTTATTTTGTTATTCTTGTTTACAGTTCATTGCTGGTTGTGGCAAATTTTCTGAAGGAACTGCTGAGCAGATGTACCAATCACTCTGCGTGACACTGAGTTCATTGCCAAAGCCAACGCGAGTTTACTGTGGTCATGAGGTGCAAAATTCTTTTAAAAAAATCATCCTTTAAACCTAAAGCATCCTTTGAAACGTTTGTTATCAACTCACCCACCTAAAATATAGTGAAGTTGGTTTTCTCATTAAATTAGGAGATTAAATGAATGATTTGTTTTTATACTAGTGAATTGGTTGAAAAAATAATCTCTTTCGGGATCTGACATTTCAGTGGATGATGCAAAAATATGTGAAGTTTCTGATTTAGAAGAAACCAGTCTGTAACTTTGTGATCATAGGATGTTTCTCTATAACTTATGCTGCTGCAATTTGCAATACATTTCAAAAGAAACATTTTTTTTTTGCTTATCCAGAGTATTATTTGTTTTTACTTCAGTATACAGTGAAGAATTTGCAGTTTGCTGTGACGGTTGAGCCAGGCAATTTGACGACACAACAAAAATTATCATGGGCTCAGAATCAACGGCAAGCTGGGCAACCGACCATTCCCTCAACTATTGCGGAGGAGATGGAAACCAATCCATTCATGAGGGTTGATCTACCTGAGCTTCAGGTTTGTCACCCCACCCATTTATTTTCCTAAATCATAACATTTTGACATCTGAAAGTAGATAGAAATGATATTAAATTGTCAACCATTTCAGGAGAAGGTGGGGTGCAAGTCTCCTGTTGAAGCTTTAAGTGAGATCAGGAAGCGGAAGGACAACTGGAGGGGCTAATGGATTTTGCAGAACTTTTTGTTGAACGAACAATAAAATGCAGATCAAGTTGCTATTTTGCGTTACCTGAACCAGCCATCTCATCTGCTTTTCATCACGTGTTGGTGTAGATTTTGAATCAGCTATTTGGTCTGTTTATATTATGTTGGGTTGTCTAAAAAAATAAGATGTTCTGTTTCACTCATGTCACTTGCTTGTGAACTAATGACAATATTTATCTCCTTATACCTTCTGTGCTGCAATATTTCGTTTTTAATGAATAGTTCTCATGAGATTGGGAGGGTGAAAGATTATAATAGCATGCTTGTTTGTTTACTTGGTGCTCCTCTCTAATTCTGATGTGTCTATGCTTTCTGAAATGAGGTCTTAGAGCAAATGTCACCATTAATGGCAACATGTTTGTCTCAGTCACTAGTGGCGGTGCCTACAAAGTACAAAGTCGACAGACAATCACTCAATTAATTTATAGTTGGAAGCATATTTGCTAGTAGTAATTTACAAGGTCCATGATATTTTACGCTCATTGGTCAATAGTTGGCAACTCATTAATCATCAACGTCAATGAGTTGTCATATTTATGTTTCGGATCAGTTGGCCAAAAAAGGGATCGGTTAGACATCAGATATATATTTATTAATTTATTTTATTTGATGCTCTACTTGAATTTCGTTATGTTATTTAATTCGATGATCACTTGCTGAGTTGTTTTTTTTAACAAAATAAGTCGGCAAGTGTTTTTATTTTCTTATTATCATGGGTTCATGACAGAGTGATTATTAATTATTATTAAAAATTAACCCCCCCAAGTCGTATCTCTTTTAAATTTATAAAATTGGTGTACATGTATAATTTCCCATTTTCCCGTATGATAAAAATTTCTTCATAGGGAAAAAGAAAAGAAAGAGAAAAAAGGATGCATGTTATGGCTCTTGAATGGAAAAATCCCATAATAATTGAATTTCAAAATCATTTAATTTATTGAAAATTCAGGATTAACTTATTGAGTAATGAGTAATGACATTTACTATCCAAAATTTCATAATAATTGAACTCCCTTACTTGAATCTTTCCATTTGAAATGACAAAATAGGGAAAGCAGGTTGATAATTTTTTTTTTTACCAAAAAAGCAGGTTGATAATGGGTCTTTAATAAACGCGTTTCTTTATCGTCCTCCACGCGACGGACATTAATAATCATCAATATTATCACCCCTCCCTCTTATTTTCTCACGCCCGAAACGACCGCCCGCCAAAATAAATATAAATCCTCTAATAATAATAACATTAATAAAACGACGAAGGTTTCAAGCAAAAGCTTCACAAGACTTTGACTTTTCTCCTCTTTTCTCCTCTTCAAAAGAAATGAAATAAGAAAAGAAAGCACCATATTTCACCCTCCTCCTTACAAAACCCTCCACCTCTCTTTTCTCTTCCCTCATTCATCAGGTAATAATAATAATAATAATAATAATAATAATAATATACACTTTCTCTTCTTATTTCATTTCTTTCCTCCTTTTATCATTTTTCTTTTCCAGCTTTAAGGTTGCTTTCTTTCACACTTATCCTATCATCCACTCACAATACTCATTTCATTAATAAGGATCATATAGCAAGGAAGCTAAGTGAGAATCAGTAGTATAGTTTTGCTACTAAGATGGAAACATGGGGTGCTAATTCAGAACACTATGTTACACCTTCTTCTTCCTCGTCATCTTCTGCACATAACGGTAACGGTGATAATAATAACGGCGCCGTTACTGAAACCTTGTACGGTGTGAGATTATCTCCTGCTACAGCTAGCCCCTTTCGTTCTCCGGTTTCTTTTCTGTTAAATTACGCCGGCATTCTCCAGTCAAGTTCTTTACCTCGTGATTCAGACGCCGTTATAGTTAACGGCGGAGTTAACGCCTCGGAAATACGGTCTCATGATTCTGAGTCTAGTGGCTTGTGTAGTAATAGCAGTGCTGGTGAAGTTTCAATAAGAATTATTGGGGCTTCTGAGCAGGAACAAAATGTTGCTTTGGATCAGCTTGGACACGTGGAGCATGGTGATTTGGTGGGAAATAGAGGAGGAATGGGAATGTCTGGATTGGATGATGATGATGATGATGTGGATGGTGGAAGTGGAAGAGTGCCGTTGGTGAATTTGAATGCAGAGGCTAATAGTGGGCAGGTGGATGAAAGTGTAGGGAGTGGCTTGGAAAGTAACAGTGGGGATTCATCTTCTTATCAGAGATATGATATTCAGCAGGCTGCTAAGTGGGTTGAGCAGATTCTTCCTTTTTCATTGTTGCTATTGGTTGTTTTCATTCGTCAGCATTTGCAAGGTAACACTTCTGTTTATCTTTTTTACTGGTCATGTGCATTGTCCTAATGTGGAAATGATAAGTAATGGATTGGATATGTTAAGACTTGAGGATGTGGTTGGGCCTTATTTATGTATAATTTGTATGGTATGCTTTTCTTTGTGAAGTCATATCCTGCTATGTTTATAGACGGTCTTAAGACTCTGTTGGGTAAAGGAGAAGGGTTGTGTTAGGTCATAGCAGCTAGTGTGAAAACTTTGTGAATCTCATGAACATGGTTTAACAACAATGGTGTTGTACGATTCATAATATGTTGTTGATGTTGTTGCTCTTCTGTGTTGTCCTTTGTGATTTCGCATTCAAATAGTCTGGCTGTGTTGCAAGCCTTATCTTGATGGTTCTTAGGAAACTATGAGATATGTGTTAGCTAATAGTGGCACATACCATTATATTCAATTAAACTAAATGGTTAAAGGAAAAAAGACTGGGATGAATATAGAAAAGACAAAAGATGGTTAGGAGAGGCTTTTGAGTGTCAATTAGACTTTATCTGTCTTTTATTTGCTTTTTATTTTAATTGCAGGCTTTTTTGTCACGATTTGGGTTTCAGCTGTGATGTTCAAATCAAATGAAATTGTTAAGAGGCAGACAGCATTGAAGGTGCTTGGCCTAGATTGTACAATTTCATTGAACTTTTTTCCCTGCAATTATTTACATGCAACTTCCCTTCTCTCTGTACAGAAGAAAGTGGTTCATTCAATTTCTATTTTGCAGGGAGATAGAAATGTCACATTTCTTGTTGGCATCTCTCTTGCCTTCATGCTTCATGTGATTTCCATTTACTGGTGGTATCAAAGTGATGATCTTTTGTACCCACTTATCATGGTTCCTCCAAAATCAGTGCCTCCTTTCTGGCATGCTATATTCACCATCTTGGTTAATGGTATGTATTTATTAAGTATCGGACTCTAGCATTTTTATCCAAATGGAAAATTGTTATGTTGTTTGTTTTTTCAATTGCTACACTATAGTTATATTAGATATCATAATGTGTAGTTGGCATGAAATGTTTGTCCATGTATGCATTCAAGCTTGTCTTCAAGTATTTTGGTCACACTCAGAATTGACCAAGACCATTCAACCTTAAGAGAACCCTAACCTGTGGGTATTTAAATGTGTATGCACTATTTATATATTGTCAGCATAATTTTTTCGTTATTTTTTCATGAACATTTATTTTCGGCCACTTATCTGCTGCAGTGTTTGCTATATCTTTCTGCTCCATTATCATGAGCAACGTTTTACTGAATCTTCTTAGTCATATTTCCATGCTTTGGTTTTTGATTGGTTGACTGTTTTCATGCACCTTGACCAATTGATACTTTCATAACCAAAATTTATTCACACTTTTTTGTTGGTATTCACAGTCACCATGTTTGATGAATTTCAGATACACTGGTGCGGCAAGTAGCAATGGCTTTCAAGTGTTTGCTGCTTATATATTACAAAAATGGAAGAGGTCATAACTTTCGCCGTCAGGTGAGTAGTAGCAGCTTCTTTACCATTTTCAACAAGCATATGTTTTTCAAATATAATTTCCTCTGCCACTAACTGAATGCTGGTAAATTATTTTCAAGGGCCAAATGTTAACTCTGGTTGAGTACTCATTGCTGTTATATCGTGCCTTGTTGCCTACATCAGTTTGGTATCGTTTTTTCCTAAACAAGGATTATGGGAGTCTTTTTTCATCACTAACGACAGGATTGTATTTAACTTTCAAGCTAACATCTGTTATTGAGAAGGTAATTTTCATTCTTAGATCAGGCTTCCCAGTGATATATATGTAGACATTTCGGTATGGAACTTATTCTATTGTCTCCAACTTCCTCTGTGCCTATTAGGTTCAATGCTTCTTTTCTGCCTTAAAAGCAATTTCAAGAAAGGAAGTTCATTATGGAATTTATGCCACAATTGAACAGGTAAATCTGCCCATTCCTGTATACAGAAAGTTTGCTCATATATTTACGTTTAAAGCTGAGACTGCATGGTGACACTCCTGATGAATAAATTTCTGTTCGTGGAGAAAATTTACTGAAGCAAAATGAAATGAACTTTTTACAGTAAAGAGCATGCCCATTTGCCACACTTAATGAAAATGTCTCGAGCTAAATGTCATACGGCATGATTGGCAGGCAACAATATGTTTGATCTGATAAATGTACGAGATTTGCATGTGAAAAAACCTATTTGTTTGATAATTAAATTTCATTCTCTTTGAATATATGATAGAGGAACAAGACTCACTTGGGAGCAGAATAAAATACACACGTATAGATTTGAATTCTTTTTTGAACGAGGATACATTATCTTCTGCTTCTCTACTCTAATAAGTCAAAACCTATCAAATTAGTTTTGTGGCAGTTATCATATTTAAAATTCTGAATTGTAATTGTAGGTAAATGCTGCTGGTGACCTATGTGCTATATGCCAAGAGAAGATGCATGCTCCAGTTTTGTTACGCTGCAAACACATTTTTTGTGAGGAGTGCGTGTCAGAATGGTAAGTCATAATTCTGTTCTTCATCAAAAACTCCCAAAATAATAAATTACAAGATGCTGACGACTAATAAGCTTATCTTTATGAAGCCAACGGATACAATTGTTTAGTGTAATAAACAACAAATTAGGTCAAAGTGTTCCTCCATTGGATAAGATAGAATGTACTCCCTCTGGCCCTAAATATAAGGATAATTGTCTTAGGCAAACATGGATAGAACAGAAGCGTTAATTTTTCCTTGAATATGGACTACAATGCATCCAACTTTATGCAGCACATATAAAAGATAATTGTCTTAGGCAAACATGATGCTCCACCTGCAGATCATACGAAGATATTTTTCAATCTGTTGTGCTGTGGCGTTTGAGTTGGTGTTGATGTTGTATTCTTGTCTATGGCCAGAGTTCCTAGAATATAAAACTTTGATTCTTGACATAGTCATCAAATGCTTGGCAATGATGAGGATAAATAAATGAGATATATCTAAATTGGACTCTAGTTTACTCAATTATAGTTATCTCTCCGTTCTTTGACCAACAAAAAGGCACTAACTCTCTTCAGGTTTGAGAGAGAACGGACTTGCCCGCTATGCAGAGCATTGGTAAAACCTGCTGAGCTGCGAACCTTTGGGGATGGATCAACAAGTTTAATCTTCCAGCTGTTTTAGGCTCTCAAGTGCTTTTCAGGTTGGATGATACTCATATTTCACACTGCATTTAATCTGAAAATGCCCTTGTTCTTTGATCTGAGAAGTCTTCTCATCAGTGGCTGCCTCGAAAAAATCAGACTGAAAGGAAGCATCATAAATATGATTCACATCTAGTACATAAGCGTGTGTTCTATTGTCGTGATTAATACTGACGTGGAAGAAAGAGTTTTCGATTAGCTGCCATATACTCAAAGGAAAGGATTTATTATTTTAATATTTCCACATTTGTCAAAAATTATGATGGACGCAAATTTTGTTCATAATGTTACATCTCTTTTGAAATTTAAGTTCAGCCTCTAATGGGCTTTCTGCAAATATGTTGGTCCGCTGCATTAGCGAGTGCTGGAATTGCTCTTTAAGAAATATATTTTTGTTGTTCATCAATATTTATAAATAGTAAACCAGTACTCCAATAGCGAAATATTCTCGTTTGGCCAAGTAAATTAAGAAATATTGAATGATCATGTTTTGTTTGATTTGATAACAATTGTGCATGCGGGTACCATTAAGAGGCCATTAAAGTTGGCCAAAAAAAAAAGAGGCCATTAAGAGAAGTAAGATTATGGTCAAAAAAGAAAAGAAAAGAAAAGTAAGATTAAAGGGTTCCTAAATTCCAACAAAGAAAACTAAAAATCTGCTGGTATTTAGCAGTTGAAGTGTGAGAGAATGCTTGTTGGGATTTTTATGAGGATTAATAAAAATTGAAATATAATGTGAAGAAAAAGGCCTGGATTTGCGAATGAGCTTGTGTCGTAAATACTAAAGATGAAGAGAGGGAACATGTGTAAAGATGAAAGAGGAAACATGCGTAAATATGTTGGTGCAGTGCTATGATAGATGTGGGTGAAAGGAAGACATAGCTTATATTACATCATCTCCCATTGTGATCACAGATCCGTATCCATCAATTTTTCATTCTTGTTTGCCATCATCGTATATACCTCTTTGCTTCTCGCTGTTGACTTTTATTTTATATTCCCACTTTCATCGCCTTTTCAATTCATTTCTTTCACATGTTCATTGTATATAATTCCTTCTCAGCTCCCCTTATTTTTTTTCAAAATATGTGACAAATATTCCAGCACTAAAACAATGTATATATAAAATACACATTCCTTTTCCTCCGCCTTAGCATCCTTTCTCCTTACCTAAAACGTCTAATTATTAATTAATGACCTTTCATTTTCATTCTCCTAACCCATCCTTTAGTTTAAACTTTCAGGTCCCCCCTACAAAAAAATGGTTTAAGAGGTGATCATAATCTGAGTAACGATATGATATGATCATATTTCTTGTGTATGAGCCTTGCAAAGAGAAGGTTGGAGCTTGAACACGTGGGGTTCATCATATAATGGCACTGCAAATTGCAACGAGCTGGCTCTCGATATTATGATTGCAAATATGACTATCGAAAAGCAATATTCACGTCTGATTCTCTCGCTCTGTAATCTCTTTATATTATACTTTTGTTTATTTCGGCCAAAAAAACATATTAACTTTTGTTCAATTTTTAATATTATACAGAAAGCCGCACGCGCAACCATATTTTACGTGCAATGAAATTTAGTTTGGAAATTATCGTGGAAGTAAATTAATGAATTGTCTTAAAACCATGAATTTATGTAATGATAAAAATAATGTCTTTCAAGAAAATGAACGAAGATGCTTGCTCAGTTGGTGAATATCTTAGGAACAAATTGTAAAGCTCAATCATAAAACTGAAGAAAAAAACTTTATTCTAAGAAATATGAGATTAATTGATTAATTTCTTAAGTGTTTGGATCGGATTCACAATTAATTATAGTTTATTAAAATTAATCTTTTAATACATATAGCTAAATTTTCAGGGTTTAAATAATCTAGCCCTCGATGTTTATAGAGTTTCTATACAATTTAATTAGTACGACTAATTTACTATTGATATTTAGAATTTACTGTTGAGTTCTGTCAATTATTAATATAGCCAAATCAACAAACATATGATGAAATTCAGAAAATCGAAATAATTAAAACAAGTGGCGTGGTGGCTTGATTGAAATTAAAGTTAAAAATTTGGAACCAAAAAAGTTAAAATATCAGAATATCCGCTGTAGCACAAATAAAAGCAATAATCATTGTTCTTTTAATCAAAAAAAGAAATAATCATTTTAAAGTTAAATCCTCTACATGCAGGAGTAAAATAAGATAATATATTAATTTATAATTCATTTAAATGGACGTTGCCAAGAAATTCATCGCTAAGATACGTACCTTGCTACACAAAATAGAAAATACCCAATTCAGGTTCGTTGCCTCGTGTGCCTTTCTTACAATGGTATGCCCTGATTATTGTCAATTTCCTTCCACGTATCTCTTAACTTAATCTGATCATGCCTACCTAAAACTTTAAAAATAATCATACATTGGTCCCCGCATTATATTCAATGCAATCCATCTTAATCTTATGATGTTGATCAACAATACACGCTAATATATATCTCATGTGTGAAATCGACATTATATTTCGTCAAAAAAAGGAATCGGGAGTATATATATTTTCCTTATATACACACACATATATACCAGAATAAAACCTCAATAATATTCGCCTTTTCGTCCCGCCCGTCCACTAAAATCGTTGCATGTGGAAAACTAGAGATGAGATGTACAGTGCTAAATTTAACGGTACATATTTGTTGTTTACATTTTTTTTTTGAATAAAACTGGATACTACTAATTTTGATCAAAAATTAGTAGTACATTTGAGATGTACAGTGCTAAATTTGTTGTTTACATTTGAGATGTGTCGTAGTGTATAAACATGAACAAATGCATATTTTAATCAAAAAAAAAAAAAAAACAAATGCATACGCTTGAACAGTGGCTTCGAAAATGACGGGAAGATGTCGGCTGTATCTTCTCTCTTCCTCTCACACGCACACTCTCTCTGTAAATAATAAAACAAGCTCATCATAATTGAAGCCAAACATCATTTTCTTTTTCTTTCTATGAAGCCAAACATTATCCAATTTAATTTACATCATTTTCACCAGATTTACCCACAAAGCTAAGCCTATATATAGGTCGTTTTGTCCCCCCCCCCCAACACACACACACACACTATATTTAACACTAGTATAATATTTTGTACTGGTATCTTTAGAGCCTCTTTACGTGTCTGGTTGGGCGGTAGACTATAGTTAATTATTTGTTGGTATAAATAATGAAATTTACCTAGCTAGCCCCGTAAGGTTGTGTCACTACATTACAACTTGGATTTATTTCCCTCTCTCTGACTCTCATGACGACAATGACTCATATTTATCATATTATCCCCATCATCATGTCTCTTTTGAATTTTCGTTTTCCAGCTGCCAAAAAGAATCTCAAACATACAGGGAAAAATCTTTTTTTTAATTAATAATCCAATGGACATCCTTATACTAGAGGTCCTTTTCGGTCTTTACATATCACAGCTCTCGTTTCTTTATATATCTCATTTTCCTCTTCTATGCAGACTCCGGCGGAGACTTTCATGAAAGGCAAACCATAGAATTAGGGTTTCTGCTGGCAGATTGACTCTTGAGGTTTTGCTTTCAGACATGTTCAATTTCCCCAATGAAGCCCTAATTAATCAGGAAGCTCCGGCTTACTTATGCCAGAGAATATGGGAGATCCATCTTTTCTTCTCTTTGCAGAACTTTTAATTAGTCTATTTATCAAGGTAAGTATATATTCATATATATCTGATGCTGTGCGTGGCTAATATTAACACATAATTATTCTTGACCTTCTAGCATTTCACAGAAGTAGGATTTCCTTTGATTGGTCAGAGTAGTGTTCTTAGCTTGTCATATATTTTGCTTCTTCGACACAAATATATAATTATGAAAGGGTATATTCTTTATTTCAAGAAAAACATAAATTTTTATATATCTTGTTGAACTTCAATTAATGTGCTTATTATTCACTCTGATACGGAACCCCTCCACTTTTCCCTTTGATTTTCTTCTTCTCTTCTTTTCTTGTTTCGATTTTTCTTTCATTTATGCCTCTTCCACTTTTTCTTGTACATTAATATTTCTATACGCTTATCATTAAGAGTAGATTAGTTATTGCAAATCTTACTCTGACTGGCTACTTGTCACTACTTCTGGAATCTCTTCATCAAGCTCATTAATTGGTCACTACTAGTTTATATATCATCTTATTTTCATAGTCCTTCCCCAAACGTTCCTAATCTGTTTTGAAGTGAACAAACCCTCAACAAACTTTTCACATACACACACATAAAAAAATGTGGGAGAGAGAAAAATGTGTGGGATTATCAGCTGATCAGCCTTGTTGGTAGATCAATTGATTATTTAATAAGTTGTTTGAATTTATCATCTCTATATAGCTTTTGACTTGAGATTAGCTTAATTTTGTTGACAGGTTGATATAATGTAATGAAAGGGGGAAAAGAGATGAGAGAGCTGGTGAAAAATAGGAGCTTCCTTCAGCCCAGCCATGGATGAATAATGAAGGGATGCTGAAGTAACTGCTGAGTCATCCATACACATACTCAGTAGGGACTAAACGGCATCGTTTTGGTACTGAGATTGTGTGAATGAAGCAGCAGATATTTTGCTTCCGTCTTTCTCTGTGCTTGGACTGAAGGGAGCTCCTCCTCCTTCCTCTTCTCATAGTAACTCCCTCCCAAGGCACATGGAAAAGCTTTTGTATGTACACAGTCATATACTACTTTGCCACCTGTAAGTACTATTATTAACCTCTGTATATCCCTGATAACAAGCAATATTATTCCATAGTATGAACATAGGGAGGGATCGGAGTAAATGTGTGTGTGTTTGTGTGTAGGTTTATCATATTCTCTTGATGCTGCTTTTTTTCTATGTGCAATTTTACTAATGAATTATTTACATAATTGCAGCAGACACAATTCACAATAAAAGGTTCAGAATTATCAAATGATCTTTTGACCAAGAACATATTTACTAAAACTCTTCTATTTAGATAATAGAATTTAGGGTTTGAAAGACAAGCTCCCTCATTAAAATAAACTTCGATCGCTTGGTAATTCAGGATCTTTTATTGTTGATTGTGTCAGTTATAACTAACTATATGACAACAGTCTATTAGTAAAACTGCACTTTAACTCATTATTCTTTTAGTTTAATTCTTTAAATTGTTTGTTAGTTAAAATTTCATCATGCATTATGCCCGCGCTAAATATATATAATGGGTTATCTATTTATTTGATCAAACAAAAGATGCTATTTGAGGCTTATATCGATAAATAATACTCCCTCCGGTCTCTAATGTAAGAGCCCAAAATTTGAATGGTTTTGGTCCCTAATGTAAGAGCTCACCTCATATTCTCTCCTCATTTAATGCATTTTTTCTTACTTTACCCCTAACTCTCTTTCATATTTATTAATGCTTATGTATTTCTCTCTCTTAAAAGTACCATAATAAATATGAGCAATTTTGGAAAAGAAGCATTAACTTCAGACACCCAACTAACATTCATATGTTTTCTTAAGAAGCGTTTTTTTGGCGGCTAACTCTTACATTAGCGACCGGAGGGAGTATATATTTTTGTATAAACAATACCTATGTATTAAAAACAACAACTAATTTTGCATTGTAACTTGAAGCTCAGGAAGCTAAAGACGCACCATAGGTAGGTGGCTGCTAATTGGCACTTTTACCTTTTCAGCTGATTCATACACTTTTTATATCTTGGGCACATGCATGCATCTCTAATTTTGGTCTAGATGTGTACAATTTTATATCGAATTCATTTCGCCTTAACTTTTGGTTCCGCCTGAGCAGTGTACGTAACTGATATATCTATCTCGCCAATCGACGATCATCAACGTACGGCGTCATATACAATTGTGATCACAACTTATTAGAAGCAATTAAGGCCTTATATTCACTGAAATATTTGTATGACAATTTCGATAAATATATTTGATCGATTACATATTCCTTCTAGTGCATTTAAAATATATATTTTAATTTATTTAAAAGATATTTTAGTCCTTTTAATTGATGTTTTGATAGTTTAATGTGTATTAAATATTTTTCATATATCACCGTATTTAATAAAGCTAGTAAGAGAAGGTAGAAATTATATCCTTCAAGGTTTCTAGCATCAGATACACTGAGATCATCCAAAAAAAATTGTTATCAGGCACACGAATCGGTTAGAAACGTCTCATAATAAACTACAAGCTGGAAAAAGAATAGTATGTGTTTATTACATAGTGCGGATTAGATTAACGCACACATGTATTACTCCATTTAATCTTTTCATATAATCCCTTCACTCTTAATTATAAGATCATTGTAACTTTCTTATTTTTTCAATAATTTATCATATTTTATCCTTATTAATATTCCTCAATTAAAAGCAATTAAGAGAAGGATGATGATAATGAAGGTAGAAAATTGGGGTGTTTTAGCAAAATAAGATAATTAGATTTTACATGTAGGAAAGAAACGGAAGTAATACTGAAGTGACTTAAGTTATACATAATACTCCGTGATGAGCAGACAAGTTGAAGCAGGTCTTGTGGGATTTAGATCTCAATCAGATCATATACATATACAGATCGTCTCATAGTCACACACAAGGGCGTGCACTCAAAACTGATCACGATCTTATTTTCTTTCATTTTCCGAGGTATCCTAAAAACTGTAGATATCCACATGTACTCTTGTGAGCTCCATATACTGAGTTGCAGGTTAATTAATTATTTAATTATACTACTCCCTCAGCAATAAAAAACCTGCAGCTACTTTTTCATCGATCAATACCGAAGTTACATCCTGAATGAAATTGAATAGATTTTTCATCCACTAATTAAAAAAAAAAAACACTCTCCTTCTCGAGACTTTATAGTAAAATTGAAGGAATGGAGTATAGTACAATCATCTAAAAGTGTTTCAAGACTTTGAACAGACACCGTCTCGAGAAGTTGGAACTGCACAACTCTCACTGAGGTTGATAACGGGTTCTTACCAACAATGTACATGATTCTGTCTTCTTCTGCGTACCATTATTAGTTAATGACTCACATAAAATATAAGTTCCTTCAATATATGGCCTTGAAATAAGTGGTGCATATTGGTACTGACAAATCAAATCCGGATAAAGCTCAAGTTCCCATTTTCTTCATGTGGCATTCTGAATTTGTGCTTCCGCGTGTAACTGTGGGTGCATAGAAACTCCCCCAAAAGAAGTGGAAGTGCAATAATTAACAATATTAATTAAAATGGATTAATTCCAATATCCAGAGCAGCTTATGGATACGACAACTGAAGTACTGTACACTATCACTGTTCAGGTATAGCAGATAGTGAATCAAGTTGCAATTAAGAAATTAATTAGCATGTCCATCAGGCATCAGTGATTAGTAGAGCAGCTGTGTTTGTTGGGAATATGTTAATGAAATAATTGAAATTGTAGTATATGGTAGTATGCCAATCAATACACCTGGGTCGAAAATGGAGATGCAATTCCTCACTTTCCAGATATTGGTTGCCAGTGCCCAGTGGTAATAATATACTAAACGACTGCAAGCACTGACAGAGACCCCTTCTCATGTGAATGAATTAGTATGTTGCAATCAGGTTCGTGGGTTCTTTGCTGCCACCACTAGCAATGGTTTTTTGAAAACGGTGTTTAGGTTAAAATATACTCCTCATATATTAGATATATATTACTTTGAATTTATTTTAAAATATAAGGAAATAAGTCGGATCACGAAATTATAATATATATCACATACAATTAGATTAGATGATAGTTTATAAGTATAATTAATAATTATAATATGTACCACATGTAATTAGATTATAGGTTAATTTATAAGTATAATTAATTACTTTTTAGAAAGAATACCTATAAAAATTTTAAAGTGACTAATTTTATATCCTCAATTAGTTTATCCCAAAAAAGTCAAAGTAATTTTATAATAAGGACCAAAGACATTCATTTAATGGGAAATGATAGCTTGAAAATTCTAAAGGTTGATTTTTTAACTTACATGTGTCATATGTTATAATTTTTTTATAGTAAAATTTTAGGAAGGGGTTTGGGTTCAATTCAATCCAAGGGCAGAACACCTAACTCATGACACCGACGGAGATGCATCCCAAGCGCCGCTATGGAGACACAACAAAGTGTCTCTCCCCAGGATCGAACTCGCGACGTGGTGGTCAACCCGACACTCACTGTTCAATCCCTTCATCACTGAATCCACGGACGATGGGTGTCATATGTTATAATTTAGCATCTAGTTTACTTTATTAACTTTTATATGAAAGTTAAAGGAGGGAGTAATTACCTTCAGTCAAATCAGCTAAAACGATCCTAATTCTAATCCTGTATTATAAATACAAGATTATAGCAAAATTTTTCAAGGGGTAATATTTATAAAAAGGGTTAAAGGTCAATTTGGCCTATAAACTAGAATATTTTGCAAGGGTTAATTTGGCCTACGAACAATAAATGGCCTCATTCTGGCGTATAAACAATAAAAATGGTTCAATTTGGCCACTGAACTACAGAAAATTACTAAAATACCCTTTGAGACTTAATTAATATAATTTCTGAAGATGTGGGTCTCACCATTAAAAATAAAAAATCTCGCAACCTACCCCACACGGCCACACCACCTCTCTCTCTTACCTCCCTCCTTCCCCCCATCCCCACCCACCGTCCCCTCCCCTCTTCTCCACCGTCCCCTCCCCTCTCTCATTTTTGTCCTCTGCCCCACTCAGATCAAAATCGTATCACAAAGAAAACAATGAAGACTTTGATACACGAGCCTCTACATTAACAAGCTGCTATAAGACAAACACTCAACAAGAATTAATTTCAAAATATGGTCCGGTAGTCCTGTTGTGATGTGTTCCATTTACAATTTGGTGTACATGATTGTAGGCGATTGTTCGAAAAATAAATCCAATATGTTGTACAAAAAGGTAGAGTTTCCAAGTTAAATTAAATTAAATTAGGATTACTGTTATACCCAGCATTAAAGATGATAGGAGGGAGCAAGTAAAGAAAAAAATCTTCGCTGAATTGCAATAACTGAGTGTTGCTGGACTTGGTAATCAACAAGACCACCACTCCAGAACACAGTCCGATCCTTGCAACAAAACAAAGCTTTGGCATAAAAATTCTAGAGTGGAGTGCAAAATAACGGAACGGTGAGGAAATAACGGAAGAGTACGAGACAGAGGGTGGTGATGGATTCATTGGCCCAAAGATTCTCGTCGAGAAGGTGGCCTGGTGTCAAAGGAGGGAGGGGACTGTGAGTGAGATGAAGGAGGTAGGAGAGAGAGTAGAGGTGATGTGGGGTAGGGTGTGTGCTTTTTTATTTTTAAAGGTGGGACCCACATCCTCAGAAATTATATTAATTTAGTCTCAAAGGGTATTTTAGTAATTTCCTGTAGCTTAGTGGCCAAACTCAACCATTTTTATTGTTTATAGGCCAGAATGAGACCATTTATTGTTCGTAGGTAGGGCTGTACAAAAGCCCGGTGGTCCGTTTGGCCCGCCACGACCCGACCCGGTCATATACGAAAAATGGTCCGTCACGATGTGGCCCGGAACCAACCCTATTAGGACATGACTGGCCCGACCATCGGGTAGGACAGGACCAGGGCATATGCTCCATGACCAATCGGGCGGCCTGGCCCGATTATTTATTAATATTTTTTATAAAAAAATGTTTTATTAATTTTTCTATTAAATGTTTTTTCTTTGCTTGTTTCTATTATAATAGTTTCAATTTCAATTCCTATATGGTTAATGCTTATTAATATCTCTAGAGTAAGTTATCAGGTTGTGTTAACAATTGTATTTGCATTTTATTAATCTTTAGTTAACCATCTTAATTTAAAAGTCACTCAACTATCTCTTTAATTTTCAATTTAGAGTAGTTGATGTTATATTCAAAGTGATTTTATTTTGGTTGAGAGCTATATTCAAAGTGATCACTAACTCCTTTTTGTAATAGCTATATGTGACTCATTACATTTATCATTGTATTGATGCTTCTTAATTGTTATTGATAAATGATGACCGAATTTTTCCTTTGTACTTTCTAAAATTGGGGTTGAGTTTCTCTCATTTTGTGTTTGGCATGACCATCATGGTCCTTCATGTGGCCCTGCGGTCATGTCCTACCCGATCTTGGTGTCGGGCCAAACAGGACATGACTGGGTCTCGGGCCAAAAGTTTTGGCCCGACAATTATTTAGGACATGACCAGGGCATATAGGTGGCCCGGTCATATCCGTCATTTGTGCAGCCGTATTCGTAGGCCAAATTGACCCTTGCAAAATACTCCCTCCGGTCCTAAATATAAGACCTAATTGACTTTTTCTGAAATATCATAAAAAAGAAAAAATAAGTTAATTATAAATTGATTTACCTAATTTTTTCCCTTAAACTAGTTTATTTTACCTATAAACTAATGGATAATCTAAAAATATATGAAATATGTCATCATTTAATAACTTATTTTGCAACCTTAATCTCTCCAAAAAAAAGTCAATTAGGTCCTATATTTAGGACCGGAGATAGTAGTTTATAGGCTAAATTGACCTTTAACCCTTATAAAAATATAGGCCACTTCATAATTTAGGAGTTATAAAGCCAGTTCGGCCCGAATAACAGGCCCAATATGAAACCAGACCCAAACTATGGTATACCTCTAAACCAAGCACGAATTAAGCCGCAGACCTAAAAATTCAACCCATCTTGCATATATTATACAGTAATTTTGATTCAATATATTTTTATTTGTGTGTGTGATTATTACTTATTAGACATCATCAGACAGTGACTAAAACTGAGGCAAGAACATCTTTCATTGGCAACATATTTTGGCTACAATCAGTGCAGCAAAGTGGAGCCATGCATTTATTGGAAACCGTGATCCACACATCAAATGGCTCCATAAATAAGGCAAAATCCTTCCATGTTAAGGGATTCACATTTTAGACATGGGAGGTTTCTCATCAAAGACAATCATCACCTTCCCAATGGCTTTTCTATCTCGGATGGCAGCAAAGGCCAGGTTGGCCTGCAAGGATAGATTATTACCAGATCGTTAATCTTAATGAATATATTATATATGCAAGAATATTTCTTGTACATTACATCTTAATCAAAATACAACACAGTACACACACACACACACACACACACACAGAGGGAGATATGGTGTATATATATAGATTAAATTGAAAAACCTTCAATCTTCACTTTATGTTTATTCATTAGGGGGCTTCAGTAGCAATTCACTAATTTGAAAAACCTGGCAAACAAGTTTCTTTCAAGAGCATGTTTCCTAAAGCAACCTAGAAAGATCTAATGCCACGAATTGCAATATTTAGGGTGATGGGCACCATTTATCCACAGTTAGATATACTTAGACCTCCAATTAAAAGAACAAATGAGCACAAAAGAAAAATCCTGACCTCTGCTAGCCGGTAAGAATGAGAAATATGGATAGAGATCAAGCCCCTTGTTAGCCAGGAGAATAGCTCCCTGATAGAATCCTCAAGAACACCTGGGCGATATATTTTATAGCTTCCCCAGTAAAGACCATGCACTGTCCAATTCTGGCACCACAATACTAAAGATCAATAAATATATGACACCACAGCCAAGCCAGACAGTGGAACTAGTGCCATGGCAGGAGTTTAATGGCTTTTCAATTGGAAAGTTTTAAGCTGCGACGGATCCATAAATAATGTAACCACTGAACTCCACAATGCTATCACCATCATTGTTCAAAAGAAAAAGAAAGTGAAAGAACCAAATCCAAATGCAATAGTGTGTGAGTGAAGCTAAGTTTTCTGGATGCTACCAGGAGAATGTAGCTCAAGCAGATAAAGCACAGTAAATGTGAAACAACAAGGAAGAATTGCTTCACAGGTTGAAATTTTCCCTCAAGCTTTCCACAGCTTGATTTAGAATTCAGTCCATTTATATTTAGTAAAGAATGATCAGATAAGTGAGCAATAAAAAAGTCATCTAGTCAAGAATGAGTTTGAAAATTTTTTCCTGGTGTACCTTGACAAGAGCTATATTAGCAGGGATGACAGGAATTTCTCCGCTTGCAAACCCAATGATCAGAATGTGAGCTCCCCAGTTCAAAAGCTTCATAGATTCTTTAGTAAGCTTGCCTCCAACTGGGTCATACAAGACATCAACCCCTTTGAGCTTTCTAGCCTTAAGAAACTCTTTGACACTTTGAGTGACATTTTCACAAGACAAGTCCACCACATGATCAGTCCCAAGTGATTTCAAAAGCTGCACCTTTTCACTTCCCCTGGATAATGTTATGTTAGAAATGCTCAACTCCTAGAGATACTTAATAAATGTGCTGCTTGTGAATGGAGATACGCTTGTCAAGTATGACATTATCAGAAACTGAAAGAATTCACTACCTAGCGACTGCTATAACAATGGCACCACATGCTTTTCCAATTTGTACGGCTGCAAGGCCTACACCTCCTGCTGCCCCCAAAACAAGCAATACCTACAGTTCCATAACATATTTTACCACACCATTGCACACATTATGCAACAACCACCACAGCTGCAAAGAAATATAGGTAACATACTAACATCATAAAATCGACAAAAAGAAGAACCTTTGTGAGACTCATGAGTTTTATTAATACATGTGGGGCCAAAACATACATACAAGTCAGGTGAACTAATCTTCAATAAATGGTTCAACCTATTTAATGAGATACCTGACCAGAGGTCAATCCAGCTCTATGGACAAGTGCAACGTGTGAAGTACCAAAAGCCACAGGAAGAGCACCAGCAGCAACCAAGTCACAACCATCTGGTACCCGAAACCTTAAAATTCACAAACATCAAACACACGACATATAAGAGTTCCAAAACTATAAATAAAATGGAATGCAGGGCAAAATGGGGATTTCAGCAGAATCATACAACTGGCTCTGGTCTACAACAACGAATTCAGCAAAGGAGCCAAGAGGGACAAAGGAACAAACAGGGTCGCCAACTTTGAAGCTGGAGACTTTGGGGCCCACAGAGTCAACGAAGCCAGAAAAGTCAGAGCCTGGGATGAAAGGCAGAGGAGGCTTTTCTTGGTAGGAGCCGAGTATCTGTAAGTAATTAGCGAAATTCAAGCTGGTGGCTTTGATTCTGACCCTCACAGAAGTGGGGGAATCTAAGTGAGGGATGGGGTGATTTTCGGATACAACTATTGGGCTAGTTTTATCTTGTGTTGGTATGGTCGGATCACCCAGTTTTCTGCACAGAAGAGCTTCCATTTTTGGTTGTTGGGTTCGCGGAGAGATTGATACTATACAAGTACAAGGCACGTGTATTTATTATAGGGTCATACTTACTTCCAGTGCAATGGGTCCAGTCCAACCAGTGCATTAGTAATATGTTGCCACGTGGTTCACAGTGTTTAACAAGTTAACTCTCTCTCGCCTTCCTCCCACTTTTCTCTCTGTTGCAACTTGCATCTTCCTTCCCTATCTTCTCTCTTGCCTTCACCGCCGCCAGTCCGTCGCCGACCCACACGCCGCCAGTCCGTCGCCGACCCACACCGCCACTTCCGAGTTCGTCGCCGACAAACACCGACCCCCACATTTAGAGCAAAACGGACAATGTTCTCTCTCCTCCATCTTTCAGATCTGCAAAAAACCATATCCATTTTACAAACTGATTGGCTTTCATCTTCAAAGGTTGAAGCTTTCTCATGAGCTTGTCTTCTCCAGCGGTGTTTTCACTCAAGTTCGTCTACCTCTCGCTGGCCAGACCTGTGAGCTAGCTTTCCGTCGTCGACCCACACTGCCTTCGCCGACAAACACCGCCGTTGCCAATTAGTTGCGTCCTCCATGACGAAATGACGAGATAAACATGTAGCTTGTAGGGTTTTCAATTTTAAAATTGGGAAAGGAGAGACGGTGATGTAACAGTGTAACTTGTTGAAAATTAGTGAAATCCACGTGGCAGCAAATGATTGACTAACTGGTTATGGACTGGACCTATTGCATTGGAGGTAAGTTTTTTCCTTTATTATATGCAGTGTCGATTCTAGATAGTAAAAGTACGGTGAATTAACGAAATGTCCGTAATTTTGTCCCACTATGTCATTACTTTTCGCTTGTCACTTATTAATATGAATTGTCTAAGGATAAAATCACTTTCTTAATTTCATTATATTAAGGTAGTTATTAACAAATGATACTATATTCTCACTCTCAATCTCTTGCTTGTTTATTATAGATAAACATTATTAAATTTTATTTGGGGAAAATTGAGAAAAATTAGAAAATTGCTTCAATTTGTGAACAAATTGAAATTTGAAAGTAATCTTGTATTGAGGAACGAGAGAGCATTTTTTTTTATCATCTTTTAATTATAGAATATAAATATGAATTATTAATAGAATTTTATATTAGCATTACCGCCATTTCTTGCTTGTGTAATTCTAACTCTGGCATGCCGAACAAAAAAACTTATTATCACTTTGCATTTGTAAAACCTTGGGCCCAATCCATTTGAATGTGTTTTTTGGGACGGCCCATACTGTCAACTCTATATAGCACCAATCACGGACTTTTAATACCAATAAAAAGTGAATATACATGATAGTAATGTTATTACAGTGACATGCTTGTATTAAAGATATGATTTGGAACACCACATTTGAGTTGATCTATGTATACAAGGTGGGCTACTAAACTAACATCCGTTAATTTTTAAGAGCGACACTCACGACAGAAAAAGTGTGGTGCTTGTTCATGTAGGATCAGGTAGGATGATCAGGGGGTGGGGCAATTGTATCATAAGCAAATGTTGGGGGAACATCAAATCCAGACATAAAGTCATCCCCAAATATGAGAGCTCCCATGGCCAACCCTGAAGGTAGCTTCTTAGGAGGGTTTGTAGCAGATGATGGTGTTGGCATAAAATCATTTTTGGGAAGAAAAGTGGGAATATAACCAACATTTGAAGGTGGGGGTGGTGGAGAAGGAGTTCTATGTCGTTCATAGCTGGGTGACCCCTCGTCCAAGTCAGTGTCAGAATCATTCGTCGGGAATTGCATTGGATAGGAGCCGGGAATGTTTGCCTTTGCTTCTTTCTTTTGGTGGTGGGGTGAAGCTAAAGGCACATGCTTCGAATACTTCTCTGCTTCATTTCCTGTAGTCTTCTTTCCTACACAACCAACCCAAAATGCTTTAGATATTGAAGGAGGTGAAAGGTTTGATTTAAAATCAAAACATCAAAATTCAAACCATCACTTTTGCTACCAAAAAATTGCATGCCTCGGGCTTCAATTTTCATCTTATGTTTTTTTAACTATCACTTGAATTGAGGAAAAATTTATCTTTAAAATGACAAAAGTTAAGTTTCTTGTAAAAGAAGGTATAGTAAGATTGGAAGACCTCTCCAATTTACAGCTGTGTTCGAATTTTGCTCTTCCTTTTCCTCCAACACGCGAATGGAAATATCAATGAAGCCTCGTGGTTTGTCAGAATCCTTCTTCCGTAATGGGTAGCTCCAAACTTCCTCCTTTCCCGGC
Source organism: Mimosa pudica (assembly GCA_029929735.1). Taxonomy (NCBI): domain Eukaryota; kingdom Viridiplantae; phylum Streptophyta; class Magnoliopsida; order Fabales; family Fabaceae; genus Mimosa; species Mimosa pudica. The sequence continues at coordinate 20,597,856 of JAKELP010000004.1, read as the reverse complement.
CTTAAAGTAACCTCAACAATTGGAACCTTCTTTGCTAGAAACTCTTTAATGATAACATGTGCAGAGCCGTGAATCTTTTCTGTAAGGAATACGGGGTCTATACTATGAACTTCCACATTCAACACGAGGTCTTGGATGTTGATCTGTGACTCAAAGTCATCAACCAGAATGACAAACTTGGTTTTCCAAACAGGATTTTCACTCCCAGAAGCATCAACCTTGGTACAGTATTTGCAGTTAGGATCAATCCATGCAACAGCAAACCATTGACACTTCCAAAGTGAGGATGAATGCCTAAGCCCATGAGCAGATGCGAGGCCTACCTCAACCCAGATTTTCCCCATAGAAGGCTCATTGATGAAAAACAATATATTATAGTGATATTTGTCACCAAAAATTCTTTCTTCAATGAGGTTTGAAGAGGAAAAGGAAAAAGAATATGCTTTGCATTGTTCCAATTCCAAAGCCTACTTTCCTTTTCTTCTGGAAAAATTAAAATCCTCATCAAACATTAGCGTCAAATCCTGCCATCTAGATGCATAAAAAACAGGCAGGGAACTATTGTTATTGCAAGTGGGAATATTATGTTGGTCACATGCAAAAGAATTTTGTGAGAATATGTATGTACAAAGAAATTTCATAAGGAATCTACAATTTCTAATACATTTACATTAAAATAGGTCTCCTACTTGCTGCAGTTATTCATTCCCAGCTCTCGCTTCTGAGACTTTTAATTTACACCTGTCGAGAAGAAGAAACAAACATAGAGATGCCAATTATTGAACAAAAATTTCCCATTGGGAGGTACTAATCTTGCTTTCCTCTGTTTCATTGAAGCTTCACTCATTACATGATTGCCCAGAAGATTTGATGGGACCTTTAAGAGGTGGAACCAACAATAGTTTTCGGCCTATGCGTCTAACATCATATTCACCTTGCTGTGTCATTGATGATGATGCAGCCCTCGTGTACATCATAGTAGTAGAGCTCAAAACATCACCTCCGAATCCACACGCCTTAAAGAACAACCTGACAAAAAGATTTGCTAATAAATTGTAGTCCATAAGAGGATAGGACAATGCACTCCAGAAGCATCAACTAAATACCTCTCATCCTCTGTACAAAGAGCAGCAATATCATAAATGTCTCTATTTGTTAGCATCCTGCAAAGAGGAATTGGTGATATTAACATTCCTGGAGATATATGAGTTTGATCGCTAAAGTAAAGAATGTGAGAAAAAGGAAAGTGCCCAGATACAACACAACAAAAACTTGCTTGGTTAAGTCAAAACATTCTTGTTTGCATTTTCCGCAAATCAAAATAAAATAACTCAAAATACATTAACTGGTCCAAGTCATTGAAGCAAGTCAACAAGCAGTCAAATATGCAGAGATAACTAAAAACACCTACTGCCTATTCAAATTAACATCAAACAAATGTACAAGAGAGAGAAACAACGTTAATACCTAACAATCTTTTTAACTATCAACTGGCCAATTCCCAATCTGCGCAACGAAGGAATGACCTGCAAATCAACAAAACATACCTATGCATTCAAATTGACCAAAATAACCTCAATGCAAAATAAAACACCGATTTTTCACAAAACATAAAAACACACTTTCTTCAGTAACATGCAAATTCATTTCTCCATTACCATCACATCATAAATCGAAGCAGTAAGGCCACAATCAGTAATGGCACGTCCAAAGCCTACCAATTGACCATCAAACGGAGAAACCGGCGTCACACTCTGCAATAAATCCACCACATCCATATTCTTCTTCGAAGTAGAATCTCCATCATCATCATCATCAACAACAATATGGTAGGATTTGCAGAAAACAGAGACAATAACAGCACTGTGAGCCAAAGCTACACGTAGCTTATGGACATCGACGGATTCAACGAGGCCACGTGGATCCACGTGATTGGGGAATCTATAGCATGAATGGTTGCAATTAGAGTAGAGTTGTTGAAGGTGGTGAAGGTTGATGTGATTAGGATTTGTGGAAATGTAAATGGGAAAAGGAGGGATGATTTTTGGGCTTAGAAGATTTGTATTGATTTGTGAGGTTTGTGTGGTGAGTTTTTTTCTTCGGATCCATCTTAGTTCCATGAAAGTTTGATTCTTTGACTGCGTTTGAAGTTTGTTGTTCATGTGGACTGAAACTCTCGTCACTGCTAAGTCCATCTGAATTCGAGAGACGCCAAGCTGGAGGATAGAGAGAGGTTGTGAACACTGTGGCATTCATTTTAGCATTTTTTTTGGCTTTTACTATTTTCTCCTCCTCTGCTTTTTTATGATTTTTTTCTTTTTTTCTTTTTGCCAACGTGATTTAATTTGGGAAAATTAATTTGAGGTCCCCCACAAGGGACTTAATACTAGAAAAGTCTCAAAAGTTGAAATAATTAATGTAGGGTCCCAAGGGACCTCACTTTAATATACTTGAAAATTGAAAAGACACTTTTGCCCAACAAGTTGTCACATTTGCCCATTCAGTTGTCAAGTTATGCCCATCGAGTTGTCACGGCTGCCCATTAAGTTGTCAGGTTTTTCCCTAACTTAAGAGTTTGGGCAGTTAACTTAAAGCACATGTCCAACAAGTTGTCACATTTGCCCATTCAGTTGTCAAGTTATGCCCATCGAGTTGTCACGGCTGCCCATTAAGTTGTCAGGGGCAAAAGTGTCTTTTCAATTTTCAAATATATTAAAGTGAGGTCCCTTAGGACCCTACATTAATTATTTCAACTTTTGAAACTTTTCTAGTATTAAGTCCCTTGTGGGGGACCTCAAATTAATTTTCCCATTTAATTTTATTTCATAAATAATGGTCTGAATTAGTCCCATACATGTCATTGTCAAGATACAATAAAAAGGATTAAGGTCATATTTAGCCTAAAATATGCATGAAGGATTATATCTGCCGTGAAGTATTTTTGGACTCATCATATATGTGCCCTAAAGTATGCATGAATATCATATTTCCTCTTTATAGTTAAAATATTAACAATCAAATATGATCATTTGTATGTGAATATTTTAGAGGCAAATGTGACCCTTTATACATACTTCCGGGACAAATATTACCCTTTGTATTTACTTCATGGGCAAATATGATCATTGGTGTACACTTCAAAGGTAAATTCGAGACAAAAAATATTTGAGGGCAAATATGACATTTACCCATAAAAATAATGGCAGGATGACTTCCCAAAAAAATCAAAATAAGTAACAAAAACATCTAAGTAGATAATTAGTTAGTGAATGCCTTTACTATCTTTCTCTAAAAATAGTTGGCCCTCGCTCCAAGTGTGTCTCATTTGCTGCTACATGGTACTTCCTCTGGTCCTAAATATAAGACCCAATTCACTTTTTTGGAAAATCCTAAAAAAGCAAAAAATAAGTTAATTATAAATTAATTTACTTTTTTTCCCTAGACTAGTTTATTTTACCTATAAACTAATAGATTATCTAAAAATATATTAAATATGTCATCATTTAATAACATATTTCGCAACCTTAATCTCTCTCAAAAAAATCAATTAGATCCTATATTTAGAACCCGACATAGTATATAGTATATGATAGGTGCCGGAGAAGGTGGTTTGGTGATATAGGATTAGACAGTTAAGTCCCACCTCCATTGAAAGTAATGCAGCTAACCAGTCAGGTTGATTGCCCTTGCGATGCATTGAGGAAAAGGAGGTCATATCACGTTCCTGCAATATTAGCTGAAAACACTTCAAGAACCCATGGCACTTCCCGTCATACTTCTTTCACAGTCTTATTTAGGACATTAACATTAGTTAGGAACTTAGAATTTTAACATACACGTTATGCATATGCTGATACTTCTCCGTGTGTTGTATAGAATTTTTTGTGTTGGTTTGAGAATGGCAAAAACATTGTGAAATCTAGATAAATACTACTTGATGCCCACCATTTTTTCTTTCCCTTGGCTAATTTTTAGGTATGAGTTAATGTTTATATATTAAGATATCGTCAAACTATATTGAACTTTATGTCAATTTTTCAAGCTCAAAATAAAAAAAAAATGTTAACCCATATTGACAACAATATTTTCTGGTATTTGGACTAGTACTGATATTGTCCTTTTTACTCGAACAAGGTGGCTTTTCAATTTAACTAACTGTTTGCTATTGGTTAATTCTAATTCTAATTCTAAATTTCTAATTATTTACGAGTGAATGTTGCAATATGCTCGGTCCTGATCAAAAGGATTCCTTCAAGTAGCGGTGATAGTTCGATGCTTCTAAACGGCAATAATAGTGGGCACTGTACACACATTATTAATGACAACAGGCGGCGAAAATGAATAAGTGGATTTGCTTGAAAACTATTTCCTTTGTTTTTAAATATGTAATTCAGTTGATATTATATGGTTCAGAAAAAAGGTACTCACTCATCATTTATTAACCAAAAAAAAATTAATTATCTTTCTTAGCAAAGAAATTGCACTATTTTACACCAATAAAACAATATATCAGAGTATATATGAATTATTGTTTCCCATCAAAATACTTATGAATTACTAACGGCAGAACTTATTTTTAATTCTCGCCGTATATGAAATAAATCTACTGGACAAAAAGTAAATGGGAAAAAAATCTTGTCGAATTTAACATTAACAATCAATATAAAATTTATAGCAAAAAAATATGAGAAGGAATTAATAGACCTTTTCTCTCAACAAACGAACCACGATCAAAGTCCATTCAAAGGGAGAGGAAACCCCTCATTTCAAAGCTACGAAAAATTTAAAGCATTTCCTTTTGAAAAAATTTAAAGCATTTCCTTTTGAACAGCATCATTCACTTATCAGGTATCCTCATTAATTTTCTAACTTGTACTGCATGAAAAGAGGGATTTGGGTTTGAAGTTAACTAGCAATTAAAGGTCCTTATTCTTTAAGATAGAGGTCCTTATTATTATTGGTATGGTTAAGACTTTGGGACTAACCCACCGAGTTGAGCCCAAAACAACACATTAAAAAGTGGGTTGAGTTGTAAAAAAATTTCCGAAATTAAACCGATCTAAGAGTAGGCTAGTTCGACTCACTCTTAAAGTGGGTTGATTTTTTTACTAGCCCGAAATCTCAACTTTGTATGTGGAGCTTGTATATTGAGTCAATCAATCCCAAAAAAGAAGATTGAGTTGCAAAAAGTCGTCAAACCCAATTGAAAACGAGTTAGAAGCTGGTTAACACGTTTTTGAAGTGGGTTGGGTTCGACTGAACCAAAATCTCAGCCCATTCTTATGTGCGCTATTTTATAACTTTTTTAGTGCACTTTTTTTAATTAATCATTGGAAGGCCATAATGGTCATTCGCCCTGCTATAGATACAGATGTTACCGGTTCTAATGAGATTATGATTTATGACATGTGTAACATCCCCTCCCATCCCATCTTTACGTCCGTTCGATTTATGTTGTGTAATATCTGTCAGGATAGCAACTTCCACTCATATAAATCCCTTTCACACACGCACATATACGCTCTAGCTAATGCAAAAGCCATAAAAATCTGGAAACACATACATGTGCTAGAGCAATCTTCAATGGAAATTAAAAAGGCTAGGAGGGCACGAGTCCACGAAGATAGATATGCATGAGTGACGAGGCACATTGAGATGTGTATGCCTAAAAGGGGCCAGCATTCTTCAAAGTCATCGTCAAGACTCGTGATTAAGAAATGGCATTAATAGCATATGAGTGAACTGTATATATATGCTCTGTATATGATTGATTAAACACGCATGCATGTCCTTGCGGTCCTCAAACACCTCTTTTGACGACAGGAATTATGCCTCATGAAGCCTATTGTTGGCATGGTGGTATTTTTGTACGCGCCCGCGTGACACTTAACAATGCCTTGAAAAGTGGTGAGTTAAGTGATTGTAAAAAAAGTATTTCGCTACCATGGAGTAACTATCAATATTACTATAGCGTGGAAAAGAAAAGTGTGAATTAGGAGGAGAAGTCCGGCCAAAAAAAAAGAATTAGGAGGAGAAGGGGATTAAAGGGAGGGTCATGGAGGACAAGTCACATGCGAAGGATGTTATTCTGACACGCTCTCTAAACATGAAAGGAAGGGTACATGCATGTGCATCTCTTGCTTTCCTTTGTCAAAATACTGAAACGGGGTGCATGCAGCGCAGTTCAGAAAATGAAAAAAAGGTATGCACATGCCGCATACACCAGCATCCAGTCCTAGATATAAACCCAATTTACTTTTTTAAAAAATTATTAAAAAGCTAAACAAATAAATTATAAATTGATTTAGTTACCTGCTTTTTCTATAGATTAGCTTATTTGACTTAAAATATATAATCTAATAATAATATATCAAATATGTTATAGTTAACTAACTTATTTTTCATTGTAAATCTCTTCCAAAAAAAGTTGGTTGAGTCTTATATTTAGGATCATTGATAATATACTTTGAATGCTAATTGTAAGATCATATTGATTCTTTTAGAAATTATATGGATGTAAAATAATTTTTTAAATTTCTAAAAGCTTATTAGCACCCCTTTGTGATATTTTCAGGGCCCTTATCCCAAACAAAAATAAGCCAAGTTCAAGGGTGTGAAAATTATATCAAACCAATCTAAAGTAAATTAACATATATACATCGCGCGCCCGTTTAAACGCAAGAGAGTTGTTAGTTGTTATTTAAAGGGGAAGCAGCTTTGAGGTTCATACTCACGCACACACGCTCTCACTCACACATTCCAAAGTTTGCCTTGAAGGTCCAGTCGCATTAAAGAATCTTCCAAGTTTCATTACAACACACATACACATGTACACACTTTCTCTCTAGTGACAATACTGTATGTAACTATCATCACCGTCATCATCATTAGTCACAAATCAATCCGGTGAAGAAAGAAGAATGTGGATGGGGGCAGGATGGTGGTGTGTGTGTGTGGTGATAGGGATCTTGAGCTGGGTAGCTTGTAGGTGGAAGAGTAGCATAGTGTGGGGGGAATCGGGGAGGGTGAGGAGGAAGCTGCGTATGCAGGGGATCACAGGCCCTCCTCCTTCCTTCCTCTATGGCAATCTCCCTCTCATGCAGAAACTCCAATCTCAGGCCAAGCCTCCTTCTCTTTCCTCCCACCATTCCCATCTCTTTGTGTCCCATGACTACACCTCTTACCTCTTCCCTTACTTTGAGCACTGGCGCCGCCTATACGGTATTCCTTCATGCTTATTAGCTTCTATCTATCTCTTGTGTATGTGTTCCTTCTTGCTTCTGCATAATCATCATACCACTTTTCCATTATTTCCTTTTGGGTCAACTTTTGCACCATCTTCATATTTTTATATATGCACTTATCTAGTTTTGTTTTCGTGGCGTCAAATTTGGGGTGGAACAGAGAAAAAGCATGCCTGTGATCTTGACCATGGTTAAAGATGTGCATAGTCAATTAGTCGTGCATACGCGGTTCTGTATTTTATTTTCTGAAATTAAAGTAAAGGCCATGAAAAAGCCTTCACTACTCCACCTCAAAATTCGAATAATGGAATCCACACAGACATGCGCGTGTTATTTATAACTCAATTATTTATGAGCTTTGTGAGGGCCGGGGTATTAGTTCTTTAAGGTTCTATGTAGATGGATGGATGGATGATTGATTGATTGATTGGTGTTTTTGCATCAAAGATTATTAAGTCAACTCATGCGTGCTTACTGTGTGGTGCTGGGAGAGAGGGGAGTTTTCCATGCTCTATCCTCATCACTCCGAACCTGGTCATTTACATTTACTTTTTATAACAGGTCATTTACATTTACTTCCTAAATCATTTGTGATTTTTTTAAAAAAGAGGTTCAAATTTTTTAATAATTTCAAAAAGTTCATTGATTGTAAAGTACATTATATTATTTCATTTATACAAATAATAAAAGTGACATATAAACTTTTCACATACATGCAAGGTGTTTTGATGCACTTATGGAAATTAAAATTGATACTACCTCCGGTCCTAAATATAGGACCCAATTAACTTTTTTTTGAGATTAAGGTTGCAAATATTAAATGATGACCTATTTGATATATTTTTAGATTATCCATTAGTTTATAGGTAAAATAAACTAGTTTAAGGGAAAAAAATTAGGTAAATCAATTTATAATTAACTTATTTTGGTTTTTTAAGGATTTTCTAGAAAAAGTTAATTAAGTCTTATATTTAGGACCGGAGGGAGTATAATATAAAGTAAAATTGAAAATGAGTCGGACTGTATAATGATATTTAATTTATGTTTTAATTATGTGTGAAAAAATGATTAACTTATTTTCCATGAGTCATATTATTATGAATGTTTGTATTAGTTGTGATTAGATATGTAAAATAAGTTATAATTTGTGGGATCCACATCATAATTTACTTATAAACTGAAAGATAAACTACTTCTTTCTATTTATGAAATAAACTACTACTCATTTCAAATAACTAAGGTAAAAAATAAGTTTAACCAAACATTTAAAAAACACAATTTTCTTAAAATATGTGAGTTATTTCAAAATAATTAAATAGCTTAAGTAAACAAAATAAGTCCAAACAAACACGAGATAATCGTTGCATACATATATATTTTATTGTCATCGATGTAAAATATAAATTAAACCTGAACTAAGGTCAGAGAGGGCGTCACATTGCATGTATTTTACTGGGTGAGGCAGTACTGTATGTGACAAATATATATGAGAAAAATATAACATCACCTTTACAGCTGTGGTTGCAATCTTAGATAGTTATGTAGCCTCGGCGGCATCACCCTTCAAGTAGCTTGCACATTTTAATGCAGCAAGCCAATGTCTAGAACGTTACGGATCATTTCAGTCTGGCCCCATTAAATAAATGGATGACCATCCTCAAGTCCCTGTCATTATTATTATCAGATTCTCCATGTGATATATTATATTTATTATACAGTAGTATATAAATTATTACGAAATGCATTTGCGAGAGAGACTAAAAAAGGATTAGGTAGTGAATAGTGATTAACATGGTTGGAGCACGTGAGTTGCAGGGCCACTGTACACGTACTCCACAGGGACGAAGCAGCATCTGTTTGTGAACGAACCAGAGCTAGTGAGGGAGATGAACCAGTGCCTCACTTTGGATTTTGGAAAGCCCTCTGATGTAACCAACAGGCTTGCTCCCTTGCTTGGAAATGGCATTTTAAGGGCCAATGGGCTTAGCTGGGCACACCAGCGCAAACTTGTTTCAGCTGAGTTCTTCATGAACAAAGTCAAGGTGCATGATTTATTTATATTATTATTTTTTTAATCATCATTATTATTTCATATATTATATACTTCCACACACCTTCACCTACTACTCACCTCTGTGGGCTTGTCTTCTCTTATGTCGTGTTCTTTGATTAGATTATATTTTATATAGTACTATCATAAGAGAAGAATTGACAACAAATTTATAATTAATTAATGATTCATCCTTTTCTCCGGGGACAGCAGCTTTCCCTCTGTTATCAATGATATTTGCTTTTTTCAGATCATTAGATCTATGGAGTATATATTATCTCTAAAGAAATAATTTTGACGTGACATATTCAAATTGTTTGCTCCACTGCTTCCGTGTTATTTTTATTTATTATCGCTTTCCATCAAGTTAGGGGATGATGATGAATTCATTAGTTTTCTTTTTTATATCATACATTGTATAATTAAAATTATGAATTGCATTATTGCTCGATAGCCCTTTAATTATTCTTCAAAAAAACTTCTCGAAATCCTTATCATACTTTGGATCCCCAGGGCTTTATCTTGGTGAATTAAATCAAATCCAAACAAATTAAAACTACTAATTAATTTTTTCATATCTTGCACATCAAGACTTGTGTACTGCAAAAAATATCTCTGCTCGTACTTTTCCAGCTATACACGGACCGAATATATTCCCCCTATATATCGGCTAATTTTTCACCATTGAACTTGTTCATGACTTCATGGACATCTCGATCGCATTTTAATTTATACCTCTTTCTCTTGCGTGAGCTAAGATATTAATTCTCCAGGATATAGGCATCCCTAGTTCAATTTAATTCTCTATGACTATTATGCACATGCATAGAACTACTTTGCTCAAAATGTTGTCACGTCATAAAACGTACTATAAGCACGCGCATTTAGTGCGCAAGGTCTGATCCACTGTGAGAGCTCTTTCGCGTTGAATATATAACATGGCGCTATAAATATATATAGAGCTGCGCACGGGGGACCCATATTCATGTTTACATACATACATGTGAATTTAATGATGTAAGATGTGACAATATATGGGACATGCATGCACAGGGAATGGTGGGACTTATGATAGAATCAGCGCAGCCTATGCTGTCAAAATGGGAGAAGACAATCGATGAGGCTGCATCATCCGAAGATGCCGAAGTTGAAGTTGGAGAAGATTTGAGAGGCTTCTCCGCTGACGTCATCTCAAGGGTATGTTTTGGTCATTCCTACTCCAAGGGAAAAGAGGTCTTCTCTAAGCTCAGAACCATGCAAAAGGCCATGTCCAAACAAGGTGGCTTCCTCTTCGGCCTCTCTGGAGTTCGGTGAGCCCACACACACACACACACACACTTTTCTACCATAATTTTGCATTAATATAATATGAAAAATTGATGTATACTCTAATTAATTACTCGCTAATGTCCTAATTATGAGACAATAACTTTGACTTCTTTTTTTAAGAAATTGAGGATGCAAAATTAATAACTTTAAATTGTTTATAAACCAATCCCTCACAAGGCAATATAATTAATCACAATCAAGTTAATGACATGTGTCATATGTTATGATTTTGTGGTATAATTTACTCATGTAATTTCTAAAAAAGTCAAAGCTAGTGATCTTATACTTAATACCGGAGAATAGCTCAGTCAACACAAAATTGGTCAAACCTTGTAAAACCATGTTATATTTATTTAAGGTTTCGAGTTCAAGTTTTATAGGAGTCATCAAAATGAAAAAACTATTAACTTTAAATTAAAATTGGAATAGTCAGTTAGTTATTCGGATTGCTTTGCTAATCATATACTACCTCCGGTCCTAAATATAGGACCTAGATAACTTTTTTTTGGAGAGGTTAAGGTTGCAAAATAGTCTATTAAATGATGACATATTTGATATATTTTTAGATTATCCATTAGTTTACAAGTAAAATAAACTAGTTTAAGGGAAAAAATTAGATAAATAAATTTATAATTAACTTATTTTGCTGTTTTTTAGGATTTTTCAAAAAAGTCAATTAGGTCTTATATTTAGGACCGGAGGGAGTATTATAGAACTGGAATAATACAACCTACCCTTGTATATGATGTACGTGTTGCTCGAATTAGACTACTAAGCGTATGGTTATGATGGTGATGTATATATATGTGTGGCAGGGGCATACTTAATATGGGGAAAAGGAAGGAAGATGAGATGGGAAAATTGGAAAGAGAGGTGGAGTCGCTGATATGGGAGTTGGTGGAGCAACGGAAGCGACAAGTATTATCGTCTCCAGAGAAGGATCTGATGCATCTACTTTTGGAAGCAGGCAAGAGTGAGGAAGGTGTAGCAGGCAATGACATGTCGTCCAAGAAGTTCATAGTGGATAACTGCAAGAACATTTACTTCGCCGGCCATGAAACCACCGCCACTGCCGCCTCTTGGACCTTGATGCTTCTTGCCTTACACCCCCAATGGCAATCCGAACTCGCTCAAGAGCTCACTCAGTTTTGCCCAGACGGCATCCCAAATGCAGATATCCTTCCTAACCTCAAAAAGGTAATGCTAAATACATATAGAATTCTTTTGATGATCTTTTCTTGAGATAAGAAAGGAAATTAAATCATTAAATTATAATATATGTTAAATGTAATTAGATCTGTGCTAGTTTATAGGTATAGTAAATTAGTTTTGAAGAAATAAGTAACTATATATGTAATTTTAAGTGTTTAATTTTTCATTCATAATTTGTCAAAAAAAGTAAAAACAGTCTTACATTTAGTACTGGAGTAAATAACTTATTTAATTTAATTAATATTTAAAAGAACGTCCAATAGATTTGATCGTCAAGTAACATGGAGAGCACGCTCTTGATTATCTTTTCTACGTATAACACAAATTTTATTAGTTTGAAGTTAGTTGATTTTATTATTTAATTTGTGTGCATAGATGACGATGGTGATTCAGGAAAGTCTGCGTTTGTATCCACCGGCGGCCTTTGTGTCAAGGGAGGCATATGGGGACATTAAAATAGGGAACTTGATGGTTCCAAAAGGGGTGTGTGTGTGGACTCTGGTCCCAAGGCTGCATAGAGACCCAGATATATGGGGACCTGATGTTGATGAGTTCAAGCCAGAAAGGTTCAGCGATGGTGTGTCTAAGGCATGCAAGTTCCCACATGCATACGTGCCATTTGGAGTGGGAAATCGATTGTGCTTGGGCAAGAACTTTGCTCTCGTCGAATTGAAGGTGGTGCTGTCACTTATTCTCTCCCGTTTCACTTTCTCTCTTTCGCCTAATTATAAGCACTCCCCTGCTTACCGAATGATTATAGAGCCCGGACATGGTGTCCATCTCATTCTTCGTAGGATCTCTCCTCGTGTACCAACTAGCTAATAGATCATCGGTTTCTATTATGCTGGCTACTTACCATGTCCTTTTCCTTGCTCTCAAGCTATCCCAAGCTTTGTAGGTCTGTGCGTGACACATACTTATCTATGTATATGAGTTGTGCCTTTTCCAGCTTATACAAGTTCACGCAAGGGAGGTAACTCGATGATGTAATTGAGCAAATGCGTGTGAATGGTTTCAACTTTCTATTGATAGGGGAAAAAAATGCTATGTCTAACTCAAAATGAAATACATATTCTAGACTAATGAATAGTCTCAACGGCTGCTGTGAGTATAACATATATAAGGTTATAAGGTTTTTTTACCATATATAAGATTATAAGGTTAAGGGTAAAAAATACACGTATGTTTTGAGTTTTGCACAAAAGGTAATACAATACCAAATATTTTTTTAGGCTAAAAATATGCACGTAAGTTATTGTATTGATTGGCCAAAAAAAAGTTATTGTATTGGGTCAAAAAAAGTACACATAATCTATGTTTTTTTTGAACCCAACATAAAAACTTAAAGTGTATTTTTGTCCTAAAAAAACACGTGTATTTGTTTTACTTTAAACCTAATATATACAATCATAATAACACGAAATCAATTGAAAAACTAACCATGTCTCCACTCCTAATTATAGTGAGACAACGCATAGTGCATAAAATAAATCACATATGAATCGTTAATGAAAAAAGCCACATATTCCACTTATTAGTCTTGTGGAGGGAAAAAAACTCAAAGGATTTATCTCTTGCTACTTATTTTTGTTATTGCACTTCATCTTCGGTAAAAAAAAAAAAAAAACTCAAGCGGCCAGCAATGTGGGGCAATCTACAACATATTTTTCCTCACACCCGCATGGATATGAACCAAATAAATTAGAATACTCTCTCTAGTCTTCATTATAAGTCATTAACCGCTCAAACCTCACATTTAGAGGAATGAAAGTTACACCATTAAATGAGTCATATTTTATTTATTTTTTTTTCATTTGTCCATCCCATCTCTCTCATTTTTCATCTCTCCAATGCGCTTTTATATTAGAAACAAGAGTAGTAAGAAATTAATTAAAGAATATATTGGGAAAAATGTAATAAATGAATTACTGTAGTTAATATGAGTTGGTAACTTATAGTAATGAATAAAATTAGGGCGGATTGATTATTACTTATAAATTATAATAAGAACCTGATAATAAAAATGGAAACATTATGTTCATGTAAAAATGGGACAGTGGCATGAAGTGTTGTCAAAAACCAAAAAATAAGTAGCAGACAAGTTTTAAATCCAATATTCTATCCATCAACTATACTTCTTCTTTACTTGTCAAGAATCACATTAGGGTTTTGGCAATCGACGAACGAATTGTGCGTGGCAGAAATAATGAATGTGTGTATGATGTAAGGAATTGCGATCCCGTTACGATGGACGGTGGGAGGAGGATAACGGCGAGTCCACGGCCGTGCCGTGGCCGGAGGATAGTCGCCAAGAAGAGGTCACGTCGACGTGGACGACTTGACGGCGCTGCTAACACCGTCAAAAAGCTTCAATTGCGTGAAATATGCTCAAAACGACGTCGTTCTTTCTCTATGCCTAATTTTCCGGAGAGATTCCGCAATATTCGCTTGCAGGTTCTATTCTTCCCTTTCTTTCTTTTAGCTCACTTGTTTATTTTTTTTAGTCTTCACTTTTTCAAAATGTTTAGACATTATTATTGCCTCATATCATTTGCTCGTTAATTAGTTATCGATATTAAAAGCAGTCCAAGTTATACAAGAGACACGTGTCTTTTGAATAGAGTGATTCATTATTGTATTTATTCGTTGTTAATGTGCACCAGGTTCCTATTTCAGAAATTTTGATATTGGTTTGTTGCTTCTTCAAATTAAGAATTTCTTTGGATTATATCCTCTCATCATATGATATTTGTAGATATTAGGGATTAGATAGTATGGTTATGGTTGTTTACTTGAGCATAAAGAAGAGGCATTTAGGAAACGGATAAACAGTGCAGCCAAAACTGTGATTGCTTGTATGTGAATTTTGTGTGAATTTTGAACTTTTGATGACTTGCATATTGTGAGCAAACAAAGCAAGAGGGCTATGAAAAGTTTTTTTCTTTTTTCTGTTGTTGCGTGTTAAGAATTGAGGGTGATCTTGTGTATAGAAATGTTTCTGTGCAGCTTTGTGACGTTGAACATTTGAATTGAAACTTACTTTCTTGATCCATGTAAGAGACACTTGGTTTATTCTTATTTGTTGAGCTGAATTATGCCCTTGCTTCACTAGAGAGATGCCATATGTGATCTTTAATATTCACGCTTACATACCCCTTCTTTTTATTAATTCTTTATGAATGATGGTCCTTCATAGGAACAATATGATACACTCGACCCAAAAGAGCCACGTCCATTTATGAGGAGAAGGTCAAAAATTATGGAGATTGTAGCAGCACGAAATATCGTTTTTGCTCTAGCACAGTCTGGTTTTTGTGCAGCATTTAGTCGAGGTAGTGATTGTATTCATATGTTTTATAGTGTCTGAATAGGCTGTTCTGCTCTTTAAATGTCTAAAGGTAGTAATACATATTAAATATATTATCTGTTGAATGCAGAGACCAATCGAATGATATGCTTCTTGAATTTGAGTCGGGATGAAGTTATCCGAAGCCTTTTCTATAATAAAAACAATGACTCGATCATTACGGTTTCGGTCTATGCGTCAGATAGTTACACTTCTTTGAAATGTAGAAGCACAAAAATTGAGTACGTATAAAGATATAGTCATTTTATCTTTCTGTCTCTCTCCCTGGCAGACGAATAAAGAGGATAACTATAATGCAAAATAACTCAAGATTGATATACATGTGCTTATAAAGTTAATTAAAGGTAGTAGAAATTAAGAATTTCTTGTTTGTTTGCTTGTAAAATGTGCTGGTATTTCTATGTTGTCCAGGTATATTAGGAGAGGCAATCCAGGTGATGGCTTTACTCTTTTTGAGTCAGAGTCTTTGAAATGGCCTGGTTTTGTTGAGTTTGACGATGTAAACGGGAAAGTACTCACTTTTTCTGCTCAAGATAGGTAATACTGTACTTATATGGCACTGATTTTTCTATTGAATGATATGATTTTCTTTCATAATAAGGCTTATTGATTGGGATACCTGCATCCATCTGTGTTTCCCCTAGCAGCATATACAGGGTGTTTGACCTAAAAAATTATACAATGTTGTATTCCATATCTGATAAAAATGTCCAAGAGATTAAGATAAGGTAATTTTCTCTACATGCTTGTGAACTTTAGCACTACACTATATTATTATAGAGCTGGTCCATGGCCATGCTCAAAATTATGAAAAAACTGTATCACAATCCTCTTAATTCTGGATAACATTTATATTTTTCTCCTTAGCCTGTCTTTATTTCATTTTCCTCATTTTTCATGATTTTTTATCAGTCCGGGGACCATGTTACTGATTTTTGCTAAAACAAGTAGCCATATCCCGCTTAAAATCCTTTCAATTGAAGATGGTACTGTTTTGAAATCGTTTAACCATCTCCTTCATCGGAATAAGAAGGTGGATTTCATTGAACAGTTTAATGAAAAGCTTCTTGTCAAGCAAGAAAATGAGAATCTTCAAATTTTGGATGTAAGTATCTTTCTTCTTCTGCATAACTGTACGTTTGTTCTTAGCAGGACATCTGAATTTCATCTATCTCTAGGTGCGGACTTTTGAGCTAAAAGAAGTTAGCAAAAACGAATTTATGACACCATCTGCGTTCATATTTCTGTATGAGAACCAATTGTTCTTGACTTTTCGAAATCGTACGGTGGCTGTTTGGAATTTACGTGGACACCGTGTAACTTCTTTTGAGGACCATTTACTGTGGCACCCTGACTCCGATTCAAATAACATTTACATTACCGATGACCAGGATCTCATTATTTCATACTGCAAGGCTGATTCTGACGATCCATTGTCTGAAGGAACCGGTACTTGTTTTTCTTCTCTTTCTTTTTTCCAATCTTGTTCCTTTATTTTTATATTTCCTCTTTCATTTAATGCAACTGAAAGGCATTTATGTGCATCATGCACGAACTATTTGAGTAGGAGTGTGCTTGAGGAAAATCACTGTGGGTCATTTAAAAGAATAAAAGCAGCAGATAAAAAGTTTTCATACAGATTTTTAATTAGATAGTGATAATAATAATAATGAAACAACGTTCTGGTGTTGTAGTAGAGATCCATGGTCTTCTTTTTTCCTTTATAGATTTAGAGAGAAATTATCTTCAAAGTCGTGTGATGTTAAAACACCCTGCTTCTTGGATGCAGTAGGATCCATCAATGTTAGCAACATTTTGACGGGCAAGTGTCTGGCTAAAATCACAGCTAACGATAGCTTTTCCATGGAAGATGAAAGTAGTTGTTGCCACAATTCAAAGAAGCGAAAGCATGCCTCCAGAATAACGTGCACAGTGGCTGAAGCCTTGGAAGAGATTACCGCACTCTTCTTTGAGGAACAGCTCAACGAGATCTACACTGGCAATAAACACGGGTTGGTTCATGTCTGGTCTAACTGATTTATCATTCTCTTTACCCTTTTTTCTTTCCAAGTCTGCTTTGATTGACCATCTAGATCTAGGCATCAGAATGGTCAGGAGCCGTTGCCAATTTGGGGGTGTTTGTATTATCCTTTTTGATTTTGTAGCTGTGCTCATTGCCTCCCAATTGGGCGGTTTTGTCATGTTTTGGACAATATATAGGTCTGTGCCTAGTGGTTTTTGGAATTCGGAAGCTGGCCTCACCAGAGATGTTGCTTCTGCTGTAATCTATTGTACATTTTGTCATTCTCATGAGAAGTATCAGATATGCTGACCACCTTCTATTTTCCTTTTTACATAGCTTCTCGAAGTGATGATAATTGATCAGTCTTCTCCTGTAACTTTTGTTTTCTGTTGCATCCTACCGTCTTATGGTTCATATTTTAAGCGGCTGGATAAATGGCGCGGCAACATTTTTCATCATTTCAGCATGATTTTGTGCGTGTGAAAAAAGTTGGAATTAATTTTGCTAATGAGTAGATTTTGCTATTTTCCACAGGCCACTATTAAAGTTTTTAAAAATGTTCAAGAAATACTTTGAATATAGCGCAGTACATTCGCTACACTAACGATTTACAATTTTTGTTGGTGTTTTATCTAGCATGATCATTTTGTTGGCATGCTTGGATGGAAGGAAAATGGGAGAGGAAGGAAAATGGGGAGGGAAAAGGGAGCAAGGAAAAACATTTTCCCCTACTTGATAGGAGAGAAAATGGGAGAGGAAAGAAAGTAAGGAATGAAAATAGTGTGGACCCCATGCCCCATTTCCCCCCAACTTTTCCCTCCCAAAGTGGGAAGATTGTGACAAATTATTTTGTTCCCACTCCATGCCCTTGCTCGCTGTTCTCACATTGCTATGCTCACAAAAAACTCTCTTCTTCCACATCTCACAGGTTCCATAGATCTAGCTTCTACTCATCATGAAATCCTTCGATCTTCTACTTGCTTGTTATCTTCTTCGTTTGCTCAACTCGTCATCGTTTTTTCTTCTTATGCTGAAAACCCACCAAGAAAAAATCAAAATTAATACATGGAACTTTGATGATTGAATGAAGGTTTTGTATTTTTCTACAAAAAAAAAGTTCAGGTTTTGCATTTTTTTCTATGATAATATCCTTTGGGAACTGAAGTATGGGGATGCTAGTATATTAGATTTTATATTGAATAATGAATTATTATATTTATATCCTTTATTTAATTAAATTTCAAAAGATGTTCCATTTATGGACTTATTAGAAAAATAACTTTCCTTGTTAAAATATATAATTTTCTTTTCAAAGTGTTTACAATATTAGTCATTTCGATATTTACCCATTTTCTTTTCTTTTTGATAAAATATTTACCCATTTTCTTTCCTTTCTTTTTTCCTCCTCCAACCAAGCAGTAGGGGAGATTATATTTTCTTCACAGTTTTCTTTCCTCTATGTTTCCTTTCCTTTCACTTTCTTTCCTCTCCCATTTTCCTCTCATCCAAACACCCCTTAGTTCTAATGGTATATTTTTGAGCCCTTTCGACTAATAATGATATTTTTTTCTAATTGAAAATGTTAAGTCTAAACAGTTATTTTATAATTAAATATTAATAAAAACAAACAAAATTTTAAAATATAAGAATGATTTTACCAAATAATTAAAATTTAAACATTTTATTAGCATACAAATATATTAATAATTTATTTTATTAAGACAACATTTTTTTAAATGAAACTATGGGTAAAATATTGACTAAAAAGCATTTTTCAAACAAGGGATAAAAAGATTTGATACAAAATAAATAATATATTTATCCCTTTTATTTTCATGATAAAAACTTCTACACTCAAAATTCTACACTCAAAATTCTACACCTATAATAATATTTCCAATTTAAAAATGTCAACGTGATTGCCATGTAAACAAACAATTTTATGTAAGGGTTTATTGTTTATTTAGATAATATTTGTGTCTAAAATGATATCTTTGTTCTCAGATACTCCCTCCGTTCCTAAATATAAGATCACTTTAGGGAAGTGGATCAGTTCCTAAATATAAGTTCACTTCCTATTTTATCTCAAGTTTTGCCCAAACTACCCTTATACTCCATCTTTTCATTGAAAACCCCTCCTCCTTATAAAGTTAAGTAATTGAGGGAATTTTGGGAAGATCATGTAATTTTATTGTCTTCCTTAATCTCCCCAAATTAACCAAAGTGATCTTATATTTAGGAACAGAGGGAGTATAATATAAGCCTCCTTTTGACTTTTTGTGAAAGTTGATGTAGCAAATTAGACAACAAAACACAAGTCATGTAATTAAATTATAAGTAAGTTTTTAAGTAAAATAAATTACTTTTGAGGAGAAAATCTATAAACAATCTAATGTGATTAATTTTATATCTTTAATTTCTCCCAAATTGTCAAAGTAATCTTATAATTAGAACCGGAGGAAGTAAGAGAGGAAAATATCAAAACAAACTTAATAATTAAAATAGAGGATCCTTTGCATAATTATAGTAATATTTTTTTTTCAGAACTAATTTACTTCACTTATAAACTATTGCATAATGCAATCACATGTAATGTAAGATATATTAAAATGAAGTGGTCTATTGCATAATGCAATCAAATGTAATGTAAGATATAGAACGAAAGAAGGGACATGCTTACACGAAAGGTCCAAACACAGCAAAGTTGCGTCGTAGCATATACAGAATATCCATATCTTTGATTAGTAGTGTATTGGTTTCACATTAGTTTTGGCTGTTTCCAATATGAATCCATGCAATGGAGGCACTGCAATCAGAAAGGTCCAATATTTTGTGAAAACAATAGCATATAAATCAACTTCTCAATGAATTAAATTATTGATTCGTAAAATAGTCATTCTTTCAAATTAGCACCTTGAACGAACAGGCTATTGAAATTTTTCCAGTAGAATTCTAATTTTCCCTGTAGAATTCTGACTGATGAAGTCAGTGCATACGAATCCGAATTTCATCATTACGATAAAGCAATATCAATAGGAGTGACAGCATTAGTTTATCATTGTGATATACCTCACATCTTCGCGCTCATTTTGCTGGAAAAGCTTTCATTGAGTCCTTCATGCCTTCACTAATCAATTCTCGATGCTTTATAAGGTGTTGGATATATGGGAATACCGAGTGTGCATGACGTCCATAATGACATGAGAAGATATCACATATTCGATTTATGCTTTGCAGAGCAGAATTATCGCCCATGAAAATTTGAATGGAACAAAGCTTCAGTAGCTCAAATGCAATGACAATATCATCTGGTTCATACAACTTTTCCAGAATCTGCCACACATAAATGAATCATATCAGGTTTAGTAACAGAGGAAATATTTATTCATCAGATAAATCAAAACTTGATTCAACGACATCTTAACATGATCAAGGATTGAGGCGTGAATCAGATCAAATTCCTCAAAAAGTGACCCAGAAAAATAAGTTGAACAAACAAACACTAAAAAGTAACAAGAAGAATTGTCTATCCTGCTGCATGCATGTCAAGTCCAACGCTCATCCAACCTGATAGGATAATATATAAGTATCATCGTTTGATTTAAAGGAGTCAAAAGATGGGATTCAAGGTCATGTACCAAAACCGTATTCACATCAAAGAGGACAAATATCAAGAAACCCCCATTCAACTTGAAAATATTGCACATGGGAACTGAATTTCAGATTCCATTATTGATTATTCAAGCTTCAACCCTTGTCAAGAGGTACAAGATGCCAGATAAACAGTACCTGACACAAGATATTACCCAAACAACTCAAGACTAACAAGACAGCCTGCAAGATAGCAGACTTAAACAAGTTTTACCAGCAAAGATGCTTTGAAGTGGTCCATTGCTAGCTGCGATTCTCCCAACACAAAAAAGGCTTGAGCAAGGCTATCCTCTGCCTGCATGCATCATGTCACATGAAATGAAAGAAATTTTTAGAATACCAAATGACAAACATATACCTTAAACATCTTCCTCAATTTATACCTCCGCAATTTTCTTGTTGTAGGGATGCAAATATGACCTCAGCATACGAAGAGAGTTTAATGCTTCTGAAATAGTAAGCGTCAACTCAATTTGATCCCCACTTGATGAGAATGCTGGGGAAGGGAATATACTAGGCCTTACCTCTGCTCTTATACAGAGAGGCTGATTCGAAACCTGTTGATTCGAACCCGAGACCCTAGATCCCTTTGCTGCTGAAATAGTATCAGAAAATTCTTTTGATATTACTTCATCCTGCAATCTGTCAAATCCAGCACATGAGGATTGGAGGAATGCACACATATTTGGAAAGTCTTATAATTGAATTTTAATGCTTCTAAGTTCTAACTATTAACCAGGACAATAAATTCTTAATAATTATAAAAAAATGCACATGTATTTGGACAGTAAGCAGGTATCAAACATTCGGTTTAAATTTGAAACGAGCGCATGTAGAATTAACAGCCAGAGCTTGAACTTAGATTCAATTTTTTATATTTCAGGTGAACAAGGAAAGATATACATCAGGGACTAGGGAGCCAAAGTGAATGTCCGTACTAATGGAATATCAGTAGCATATTTTAATATAAAAAATAAAGTAGGTTTTACATCACATACCTTCTGACGCATTTCCAAGATTCATCAACTGCAGTACATGAAGATTTCAGATCACAATAAGAACCACATTTCAAACAATACCCTGGCTGAATATTATCGTGGCCAAAATTTTGGTTGAATAAACGACGACAAATTTTATAACTGTCATCCTTCTTGTCAACCTGAAAGGAAGGCCACTAAGACATTAATGTCTACCATATCCAATCCTCCTCCAAAACCAAAAGGGCGAAAACATAAGCATAGTGACCTAACTTTTTACTTTGGAGAGAATAATGAGAGTAATTGGATATAATATTTATACTACATTAGTATTTACAAGTACAACCAAACAACTCACTTTTTCACAACTAGGAAAGTAATTAATTTTCTTTTTTAACCACTCAGCTACTCTGATGTCCAAGACTACACCAGAACAATCGGGACTGATACAGTGAAAAGCACCAAGGACAATGTCAGATAGGTTGAATTTTGAACAGGCACTACAATGACATTGAAATGAGTACTCCTTTTTCAGGAAGCCATGGCGAACTTCACCATCCCATAATCCAACCTGCAAAAAAAGAACTGCATTATACTTGTACCAACCAAACACATTAAATTGACATTGGTAGCAAATACCATTTCAAGTACTCCCTCTGATCCGTAATATAAGAGACCAAAATTTGAATGATTTTGGTCCAAAATGCAATATCTCATCTCATATTCTCTCCTCATTTGATGCATTTTTTCCTACTTTCCCCTAACTCTCATATTTATTAATACTTATGTATTTCTCTCTCTTGAAAGTATCATAATAAATATGGGCAAAATTGAAAAAATAAACATTAACTCTAGATACCCAACTAACTTTTACATGTTTTCTTAAGAAGCGTGTTTGGTGGCTGGTCTCTTGTATAAAGTACCAGGGAGTATTTTTTTTCTTTATTATCCTTCTTGTGTGTTAAGCTATATTACAAATCCAATCAGCATATACCAGATCCAAAGGTTTATACCCAAACGACAGATAATCAAATGAAAGGCGGCTTTTAATCACAAAAAGTAGAACCTGTGGACCATAGGATAGTTCCAGTTGAGAGCTAGCTGCCACAGCTTTTGTTGTTCGTATATACAAAGTACGTGAAAGAAAGTATGCAATGACGTTTGGTTGGCAAGAATGGTTGAACAAGCTGCCGCCTCTGTAAATTGCTTTACCCACTCTGACCTAAGAAGCAACTGGAAATGACTCAGAATCACCATTTTCTAATTGTCCCAAAAGTTGAGGATATAATACTTGTAATTCTACTTTCAACAACACTAAAACCAGCCAGACAAGTAAATGGCAATTCAAAATGATTGAAAGCAGACAAAAGGACTAACAATGGTGTTCAACTCAGTTTATATACCTGTTCCACATTACTCATTGAAGATTCACTGGCTAAAGGTTTTCCAAACTGATCTTGTGATCCATGAGCATCTATAGATCTCATGCGAACAACAGTAATGCAATTCAATTTGATTTGAGAAAAAAGTGTGACAACCTGCATTAACAATAAAAAACAAGGCTTAATACTTATTTATCTTAATTGTCTTATTGATTCAAGCATAAACCCACTTTGTTTAATTCTTTTAATATAAAATGAAAAACGGTGTTCCAAATTTGAACAAAAACCAAACAGATTAGATTGTAAAACTAAACCCCACGAGACTTGTCAAGATTTGGGGTTTGGCAAAAAGAACTAAATTTCCCTTGAGACTCCATAAATTTGAGAATTGTAGCAAACAGGTGATTACAAAAGTCACA
Organism: Mimosa pudica; assembly: GCA_029929735.1. Classification (NCBI taxonomy): domain Eukaryota; kingdom Viridiplantae; phylum Streptophyta; class Magnoliopsida; order Fabales; family Fabaceae; genus Mimosa; species Mimosa pudica. The sequence goes on along the minus strand of JAKELP010000004.1, from coordinate 20,574,202 downwards.
TATAATTAACATTAACCTGTTTTGATCAGAAATTATCAAAACACTTCTAGATACGGCATGAAAGTGTACGTGAGCAATAATATAGAAAAGGAGATGAAGTGAAGCAGGAGTGTCAACGAAACCTGGCATATAGCATTCCCTCCAATGAAAAACATACAAAAGTGACGCAGGCAGTATAGCAATACAATTGCATATATATGTAAATCCAATTTCATATCAGGTGGCAAATCCGAGTAGGAATGAACAAGGCCCTGCACAAGAAAGATAGAGGGAATAAGCATCCACGTAGCCATATTCAAATACCATTGACACAATCGGCTATATTAGGGAAGCAGCATGCATATATAATACTCCCTCCGTTCCTAAATATAAGATCACTTTAGGGAGGAGAGCTTGTTCCTAAATATAAGATCACTTTCTAATTTGACTAAAGTTTTCCCCAAATTATCCCCTATACTCCCTTCACCCAAAAAAAAAAGATTTGAAGAAGGTGAGAGGATATTTCTAAAACTTAGGTGAGGGGTATTTTGGAAATTTCATGTAATCCTAATTCATTGGAATGTCTTCCTTAATCTCTCCAAATTTGCTTAAGTGATCTTATATTTAGGAACGGAGGGAGTATATTTATATTCTATACCAGGCTTTCCACAAGGTCTGTATTATCTCCATATCGATTTTTCTGGTAAAACTTTGCTAGTACTCGGCCTGCTAAGACAATCTCAGATGGTAACACTTTAGACCAATGTAAGCCTTGACATTCATGTTTATGTTCAGGAATATCCTCAACCTCATGTTCAGTATCATTGCCTAATATTCCACTAGCATATTGCGCAAGATCACTGGGCAGACATTTAAGAATGCCATTGACTTCAGGATTAATCTTGAACATTTGTCCGCCAGCCTTTATCTGGCATTCCTGGGAGCAATATAATGGTATTGAACAAGATCCACAAGGAACTGCATCAGGGGGCAGGTCATTCAAGCAGTAATGGCAATGTGTTTCTCGACATTGCTTTAATATTATCTGAAAATGTAGACAAATAAAAATTAGTTCAAGATAACTACAATTGTGGCCCTCAATGAACACACAAACGTTTGAAAATATTCATGCACTCACCCAAACATTATTGCATTTTTCCTATTTAAAAAAAATGACCGCACAATCATGTATTCCTCTGTTCCTAAACATATGACCCAATTAACTTCTTTTTTGGAGGTAATTAAAAGAGCCACTTATTGATAATGTATTTTGTGTAATATTACACTATATGTTGGCTTATAAATCAAATAAACCATTTTAGGGAAAAAATCCAGCAAATCAATTTTAAGTGACTAATTTAGCTTTCTTAGATGCTCTAAAAACAATTAGCAGTGTCCTATATTTGGGAACATTGGGAGTAATTACTCAACATACATGTCTAGAATTCACTGACTTTCAGTATATAAAAGCATAATTTCATCATGCATCTATTGAAATCTGCATGGGGAGCAGAAAGAACACGGTGCATGTCATGGTCTTGTCCTCAACTAAAGTTCAAATGATACGTGGAGCTCCTGATTCTAACAAATTCACCTTCCATGTGTGTGGTATACTCTAGGTTTCGTGAATATTTATCAGTCCATTACCAAGCAGAATAGAACCAAAAGGATTGCTAAGAAGTTTTTTAAAAATGCTAAAACTAAATTGACAGTAGTGATACAACATAAGTTTTTCCCTTACCATAGCATAAGGATCTTCCCGATGAACTAATGATGCTGGAGATATGTCACATGATGTTATCATTCCCCGTCCTTTATCAGGTGTGGTGTCCAACTGTAGCTTTATTTGGGGTGTCTCATCTAGAAAGAAGGATAATCAGTTTTAGTTATTCAGAAAGAGACACTGATCCAATGGATACCTTCACTACCATATTCAAGGATTGCTTATGATCCAGAATAACATTTGAGAAACGATATAAAGCAACAGTAGGGACAAGGGACAATGCAGACTCTGAACATAATAATCAGACCACAGGGTAATGTAAGAACATAGATCTGATGGTACAGCAATAATGAACTCAGTTACTTGACACATAACAATGTTAAAATGAAGAGCGAACCTAACTCAGTAAAATTGTGACTAACTAGCTGATTACTAGGTTAGCAACTTAAAAAAAAAAACTTCTCACCAAGTGTATCCAAGCCATTCTTCTCATTCTGAACCACTGAACTTGTACCCTCATATTGGTGTGATATACTTCGAAGTTCACTTTCTATTTGTTTCTTTCCACCCGAGGATGATTCCATGCTCAAGGCCACTTTTAGATCATAAATTGCATCTTTATAGTTTCCCAATGAAATATTCGCCTTGCCTCTCCTAAACCACGCCTAAGACAGAGCTAAAAAGTTATTAATAATGAGCAGAATCTAGCATTCTGATTTGCAGCTATATACTACAACCACCAGAAACAAACATCAAAGCACAAATTCCAAATAATATAACGGCAAAAGAATTAAGCATCAGGAGAATAGATTAAGGTTCATATAATAAAACTAATATTCACCTTTGCATAGCTTGGAGATATCTGAATAGCTCGAGTGCAATCTCGCAAAGACTCATTAACAAAATTCATTCTCTGCAGGAAACAAGCTCAGCAGCAATATCAATGCCAATATTTTAAATCAATTCCGCAGGCCTAAGGTTCACATGACTAGCACCAAAATCAATCTTACATGCAATACAGTAGCTCGATTACAATATAATATCGCAACCAGATTCTTCTCCCCGTCAAAAGCCTCCATAGGAGCCGTACGCAATGCCTGTACCTCATTTTCAAAAGTCATGAAAGTCAAAAACAGTTTGTGTGTATATGTACATGTACATATATGTATATGTATATGTATGTGTGTGTGTGTGTGTGTACGCATACAAGCCACATTCAGACCTATTCTACTGATACTAAATTCCGAATCAATTTCTACTAAGAGAGAGAAATTTAATGAGAGAGAAGCTGAGGAGAGAACCTCCGTATAGTATTTCAAAGCCGTCGTATAATCTCCTGATGAGAAGGAATCGTTGCCGAGCTGTTTGGATTCAAGAGAAGCGGCTTCACTCTTAGCACATAAAGCCTGATTTCTTGCTAACTGAATAACCGACTGGCAACATTTTCAACAATGATTCGGACAATTAGTTCAGTGAAATTCAATATTCATAAACTGAAAGCAGAAAAAGCGTAGTGAAGAGAGAGAGAGAGGCTTACTCGATGAAAGGTGCCGTACTGACGAAATAAACTGAAAACAGCCTGACCTGTGTCAGGAAGATCGGCTGTAGTGCTGTCTTCAATCATTCGCCTCAAAACCTCCGGTATTTCAGCTTTCACAGCTTCCATCTCCTTAATGGCGGTGTGCTTTACTCAACAGTCAATAGCATTTGACGAAGGAGAAGAAGATTGGGGATTTGAGCATTAAACGACATGTCGTTTTACAACGAGTTAGGAAAGCGGGATGTTATTTTCCCCTTGCGCGCCATTTTGATTTTCAATGTCTTAAACGCTATATCTGATTTTCGTTAGATTAATTATTTGTGCTAAATGGTACTCAATCTATGCCAAAATATATAAAAAATGGGGAATTGAAATCCAAATATGATACAGGTAAGGAACAAAAATAATACTCCTACGTAACTATTTCAAGGTACACCAATGATACCCAACTTTTAACATGGATCAAAAATGATATTTTCACTAATATGACAATAAAATTAGACATGAAAAGTCCAAAATACCCTTATAACTTAAATGAATTTTCTTTTCTCCTTCTTCCTCACCCACCCTCTCCTTCCTTCTTCCACCATCATCTCTCTCTCTGCTAAATCTCAAATCTTAATTTTGTTAGCATCATGGAGGATATCCTTGTCCGAGCTGGACAATCATTTGCATGAATGAAGAATGAATGCAAGCGTATTACGTTATTCATGAATTACATCATCGCCCACGACTTCGTAATTACTCGTAATAAGTGAAAGTACTTGAAAACTCGAACTGATTATATTCGTGTAATACCTAAGGGGGGAGGGGGTGGGTGAAGGAGGAGGAGGGGGAGGGTGGTGGGCGAGGGAGGAGGTAAATTTTTTTTAAGGTTAGGGGCAAAACTGTCCTTTCACTTTTCAAATATATTAATGTGAGGTCCCTTGGGACCCTACATTAATATTTTCAACTTTTGAGACTTTTCCAGTATTAACTCCCTTGTGAGGGACCTCTAATTAATTTTCCCATAAATATATAAGAAACAATGAAATAAATAAAAAATAATAAACACGTATCAATTTTAGAGTTAAGACGGTAGCTTTCTTGCCAATGTATATCATGTGTCTTCATGTAAAATACTTTGTATCTCTAGAAGAGCTTGCTGCATACTTATATAATAGTAGGTTGTTGCATACTTGTTTGACACTCTTCGTACAAATATATAGATCTGTTTGAGGAGTTGAGTATATTAACTATAGAAACTCTTTCTAATATTATCAATTTTTTTTAAATTATTCGTATTGATACTTGTTAATAAAAAGAGAGAAAGAGGGTGAGAACAAATGTAGAATGTTTGAGTGTTTTGAACTCTTGATAATATTATATAATTTTAATTAAATTAACATTTTTAATCTCATCAAATTAGGTAAATAGGTCTGTTACTTAAGAAGGAATGAATGAGAGTATAAATGAATAATCTTATCTCCAGCTAATAAAATCAAAATCGTTGGCAAAAAAAATCAAAATCAAATTATAGATTATACAGTATTTTTTAAGAAAGTATAAAAAAAAGAATAAACGACACTTCCGGTTATGAAATTGAAAAAGGTAGCAATTATAATGGTTATTCCCCTCAGAGAATTTTTATACAACTTACATAACTCCTAGATGACAAATGAAAAGGTTAAATAGAACTTCCACGGTGTACTCAGATTCCCTTTTTTGATCTCATTCTGACATCCACGTGTAAGGTGTAACTCCCAAAAACAAAAACAAAACTGAAGATTCTTCAACAGATCTTCTGTGGCACCATCAGTAAGATCTCAATGCTGCATCCATAGTCCCTAAGCCTGAACGGGGCATAGTAATGGCAAAATCAGACTGTGAGTTACTCAACTTCTCTATGAAGTCCATGATTAGACCACCAACTATATAAGACACCCCTGAAGCAGCAAGTGACATAGTAACATAGTAGAATATAGTCTTGGAATAGGATTTAGGTGGTCTTTTGGTGTAAACCTTCCCCGCAGCAAGGAGAATTATGCATATCATAGAAGCTGTTGCTACTGCTGCAAGCTTAAGTTCTGTTTGGTAATTCTTACGTATCAAAAAGCCATAGACAACAATAGGAACGGATCCAAATATCAGGAATGATAGAATAGCCACTACTGCATGAAGTATAAAGTTTTCGTGGCGTCCTAGTTGTTCTTGATACCGATTTTCTTGCGTGTTTGTTTGCTGTACATCATCCCCAGATTTATCATCTCTTAATTCAAGAAGCTGAAGAAAAAAGAGAGTGCTTAAGTCAAAAGTTGAAGTGGCAAGAATTTGAACGTATGAGAATGAGATTGAGGGGAGTAAGGATTGGATGCAGCTCACTCACATTATGGCCAATGACAAATAATCCACCAATCATATTTGCCAATGCTAATGCTATAATGTTTACTGCATCACAGGACCACAGAATAAACACATATTACCATCAAAATTCAACATGAAACTGCAGTGAATATAAAGTTTAAGACTGCAAGTCAGGAACTTAAGTTTGAAATCCCTTAAAACTAGAAACAGCTAATTCTACCTTGAAAACCAAATGTGCTTAAATCAAGAAAAATTCCCATTCATTGATGCGATGACTCACACATGCAGTGGTGGATGTGCTCTAAACACTATTTCTTCAACTTTTAAACATATCACATGAATCTTTAGCCATCCATCATTAGAAACTTCACTGCACCATGTTATATCTCTCAGATTAAGACCTATACAGTCCCTAGACTCGTGAGGAAAAGAAAAAAGCTTACATGGGGCAGCACCAGAACCAACTGCAGATGACACAATTCCCAGACTTGTGATTGATTCGATTAAACCTCCATAGACAATACTTTTAAGTACCTCCCATCCACGAGATTCACCAATTTCAGCTCTTGGTTGTTCACCAACAGAAACTTGAATAACTGTGTCTCTCAATATAGAGCCATTATTTGGATCAGTAACTCCTATCTGAGAGGCACTCAGTTTAATATTGTCCTCCTCAACATCAACTATCACATCATCCCCTGCGTATTGATTATATTTGATTTGATGTTACACAGTAGACAAACCCGCAAAAGTCTTGGAAGAATCTTAACTTGAAAGTCGAAGAGGTAAAAGAAGGTATTACTGTCTTCCACATACCTGTATTGCCGCTACTAACTGCTGGTTTTATTTGACCTTCTGTAATCTTTTCCACTTTCTCTGTCAGTCGTAAGTCGACTTCTGCAGACGAAGTTTTAGCTCTAAGTCCAGAACTTATCATGCCAGTAGCTGCATCATTAGCAACTTGTGCTTGCTTTATCAATGAAGAATAAGCATTCTGAAAATTTTCAGGTGTTTTGTTTATGTCTTTCAGTGACTTCTCAGGCACTGTAGAACCTTCATGTGGTTGGACCAGAAAATCAGGTTCCCTCTCACCAGGTTTCTGTGTGGCATCTCTTGCCAGTTCTCCAGGATTTGTAAGTGCTTTGCTGACAGTTGCAGTTGCTGGAAGATCCCTCTCTTGGTTGGTTACTATATTGCTGGTAAAGTTCTTTGTGGGCAAATTTGCGACATTTGCTTTGAAGTGGTCTGCTGAAGTAAGCAGCAATGTATTAACATTTAATAATGAAATGCAGCTATAAGGCATTGTATTTCAAAACTATGCCCAATGTAGAATCATCAAGTTCATGCAGGTTTCAATTTGTATAATTCTGTAGTTATACCATAAACCAAAACAATATTTACATTTACAATCAGGAGAAAATAATCAGATGTTTTGCAAATTCGTTATGTAATACCATAATGCTTTTGTTTATATTATTTTTTTGGATGTGAGTCATTATATGCTCTTGAAACAATTTTTTTGTTTGAAAACAGTAGTAGTGCACCATCATGTATCAACGCATAGTGAAATTCCAAGCAGGCAGCTTTATTTCAAATGCCAAATCTGTGGTACACAGTCAGAAAAGAACACAATTCCCCCCATGTTTCACCCAATAAAAGATGTTTTGTCAATTATGTGTTCAAATGATAAAATCACAAATAACAAAATCAAGGAACTGCTATATAGTTTATCCAAGCATACCTGTGTTCTTTATATCTGCTAAACCATTCTTTTCCTCTCCCATAAGGGGCACCAGATTCCCATTCAGCCCTTCATGCTCAGGCTTAACATCCGGCATGGCTATTCGATTCTCAATATTGCTTGTACCAGTAACAGGATTGTCTAGATGACCATTTTCAGGGGAGTTCATTGCATTGGAAGCAAACGATGACGAGTTCTTTTGCTCAGCAGGACCAGTTTTAGCATTTTCAGAGGAACCTTTACCTACATTATTTATGTCTATATTCTCAGTTCACATATGTAGGCTCAATCACTCAAAAAAAAAGTTTGAGTAAGGAAACTGAAGAAATTCTAATCAAAGGCGATGCTGCAGGTAAGAAAATTATAAAAAATGATTGCTGAGAACAGTATCATACCTTGCTCATTAGATGGTTTCCCTTTATTTGAAGTAAATAGAGAGAGGAACCAGTTACCATTAGAACCAGCAACACTTGAAGAGTTTTGCGCATGTGATATGGTCATATTTGAAGAACTCTCCATGTTGGATGAAGGTATAGCTGAAGTTATCTGTGAAGTTTCAAGCTCATGAGCACTGCTAGAATTCCAGAAGAGTTTGAAACGATTTCCTGCCAAAGCAATGAGATTTAACAAAAGTATCAATAATCAATGAAGATAACTTCAGCTTTTGTTTTGTTTTTGTGTGTGTGTGTGTGTGTGGGGGTGGGGGGGGGGGGAGTCATGCACAAACGTTAGGAGGATAGCCTTCAATATAATGTCCACAAACCTCTAGGAATAAAAATGCTGAAGCATTCTAAGCATCTAAACACTTCTTGTTCTTGTACAGGATTGTTATCGACAGATGGCTGCTGCTCTAAATGACCACCATCAGAAGTTGAATTTGCTCGATCACCTTGGTTGGTTTCATAAATTAAAGTACCCACGCTCTCAGAGCTAACTAATGTGTCCAATTTATCACGCTTTGGTTTGTTCTCCAAATTACGAGGGCTCCTTTTTCTTTTTCTGAGGATAACCCTCTTGGTGATGCAAGAATTGCAATTAGGACAGATTAAATCATGTGTCTCTTGTTTAGCCAATACATTCTCAAGATCATATTCCTTCAGTTGTTGGTCAATTTCTTCTATCAAATCAGGGTCTGCTTTTGTACTAGTTTCAGCATCAAAAACATTCACATCATTGGTTGTTATTCCAGTTGAATCACGCAAAGGAGATACTTTTGAATTAAAGGGGACTGTGTCCCCCATAGTTTTCATATCATGATTGTTGACTCCATTGCATTCACGTTTTTGAATGCTTTGATTTTCCACTTGAATATGGAATTCTTGCACTCCATTATCTCTGGGAAGAGCAGACCTTTTACCATCTCCATTTTCAACTTCATAAGAAATATTACTGGCTTCACTGCCTGCAAGAATACCATAGATTTCCTTAACAATATTGAATTGCCATGAGACAGTTTATGTATAAAAAAATAAAAAAGAAGAAGTGTGCAACTTAAGATGTCTGAAAGAAACTTAAACGTATGATAAAAATACACAGAAAGTCAGTGACATTGCCAACCAGGAGATTGCTTTTGGGTAAAAAAATACAAATCATGGTTCATGTATAGAGGCTAAGTAGCGTGGGGTGTAAAAACTACTTGGTGCGTTTTGAAAATCGTTACATCTACTGACCTTTAGTTTCACTAATACAACAGGATCCATGTTTGATCATGGCTTTGATATTCATGAGCGAGTCAGAGTTTTGCTCAAGATCCCAAATGGGCGTAGTCCATGTACTGTTAGTGTCAAATTGCATGGTCCAGGTGCAATGGTGACATTTCCATTTTCCTTCATACATAAAAAAGTAATGACTACATGTCTACTGATTAGACATCAATAATTAAGACAATTGTGAGGGCTGTCATAGCTGCATGACTTAAATTACTCGATTAAAACCCAAATAAATAGACTAATTTCAACAGCAAGACTAAATCCATTGGTTCATAACAATCAAATATGTCCAGTGCTCACCGCAAATAACACATGCAACTTAATCTAAAGATACAACCAAAAAACGCTCATTCTATAATCTTAAACAAACGTATGGGTTCTAACAGTTAAATAGTATAATATAGTAAACGCTATTATTATCCAGAGATACCATAAAAGAAACACAAGAAGTTTATTTAGTTAGTGTGACATACCATCTTGCTTGTCAAAGTAAACGCTATTATTATGCTGAGATGCATCAGTATTATCATTCATTACAGCCTCTCCATTAGATGATGTTTCTGAACATTCAGCTACAACTCCAACTCCAACTGCTACATCATCGTCACTTTTTTCCTCATTACAGTGACTAACATCAGCTCCCTTAATCTCTCCCATCTCCTCAACATGTCCTTCTTTCTCAGTAACAAGCTCCTCTTGACCAGAATTGAGTGAAACGTCATTAGCATGCCCAGTAACTCCATTGACAATAGTAGGAGAAGAAGAAGACAGTGTGACATTTGAGATGACGTCATCCTGAAGTTGCTTCCTGGTCTGCCTTCCTTTTAAGGTAAGCTCCTCATGAACTTGTTCTTCTTCTTCTTGGTCAATAATGGCCCATTGAAGGGTCTCATTTGCATGCTTCTGCTCCATGGAATAATGTTTGGTGGGTGACAAAGAAGGATATGTCCTGTGTGGGGTAGAGTATACTTAGGACTTAGGAGCTTTATGTTCCTGATCTTGAAAGATATAATATGGCTGGCTAGCTGGATGGAAATAAAGCCAAAGCTCGCCTCCAAAGTACAATCTCTGGGCCAATGAGATCTTACTTTTTCTTTGCTACGTGTAACACATGCCGTCATTTATTGGGGCCAAGACAAACCATTTATGAGAGTATTTTTCTTTCTATATACAGATAAGAGAGTATGGGAAATTTGTTGAGAAAAATTGAAAGGTGTGTGTACATTTAATTCATTGATATATTTCAATTTTCATCTGAATTTTAAATATAAGTTGTTTTATGGATATGCTAGTTTTTTTTTTTGTAATAGATGTGATGATGAAGTCCACGACAAATCATTTGTGTTTTCTGGAGGGCAGTGTGAAAATTAAAATTCTCAACAGCCGGCGATAACAAACTAAATAATGTAGGTGAAATTTACAAGGGTGTGGCAATTAGATACTACCAATCTAAATTTTTGCATAAAGGTTGGCAGCCAATCTAAAACATAAAAGTCAGAAAAAAGACATAAAAGTCAGAAAAAGGTTCCTTAGTTTTGAGGAAATAAAAAGTGCTCTTAGTAGTAGCATGTAGGAAGAGTTATAGCTTCTTCGGCCAAAAAAAAAAAGGAAGAGTTATAGCTTAGTAGTCCGGTATACGAATACTAACAACTAATACAAAACCCTTCGATCAGTTTTATCATTTAATTATTATTGTTAAATTTAGAAATTAGAAATCACGCTAACCACTAAGCAGCTTCTTTCAATATACAAAAGTAAAATCATACGAATTCTCATATCCATGAAGAGTGTGATTTGGTGTTATTATCAGCTTAGTCATATTGTGATATGGTTTCATGCCACATGTACTGAATTATATTATTAGAGGTAATTAAAAACAGATCGATACTTATACTTCAAAATTCTATTACTACCTCCGGTCCTAAATATAAGACCTAATTGACTTTTTTGAAAGGTTAAGGTTGCGAAATAGGCTATTGAATCATGACATATTTGATACTCCCTCCGGTCCTAAATATAAGACCTAATTGACTTTTTTGAAAAATCCTAAAAAAAAGCAAAATAAGTTAATTATAAATCGATTTACCTAATTTTTTCCCTTAAACTAGTTTATTTTACTTATAAACTAATGGATAATCTAAAAATATATCAAATATGTCATGATTTAATAGACTATTTTGCAACCTTAACCTCTCCAAAAAAAGTTATCTAGGTCCTATATTTAGGACCGGAGGTAGTATATTTTTAGATTATACACTAGTTTATAGGTAAAATAAACTAGTTTGAGGAAAAAAATTAGGTAAATCAATTTATAATTAACTTATTTTGCTTTTTTATATGATTTTTTAAAAAAGTCAATTAGGTCTTATATTTAGGATTGGAGGGAGTATTATATAGTTGTAGTGATAGAGAGATGGAGATGTCGAGCTCTGGTGAAGATTAATAAATGAGATGACATGAGTGAATGAGTACCATATGCGGCCATGCCTAGTAGTTTAGTTTCCATGCTGTGCTCATTTTTAATAAAGAAAAAGAAAATAAGATCCTTCCACTCTGCCTCTACGACTCCTTCACACCTCAGACAACTCATACATAAATGTAGTTGACATATCCCTATCATCCATCATGTTCCTTCATTAGTCTATATCGTGATAATATTTTCTTAGAAACTACACCTGATTTTTTGATATTCTCAAGATCTTCCACTATGATCCAGTCTAGCTCTTCGATTTTTATACTAAAAAATACCACGTAGCTTTGCTGAAGCTTTATAAATGTGAAAATGGAGCTAGAGCAATGAGTTCAATTTATAATACTATATTTTAAATCAAATGACACACTTCTCTGAAGCAAAAGTCAACGATAACTTTGTTTTCTTCATATTTACATGACATCTTCGGATTCAATTTTTAATTCGTAAGAGACTGAATGTTTATATGTACACACACATATGTCGCGTCACCGAATGAATTAAAGAAAAAATGAAGCAACAGGTGGTTTAACGTGACGCGAAATTCACAGCCTTTGACTATAGTGGGATCTTATAATGGTTAAGACTTGTCTATAGTACGTGATTCGTAATTAAGATATTTCTATAATATGCGTAATGCCAGATGAGCCTATCCTTGTCACTGTATCTCCCTAACATCATGAAGCCGGAACATTTGACACGATATGGCACTAATTAATAAAAATTAGATATTTTTAAGTGCACCTCTTTTTGTAACAACCACGACTAAATATATTCGATGTACAGATCACGGCTGCTCAGGGAGAAAGCTAGAATTTCAACCTTAATGTTTTGTGAATGGCCATTGGCCAGCTGCATTATTATGACTTCACATTACAACGTGGAACTTTCACATTTTATAAATAAGTTTGTAATGGGAGAATTACAGTTGGATCCCATGGAACGCAATAAATCACAATCAGGGTCCAAAAATGTATTACATCAAGTCCCTACAGACCTTACTAATACTAAATCGAATGTGTTAAGAGTTATCAATGCAGCTCATTGATGTCAATAATAAAAGTTGTCAACAATAATACATATCATATTTTTTGTAGTACCCCTTTTTGGGTCTTTATTTATTCTTTTTTTTTTGTTACAACGAAAGACACTACTGAGGCACTACAATAGTAAGAGAAATTAAAGTCCATTACCAAAGAAAATGTAATAGAAACATAACTAGTCATCCATGATCAGCATCAAGAGTAAAAATCAACGTCCAAAATCTTCTTTAAGTGCAACACTATGCAAATCCAATTATCATATCACAATCCGACCGAAAGAGCTTTAATCATCTAGTCAGTTGCCAAAATTCACTTCCTTGAGCCAGGATACAAAATAATTCCTGTTAACTTCTCCTGAGAAAGAACGTTGTCAAAGAGAGCCTCGCATATCCAATTATTAGTTGATGCCATTTGTTATTTATACAACTGAATAATTGATCAATACTTAATTACTATGTTAAAAAATGACACCATCTAACCGGTTAGACAAGACTTCACGTAATGGAGCAATGAAGAGCTTATCAGTTACAGGACAAAATCCTAGTATATAACTCTAGATTCACCTAGGGTAATTGACATCAAAGAATGGCTTACATAATCAATTCTTAAAGGCTAATAAATTAATGAATAAAAAGTGCAGGAAAGAGAGTAACTTGGATGGAATCATGTATGGCTTCCCTACCTATGCCGTGGAATATTGAACATGTCATAACCTTCGCATCTTGTAAGAGGCTTAAGAACACAAATAGGATTAGCAGAATATGATCCTTTTAAACTGCATGGTGAGAGATAATATTGCTGCAGCAGCATGAGTTGCCTTGAGATGATTCCACGGATGTCTTGAGCGAAGCATTTTACATGTCAAATGGATATTTAACTGTTGATAAGGAGGAAGGCTGCCACCTCTCAGGAGGACAAAAAAAAAAGTCCATCGCCAGAACCTTGACAAAGAAGCCTGCAATCTTTACAGCACGAAGAAGCAGAGAGGCAATGCAATGCAAATACAGTGTCCCAAGACAGTAACTTGATGTTGCAAGGAGATTTAAATGGTCATCTAAAATTCAAGAAACATGCTATTGATAATCTTGAGATTCTCCATCTCTTCTTCACTGGCAATTCCAGGATCAACATAACACAACTGAAATAATACAAGTCATCAAATATCCAAAACTAATATTTTTTTCGGTAAAAAGAAAGCATATACTCTTGAAAGAGAAGAAAGACCTGATATTGAGGCTCCTTTAGCGTGTGAGTCCCTCTTTTTATGTATCTCTGCCATCCAACTTTTCCTCTAAGCGATTTCTCCAGAGCAGCAGTTTTCTATGATGATAAGTCACAACATGGAAATAATACATCATCATATCACTAAAAAAAATAATACATCATCATATGCGTAAAGTTTTGCCACAATATTTTCCCGTGCATAGAGAGGGGGGGAAACTCAAAGCACTGAAACCTACTTCCACACCATCTATTTAAAAAATCGAAGAAAAAAGGACTAATGATGATGATTTTATTTAGGAACCAGGGAAGACTGCCATCTTTTCAAGTTTCAAGGTTCTAAATGTATACTATTCATATAGCATGCTTTGTGATCCAGCACTCTTTCTTCTTAGAATTAGGAAAGGCTTCCACCTTTTCAAGTTTCAAGTATTTGCAAAATTCAAGTTTATTCATTCTCACAGTTACCTCAAGTATAGGACAACCTCTACTTGCCGGGCAATATATTTTTGTTTTTTTAACCTATTACCCATTGGCCAATATCAAGCTAGTCCAATGCTCTAGACTGAACAAAGCTCTAAACAAAGATATAACAGACTTGTATGAATCATAATGTGCAAACACACAGAGATGCCTAAATATACAATTAAATAACAAACATTAACACAGAACAACCAAAAGAACTTAAGGTAAGAAAGTTACATGAGAAGGATCAAATATGAGGAGACTATATTGCAGAGATCCAGCCCGTTCCTGTTTAACCTGAATCCCAACTATAGTTCTTGAATGTCCATCGTGTTGAAAGTACAAAGGCCTGTCCAAGACAACTCAAAAAATTAAAATAAATATAAGAAACACAATCTATTCTGGATTCAGAATTTGTGTCAATTTGAACCAAAACTTACGATTTCTCACTGACAATAACACGTTTGTGGCCAAATTGGATAGAACAGTTATTGGAAAAGTAATTCCACACGAAGTCAATGAGAACTTGATCACCTTTACATTTGTTTGCATCATCATCGCATGCTTTGTTTTCATTCTCACTAGACTTAGAAGGGGACACTTCACGAGACACATATTTATCCATTGGTCCATGAACATGAAATGCTTTCTTTTTACTTCCATTATAAATTTTCGTTTGCTTAGCCCCCATACTTGAACCTGGGACAGATAGATGAAGTGATTCAGATTCCTTTGGACCAAAATCTACAATTCTTGCCCGAAGCCCAAAAGAACGCAAAAGGGCAGCACATTCAGTGGTCCCTATCCATTTTTTTGAACCATAAATAGCATTATCGAATTGATCAGAGCCAGCTACATCAAAACCGCTTTCCCAAGCAATCTCAAGCCATCTTTGGAGTGATGAAATATCAGGAACAAATCCAGAACCACCAAACAAAACTTGCCTAGCCTCTGGCCTTTGTGCCATCAGGTGAGAACTAAGCATTTGAATATTTCTCCAACCACAACCCCATCCAAAATCCTCTGAGTCAATGCAATGGAAATGATCAACATATCCTGTCAAAATAGCTTTTGTGTCTCCAAGTTCAGAATCTAAACAATCTCTTAGTAAGCTCATCAAACCCCCTTCAACTTTATGAAATGAACTCCTCATCTGTAAATCAATCAAGCAAGACTTATTTTCCTCCATTTTACCCATTCCAACATCTCCAGCCCCACCACTACCCATAGAACTTTTGTCTCCATGAACTGTTTCAAACTGCAAACTACTGACTGCATCCTCAACCTGAAGAATATCATTACAATTATATTTATCACTATACATGACAATATTCTAATTTTAAAGCTCTTTTTCATTGTCCCCTACATACACATGCAAAATACAACGCACACAGAAAACTAATCAACACAGAAAATCATTGCAGTTGAAATTTAATTCACAAGTTAGCATATAGCATAAACTGCACATGTTGTTCAGCAGACACACTGATACATATAAAGCATCTACTGTAACAAAATGAGATTAATCGATTTCAGCATAATTGTGAACATAAGTTTTGGAGGTTAAATGATCAGATTGAGTATCTTTCAATGAAATAAAGAAGATTTTCCCAGTTTAATTCCAATTTTCCGTTACATAATTTATTCACGCCCATCCAAAAGAAAGAAGATTAACATGTTAGGCTATTGTTGGAGGGAAAGTACCGGAATAGATAAAGGTGGTGGTGAGTTAGGAGAAAGTGCATATTGGCGGTGACAATCAATATCAATATCATTATCATTATCATTATCGTGGAAGTGATTGTCGGCGTGCCTGCGATTGAAAGAAACGATGGTGAGGTGGATAAGTAAGATGTGAAAGATGTAGGATGAAGATTGACAAGGAAGAAGTGATAGTATTACCATTCCAGCTCCGACGAAGGAAGTGATAAACCACAGAATGGGCAAGTCGAGGTTTCCATTTTGATGTCCGAGGAACCAAAAGGCGCGCAAGCCTTTTTTACCTTAACCCCCTCCCAAGTTTGAACGAAACTAGGGGCCCCTTTGGTTGCTTCAACCATTGCATTTGCACCTCATTGTATCATATTTATACATTTAACTAGATACTACCTCCTTCTCTCCTAATTTAATTAAATTAAAGATGTAAGTTAAGTTAGCTATTAACACATGATATTACTAATTTATCCTGATTTTATACATTTATTGTCACTCTCCCACTCTTACTTATTTATTATAGATTATAGATAAATATTATTAGAGTTTATTTGGAAAAGAGTTGAGAAAAATTAGAAAGTTTCTCATACTTAGCAACAAATTGAAATATGAAAGTGATTTTATAAATAATTTAAGTTGATTTATTTTACATCCTTATTTCTTCCATAAAAGTCAGATTACAATTGAAATTCACAACTTTATATAAATAGACTCATCTTCCTCCACGTGAATGCAACTTTTCAATGAAAACATCACCTTCTCTTCAAAAAATACAAACGACATCTTTTATCTCCACAATGCCATGGGTATTTACAGGAGGTAAGCGTGTTCATCATTTTAGTAATACAAATATTTAATGTGTCAATACGTAGCAGAAGCTTATTAGTTCTTGATCGGGATACAATAACTTTCAATGTCCATAACCAAATTCAGTCAGGATATGTACACAATTCATTACCCCCCCCCCCCCAAAAAAAAAAAAAAAACTCTATCTCTCTAGCTCTTCTTGAAAAGGTGTTTGATCTGTATATGTCACAAGCACCAATTCTGAAGCCATAGTAATTCTTTAGTCAGCATCAACTGGACTATTGCACGAACCCTAAGGAAAAGAACATCATTTCAGCAGGCTTAAGCTTCACTCTTTTTCATAACTCGATTCCCACTCCTAGAAAGAAGAAGGTCTCTCATTTCTCGGTAGCTCTTCAGCTCTTCAAGTGCATCTGCCGCCTTTCGGGGCAGGAAGAATCCAGAAGCAGTAGCAACTCCTTCCTCAAATTCAGTTTTCAAAGAAGGGGATGAATAACAACTTGAATCTTGGCGCAATGGAGGTGCTGTCCTAAGCATGTGTACAAGGACACCTACAGCAGCATCTTGAGACTTTCTTCCTATTGGCAGTGATGTCGAAGTAATTTCCGAAGAACTCATACCACCCAGATTTGGGCTGTTCACCCAAATAATCAGGAAAGGCAAAAGGCAGTAAATAAGGCATCAAATCACAAAATAATGCACATAAGAGATCTTACAAGGCACATCCAAATTAAAGAATGACAAACAAAATAACAAATCTAATATATAGCAATCATAAGTGGCAACCTGAACTTAAAAAGGTTCGTAGAGCATGATACTATTAGAAATAACTTATCATTAGTAAACAAAGGATCAAAGAATAGGCCACCCTTTCAAAATGAACAAACTCTTGCAAGAGCAGTGTAATTAGCAGATATGTGACAATGACAAGCCTCCCTACCAATTGATGTAGGTCTAAAGATAATGTGTTGGATTTCAGGTGTAGTGGCCCCCCAAAATAGGTGTACATATAGATAAAGCCAGAGACTTAGATCCTCAATATATATATAAGAAGGTTGCTAGAACATACAAATAGGAATTGCAAATGTGCCATCCACATGCAAGAGGTGGAGCAAATACAAGCACAACTCGCACTTTGGTATGACAGCACTGGGTATAAATATGTAGAACAGCAATTGCATTTTAAGCCAAAATAGAAATAGTGCCAAGTGTACCAGATTTCATGGTTCAAATTTCAAACCAGTTGAACAACATGAATCATTCACAGGATAACAAACAGAAATTTGGATAAGAGAAAGCATGCATTTTCCTTAACGTGCACATCTATAACATTCTCAGCATTTAAAAAAAATGTTGTCTTGTTCTATCATTTAGAACGTGTAAACAGGTTAAACTAACAATGATTTGGCATATCTTATGCAACAAATGCAGATAATTATCTATCAATTGCGGAAATCATAGAGAAGGAAACTTCAATAAAACAGGAACAGATTCTCATCAAGGTAGTTTAACAGTTAGCTTGAAGACGCTTCATGCCACGACTTGATTTGTCAAGTACCTAGAGTTAACATCTGGTGTGTCGACATCATCAACAACAAAAGGGCAGGAGAAGTCGCCATCATCCAAGTCATCTTGTAAAGATAATCTGCTAGAACTTCTAGAAAATCCAACCCGTGGTGAGCCACTTGAAGATAACAATCCTGAGAATCTCCCAGAATCGTCCTTGTTATCCTTGACAAACTATAAAACAAACATTAAGCTTATTAAAACAGAATATGCATATTTGAAGTGCAGGAGTAATAATGCAAGACGATAATTACCTTTAGATTAGCATAATTTGTTAACCCAGATTGCATCTCCCCAATTCTTGAAGACTCCATTTTCCTGAATGACCTCATTCCAGATGGAGACTCCTGAGATGAAGCGTCGTTTTTAAAGCTTCTGGGAGATAAAGGTGGTAGAGAATTTCTACTATGATCTGAAAGATTAGGTGAGAGGTTTCTAGAACTTTTGCCCATCACTGGAAGAGGTATAGTTACAGGGGCTGTTTCAGATTGCATACGAGTGCGCATTGGATTAGGTGGAGATGGGGATGGTGAATGTGAAAATGGAGGAGAAAGCTGATACTCATCATGACTAGTAGATCTTTGCCGGGCCAGCATTCGATGGTTATGAATTCTGATACCATAATTATCAAGAGGCGGAGATGGATAATCATTGGGCATGGAAGGAAGACGATGCACCGGTGGGGATCCAACATAAGGTTGGTTTCGCACAAAAGGTGCACTCTTCTGAAAACCACTGGACCAGCTATGAGGACGTTCAAGTGGTCCTGGAGATGGGGGTGGTAACCCTCTCAATGGAAAGGAGGTGGATCTAACACCCTTCTCTGAGGCAGGGATATATCTCAAAGGGTCAGTATTGGGGCTTCCAACATAATCAGTGATTATTTTTGGAAGTAATGCTGTTGAGAACTCAAGCTTAAAATCAGATAGTGAAGTGCGGTAGTTGACAGATATACAAAGGCTACCCGGGGGGGCCTCAACAGGAGTGAATTTGTATTCTTTCATCATTTCCTCCTCTGCCCGAGAGAAAGGATCACTAAATGAAGAAACTTTGTAGATAATATCGAAATTACAAGTATGATTCCCTCTAATAAGCTTTCTGAATACACGATAAGCTGGAAGAAACCTCATCTGAGAACACAAAGTACGAAACAGCATGATTGACTTCTGGTATGTCTTCTTGTAAGCACTTGAAACGTCACCAGCTTGAGCCATTACTCGAGGACACTCATACTGAACAACCCATCTCTCTATAACTGTCTCAACAGATGAACTCACAGCCAGAGACGACGGACCGGCCCCTTCCTGAACCAGTATAATGTCTATTACCATTGGCTCCATCAAATTCCCATGCCAGAAGTTCAAATTATCTAGAGCAGCGGGTCGATCACCCAACCCCAAATTAAACCATTTAGCACTCCTCTTCACCTTAGATCCAATTGATAACTCACCACTTCTATCATGTGGGTGAAGAGAAGGAACCCTTGAGTCTAAAATAACATGTAAGATCTTCAACAAAAACTTAGAAACCACCTGTTCCGCTTTCCCATATTCAGGTTGCAAATTACTCTGCAAATCCATCTCTTCCCAACTAATAAAATCAATTCCTAATTCCTAATTAAACTCCCCTTCATAAATAAATCCATTCCAAGACTATATTTCTCAATTGGAAAACTCTAAAACTGTGATTTGAAGTGCACTGATTTCAAGGATTCTCCTGGATAAGCAAAGATAACCACTAATAAACACATTCGAATAAACTATAATGCAGATTCATCAAACGCAGCAAACAGAAAAAAAAAAAACTGATAATCCAGATCATAGCGAAGAACTCTCATAAACACTTAAACGACATAAATTAAGCGTACACGATTATCAAGTAGTAATCAGTAACTAACTAGTTGAAAATAAAACGCCCAAAATTTAAATGATCGTCCTCATGAGGATATTAAAAATAGAGAGCAAAATTGTGATAACACAAGTGAATATCGAGAAAGGAAGGGAAAGACTCAAAAAAGTGAAGTACCTAGAAGTAAGTTAGATGCGTTTGGTAGAATTAGACGAAAGGCGTGAATGTAGACGCCATAGTTACATCTATTACAAGAAGAAGAAGAGGGAGAAGGCAGATTTGCGTTGCGTATAACACATAGTGACGTAGAGTTCTATCTATTATCTATAGCTAAAGTTTGTGCATTTATTTAATTTAAGCATATTATAATGAATAATTAATCACCTGCTAGTAGGATTTTTTTTTTTTGATCAAAATCCTGCTAGTAGGATTAGGAGTAGGAGGTTATTGATTTTCCTTCATTTTAAGAAGGCCCAATGAATGACATTTATTTATCAATTAAGCTTGGGTACTGTCGGCTTACCACTAGGCCGATTTGACGTAAAGCCCACAGGCCTTATGATTGGGGTTCTTCCTTTTTCCTTCATTTTTTATTAGTTTTTTTTTTATTTTCATTTTTTCTATTGGTGATTCAAGCCTGTATGAGATGAGCTTACATACCACGGCGAAAAACAACAAAGGAGGGCTGCCCGTAAGATATTTTTATTGAATTGATTGATGATTGATGATGCTGAGTAGAGAGTTACATCTATTGGCTTATCGGCTTATTTGTTAATAGGCGATTTTTTTGACCTTATAAACGGAGAAATTCTTGCATGAATTTAGTGTACCATGTCATTTGTGGTGTACCAAAAATTTCTTTAATAAGCGATTGTTTGTCTATGATGTGTTAATTTTACCATTTATTGATGCCAACACAAAATTTATAACAGATAAGGGAGACGTTTGGTTCACTTTACTTTTATTTTTATATATATAAAAATTTTCACTTTATTATAAAACTTTCTAGAGAGTTAATTTTTGGGAAATTTAATTACAGATCCCCCATAAGGGAGTTAATACTGGAAAAGTCCCAAAAGTTGAAAATATTAATGCAGGGTCCCAAGGGACCTCACATTAATATATTTGAAAAGTGAAAAGACAGTTTTGCCCCTAGCCTTAAAAAAAATTTACTTCCTCCCTCACCCACCCCCTCCCCCCTCCTCCTCCCTCCCCCACCCTCTCCCCCCTCCCAGCGCCCCCCACCCTCCCTCCCACCCCCACCAGCCTCCCCCCCCTCCAGCCCCACCCTCCCCAGCGCCCCCCTCCCCCACCCCACCCTCCCCCACCCACCCCCTCCCCCTCCAGCCGCCCCCCACCCTCCCCCCTCCCCGCCGGGCTCAAGGGGGGAGGGGGGTGGGGGGGGCGGGCTCGATGGGGGAGGGGGGTGGGGGGCGGGCTCGAGGGGGGGGCGGGCTTGAGGGGGAGGGTGGGGGGAGGCTGGAGGGGAGGGGGGAGGGTGGGGGGCGGCTGGAGGGGGAGGGGGGGAGGGTGGGGGGCGGCTGGCGGGGAGGGGGGAGGGTGGGGGGGCGGCTGGAGGGGGAGGGGGGGTGGGGGGAGGGTGGGGTGGGGGAGGGGGGCGCTGGGGAGGGTGGGGTGGGGGAGGGGGGGCGCTGGGGAGGGTGGGGCTGGAGGGGGGGAGGCTGGTGGGGGTGGGAGGGAGGGTGGGGGGCGCTGGGAGGGGGGAGAGGGTGGGGGAGGGAGGAGGAGGGGGGAGGGGGTGGGTGAGGGAGGAAGTAAATTTTTTTTAAGGCTAGGGGCAAAACTGTCTTTTCACTTTTCAAATATATTAATGTGAGGTCCCTTGGGACCCTGCATTAATATTTTCAACTTTTGGGACTTTTCCAGTATTAACTCCCTTGTGGGGGACCTGTAATTAATTACCCCTTAATTTTTCGAAAAGTTCATGAACTTTTCATGAGATAGTTAAATTTTTTTGTTGAGAATCCTACCATGTTTAGTTTTTATTTCTTGCATGAGATATCTACAAATCCATGTTTTGCTTATTTACAGTCAATAGCCCTTTTTTAATCTTAAAAAATATTTTTGAGTTAAAACTTAGTCTTTTTTGACCAAACATTAAAACTTACTCTAAGTCAATGCATTGTATATTCTAGTTTTGTAATTTAAATTAAATATTAAAATGGAACTTTACGCAACATTTTACAAGTAAATATATATTTTAAATTCAAACATAATAATTATCAAATGTACTTATCAATTCACTAACAATACTACGTACTTTGACCACGTTAAGTCAAATTCTCTCTTGTCTTTACATGTAAATGTGTAATCAGTGAATTCTTAACATGTAATTTTGGTCCTATACTAACGCGTCAAAAGCATCACATTTCATCAAATTATGCTTTCTTCCTCTTGATAATCTCTTCCATTTACTCATTTTGCTTCTTAACAAACAACTAATACGTTCATAAGACCATAATGTCGTAGCAAATTATAATTCAAAATAGAGTAACAGAGAAGAACCATAATAATTCTATTCACTCCACAAACACTGTTCACTTACAAAATTTATCTCTATACTTTCAACACATAATAACACTATAAAATATTTACAATGAAATATGTGATTTTCGTTAAATATTGTGATTTTCGTAAACACAAGTGCTAAAATAAGCACCTGAAGTCTATGCTTCTGTTGACGAAGCAATTTGGCAGCACCAAGTAACAGATAAATAGTTGAGTTAATTAAGACTTAAATGTAATATTTTTAATTGGCCTCAACTTTCGCCAGACTATCAATTTTCACGCTCATGGTCTCATGGATAATAAGTAGATAAAAGTGACCGTGCGAAGATATTGGTGAATGGAGGTAAAAAAAGAAGATATGCGTGAATGGCGAGGGTATCTTAGTAATAACATGCTTCATCCTTCAAATTTCAATTTAATCCTAAATATAGAACCATTTTCCAATTGTTTCCAACACTTTTCCATTTAAACCTCATAGTGTTTAATTGTTTATCAATAATCAATAATAAACAAACAAGAGAGGAAGAGTGACTATAATGGTATATGATTATGACAAATTAGTAATATTATGCGATAATAATTAATTTAACTAACATTTTTTTTATAAATTAACTAACATCTTTAATCTAATCAAATTAAGTAAAATGGACTTGTATTTAGAAATAGATAAAGTATAATTTTAGATAATTTTACAAAGACTTAAAATCTAATCAAATTGAGTAGATATATCTAATATTTAAGACTAGTTTATTTTAAATTTATAATAGAAGTACAATATGATTTTATTTGAATATTTTTATTATAGTTCATTTAGTTGGGATAATACAAACAATTGTAAGTGGAATAAATAGGTAAAAATGATCGATGTGAATGCTTTAAAGAAATCTATTGATGCTATCTGGGAAAAAAGGAAATTTAGTCAACCCTCATCATTTCTTCAAAATAAAATTAAATGACCCATGGTATTAAAAACCAAGAGGCAGTTAACTAACTCAGTTAATTTCTTCAAATAAAAGTACATCACCCATTATATTACTATGACCAAGAGGTAGTGCCCAAAAGCATTAATTATTAATAATTTATTATTATTATTATTATTATTATTATTATTATTATTATTATTATTATTATCAATCCGTGCAATCAAACCATTGGGATTGATTCGGATGCCAAATAAAAAAAGTCGACTTTGAGCCGTGATGAAACCAACGATGTAATATTCAAATAAAAAAAATAGTAGTATTAAATAGGAGTACATGGAATATGCGTAAAGAATAAGATCCTCTATGGTTAAATAACATCTCACAGAAAATTGAAGACAGCCAGAGAAGGCCACATGGACCTTGATATTATAAAATACTACTAGCGTGTTGCCGGAGAGGTTTGTGATTTGTTTTTATTTATAACCACCATTGTTACAACTTACAAAGTAAAAAAGAACAAAAACATAACTAATGTTAGGGTAAAAGTCCAAAACTCTGTTTATTGCGGATGAACCAACAACAAAAAAGTTTTATCCATTATACATGATCTGTTACATGGATTATATGGTGTGTTGTGCTCCAACCAACTCTATGAACATATATTATTTATCAATAGTTCTTGTTTTATAAGTTTCTCGAGTATTTAACTTGATTCTCTCTCTGTCTTTTAATTGAACTCTATTTATTTAGTATATTTTTCTCACTTGTGCATTTAATGATATTCTTTAAACATGTCCAAACAATCTCAAACGATTCTCTGCAGTTTTCTTATTAATTAATAGGACTCACTTCAATTTGTTTATATAGTTATTATAAACTCTTATCATTTTTTGTATAATCATGCATCTATATCAATATTCACATTATATGTACTCTAAAAAAGTTCTTTTAGCTCTTAAGATTAAAAATCGTTTTAGTCATCTAGATTATTTGAAATTTGATGCTGCAAATATTTACAAATCTATAAGTAGAGAATTCACCAGAATTTGCCACCAAATTTCGAATTCCGTAACTTTAATTCTTTTCTTTTTTTTTGATAAAAACGAAGGAAAATGCAAACAAAAAATTAACCTAATTCTTTTCTTTTTATCTGAACGCAATTCTCAAATCACCCTCTCCTTCACATATTTTTTTCAAACCCTTATCTGCCCTTACCTTTATGCTCATTCCCTCCCCACCATGTGATTATGATTTGATCTCTCCTTATCCCCTCGGCAACATGTGATTATAATTCTCTCTCCCTCACACACACACTTTACAAATAAACATAACTTAAAAAATAAGACATGCTTATATATTTTTCTTCTAACCAACCTTTCAAATTTTATAATTTAATTATTTATAGAGTATTTTACAAAAAGGACGAGAGAATACTATCAAGTAATTACTCATATCAATTCAATCATGAAAGTAATGGGACGGCAAGGGAAGGGACTGTTGTGAGTTGTGAGTTGTGAGTGGATGCATGCGCTTTAAAAACGTCGAAAAGAAAAAGGAAAATTCAAACCAAGGCTAAAATAGTAAAATCACGGTATTAGTCTCAAAGCGCAGCGAATGCGTCAGCAGCAGAAAAACACAGGTTCATTGAACCTGGACACCCCTGATTTAACGCTATATATAGTTTACCGCCAAGGCCATCACTCCTCGCAAAAACAAAGCCATAATAAGCATTCAAAATCATCTTTCCTTCTTCTCCTCTTGCTCTATTTTCTACTTTACAGTCTCTCGCCTTCAACGGCACCGATGATGATGGCGGCGATCGGAATCGGAAGGCAAGAGAAGAAAACAGAGTATACTGAAACGACGACGTTGCAGCTGAAGAAGAGGAACGAGGAATTGGAGAATGAGCTGAGGCAAAGCAAGGAGAGAGAAGAGGTGATGAGGCGTGAGCTTGAGAGCGCGTGGGAGAGGCTTCGCGTGGCGGAAGACGCCGAGGAGAGGCTCTGTTCTCAGCTCGGCGAGTTGGAGGCCGAGGCGCTTCATCAGGCGCGTGACTACCACGCTCGTATTCTCGCTCTCATGGAACAGCTCTCGCGCGCTCAAAATCTCATCAAAGCCTCTTCTATATCTGTTTCCTCCCAGTGAAATCAATCCTCCATCGCATCTTTTGCTTTAGTTTGGTCACGACTATATATATGTAAAACTGTAGATAGAGAATCTGTTAGGCACCGATCAGTTCTCTCGTCCTTTTTTCTGTCATGAAAGAACTAATTGTCTTTTTTTAGAATCCTTTAAATAAATTAATTAAATATTAATTTTGCTAATTTATTTCTAAACTAATTTATTTAAGTTATAAACTAATATATGATGTAATAATATATAAATATATGATAATTAAGCAGTTCATTTTACTTTCTTAGAATTTGGATATTACGATTAAGCAGTTCATTTCATTTCATTAAGATTTGGATGAGACAAGTGGAATTGTTTCTTGCGTTGTTCTGTTGAAGAATTATTAATCATATAATTCTTGGTTGCGCACATCTGATTTAATAGTTCTTTTTTAAAAAAATATGGATCAGCTCGTCTCTACTCTCAAGTTTTGTGAGTGTGAATAAAACTGATGAGAGACAAGGCCATAGATTTTTTTCTTTGCCATCAGGCCAAGATAGATTAACCAACACGGAATTCTGCTTCTCTCACTACAAGTCTATAACAAAGAAAAAGTCGTCCTGGACGGCTGGACCTAGAGAGATACTTTTATTATCAATGGTAAAATTTAAGAATGGTAGAATTTGATGCGTGTAATACTCAAAGAAACAAAATAAAGTATGGCGGCATATATATTGAAAGCATAATAAAGTAAGTTAAAATGAGAGAGAAACAAAAACGAATCTTATCGTGGGAGAGGGAAAGACGTGGTGACGTGAGGTCGTTGTAAATTAGCCAACATATTGATTGCGACTTGCCAAAGAAGGGGCATTATTCATTTATCATTAGGTATCCCCAATTGATTGATAATAGTGGGAAGTTGACCCTAGAGGACTAATTGCATTGATTATGTAGAATCTAAAATATGTATAGTCATTGGTTAATCTTATTGGAGACAGTTGTGTTTTTGGGGGAAGTACACACAATAATCAATTGTAGTTATATCTAGTAATGAGAATATAAACCCGCTCAATCACTCCTATATTGGTAATAACATTTATGAAGGCACCAATTATTGGTTGATATAGAAAAAATTTCTTACCTCACAATAACATTTTCCAGGGCAAAAGATGTGAAAGTATGGGAAGAGGAAAAGATTCATAGAAATATTTCTTTGGCATCCCTCAAAAGCATTTATCTTATTTGTGTTGTAGGTCAATACTTAGATGTTTAGTACTATAATTTAAAAAGACGCTGATTGGAAGTTTTATGTATAAAAAAGCATCCAAATAATTTTAAAAATTACATTTAGAAAATTACTAGGAGATCTAAAGTCCGGTTAAGAAGAAACAAACTTTTATGAAATTCGGTGACTCTTGTTAGATTTGATTTTAACTTTCACTCTAATCTCTATTCCGATTTTGATTCTAGCTCTCTTCTAGTTTGGACACATGTCACATTTAATTCTAGCTCTCTTCTAGTTCGGACACTTGTCACATTTGATTTTTAATTTTACATAAAAAATTACAAACCATAATAAAATAGTAAATAAAAACAAACGAGTGCGGACGGCATAGAGCTTATTAAATTAGCTGCGATTAGCTCAATTTAATGATAATTTATGTAGACGGGTTTTGTCGCATCTATTGTCAATCGTTGGGACTTAGGAGTGCAAGTGTGCAACTGCATGAGAGGCCCGCATCAATAACGAGTGATATCCAATCACAGTCAGCCTTCCGGGAATTTTGGGATCTCTATGTTAATTTTCTTACATGAGTTTCTTTCTCAAGGGAACTCATGTAGACGGGGCTTAAACACTGTTAAGAGTTCAAATTTCCTAGTATCAATATACTTGTTTCAGAAAAAATAGCCATCTTGTAGCTAAGATTTTTACTCCCGAGTCCATCAAAATCATCTAAAGAAAATAATGCAGCAAGCGAGGAACCTTAGAATACAAGGCACAATTAACAAAATTGACATTTATTTAATACAACCCAACTGGCTAACATCCCTTCCATCGGTTGGGGACAGCTAACTCCATTCAATTTAATTACGGCCTCCTCGCTTCCCTTTCAGATCTGAGTCCCTGTAGCCGAACATGGGTATATGTAATAAATGCAGAAGGGGCCAGCATAACTTTCAGAAAGTATATACTCTAAATAAATTATTTATACCTCTGTATCTGATCAAGAATCAACAGCCTAGGTCCAGGAGGGATTTTTACATCTCTGAGAGCACTGCCTCAGACATGGCAAAACAAAATAATCAGACTTCTAACCATGGTAAAGAGAAAACATAACACAAGATGTAACGGAAAAAACCTTAAAAAATGCTAAAGGCTAACCTGTCCGTAAGTAAAGGCAATGTGTTGTCTGTCAACAAGCCCCTCTTGAAATTCTTCTCGTAACTCTGCAGTCCAAGGTTGTACAACATGTGTCTCGTCTTGGCATAGTTAATATCTTCAGATGGTGGTTGAGAGAATTTTTGTCCTAACTGCATGGTTTAGGAATACGTAATCTTAGCATGGATAGAGTTAAAGGGGCACCAAACTACGAACCCACATCACCCCCTAACATCCAGGGGACTAGGCAAGCATATCTTACTTGGACAAAGGTCAATCGATCATGCCAGAGTTTAAAAAAATGAACAGTTTGACCCCTACCACCCCAGAAAAAAAAAAATCTTTCTAGAACTTCCCATTTTCACTCAATGCACACTCCCCGCGCTGCTGACATGGGAAGCTCAATGGCTACGATCCCTCTTAAGAAACAGAGGTACAATGTAATCATTAGAGCCATGTAAAATCACTGCACAAAGATAATTTGGCTTTCATTCATACCCACCCACCTGAAAGAGACCACCTTGAACAAGAGCAAAGAAGAGCCCAGAAGTGACTGCATTTGCCGCTTGATTTGGTCCACCCATGCCACTTACCAATGAAAACATGGCCCCCGATCCAAAAGCTGCTGCCATGCTGTAATAGACAAGTTAATGGATCATCAAAAATGCAACAAGTTTGCTACAACAAAGCTTAGTGGCTCAAATAAGGATAAGAAGACCAAAATAATAGGAAAAAAATGAAATGAATGGGAGCTTTTTGTTGGGGCGGGGAGAGTTTGATTTTGTGCTACAGAAGACATTTCATCCAGTTGGAAAAGTCATAAAGTTCACCCTTTTATCATCTTGATTTTTGAGTATGGAATCTAGAGTTCCTTGTAGCAGTCATGGCAAAGAACACAGACTTGTCACTATGTATACATTATTATTGACGAATGTTGGATAAAACTTTGTCATTAGCTTGGAAGAAATTCCGGCATGCACCAGTAGCCCCCATACATCAATGGCTATGATTTAATCAAATATGTTGGGACATGGAACAAATTTGACTGTTGGTTGTACATACACCAGATGCATACAACATATTTCTCTCAACCCTTCATGGCTTAGTGCACATATACCTGATGAGACAATTATAATCAACCATGATGAGTGGCTGAAACCTTCATTTACATTATGTTTCTTCAGCATCAGATGACATTGTTGTTGCTTTATTGGGGAATAAATTACAGCCTTATGAATAGTTTTAGCCAATATCAATTCATTTAAGGGACCATTATTCAACTACCTTGATTATTTTGATCATATCTTGAAAATTTAGGGAGAAAACAGCATTATGTTTTTACAATGTTCGAAAAGTAATCAATCTTTTTTACTCCACCCAAAAATAGGCATGTATGCTTTCCCTCATCCAGCCTTATAATCATCAGGCAACTTCAATTTCCACCAGACCAAGTTTTAAGCATGAAATCCAGAAAAAACAACCAATAATAACAAAGCCTTAAACCCAGAAAAAACAACCAACCAAACAAAATGTTTTAACAGTTCAGTATGTATCCAAATAGAAAGTTGGCATACCAAAGGTACTAAAAGCCAGGACTTTCTTTGGCCACATATGAATAAGCTGTAACAAAAATACTTAACACAGTTCGACGCATAGAGAAAAATGCTATTTCTATGTTTTAACTTACAAGCAAAAAAGAAAAAAAAAATATATTTGCAGTGAATTAAAAATACTAAAACATGGAAATTGTATTTCTGCTATCTAATTTTGCAATATTAAATTCTAATCATCCACCCAACTTATCTGCGCAATACAGGTAAAAAAACTTATCTACGCAAAAATAGCACTACTGCACTGGGAAGTACAAATTGATATTGCATACACTACTTTATCTTGATTAAAAATAAAAAAGAACAAGGATTAGTTCTACATAAATTCGTGTTTTCGAGGCAAGCAGTAAAATCACCACCAATAGGAAAAATATTTAAATTGCGTATGCTAGAGGGATAAGGATTTGTTATTGTTGCGATTCTCAAACCACCTTGCATAGCAGCGGCCAAAATTTTATGGTGAGGCAACTACAAAAGATCATCCAGCATTATCTAATTACAGTAAGACTATTATTTCCATGTCTAACAGCCCATAAATTATGCACATCCGCTTTCATCTGTGATATTGGGGTCGGGGATCACTTTAATATAGTGTAGGAACAATCACACCAAGTGACAATATTTCAAAGAGAATAAATATTGGCAGGCTTAATCAGGGGATATCTTGTATAATAGGATTCACCATACAAATTTAGCTCACAAAAAAGTTCAGGTCAAGTGAAGGAGGGAAAGTCAAATAATGAAATAAAAATAGTGAGAGAAGATTCCTCTCAAATTCTCACCTAGACTGGACATCTTCCTTGCCCCTCAATCTTTTCAAGACGCAGGATATACCAGCATTCACTCCTGTCATGACAGCAAAGTTGCGAGCTTGTACCAAAGGACCCCCAGAAAGAGCCTATAAATGAAAAACCATCACACAGACGGATATAACTTAATAACATAGTACTATTTGGTATGAAGCAACAATCAAAATACTCCCTCCGGTCTTGATTATAAGATTCTTTGTTTTATTTGAAAAATTAAGAATGTAAAATCAATCACTTTAAACTTCATATAGTTATTTTTTTCCTTAAAACTAATTTATTTTTCTTATAAACTGACATATAAGATAACTCCATGTGACATAGTATATTACTCCCTCCGGTCCTAAATATAAGACCTAATTGACTTTTTTAGAAAATCCTATAAAAAAGCAAAATAAGTTAATTATAAATTGATTTACCTAATTTTTCCCCTTAGATTAATTTATTTTACCTATAAACTAATGTATAATCTAAAAATATATCAAATATGTCATGATTTAATAGCCTATTTCGCAACCTTAACCTTTCCAAAGAAAAGTCAATTAGGTCTTATATTTAGGACCGGAGGTAGTATAATTTAGTTGTCTAATTTGCTTCCTTTAACTTTCATGTAAAAAGTCAAAGTGACTATTACACATAGTACAACATAGGAATGAGAAGCCCAAAACAAATAGTAAAACATTATTAAAGACCAAGTCAGTTGCCACTAGCCAGCACTACAGTACAGCCTCAAAAAGGTTACACAGTTTTCTCCGCCAAAGTTCAAGTATAACTAAACCCTCACAAGTGAGTGAACAAAAATTATTGCAAAATGGTTCAAATTGAATAAATTGAAAATCTGTTATCGTCACCTGAGCTTGCTTAAGAGAGGCCATGGCTTGAGGGTTGAGAGAGGCGTCAGGCGGAGTGGGAAAAGGCGAAGAAGAATCATTAGTGAGAGTGCCCATAAAAGCGCCAATAGCAGCGCCTTGGAAGGCGCTAGTGGCTGTAACAACCGCGGCTTCCACCGGCAAAGACTGTTGGGAGAGCCACGTCTTGAAGCCATTCTCCACCTCTTTAAACCGCGTTTGGAGCTGCTCTATCGGATTCTGAGCTACCACCATCCCTCCTCCTCCCTTCCCTCCCTCCATTTTTATGCTTATGTTTGATTCTGAGCTACCACTTTCTTGCTCGGTGCTGAAATTGCGAGATGGATAACCAGGATGTTCCGTCCAACTTTTGTATTCTTCTCTTGTTTGTTTTTTTTTGGGCTCACACTATTAAGTACTCCATATAGGCTTTCTTTTCAGCTCCTTTTTTATAATGTTGATGCTGATTTGTATTTGGGCCTTCAATGGGCCGGGTCATCTTGATCCAGTTCTTCATGAAGTTTTATGAGTTTCACAAGGTTATCCATCAATATTATTAATATATACTTCCTCCGTTTCTTTCTTAATATAAGGTCACTTTAGATAATGTGTTTTGTTCTTAAATACTACCTCCGGTTCTAAATATAAGACCTAATTGTCCTTTTTTTGGAGATGTTAAGGTTGCGAAATAGACTATTAAATTATGACACGTTTGATATATTTTTAGATTATATACATTAGTTTATAGGTAAAATAAACTAATCTAAGGGAAAAAATTAGGTAAATCAATTTATAATTAACTTATTTTACTTTTTTATAGGATTTTCTAAAAAAGTCAATTAGGTCTTATATTTAGGACCGGATGGAGTATAATATAAAATCACTTTCTAATCTGTCTAAAGTTTCCTTGAATCATCGCTATTAATACTACTATTCAATAAAAAACAAGTGACTAAAGGGGTTGAATAAAGACAAGACATAAATATACTTTTGTAATATCATGTGATTTTAACTAACTTAACTAACATTTTTATTCTTATCAAATTAGATAAATAAATCTTATATTTAGGATCGGAGGGAGTAGATCCCAACATTTCCATTGAGATTCTTTTCTATGACAATTGACAACACTCTACTCATATAAAACTACCATTGTTTTTATTGAAAATTGACCCTTTAAGAAACCAGTCTATTTAGAGATAAAATGATTATCCCACCTATTTTTTAAATCAAATTACATAGTTTTATCTCTTTTTGGTAAAATCACACATTTTTATTTCAATGAAAGGTGATGGACACAAAACTTATTTGATAGATATGAGTTGCGTCATATTCATGTTTCATGCTAAAAAATCATAACTTCTCACTATAAACTAAAGACATTTAATTATCCAATCCTTACATCCTAAAGAAGGATATCTAAATTCACATTTGAAGATATAAGTTGTTACCCAACCTAAATTTTTTATCTAGTAGAATGAACCCTTCAAGTGTTATACATTTTGCTTGAGTTAAGTGCCAAATTGTAATTATATATTGAATTTTATGACACTAGTGGTTTTTTTCCCACAAAAAAAGGCAACACCAGCCGTCACTTAGAACCCAAAACAAAATTTGGGCTCCCGCGGGCTGAGATCGCAAAACAAGAATTTCCCGCCCTAATTTCTTTTTCCCCATCAAGCTCCAATAACTGCATCACGAATACTCAAGACAAGTAGCTACCAACGGTTTCCATAGTTTTCCGACGTCTCACTTACACTCAAATCCGTCTAATTCACCTTCACGAGGTTCGTTCCTTCTCTTTCTCTTACTTTCCTATCCTCTTTGCTCGTCTGCCTTTCAATTGCTCGATCATTTGCTCCGCATGTCCATCAATTCCTTCAACATTCACTCTTTTCACAGGGCTTTCACTGCATAAACAACATTTTAATTCCGCTCACAGATCTGCCAATGTCTGATTCCAGAGAGAGCTCGCCGGATTGGCTCCGTTCATATCAGGTGTTGCAAATAATTTTGTTTCTCTCTCTGTTTTTTTTTTGCTTGCTTCGGCGAATTCGGTTGCATTCTTCAATCTTATATAGCTTTACTTCCTAATTTGCCTATACGAGCTTCGATATGCCTGCACTAAACATCAATTTCGTTTTAGAGTATACATTTCCGTTTCAAATCGTTTCATAAGTATCTTGGTGCCTTATCGACTTATCATTCACGAGAATTGATCATGCTGCAACTAATTGCACGTGCGTGCTTGCTAATTCTAACATTTGATGATGTTAACAAGGTGCCTACTGATGATTCGCCCTTGGCGATATCCTCTAATTCTGGCTCTGCACAAGATAATAGTGTTTCAGATGAGGATGAAGCTGACCAGGGAGAGTCATCTATAATGTCAATAGAAGCTGCCTCCCGTACGGCGTCAAAAAGAAAGAAGGGGGACAACCAAAAGAAAGAAGGTATATTTGAGATTTGAGTGCTGTGTCTGTCAAAATGAATATGTGAATCAGTTCTGGGATTTTTGTTGAGTCAAATAAATAAAGCTCAAAAAAGCAGGAGCATATACATAATATCAGTGGCTATAGGATGTGAAATTTCTCAGTTTGATCTTTAAGTGAACTTTTGTTGACTTCCTTCTATTATGAATTTATGATCTAGGAGGTGGGAAGAAAAGGAAGGTTACTCATGAATCAAAGGATGGCAAGCATAATGTAAGAACCTTGTTTCATTGATAGTCTTAAACGTATCTACTTGCTCCGAAAATGATTTTTATTGTCATTTCATTGCCTACAATAAGATTGATAATTATATAGAGCGTAATGTAAGAATATGGATGTTCTCCAAACAGACAATTTGAGTGGCACGCAGTTGCTAGTTGCTAATGTTATTTAATTACTTTTTTCCTTAAGGAATCTATTCATTCAGTCTGGGATCTATCATCTGATTCCGAGTCAGGCGATCATACTCCAAAAAGGGAAGATCATGGCAATGAGCAGGAATCAAATGAAAAGCTTCCACAGGAGCAAACACACCAAGATGATCATACACCACTTAATGCAAAGAGCGCAAAGATTAGAGCAAAAGGGAAAGGTATGAACTATGTAGTGAATAGTCTTAGAATAGTAATTAAACATGCAGGAGATATCTCCATGTTCAAGCATGTGTACTTGAGTTAAGGATTTGCTTATTATCTTCTGCATGTCATGTGAAATTGGAACAGCGACCAGTGATGAAGCAGAAGTTAAAGAGGAAGGAACTTCTGAAAAACATGTCAAATCAAATGTAAGAAATGTCAAGATTATAATGGATACTGGAGATAGGTTTATGATGTGCCCTTGGCTTCAATGCATAAATAGTTTTGAGGCATACCGATTATCTATATCGCCTGGCACCCTGAGTTTTGCACTTGTGCTTGCTATTTGTGATTTGCAGGTCTCTTCAGGGTTACCTTTGATGCTTTCAGAGAAAGTTCAACGTACAAAGGTTTTAAAGCCACACTATATTAGGATTACCCTCTTCTCCTTATTTAATTATTTAGCGGCCATATTCTGTATCTTTCATTATACACCTAAAAATAACTAGATGTTTTTCTATGCGCTGCATAGAATTTAGAGCTGAATTATGCTATTGTTGACATATGAGTACTGTGGCTTTGTTGTGGACTTTATATTTTTTTATTGAGTTTTATGTTTCATGATTGATAGTATTAGGTTAATCAAATTATTAGTAGAGATTTCACTGCTTGTTGACAATTAAAGAATGTTCTGGAAATTCATGGGCAATACTGGTCGTAATTAGGAATTGTAGTGTGTGGTCTTCATTGATCCATTTTGTGATGTACTTTACCTTTTCCTTTTTCATGCAGATTCTGTGTATAGTTCTTTACAAACGCTCCTCTGTTTTGACAGGCACTTATTGAATGTGAAGGTGACTCTATAGATCTAAGTGGTGATGTAGGCGCTGTTGGCAGAATAATGATTTCAGATTCTCCCTCTGGGGTTCAGGAAATGTATTTAGACTTGAAAGGTACTTGTACTGAACATGTTTTCTGGCCTACGATTTATCATTTTGCTGTAGAAAGACACTTAGATTCCTTCCTCATAATAGCTGCTTTTTTAGTAAGCTAAGGGCTACCTACGTACTGGGTTTTCTAGAAATTGATGAACATTGTAAATATTATTATCTCCTGAGAATATACGAGACTTCCTGATGTTATCTATGTTTTCATTCTTCATAGATATATGTATATACTTTCTGTTCTGAATTATATGCGACTGCAATCTGCTTTTCTGTCCCTTAAATGCCTATCTTCGGCCTTCTGAGTTAGTGATGTAGTCCTTTTGTTTTATATGTATCTGATAGTACAAATTTTACATATGCAGGAACAATATACAAAACAGCAATAATTCCTTCCAGGACGTTTTGTGTTGTATGTAATTATTCTTGGATGGGATTTTCTTCATTTGAAATCACGGCCTTCTTGTTGCCCAAAAGAAATGTGGCCTTCTGAGTTTTTATATTAGAATAAACGCCTTGTTGATTTTACCTTTAATAATCTGGAAATTATGTCACCTAATATTTGAAATTTGAATTTTTTTTTTTGCCTTTTGAGTTTTTAAATGAATTTGTTCTTTCTTCAGGTTAGCTTGGGGCAGTCAGAGGCTAAGGTCCGTTTGTTGTCTAGTCATTCCTCATTTCCTTGTGTGATATCATTACTAATCCCACACAAAGTATCATGAAATAATAATTTACAATTATTCGTCTTGATAGTTTATGTCTAATTTGTTCTGTAAGGGCTTCATTGTTTCTTTTTCACTTCATCGTTATCCTTGTGTAGTGAATCTAGTGACACTACAAAGAATACGTCTTTCCTCCATCCTTATGCTATTCATGTATATCTTCAACAGATAGAGGCGATCATGAATGACTTCATACAGCTCAAACCACAATCTAATGTGTATGAAGCAGAAACTATGGTTGAAGGTTGGCTGCGTCTTTTAACAATTAATTAGGGATTTTATGTGCATTGGGGCTCTTTTGTTATATATGTGTCCTCTAAGGCTCTGACTAAATTATTGTGTATGGACAGGGACACTGGACGGTTTCTCTTTTGATTCGGATGAGGAACCTGACAAGTTACCCAAAGCAAAGCAGACTGATCAAAATGAACAAGATGAGGAACCAAACAACAAAAAAGCTAACAGGAAGACTGACAAAACATCAGTAAGTTGCTACGCTACTTTGTGTTTGGGATTTGTCCTTCATGAACCTATGGTTTCTTCATACTATATGACATGGTGCTTGCATCATTAATTGTCTTGGAAAAATTTGGATGCAGGCTGCTGCAAAGAAAAGAGGTAGGAGTGTCGGCGGAAAACCACCAGCCCCAAAGAAAATAAGGAAAAAAGTTCAAGTCTCCAAAAAAGCAAAAGCCAAAAAATGAGTTTCATAATTTCTTGTATGCGCCAGGAGTGGTTATTCTTAGCCTCAGAGTTTGCAGGACAAGTGTGACGCCGGATGGAAGTGAAAATGCTGACAGTGATTCATTAGCTTTAGAATAGTTCATTCTTAATATATCTGTTTGAGTGTATAGTCCAGAATTCCATTGTTATATTGCTTTTCAGTTCGAAAAATGCATATTGTTAGTCTCTAATTCAAATTAGCCGGATGCTGTTCATTAAATTTATGCAGAACAGGTTGTGGAAGATAGAGAGATTAGAAATAAAGACCTTTAGAGTATTTCTTTCTACATTATAACTTCGCTTGAGGCGAGTGTTTATGCTAGAATTGCGTCTATGTGCTCTTTAGCATCTGGCAGTCTACTGATGCAATGGAAAATTTTATAACTTGTAATGCTCGTGTAACTCTCAGAATGATGCTCAGCTGGTCACCATCCACATCATCCGGACCAAGACCCCTTTTTATTCCCCCCAACATTCTTTCCTTCATGTAAAAGACCAAGCTGCTACAGAAGTCCAGAAAGTAAGAGCTGCAATACAGAGCGAGATTGGCCATGAATAGGGGAAGAGAGCATTTGAGGAACCAGATCCTTGAGACTTCCCATTGCGCTTGTTTGTTTTTCTATCCATCAATGTTGATGCCATAAGTTAGTACAAGGGGGCTAGGATTTCTATTTAAACACATAAATGGGAAAGTTGAGAGGGAGAAATGAAAGTAGTACCTGTAGGGGCAAAAAGTGATGTCATAGCTGTGAGCTTTGCAAGTGAAAGTGCTGGTCTTGTCATCATAAGCATAGCTGTAAGCTCGAGGGCAAGCCTTCTTGAAGATGGTTGAATAACGGGAAGGACTACATGTGGATGGGTTGCCATGTTGTCCGCTGCAACAGTATTGGTCTGACCCAAATGCCTCACAAGCACTCCTGCACCCAACTACCCCTCTACTTCCAATTCCATCGTTTCCACCCTTCACTTGAAGCTCCTTAGGACAACCTGTTTATAATCATGCATTCACAAACTTGAATTTGAATCTCATCTTCAACCATAATATACTTGCATAGTTGCATTCAACATTTAATATCTTGGCAGACATCATTATTAAGTTGAGCTAAATGGATTTTCCTCACTTTAAAAACGGTTCACTTTTTAATTTGTTTCATTCCCATATTATTTTTTTATGTTTTTCATTTTAATATATGCGAATTTAAAACAAAAACAATATCAACTCTCAAGTATCCAAATAAGTTGGATAATACACAACCAAAATCACTAAGAAATTTTGAAAAATAATGTAATCTCTAAAATTCTTTAAGAACACATGATGTCAATTCATAGTTCAAAATATAAGACATATTTACTATATTTTATTTTATAGAAAATGTTAATTAAAATCACATTATATTACTAATACACAGTAACCATCTAACTTTATCCCTATCTTCCATCTCTTGCTTGTTTATCATGGTAGAGAAGCATTCTTAGATGTATTTAGGGGATAATTTGTGCACAAACAGAAAATGTATCATATTTAGGATTAAACTCACTTCCCCACATAGATATTATATTTAAGACAAGAGGGAGTAAATATGTTTTCACCCTTTCTAAACTTTCACAGTAATTTTTCCTAATTAACATATATAACAGCTTGAAGTAGGGAGTAGGGAAATTTCGCAGCTCTAACTAATAACTCTCACCAAATACATGCATGATACAAAATACTAGCTCTGCTTGTAGATCATTTTGATTTGTTTTATATTAGAGAAGTCAAATACACTGCTTAATCTCTACCTTTACATGTAATTATATTACATGATAGTTAATAAGTAACTCTAGACATATCAATTTTACATCCTTATTTTTTCTAAGAAAGTCAAAATGATCTTATAATTAATATAGTGCATGTGTGTATATATAACACTCTTAAGATTAATTACCTGTATTGATATTAGAAATACAACCGGTGGAATTACAAGGAGAGTTGCCATACACACCAGAGGGGACAACAAGCATTGGGAGATTATAGCCATCAACAAGGCTAACATCATAGAAGTCTTCATCACTTGCACCTCCTATCGTTATCTCAAACAACGACGCAGGTGGCTTAGCTCCACTTCCTTTACACTCAAGCTTCCCACCACAGTCTCCTGTCTCACACTTCCCTTCTCCATTCCCATCAAACTTGCACCCTGTCCTTCCCCATATTCTCCCTGACCATTTTGCCCCGCTCGTTGTCAGCTTCATACTCTTCCCTGTCTCCAGCTCGAACCCCGTCGGAGCCAGCTCCGACGACCCTGACCCCGACAGTGTCGCCGGCCATATGGTGCCACTACAGTTGTTGGTGACTGTGAACGTTATGCTGTTACAACATGTTGAGAGTGTGAAGAGGATGAGGAGGAGGAAGGTGACGTTGAATGTCATTTTTTATTGAATGGTATAATGGTGATAATAATGGGGAGTTTGAGGTTTTGATAGTTTTGGTGAGGGTTTGAGGTTTTGATAGTTGTGAAGAGGGTTTGATGTTATGTTCGTGTGTTTGTGTATGTGATGAATGCATTGTGCATGACAAACCAGAAGAATGAAGAGGCTTTTTTTACCTGAAAATCTTATGTGCAAGCAAAACTACTTTTATGGGTTTAGCATTTCTTTTATTGGACATTTTCTCTTCAAAAAGCAATTCTTTGCTTTTGCTGTTGCATGAGATATTGTATATTTTGGATTAATCCCTTATTAAGAGTCGTGACTTCGCTCCAAAGGCGCGTGTCGGGGGTCTCAGATATATCGTTTCATTTTGGCTAGTGGGTCTCAGATATATCTGCATGTTATTTTAATACAATAATATTTTCATTATAAAAAAAATACAATAATATCTTGAACTTCGAAGATAAAAAAAACGATCAGGTTCTTTTTTATTTTCATGTATTTCGTTCTATGTTACTTAAAAAGCGATGTTTTCCTTATTATAATTTTAATAAATATAATTATTTATTATATATCTTATAAACAGAAGTTATTAGAATACAATGCTTAGATATGCAAAGTGAAAGTCATCTTTTAATTTGCTCAATACGCAGACATTAATAATGGACAATTTTAGTTTTGAAGAGACGAGAATAAATTTTAAACAAAACAAAAAATGATCACGTGATGCGAATAGAAGACTATACATAAAAATTGCTTAATGAATTGAAAGATCTAATACCAAAAGATTAGGCTAGTGTATCCCAGGAAAAGAAAAAATGAAACTATATCTACAAGATATACAAAAAAAATAAATTAGGATGCTTCATTATGATGAAATCTCTGCATGGGATTTTTATTGATAAAAAACAAAGAATTGCTAGAGCCCTAGACTATCACCAAAGAGGATTAGGAGTACATAGTCCTCGTGATAGAATTTAAGGAAATCAATTATTAGGGGAATCAATTCGTAGTCAATACTTTATTTTATTAAATGCTGCCGTGCACTAATATAATATCATTACCTAATTCCACTAGTGGGAGGCCACCCTTCGTAGTGAACGTTAAACAATCACCAACTGATAGCAAATTGAGGAAAATGCAAAACTTTCGGGATCAATCTATAGTCTGGCTTACACCATATATTTATCTAATCAATTAAATTTAATGATATTATGCTCATGACAATGGTAAATAATTTAAACGCTAAATAATTAAGGAGATGATTAATAAATAAAGGCTTTTCTTCCTTCCTTGCCCATCAAACTTATTAATCGAACAGATTCTGTATTAGTCTAATCGAGCACGCATAAGAGTAGAGTAGAGCCAAAGTTACATCAAAATGCACCTATTGGTGAATTTTGGTGATACTTACAACTCACTTCAGAGAGTCATATACCAAACCGGAGGATTGGGTTTAGTAAATAATCTCTTGTCTTTAGTTCATGATAATAATTACACATGTTTACAAATCTCAAGAATCAAGAACAACATGCAGCGTACAAATTCACATCTGCATATCAATGAAAAAGGTTATCACCAAAAAGAAAAAGATGGGTATAAACCGGGAGAACGGGACCAAAGGATATCATCAATCTCATCTCAAAAAGCTGAATGCTGTTTGTCATGTAAATTCAACTTATAGTTTTAGTTCAAAAAAGAAATATAGTTACAGATCATCTAAGTCAAGAAAACTCTTTACAACTTAGCAAGAGGGAAAATGGCATACAAACAC
This sequence comes from Mimosa pudica, assembly GCA_029929735.1. Taxonomy (NCBI): domain Eukaryota; kingdom Viridiplantae; phylum Streptophyta; class Magnoliopsida; order Fabales; family Fabaceae; genus Mimosa; species Mimosa pudica. The sequence continues at coordinate 20,533,184 of JAKELP010000004.1, read as the reverse complement.
GCATAAACAGCATGCAGCTTTTACCGGTCAGTGAAAATTACAAGAGTTACACTCCGAGCACTCCCTTCATTATCAGCTAAATGCCAGAGTCTGAAGAGGCACGTATATTGGACTGTATTCAATGAGGTCTTGAGTTCCAAAGTTTCAGAATCATGTCCAGCTTTCAAAATCCTGTTTGAGTCATCACCACAATCTTATAAACAGCCATCCACATTTTTATGCAAGATCATCTTCACTCTTGAAATTTTATTTCCAGATCTGCAACCATCATCTTCCCCACTCTTTAGCAGAGGCATCCTGCACAGAGAAAATAAGACACAGATCAATATTTAATCTAGGACAGACTATTAATATCACAAATTTATTCAGTACTGCAAACAAAATGTTTTCAAGGCTCCCTGATAGCTTTTCTTCAAAACCTGCACAAGTTACATTAACCTCAGACAGCTATTTATCAATCAAATCATGGAAAGAATGAGCTAAAGAGCAATAATCAATACAGATGCAACTCTGAACTAGTAATCCTTTCATCAGATAACATGGTATAGATATTGTTCATATGAAGAACCAGATATAACCTGAGCTTACAGAAGTAAAGATTATTAACAAACCCTGAATATAAGATCAGTCTGGAAGGAACAAGATTGACAATAGTCACCTGTTAGATTAATTGAACTGAGGGAAACAGAAGAGATGAAAGAATACAAGTCCTATCAGAAAAGTACAAATTACCATTACCAGTACACAAATACTACAATCCGGTTTCCCTGCTGTAACAGATTGACTATCACATAAACTTCAAAGCAAGCAAGAAAAGGGTTACAGATTGCCAATATTTAGTACAATACTGAGCTCTACAAAAAAACCAAGCATCACAGACCAGATTGCAATATCAGTTGTAGCTAGCTATAGCAATATGCTTCCCAATGAGGTTAGCAAGAGACCGATATCAATTCAAGTTCCATAAACTCGCAATCGAACAGTCAAGCTATTCCAAGTACTATTACATAATTACTAGAAATTAAAGGAGTTCCTACAACAGAGGGACACATAAGGTCCAGCAATAAGTTGTCCACAACAGATCAAGTTCCGTAACTAGTCCAATAGAAAAGGAAAAAATGTCCAAAAGGACATGAATTATTAGAGTCTTTTTGAGTTATAAAACAAAAATCTAGCTCATATCCATGCCATCTGCGACTTGACTGCAGATAGGGCTGACAGCAGAGAAAGATCTCTCAAAGGGAGAAGGATGGATTTGTGAGTCCCGTCTACGCTTACAACCACCGCAGCTGTCAGAGGGCGAATTCTCAGCATCAACTTTCCTTCTAACACCTCTCACTGCTTGTTCCTCTGTTGGTGTGAGAGGGAAAATTTTCCGACTTGCTCGGCAAAGAGAGCTATGGTTATCATACAAAATTCTCTGGTTGCAGTTTTTATCACATATGTGAGTCAGCCCTGTTAGCTTGCAGCGATACATGTTTCCACAAATATGTTCATTTTCACATTTCCAGTCACATTTGTGACCAGAATTGGGACCATCTCGGCCCAAAATACTTGACAGATAAATAACATTAGCAGGACCTGCAACCATAGATTTGCCATATACCTCCATTCCGTATGTTGAAATTTGAAACAGCAACTTCTAAGATTCTAACACTCCCCGCTTCTCAAGGCCTTGCCTCAATTGTCTGCAAGGCCCATCACAACACAGAATTCAGTCAAACTCAACACAAATTGACCTTCTTGCCTCTAAAGAGAGAGGGAGGGGACCAAATTAATATATTATGTTTATACAGAAATAACACTGTTCGTCTTAGATAGCGAGCAAATTGTGGCCTTCACATACATAATTAGCTTCACGTACCGACCAAACACAGCCTCCAGGATCATAAAACAAGTTAACGTTTATTCCGAGAGTAAACAAACGACAACATAGGACAGATCTGAAATCTCTGCCATTTCAAGACAGCAAATGATGTATCTACACAAGTTCCGACAACAATTACCTCTAAATTAACCACCGTAAAGGTTTATCACATAAAAAACCTTGACCATACCACAATTCCGGATCGATAATCTCCATTTCATTAAAAAAAAAAAACCACACGCGCGTAAAATAAGGGAACGACAATAGAGAAGAAAACAAGGATTGAAGAAAAAGATGAAGGAAGATAACTCACACGCTCTTCAACAAAGTCAGGTCGCCGAGTCTACCTCCGTACCTAATGATACCTACAAAAAGAGAAAGAAAACAAAAGAACACAAAGCTAATATCTCTCTCTCTCTCTCTCTCTCTCTCTCCTCTGTACTCACTATTATCTATGAAGCACCTTAGCTAACACATTGAAAATAGAAACAGATAAAGAAGCGCAAGGGCTTTGGTATTTATAGAAAATAGACGCTACAGTGGCGGGTCACTACTTGGGGTTGACGCACAGGAAGACCATGCGAAATGAAAATGAAATGCGTGTGAAATTTGAATGAGATGGCGGGCAAATCGTAATTTCCATAAATCATGTGTTTGGGTAAGGTGCCCACTTCACCTACAATTTTGGATGAACTAGCGGATCCAACGGACGTAACGGGCTGAAGCCTTTTTTATTTTAATAATTTATCTATAAAAATATAAAAAATATATTATGAGTGTTTGCTTGTCACATGTCTTCAACGGTCCTTTCGCGCTTTGTCTCCAATAGCTTTCCCACCTTTTTAACGTTAACCATTCAATGATAAACCGCGCTTAGACTTTATCACCCTTTAACACTTGACACGTTTTACTATAGGAGGCACCTTCGCATTTGGTTTGACTTTATAATCCTTATCTTCATTCGTTCTTTTCTTGTCCACTGCACATCCATCATCCGGATAGTAATTTTTTTTTATAAGATCCGGATAGTAATTTTTTAGGTGTATTAATTGTCCTAAAATTATTTATAATTTCAATAAACTTTTTGGTACACTTAACTCCTTGAAATATTCTTTACATGTTTTTCAAATGATTTCAAACAATCTCCCTGTCCTTTGCGGGTGGCATCTTTGATGCATTGTAACACCCCAAAACATTTCAATGCCCATTGTGGTATAAACGTCGTGAGGCTTTGAGTTTCTCTTAGCTCTTGTAGTGGCGTGTTTCTCCGGTTCCAACCTCCTGCCGTTCTCAGAAGCTGTCTGGTTGTAGGAACTTTTTCACTGGTTCTACATGGCTACTTGCATGCTGGTGTTCAGACAGAGATTGGTGTTGTCTCTCCCATATCTGCTTCAATTCTCATTTTATGTTTTAATTTTAAATATGTTTTATATGCTTTGGACAGTGGTAAACTGATGTAATAGTTAGATCTTAATTAATGTCATTTTGCCTTTTATAAAAAAAAATGATTTCAAACATAAAAAAAAATATTTCATGGTGTTGGATATCCAAAACATACTCTAGATAGGTCTTATAAAGTAGGACCAAAGTATTTTTATGTATTTAATGTAACAGAGATTACCCTTTTTCCGCCATGTAATAGAAATTATCTAATGAAACTTAATAAAAATGAAAAAAAAATACTCTCCCTGATCTTAAATATAATATCTTGATAACTTTTTTTGAAAAGGTTGATGTGGCAAATCAGACTACTAGATTATAATATATGATGTGTCTTATTAATACGGCGTTACCAATGATCACCCGGGTTGATGATGGGTTTTTTTTTTTTTTTTGATAAAAAATGATGGGGTTTTCAATGATGGAGAACTTAGATATTTTTTCTTTTAAAAACCCTTCACATCATATAAAATAATCAATTATATTTTTTCTTTTTTAAAATAAAAAATATCTTCTTCTGGAGTCTAATATACCTACCAAACGTGGCCTATAGGTATCCAATTGAGTAGGGGTGAGCATTGGGCCCGCAGCCCGCCCAAATGAAGCATTCATGTTTTTGGACCCGCCCATTTATGTTGCGCCCCCGCCCGTACCTATATATTTTAAAAAAAAAACCTTCACCGTTCGCATCTCACAGCGCTCACAAACACACAAACACACAGGCACAATCACAGCGATCAAGTGTAGCTAAAACCCAGTAAGTACTCTCTACTCTATCCATCTCCTTCTACAGTTTTCTTCTCGTTATTAACTTGGCCGATCACAAGGGATTATCCCTTTTCATAAAAATTTTTTTAAACTTTTCGTTACTTGTAAGTATTTTCTTTCTTATCTTTATTTTGATGTCTACAGCGTTGGATAGAATTCTCATGTTCTGAAAGTTTGCAACTTGGTCGGCAAAGCTGTGTTTTTTTGCTTGATTAAGTGTTTATTTGAATAATATGTGCGTGTGTATAAATATGTCTCTTCTGATGATATGTTTTCCTTTGTCCTGTAACAGAAACCTTAGTACATTCTCTGCTATATATAGTCTCTTCTCAAGAAAATACCATTGTTGTCTTTGTTTTTCAAATCACTAGCCTGTTTCTGATGCTTGGAAAATAAGTAAATGAGAGATCTCAGAGTAAAAAAAGTCCTGATTTGGAAATTTGTGGGATGTGTGTCAGCCATAATTGGCATGGTTTGCTTTGGTCTATAAGCTCATTCTACATGAAATCATTTGGGAAGTTGGGTTTTGGAGGTCTAGTTGTTTATGTATTGGTCTGCTTGATTATGTCATGTCTCATTGTCTGTGGCAAGAGAATTCAAGTTCCACAGAAACTGCAAGGCCTTGTGGCAGATCTATTGTTTAATGCTGTCTGTGTGTTCTCAGTGTGGTACATGACAAAGTTGTGAGAGGAAAATCATCATTATATCATCTGTATGTTCCTAGATAATTTTGTGGAATGGCTCTCTCAGTTTGTCTGCTTTACCTTGCTGTCAGCTACACCTACATAATAACATCATCGTCTATCAATATTTTTGGATCACTTCATTTATATGGTGTCTCAATTCATGGTGTTTGAATTGAAACAAGGCTGTCCACTTTTTTTTTGTCATGACTTGTGTTTAACAGGCATAACAGGCCCAATTGTTATGCCCGTACCCGCTCTGGTTCGTTCAAAACGGGCCACTGGTAGGGCCATGGGCCGCCCGTACCCCCTTTTACTCCTCCCTTACAATTGAGTGTTACATTTTTCCTAACACTCAATCAAATCTCGCTCCATTGGTCAAAAAAATAATAATCAAATCTCGCTCTAATTCTAGTACTAATACACCTCTTCTTCTGGAATTGGTGTATGAGGTATGGAATTACTCTTTTGCTCTTCCAATTGAATTGCATGCATTTACTATCAGATAGACAAATATTCAGAATTCATATGCTGTCCCTAGATTCTTTTTCTCTTTGTACGCATGAATGATGTTTTAGGAGCCCGAGCCTCCTTTATAGATTCTTGGAATTGGTTAGTTTTCCCTCTTAAATGTCTTAGCTGGGTGTTTTCAGTTCTAAGTCAAGCTTTGAATTTATCACATTTGTTGAAGAGTTATTAACTGTAAATGTACCTTGAATAGTAATTTGGCAAGAAATAATCAATTTTCAATCAGCAAAATGATGTTTGAATTCCCAGTTGTTTGATTTTTAACTGCGACCTTTTGGTTTATAAGATATGAAATAACTTTTTCGATGTGTTTATGTAACATTTAAATGGCTAGATCCTCTCTGTTTGATGTGTACAGGGAACGGACCTGCGTGAGCAAGTGTTCAACACTAGTTAAAGCCACATAAAGTAGAAATAATGGTGGGATTTAAAAATAGATACATGGTCATGGAGGTATTTTTGAATCCTAACAGAGACCATGTGGGTAATGATTCTATAATAATTACCCAGTTTAATGTGTCTAACGCAATCAAAGATAGCATCCAGCTAAACTTTGGGGAGTGTGGTTTGGCTTCAGCCATGGGATCATTCATGGGTTAGTAATGAATCATTTTTGTTTTCAGTTCTTATCAGATTTGCCTTCTGTCTGTATATTTAGCACCTTATTTCTTTGATTCTTTGATATGATAACAGTACTTTTTTTTTGGTCTTTTGTAGTCAAGTATGTCAATCCAATCACCAATACATGCATTATTAGAGTCTCAAGAGAGGAATACCAAAAAGTTTGGTCTGCTATTACGATGGTCAGAAGTATTGGGAACTATCCAGTGACTTTTAACATGTTGGACCTGTCTGGTAAGTAGACAATTGTGCAGCCTATCCTATTGCTTATAAGATAAGTTTGACAAAGTGATGATATGTGATGACTGAAGTTTCTCTTATTGACGTTCAACGTTGACTTTTGCTTCAGGTAGTATAAAGGCTTGCAGAAGTGCTTCCCTGAAGTGTGAGGAATTGAAGTTTGAACAGTACAAATTTACGGTGGGAGATCGTCTCTCAAGTGATGATACTCAGCGCATGCATAACTATCTTGAAAAGATCAAAGTCCTGGAGCATTAATTACTTGGCCAACTACCTCTTAAAGATAGTTGGAGCTTGGTCTCAAATTTTGCCTGTTCATTAAGATGTTTACGAAGTGTACAGTTCATCCACTTCCATGTAATGCACACCCTTCATTACACATTAGAATTATGAAATCCTTGCTCGTTATATATATATATATATATATATATATATATATATATATATATATATATATATATATATATATATATATATCTTAGAGTTCTTTCTGTTTTACGTGATGACACTCAACAAAATTTTTAAGGGATCCTCACCTTTCACAGTGGCTCCAAATCCGTGTATGCATATGGTGACGGGTTATTTGGGAAAATTAATTTAGGTATTGCCTAATCAATTAGTAGTACCTTTCCAATATTAAATATTTTTTTATCAGAATTCCAATATTAAATATTACTCCCTCCGGTCCTAAATATAAGACCTAGATAACTTTTTTTTTGGAGAGATTAAGGTTGCGAAATAGGTTATTAAATTATGATATATTTAATATATTTTTAGATTATTCATTAGTTTATATGTAAAATATACTAGTCTAAGGGAAAATTAGGTAAATCATCAATTTATAATTAACTTATTTTGCTTTTTTAGGATTTTCTAAAAAAGTTAATTAGGTCTTATATTTAGGACCGGAGGGGGTATATCTGTTAGATGAGAGTTTTAGTTGGATGGGAGGGAATATCTATTTTAAAATGGATATTTTGCAAAAAAAAAGCAGAGAGAGATAATGGATATTTATGCAACATATAATCATATATTTTAATTTAATGGATAGTTTGACAAAAAAATACAATGAATATTTATGCAACACATAATCATGTATTTTAATTTCTATAATTTATTGTTCCCCTTATAATTAAATATCAGAAAATGCTGTGTTTTTTTTCAAGTTAAAGTTTTGAATCCACTGAAAATTATTAAAAATGAAAATTAAACCAACTTTGCCCATAAAATATCAAAATACCACTAATTTTAGCTCAAAAATTTGAGGACTTGAAAAAAAAGAGGAGAGAATCATTCTTCAATTATGACGGAGATATAAAATTATAAACACGTCGCCAAAATAGAAGGGTAGATCATGTAATTCACGCGATACATACGGGCGATTAGTGAATTTCCAAAAGTTTATTTTAGTCCTAAATAATTAAATTAAACTTGACTATTTTTAAGGGGAAAGTAACAAAAAGAGGCCTATCGAAGTAAACCTGGGCCACCAAAAACAAAGGTTTGGTGGGATCGGCGCCTGCTATAAATAAAGCCTTTCACCCTCTTCTCTCCATACTCACAAGTACGCGTGAAAGTGACACCACCCCTCACTCTTCTTCACTCGCCCTCCTCCCTCAAACTCAAAGCAAAGCAGCCAAAAACACTGACATACATACATACATACATATGGAGAACAAAATACTAGATTTCATTCTCGTCCCTTCTGGCTTCTTGGTCCTCCTCTCCTACCACATATGGCTCCTCCTTCGCATCATCAACAAACCCTCTACAACTGTTGTCGGCGTCAATGCCATCAACCGCCGTCTCTGGGTCCAATCAATGATGGAGGTATACACATACATACATGATACATACATGCATACATAAATATTATATCTTGAGTTATTGGTTTGTGATCCATATTTTTAGGTGCTATCAGTTTTATTGTTATTTTTATTGTTACGGTTATTATACACGTAGGACGTGCCGAAGAATGGGGTTCTAGCTGTTCAGTCTCTGAGGAACAACATAATGGCATCCACCCTTTTGGCAACAATGGCCATTATGCTGAGTTCGGTCATCGCCGTGTTGATGAGTCATAGTGGTGTTGAAGAGAGGAAACAGATGGTGGTGATTTTTGGAGACAAAAGCGACGAGTGTTTGTCAATAAAGTACTTTGCTATTTTGGTGTGTTTTGTGGCTGCTTTTTTTATGATTGTTCAATCCATAAGGTATTATAGCCATGCCAGTATCCTTATTAATGTTCCCTTTAAGAGGGTGTGCACAAAAAATGTTAGGCATCACCAGGTCCTTGCGCCATCTGATTATGTGGCCCAGACTGTTAACAGGGGAAGCCATTTTTGGTCTTTGGGTTTGAGGGCCTTTTACTTCTCTATTCCCATGTTTCTGTGGCTTTTTGGACCCATTCCCATGTTCCTTTCTTGCTTTGTCCTCGTCTTCATGCTATATTTCTTGGATCTCACGGTTGAGCATGGTTGGGGAGCTGAATCTCATACAAGTGAACCACATCTTCAAAATCATTATTGTAAGGATGTTGAAGCTAATGCCCTAATATCCAATTAATTACAAGTATATCAGAGTAGTACTCTGTGGCTAGGGCATGTGGTATAAATATGTCATAGTAATGAATAGGAGATAAGAATAGAAAGGTATGTGTCAGTGTTTGCAGTTTGATACTACAGGTATGTGATTCGGATTTAATCCAAGTTGAATTGAATCACATATCAGATGCATGCGTGTAATCAAGTTAATAATATGATATATATTTGAATGCTTGGTTCTGTCCTTTAGAGTTTTGATATATTCTTAACGTGAAGGAGGTTGGACGTGAAATGAAGCCGAAAAAGGCAAACTCGTTTTCCCCGCTTCTATAGTGCCAGGTTTTTTAGTATGAGATTTACTTTGATAAAGATACTCAAATACAAACTTGACCTTCAAAACCGGATCAAGTGACATCTGATGAACTGTAAATGATAAAAAAATGATTAATAATATGTTAAATTACAGTAAGATGGTAAATATTATATTATATATTTGAAAGAAAGAAAATAGGACCTCTAGGTCAAGTTCATTTCTCCAGGTTCTCAAGTTCTTTTAATATAGGAGTGACACGTGTATTTTTATGACAACTATCCATTCAATCTAATGGCCTATATTGAAAGAACTTGAGAACTTGGAGAAATTAAGTTATATAAGTTTTTCCATATATAATATATTAAAGGAATAATAAGAGTTTTAGGCATTAAGAAGCATCTATAAAGTATAAACAGTGAACCCACTTTCCCTCCTCGAGAAAAGGGCACTTCTGCATCTGGGCCGTAAGAGAAAGTGATTCCCAGCGTGAGATTTGCATCCTTTATATTTCTAATTTTCCACTCACGTCATCATACAAGAGGACCATGCTCAACATTCCATTTTATAAATAGTAGTAAGAATTATACACGAGCTTCTGATCGAAAAAAGAGTTATACACGAGCTTAGTCTATATGTGTGGGCAACTCTTCTATTGTTCTACCTCTCAAATTTAGATTAGTCAATTGCCTATAAGCGCCGAATTTTATCGGACATTCTTTAACAAAAAGTAATAATATATAATAATAACAACGTAAAACTTATCCCACTTGGGTGCGGTCGACTATATGGATCACATGACGTCATTTTGCTATGTCCCTAGTCATTCCTGGAGAATAAATTTTTCACTAACATATCTCTTTGAATAACTTCACCAAGAGTTCACTTTGGTCTCCCTTTATTTCTTATATACGACTCCCTTACCATTTGCTCCGCTATTCTTACTCGCTCATCTAATTCTTGAACATACTCATACCACCTTAAATGATAATCTCTCATTTTCTCTGAAATTGGTGCTACCCCAACTATTTCACGAATGTGATCATTACGAATCCTATCTTTTAGTGTATACTCACTCATCCCTCTCAACATTTTCATCTCTATCACATTCATCTCATGTTCTTGTTGATTTTTAATGGCTCATCATTCACGTTTTACATTAATTGTTTCCTCCTCAATTACCATTTTTATCGATAATAATCTGTGACCACTTCTATAAACTTTCAACCACATTCTTCTTCCATACTTCATCCAAAATTATACCTACACCATTCCTACGACTCAATTTATCAGTGTACCAAAGTTTATAATTCTTTAACAAAAAGTAATAATTGTTTCTTAAAATGTCGGGAAGCGCTCTCATTGGGAGATGTAACACCTTGTCTATGCAGATAACACTCATACCTCTCAAATCCGGTTTAAACCGGGCAGTGTTAACAAAAAAAATGATGGCTTTTAAATCAAAAAAAAATAAAAATGTTTTGAAAAAGGTTATGAAATTAAAAATATATATAAATCTTAAAAACAAATTTTAACTGTTTAAATCAAATTTAGAGAATCCTCATTTAATTGAGGCTTTCTATTTTTCATTTTTTTTTTTGAGCAAGAATTGGATTGACGCTTTCTATGAAGTTTACTTGTTTAGCGGAAAAGTAATCAGAAAGCCAAGTTTGAGAAGTTGGAAACGGCATCTCAGTTTAAAAAAAGAAATTGGAAACGGCATCCTCAAACAATGTCTTTTTTATGTGACCACAAAGACATTGTCTTATGATGTACGATAACATGTGCGTGAATTTTTTAATTTTTTTCTTCCGCACTTTGATTGACTTTGTGACTTTGTATTGTCCTTAGCAAGTGCTACTACTATAACTACTCGTATAACTTAAAAATGTCTGGCAAAAAAAGGGAAAATTAATTTATTTCCCTCACAAGGGACTTAATAGTAGAAAAGTCTCATAAACTTCACATATTAAAGTAGGGTCCCTATGGACCTTACTTTAATATACTTCAAATAAAAAAAAATCATATTGTCTCTTCTTCCCTTTCCAAGAACCTGTTATACATGTGCATGATCTTATCATTCCTGCCCATCACCTCGTCAATGTTTGCCCATTAACTTGTCATAGGGTGGGTCATAACTTTGTTAGTGTTGTCCATGATCTTGTTATAAGTGAGCATGACCTCGTCATTCTCTGCCCATGACCTTGTCACTTGGAGGGGCAATCTGGTCTTTTTGTATTTGAAGTATATTAAAGTAAGGTCCCTAGAGACCCTACTTTAATATATGGAGTTAATGAGACTTTTCTACTATTAAGTCCCTTGTGAAGGACTAAAAATTAAATTTCCCAAAAAAATAGCTAGACAGCTAGTCAATACTTTGATCCACATTCTTAAATACATGACACACTTGAATATAAGGAAAACAAGTAGAACAGCAAGAAAAGTAGAATATATCTTCTCAATTGTCAATCAATCTGAAAGAAAACAAAATAAGCTCAGTTATAAATCGAACCTCTGCAAAATGATGATGATGATGATGACATAGGCTAGGTGAATGTTGGGAAATTCTGCCAGTAGTCCCACTAATTAAACATAGAAGACAGATAAAGTGATCATAGTCATAGCATTGTGGATCGTGATTCACCTTCAATACTCTTTTAAAGGGCAACACTACAAAGCACTTAGGCCTTCTCACTTCTCAGCGATCCCATTTGTGAATTTTTGTCAGTGCGCTTTAGCAAGCATAAATAAAATAGCAGCAGACAAAATTAACGTTTCAACAGCCCCAATCCTGACTGGAAAATTTCCCAAGGCCAATTGGAAGGTTTCTGTTGAGTTGTTGTCATGATTCAGCCTGCCCCGTATAATGTATATACCACACAAAAAATCATGCACCGCACCATCTAAGCAAACTGTTGAACGTTCCAGTTGGCGTGGAAATGTTACTCATACATCTTGACAAATTAAGCTCCAATGGTAAATACTTACCACTGACCGGTAAAAAAGAGAGCACCACCGCATATGATTGAGTGCACACATAGGAAAAACCTTAACCAGGATGATATTAGTAATCTCGCTTTATTGATAGGCAATCTCATCTTTGAATATCTTTTAACTTCAGCTTCAATTTCATGTTTCCAGCTTGAACAACAATTTCTTCTTTTGATGAATCTACTTTTAAAACTGTTACTTTCTTTCCAATGGAAGAGACATGCACTGCATCACCAACCTTGGGAAGCCTAGACTCCTCTGCATCATTAAGAGGCGAATGGAACTAGAGTGACTACTAATAAAAAAATCCTTTCTTCCTAACGCAAACATGTGCTATTACTAAGCATAACGTAAAAGAGAACTTCCCAGCTTAGAAAAATAAAATTTGGCCAAGGAATGTAGTACCAGAGTTCCAATTCCTCTTATCTACATCTTATTTCTTGCTGCATACCTGATAATGTTCGGCTAATCTTTTTTACAACAGCTGCACTCCCATCTGCAACTGAAGTAGTAGATTCTTTCTTATCAGTTGATGTGTGTTGGTTATTGGCAACTGATGATTGAGGGATCTTTTCAGCTTTATCGGACTGCCAAATTTGTCTTGGAGATGCACGAAGCTGCCGCACTTTCTTATGAAGGATAGATCGTGCCATAGCTGCAGCCTCAGATACATTTTGCATCTTTCTAACTTGAAGATTGGTACTATGCTCTGTAATCTTCCTATTGGAGTCCAACAAACTATCATGGAGATCTCTAGATTGCCTACAATTACAAACATAAAGAGATTATTGAGCATAAAACTAATACTCCTTCAGGTCCTAATTATAAGAGTCAGATAACTTTTTTGGAAAAATTAAAGATGTAAATTATCATATAATCTAATTACATGCCATATGTATTAAGAATTAAGGATCAATTTGCTTCCTTAATCTTCTTAAAAAAAGGTCAAATCTCTCTTTTAATTAGGACAGGAGGTAATATTACAGCTACCCCAACAAACAGGTGATTAAGCTAATTGTTATTTACTATATGAAAGGCTTGAATCATTTGCCAAAGTGAGTTATCTGGGAATGAACTTTCTTTGAATTGCACAAGAAACAAATGTATGTTGGTTAATGAATGATAATTTAATAAAAATTTCAGGGCAAATAGAGTCTTACATCAGGTAATTCTGTGCTTCATCTAATAGCTCTTGATAATCTTGTTTATAATTCTCCATATCAATTATCACCTGCATAAAAAAATACATTAAATAGGAGCGCACAAGAAAATAAGTACAAAATAAATACATTAAATAGATAGGCTGAGAGCATACAAGTAAATAAGTACAAAATAAATACATTAAATAGTTAGGCTAAGAGCGTACAAGTAAAAAAAAATAAATAAAAAAATACATTGAATACATCCTATCGACCTGACCTTGGTTATAGACGCATCCCCATTATTAAAACAAACAGCACATAGTTAGGCTGAGAGCGTACAAGTAAATAAGTACAAAATAAATTACATTGGAGAGGACACTGAAATGTGAACTATATCCCTTTCATTTAACTACAAAACACAAACAATAAAACAACTTGTTACACAATATTAAGTACGTAACGTACCTCATCTATCTCTGCACTAGCAGCACCATACAGTTTTCGCGCAGCATCTACAATAGTTGATGGAAGTCCCAACCTCTCAGATATATTGATTGCATTTGAGCGCCCTGCAAAGAAAATATATTTTTAATTATTTTCAGCTATCATCTACAATAAATCCATAAATATTTGCACAGTAAGTAACAAGGACAATTCTATTCAGTATTTAGAGATTATATTAATGTTGGAAGAATAATTCAACACTGACTTAGTCAATTGTTTTATTGTTTAGCATATTTGTTTTTATTAAATAATTAGGAAAATCTGTCCGTTGCAATTTTCTCGTCATGTTTTTAGGAAGTTGTTATTTGACTAGTTCCGTTGTAAACGCCTATAAATAGGCTCATTATTATTAATAAAGTGTGGCCAGTATTATTTACGTGGCTACCCCCTCTCCTTTTCTCTCGTCATTCTTTTGTTCTTTAATTTCCAACATGGTATCAGAGCCAGACTCGGGTCGATGTGCCAGCGAGGGCGCTGGGCCTCAAGGGGGGTGGATTGTAAAGTCCCACATCGGTTGGGGAGAGGAACGAAAGGTGCTATATATAGACCTGGATACCTCCCTCCCTCGATGCGTTTTAAAACCGTGAGGGGTGAGGATTCCCCAAAGCGGACAATTTCGAGAGCGAGACGCTGGGATGTTACAGATGGAAGATCCTGTGGGTGATGGGAGAAAATATTGAGGGTGTTACAGGCCTCTGAGACTCTTAAAGAGTATAAGCCGTGGAGAATATTGAGGGTATTGCAGACCTCTGAGACTCAAAAAGGAGTACAAGTCATGCAGATCGGCCTCTGAGACTCGGAAAAGAGTACAAGCCGCAGAGAATATTTGTTGGTTTCACAGTGTTGTGTGAAACATTTTTTGAGTTAAAGAAATCGTTTTTCTTTGCTTTTTTTGGTGTATGAGCATTTATTTGCTCTATTTTTGTTGGAGTGAGCACGACTCTTTTTGGTGATAGAGCAAACAAATGTTTTGTTTTTTCGTTGGAGAGTGACAATTTGTTGTTTGCTCTTCTTGGCTCTTAATGAGCAAATCCTTTATGGGACAATTTCTTATAAGTGTGTGAAAAGAATTGTTTTAGAAGATGAAGAACTACTTGGTGAATAGTGATTTTTGAGAAGATCATGAAGAGCACACAAGTGTTGATTTTTCTGAAGAACATGAAGAACGCAAAAGGCGAGTTCACAGATGCTGATTTTGAAGGAAGAGATTTCACAGATGCTGATTACAGGAAGAATGATGAAGTCTTGTTTTGAAAGTCAGTTTTGAATTATGGGGGAGTGTTGGAAGAATAATTCAACACTGACTTAGTCAATTGTTTTATTGTTTAGCATATTTGTTTTTATTAAATAATTAGGAAAATCTGTCCGTTGCAATTTTCTCGTCATGTTTTTAGGAAGTTGTTATTTGACTAGTTCCGTTGTAAACGCCTATAAATAGGCTCATTATTATTAATAAAGTGTGGCCAGTATTATTTACGTGGCTACCCCCTCTCCTTTTCTCTCGTCATTCTTTTGTTCTTTAATTTCCAACAATTAACCAATCTCATCCTTCTCAATCTTAAAGATAATAATATCCTGTTCCTTTGCTAAAGCCAAAATTTTGGCCTTTCTTTTCCTCCAGATAAGAAGCTATATTTGTTTTTTTATCTTACTACACCAACAGATAGTTTCCACAAGGCCCAGAAACTACATTAACAAAGTCCTTTCTTAGCCAAGGCCTATTGTATTTGGCCTTTTTTAGGGATAAAACGCCACACCTAAAAACAATGTAAAGAAGGTGGATAAAGCAAAAATAGAATAATGAGAAAAAATGGACATAGATAATCCAGAGGGAATGCATCCATCAACAAAAATCGTAATTTTCAGTATTATTGATGTATAACTTGGTGCTTACCAGGTACTCCCCAGAGAATCTTGTAAGTTGGTTTCAGGTTCACTTCATCAAATTCCATACATGCATTCTCAAAGACCTCATTGCTGCTCATGAAATCAAGATTAAAACAAGATTTACTCACGCACTAGAAAGAAAGAAAGTTAACTCTATGATATTATCTAATGGTGCATATCCCTCACCGACAGTTCAAAGACCAATCCAAATATAAATGTTACTACAATTACATTAGTGTATTCTCAAAAGCAATCTTTAAAATGTAGCTAATAGAAACCTAACATATAACAAAATCTTCAATTTTAATTGTCCGCTTAGAGCATGTCAGTTTGAGGTTTTATCTTCGCTTTTTTTATGGAATACCTGTATTTCAGGGTTTTCAGTTCCCCATGGTGAGTTGTAGCCATTGTCAATAAAGAACCATTCATGGCAAAAGATTCCAGTAATGCCATGCCCAATGCAGCTCCCTCAAGGGGATTTGTTCCGGCACCAACCTAAACAAATGTGATAAAGAGACCATCCATCATGTGCATGTATGACACGTTTATTGAACTGATATTCAAGTTAGCACATGCCTCATCTAGTAGCACCAGAGACTGCTGTGTTGAATGTGATTTGATATTCTGCAAAATATAATGAAGATCATGCCATAAGATTTTCTATACAGAATAAATACAAGAAATTAAAATTTCATTTTAAAATCAATGAACGAGACTGACATCTGGGAAACAATAAGCAAGTCCATGGTTTGGATTTAGAATAGTGGCAAAAAACCGATCCATCTGTACAACATATCTAAAACAATAATGACCTTTATTTTAAACTTCTGAAGTTGCAATTCTATTAGGGGTGCAACAAGACCATGCAAAAGAACAAGTTGACATTGGTTGCATGACAAGCCAAAGCCAAAACAATATCAGACAAGTACACAATAACTCTCTATAGAACTTCAGAATTAGTAGGTTCTAATATGTCAAAACTTGATAAATCCATACTAATACTCCCTCCGTCCCATAATTGAAGTCCAAATTAGCTAAATAATGGGTTCCCAAAAATTATTCAAAGTTAGGTAAAAAGCAATAATTATGTAGGACACAATTTTGTTTCAAAAAATGCCCTCGTTTATGGAGGAAAAAGTGCATTTATTATATTGAAAAACTCAAATATGGACTTATATTTTGGGACAAGACCATTAAAAACTTTAACTCATATTATGGGATGGAGACAGTATAAATTTATATAACCCAATCTCCATTGTAGTATGCTGATAAGTGACTCTATTCAGCAAAAGAATAACCATGGAAGAACAGAAGGCAACCTGATCCAACATTCAAATAACTGTATTTGATTAAAAACTCAAGACAAACAGAACCTCAATCATTTTCATTATAATCTACTCGGAAGCAGTTTAATAGCTTTAGCCTTCAGGAACGTGTAAGCAAGTCATAGTACTGACTATCAAGCGTTGACAGTTAATCACAAAAAAATGTCAGGCAAGATATTTTAAAATAGAGTGTGGGAGATATACAGTAGAAAACAGTTTACATACGCTTATTTGTTTCAAATGTCCAGAGAAGGTAGACAAAGACTGAGATAAGGACTGCTCATCACCAATGTCAGCAAAAACTGAATCAAACCAAGGGATTTTCGCAGATTCAGAAGCAAGGATATAAAGGCCTGCAATATGATATATACAGGAGCATAAGAGCCTATAACGAAGATGACATGTATATTTATTCAGGAAAAATCGTCTACATCTATTGCCATTGCAAGATTAAATAAAACAAGTCAACAGATTTGTAGAATAAGAGGGTTATAATTCATTCAGATAAATAAACTATGAAACACAGGTTTTCTGTTCAATAGCATTGGAGTTGAGCGAACCTGATTTTGCCATCATAGCAGCCAATCCTACAGTCTTCAAGCATATGGTTTTACCACCAGTGTTAGGGCCAGTTATAATTAAAACACGAGTTTTCTGGGCTACATAAAAATCAACTGGAACTGGGGACAGGTGGTCTTGTTCTGATATTGCAACCTAAAAATCGAATTGTATGTTTATGAAACACAACACTAAAAACTTCACTTCTAGATGCATAAACAAATGTAAATAACAAAACTGTGTCCACTATTAACAACTTTATCAATCAAAATATCAGGCATATATCTTAAAAATCCTGCCGTACCATAATTTGAGCCTAAGAGCGTAAAACCTCAACACATGTTTTGCTACTCTAACATGTAATCCATGAGCCAAGATTTCTTCATTTTCCAAAGAGTACAATAATAAGAACCTAAAAAGTGTAAGACCCTGATAGAACCCAGGAAAACATAAACACAAATAGGGTAAAAGGAAAGAGAAAAGAGAAGAAAAGGGAGAGAAACTCTAGAATCAGAATCTAATTCTAGAGGGAAGGGGGCTAGAACCAGGATCTAGTTCTAGGGAGACAAGAGGAGCAATCTCCTACATCATAATTCAATTCTTCATTCATCTCTATACAATTGTACACTGGGTCTATATATATTAGACCTTCATATGACAACATAACTGACCATAATTCAAATTTAAATACAATACAATAACTGACTCAAATATTCATACACATTAACTAACACAACAATAAAATAAACTACCACATGACAGAATAATAAACACTGCCCTTTGCAACTAAACTAACGTGGGATTCTATCAGACCCATATGTATGTTTTGCTTCTCTAAGACGCAATCCAAGTGGTAAGTTTCTTCAACTTCTAAGCTTAGAAAGGGTCATAGGCAAACAAAATATATGTATATACCTCTTACCCAAAAAAAAATATATGTATATACCATGTCACAACTCACATCCATGGAATCAACTCAAGAAATTGTTTTCCTAGAGGCAGGTGACTTAAACTAATGAGAACAAGTCAGTTTTCACCCTTTGCGACTTACTGGGCTAGCATAGCTGGCATCCCTTTTGGCCTTCCGCAAGATTTCCCTATGCTGCTGGAGCAACAAAGGGTGATGAGCTTTTGGAAGATACAATTTCCACTCTCTAAAGTTGGAATGATGCTCATCAAAATTGTTCCCAACAATTTTTCTAGTAGAAGAGCTATTTCTATCTAGCGAAAATATATCAGGACTTGTTCCTCCAAAAGAAAGACCATAAGTGGCTCTAGCATTGATCTGCAACAACAGAAACCAAACAATCAAACAAGCAGGTGCAGCAATAATCTGATAATGCAAAGCCAACAAGGATATGCTCAATAAATAAACATCCATAATGTTAAAAAAATCTTCTATCATTAATGACCATGAAGTTTGGACCATCAAAATATCAGACACAGTAAGACAAGCAGGAAAGCATAGAGGGTGAATAACATAGATAAACCAGAAAATGGAGATCCAATTCTCTTAAAAGGTTCTTTGTATTTACCACATCAAGTTGAACCATGCTGTTCAATATCTTTTCAAGGTCATCAATGTCCAGCTGAATCTGCAGATGAGCCAAATAATATAAGAAAAGATATTTAATTAGAAAAAGATTTCTATAATATCACATACCCAACCTTCTCTGTCAATCTGAGAAGCACATCTGCTTCTGCTTTAGCCATTACAGCTCTAGCTTGTTGCAACTCATCATTTAATGGAACAGCAGAAAGAGGCTCAACTATGCTTCCCCCACCTGATCCACTATCAAAAGATGCTATGATTCAGAAGTAGAATTTTATGACAACCAACTAGCTATTAAGCAAGCAGCAAAGAGATTATCATGTGAACAAACAAACATAGTTTCCAAATAATCTGTTAAATCTTATGGACCTGGATAATAATAGACCCTTAAAGCTTGTCTTCTGACTAGAATCCACTCGAATACACCACCTGCCATCAATATTGTTCACTTCCTGGTCCATTATTACACGATTATTAGGGAAAGCATCATACAAATGAAAAGCACACATAGCATATTGCATCTTACAAGAACTGAGGTTTCACTCCTTTCATTTCTGACTAAGCTCTCCATCAACCGTTGTATCTGATATAAAAGGATAACTTCAATTGAAACATCAATTTGGATAGTATATTCAACCAACAAAATTCAAAGATCATACTAATTATTAATGACACCAATGGATATACACATCAATCTGAAGGAATGAAATTGGAATTCATATATATTATATTTTCCACACTCATTAATGGAAACGTAAATGGTGACTCAACAGGTATTATTGAAGGTTCAAGTAAATTGGTTTAGATTCAAGTCAACTGCAACTTTATCTCAGTTTTTCTAACTTTTATATTCCTGGTACCTAACGTTAGTTCTAAGTTACTGACTCAAAACATGTAGATTCTCGCTAGCTCATAAAAGTTGTAATAAACTGTGTCTAACTTTCCCAAAACAAAGCGTATAGAGCTCCACCTCATTAATTTACTGAATGCAACCACAAGAGTTAAAAAAAAAAACCCCTCACGTAATCAAATATGCTGTCAGATACTATTTGCCAACAAATTTTGTGACTAATGGCTGATCTGGACACATGCGAAAATAAAATTCATCAGGTAATATAGGCATGCAAGTTTGAGAGGCCCTCCCAACTGGCTTTCATATTGATAAGCATGCTCAGCCTTCAGCATACCCAGAAACTAAAACGAAATATTTTGGGCCGAACATCTAATTCAGTCACTAAAACACAAATAAGATTTAATTCAAAATTCAATCCTGACACACTCATATTCGCACCAGATAGCATGATTATTTTCAAAACTAGAATAATCATTAAATAAAGACAAATATCAAAACATTTTAACCAAAAAAAAAAATCTAAACGATTCCATGAAAGAATTCTAAGCATCTAAGCAGTGAGCATTTCGTAAAATAATATATAAACTGGGGGAAAGAAGTGGCACCTTCCTCTCAAGTGACAACACTTGTTCTCGTGACTGTTTAACAGCTGGACTCTAGAATAAAAAAACCAAGTTTTGTGTTACCAAATAATGTTAAAACACGGAATAATTGCTAGTATGGCAGCAGTAAAAGAGACATCTACCTCTTACAACATTCATTATTCAATTGTGAATCTAAACAAAACTAAGGATTACAATACAAGTCTAATGTGTGCAAACTAAATTCAAGAAGTTACCATGATCAATGATCATTATATGCAAGGAGTCAGTTAAAGGAAAACTGAATGAGATCTAGAACAAACCGCAGAGTCCTTGACAGACCCATTTTCATCAATAACTTGCTCTATCAGTCTAACCAAAGACCGGTTAATGACAAATCCCATTATCTGAAAGATGATGACAAAGAACGGTCATGGAAACATGAAAATAAACTCAAAGACAATCCAATAATTAGTACATTAAATCTCACTGAACTATCTACCACTTCAGTAATAGGCATGAAACGACTATACCAATCTGCATCTTCCTTGATTGCAGCTTTCAAATTAAGCTGCAAGGTATCAGCAAGCTGAATAAGAGCAACAATGGCCAATGCCTCAAATCCATTAACTGGTCTACTTCTCCGGGCTTGTTGAATAGCAGATTCCACCTACAGGAATCTCAATTAAATAACATCAAATTAGAAGGAAAGGCAGCAGTGAAGACAACAGTTCACAATCTTCTGTGTAATCAGCAGATTAACATAACAAAAGATCCCCTATTCAGTCAGAATTTTATCTATATCTATCATTTTTTTCTCAAATCTAAGTTACCTTACCTATAAATTAACACCTAATCTAATCACATATAACATACTCCCTCCGGTCCTAAATATAAGACCTAGTTGACTTTTTTAGAAAATCCTAAAAAAGCAAAATAAGTTAATTGTAAATTGATTTATCTAAATTTTCCCCTTAAACTAGTTTATTTTACCTATAAACTAATGGATAATATAAAAATATATCAAATATGTCATGATTTAATAATTTATTTCGCAACCTTAATCTCTCCACAAAAAAAGTCAACTAGGTCTTATATTTAGGACCGGAGGTAATATATCAAAATTAAGTGGTCTATTTTGCTTCCTTAATCTCCTGAAAAAGTCCAACTGATATTAAGTACATAAGAATTTAATTTGTGTACTAACCAGGGCAGCATCAACATGTCCAAAATCAAGTCGACAACCTCCATGCTTGTGCATTTCAACGGCAGCATTGGTTTCAGTGAGAAGTCTGAGACTATCATCAAAAGTCTGATTCAGAGACCAAAGCTGTGCCTGCCACGTCACCAACCATAGATAACAAGCAAGCAAGATAAGCAATGAGCAAAAAAAAAAAACAATCACGTAATGAGTGATGTAGCGAAACTAACTTTGACAGCTTCACGGCCAAGAGAAGTAGTGGCAAAGGAAGCCACCAAATCGGAAAGCTTATCCCATTCCAACACTCGCAGACTGTCATGGTGAATAGAAGAAGAGGAAGAAGAAGCAGGCAAAGATTGAGTGAGTGCATGTGCATGTGTATTTGTATGGTGGAATTTGTTGATTTTAATGGTGATTGGGAAAGTGGCTATGGAGATGATAGCTGTACAGGAAAACATGTTATGGTTGTGAGTGTGGTGAAGCTGAAGAAAATTTGCTACATACAATACAGTACACGTAAACGTAATGAGTGGCATAGAGATATATAAAAGGGTAAATGACATATAGAGTGTATCCAATTTGTAAAAAGGACAATTGAGGTGGATAAATTATGGAAATGATAAGTTGGGTCATTTGAACTTAAAACAAATTATCACATTTGGGGAAAAGACTAAAGTGTCCTTTACTAATCTAATACTCCCTCCGATCCTAAATATAAGACCTAATTGACTTTTTTAGAAAATCCTATAAAAAAGCAAAATGGTAAATGTTAATAATATCTTGATTGGTAATAACTCTGCGACCAAAACTCTTTGAGTAAGGATTATGGAGTATCTGTTCAGGTTGGGACATCTGGTCACTATATGAGTATTTTTTTTATACTCCATTGGAGTATTATTTAAGAGATAAATAATAATAAACGTGTGTTTTTTCTTAAAATACTCCCTCCGTTCCTAAATATAAGGTCACTTTGGTTAATTTAAGGAGATTAAGGAAGACAATGAAATTACATGATCTTCCCAAAATCCCCTCAATTACTTAACTTTAAAAGGAGGAGGGGTTTTCAATGAAAAGAGGGAGTACAAGGGTAGTTTAGGCAAAACTTGAGATAAAATAGGAAGTGATCTTATATTTAGGAACTTATCCACTTTCCCAAAGTGAGTGGTCTTATATTTATATTTAGAATGGAGGGAGTACTGTTTAATAATGTAAGGATGTGCACTATATTGATGTCTTGATGACTTGATCAAATTACAATTATAAGCCCATAAATAAAGGCTAGGAAGAAGAAAGAGAAAAATACCTAATGTCCCTAGAAAATCTAATCTAATTAACTGAGTAAATCTTCCTAATAGATAACGGACTGAAAAACTCAAAACAGAAAGAATAGAAAAAATAGGAAGTTTCCTTTTGAATTAATCTTCAGCAAACAAAGGATTCTCCCTTCCTCATCTTCATCCCTTCATCGAATCAGATTTCTTACGCCTCTGTTCTCACTTGCTCATTCTCATTCAGAGAGACAAGTTTATATCTCAGCCAGCTAAAAACACCTCAAAATAATATCACTTCATCGATGGTATTAAAAATGGACGAAGAAACAGTCACCCAAACGGCCAACAACAACAAAAATGTTACATTTTTAAGATACAATTCACCATTTGTTCAGATCATCCTCATTGGCCTGGTTTGCTTTTGTTGTCCTGGCATGTTCAATGCTCTCTCTGGAATGGGAGGTGGTGGTCAAGTGGACCCCACAGTCTCAAACAACTCACTCACAGCCCTGTACACCACCTTTGCTATTTTTGGCATCCTAGGAGGTGCCTTGTACAATATCCTAGGACCCCACATAACCCTCTTCGCAGGTTGTTCCACCTATGTTCTCTACTCTGGTTCTTTTCTCTACTACAATCACCACCACCATGCAGCCTTTGCTATAATCTCAGGTGGTCTTCTTGGTGTAGGTGCTGGCCTATTATGGGCTGCACAGGGTGCTATCATGACATCATATCCTCCAGCCAATCGAAAAGGGACATATATTTCTATCTTCTGGTGTATATTCAACATGGGTGGTGTCATTGGTGGGTTGATTCCATTTGTTTTGAATTATCATCGTACTGAGGCTGCCTCTGTCAATGATGGTACTTTCATAGGATTTATGTGTTTCATGTCTCTTGGGGCTGTTTTGTCATTGGCTATCTTGCCACCTAGTAAGGTGG
Organism: Mimosa pudica; assembly: GCA_029929735.1. Classification (NCBI taxonomy): domain Eukaryota; kingdom Viridiplantae; phylum Streptophyta; class Magnoliopsida; order Fabales; family Fabaceae; genus Mimosa; species Mimosa pudica. The sequence continues at coordinate 20,509,374 of JAKELP010000004.1, read as the reverse complement.
TTCGTGATGATAAGACAAAGTGTACAAAAATACAATATTCCAATGTGTGTGATGAAGCTTTAGAGATGTTGAAGCTGTTTCTTAATTGGAAATTGCTTTTAATAGTTCCTGCTTCTTGGTGCAGCAACTTCTTTTATACTTACCAGTTCAATCATATAAATGGGGCGTTATTTAATTTGAGGACTAGAGGGCTGAACAATGTGTTCTATTGGGGGGCACAGATGTTGGGTTCAGTGATAATTGGATACATAATGGATTTCAGTTTTAAGAGCAAGAGGAAGAGAGGGATTGTGGGAATTTGTGTGGTTGCTGTTGTTGGGACTTCTATGTGGGCCGGTGGACTTGCTAATCAGTTGAGGTACGCCTCAGGTGATTTGACCCAGAAGTTGGATTTTAAGGCCTCTAGATCAGACTATGCTGGACCATTTGTATTATATTTTTGTTTTGGATTGCTGGATGCCATGTTTCAGAGCATGGTTTACTGGGTCATTGGAGCCCTTGCTGATGATTCTGAGATCCTTAGCAGGTGATTATCATTGTGTATAACATATGTGACATGTAATCAGATTATGTGGTAGGTAATAAGTAGAATTAATTAGTTTTGAGGAAAAAGTATAACTATATACAATTTGAAGTGAAAAATTTTGTATATTTAATTTCTCTAAAAAAAAAGTCAAGGTGCTCATACTTGTAATTAGGACCGAAAGGAGCGTGATCTAGCTTGGGTACTTGGAAGTAACATATTGGTATTTGAAATTATATGCAGGTACAGTGGTTTCTACAAAGGAATACAGAGTGCAGGAGCAGCAGTAGCTTGGCAAATTGACACGCAAAAGGTTGCTCCCATGACACAGTTGATTGTGAATTGGGTACTCACTACAGTAAGCTATCCATTACTGTTAATTTTGGTAATGTTGGCTGTGAAGGACGACAATGAAGCTGAAGAGAAACCTGCCTAACCGCCTTATTCTTCATCCGCTAAGATTGAATTTGTCCAGTAAACAGTAGGGTTTTAACTATCTACTTATAGATAATATTTCTGTTGTCATCATTTGGTGCCATGATTCTCCCAGCCTCATGATTTCTTCCAACAAGTAAAATCAATATATCTTTTGGCGTCCTTTGCTTTTATTTTGTTAGCTTCTATATATAAAATGCTAGAATAGTAATATGACAAAGTTAGAAAAGCTTATAGTTGTGATCAGGCAAAATTAATAATTTTATTAGGAAACGAAACACGTGTACAAAAATCAAAATTGAATTAAAATATATGTACTATTTTAAAAAAAAAACAAATTAAAGGAATTTATGTTTTAGAGTCTTTTTATAATCCATTTAATGTACGAACCTTAAGGATGCTTTTTATTTAATGTTGCCTTTATCTAAAAAGTGTTGTGAAAAGAAAGGCATGCTATGCAAAACAAGATGCTGCTTAACATTTATATGAGATATGTAACTCCCACACGCCACAGAAGCGTATGTGGTAAGTTCTGATTAGAGTTTTCATTTCATTCATAAATGCACGGGCATATTGAATAAGAACTTAATATGAGAATGAACAAAGTTGATGAAAAGGCCAAATTTGTGTTTACCACTTTGTGAAAGAGGATCATTGGCGGCATCAACTTGTTTTTTAACCTTTTCTTTAATAAGGTAGTAACTCATAAGAGAGACAAATTGAATTTCAAAGTTTACTCCTCAAACACTCCGCTCATACAAAGTACTTACATGTCAATATGAAATGTATATCTAACTTTTTATTTGCGTTAACGCCGAAACTTTCACAAATAGTCAGTAGGCTAAAAGACAGGACAATTTCGTCTCTCCATTTAACAATCTCAGATTATCAGCATTCATTGACCAAATATGTAGTGGCACCCACCTCACCGTTATTCTCCGTCAGAATTTTTAGTTTGGAAAAAAAAATACAACGTCCTCCCCATGCACTTCAACATTAATAATCACCCATGGATTAAGTGTACTTCAATACTCACCCTAATCTCCACCCTTCATTTCATCCATTGTGATAAATTGCCCCAGAAAATAGCCCAAAAATATAAAATAAAATATGGTTATGAGAGATGACGAAATAGAGACATTGGTTTAGAGTTCGATCATGGTACTCCCATAGTTACATGTTTCACTAATACCTTCAGCTGCTTAAATAATCAGTGGCAAATATAAATCCTCCCATGACAAAGAACACAGAGTTTGACAAAAGGCATGGTAAGGTTAAGTGAGTTATTTATAGTCAAGGCATGAAATGAAGGGTGGGGATTAGGGAAGAAGATATTAATGAATAATAGATTCACGGCCTCCAAATGGATCACTTCTGCCTTGACCGGCTAAGCACTGGCCAAAGAGTGGTACACCGTCACTGTTAACAAACAAATGTACGAGGTTTGAGCTATCTAGTGAAGGCTTATTATTTCTTATTTATGTTTTTCTGAGTTGGTCAAATCTAGTGAAGGCTTTATCCCAGGAAAAATCTGTAACTATATGTAGATGCTACCAACCGACCCTGCATTTGCATTCTTCCTCTATTCACGTCTTCATGCTTCATAGTCTTCTCTGTTTCTTTTGACTGATCGAGGAAGAAGAAACTACAAGCATTAGTAGATTTTTCTTTTGATTATTTTTTACCAAAAAAAAAATAAAGTGGAAGGTATGGAGTATGGGGAGTATGGTTGTCGATGACTTGATGGATGCTCTTCTTCTTGCTTCTCCCATGCATATCTTAAAAGGTAATCTTTGAAGACCACCTTTTACTTTCTCATTGGGACTAAGTATTTTTTTTTATTCTTTTTTTCCTATTTTTGAAGTATATATGTTGTGGATCTATCTGATAGTCTTAATTCTATGTGTTCTCACCTGATTTTGATGCATTCATAGAAGTTTTTGTGCTTGATCTAGATGTAGTTTTGCTGTGTTGTTTTCCAAACTTCCTCTGCCTCCTCCACTGGGTTGAGCTGGATTTGTTGAAGTTGGACAAATCCTAAATTACAACCATACAAACATATGGAACCTCTAACAAATAGTAATATTGGAAGACTAAAATTTAAAATATAAGGAAAAAACTTACATCAAGTTCCTTTTTCCAGGTTCTCAGGTTCTTTTAATACAGGAGTGACATGTGTCCTTTTGTAACAACCATCAATTCAATTTAATGGCCAGCTATCCCTTTTTAGTTGGAGAACCTGGATGGAGGAATTTGACTTAAGTAAGGTCCATTAAATATCAATGATCGTGCCTGTATCAAAAAAAAATATCAATGATCATGCTAGTTGGTCTGTTGATAAAAATCATTAACCATACAGAATAACAAACTAAAATGGGATTAGAGAAAATTTCTTCTAACCAAAAGATAGACATCGTGATAAGGTAGTTCTGTGAGTAAATGTTTCTCTATATTGTGTAGATGCCTACCGCTCTTTTTTTTTTTTTTATCAGGAATGCCTACGAGCGCTCTTTTTTTTTTTTTGATAAAAAGAACTACAATATAAAACAATTACTCAGCAACGATTACTGAGTTTCTACAGTAAGACAACAAACTCAAATCAAAAACCAATAGGCTATGAATCAGATCTGGAGGGTCAACATAGACCAAAAAATCAACTTTCATATCTTGAGCTACTCCGGCAAGCATATCAGCAACACAGTTGGCATCTCTTGGGCATATCTTAAGGATCACTGTCCATTTCTTTCTCAAAAAACTTTTAATTTCCTGCAAAACCTCGAAATCTGGATGACAAACTGGAATCGTCTTTTGCAAAATATTAACTAATTCATGGCAATCACTCTCAACAATCAAACTTTGAACTTTCTTCTCCCATGATAACTTGAGAGCCCATAAAAAGCCCCAAGCTTCAGCAGACAAAGAAGACCCAATACCAATACGATATTGAAAAGCCTGTATGAAATCCCCATTATGATCTCTCAGCACTCCCCCACACGTACAATATCCTGAACTCAAATTTCTTGCTCCATCAATATTGAATTTCAAATACCCATAAGCAGGACATTCCCATCTATCCAAATTATTTTCCTTCAACTCTTGATTCAAAACAGGTCTGCCCCATCCCAAACAAGCATAACTTCGAGCAATTACATTATATTCACCCCACAAATTATTGTTAAAAACAAACTCATTTCTCCTTAGCCAAAGATTTCTACAAATAATAGCAAACCATAACCTAAATTCAAAACCTTGAATTAAGATTCTTTGCCTCATACTCCAATTTAACCATTCATATACATTAGTGAAGTTAAAAAATTGAACTGCAATAAACTGAGGGAGCACTTTCCTCCAAACCTGATCAGAGCCACAACAATCTCTTAAAGCATGAATAAGAGTTTCCTCTGAATCCTTACAGATATCACAAGCACTCGTAGCAGAAATTTTCCTCTCCAACCTCAACTCATTAGTCAAAACTCTATCATGAAGACATAGCCATAAGAAAGTTCTATATCTTTGAGGCACCTTTAAACTCCAAGCAACCTTCCAATCTCTAGATATCGTAGCATTACTGGGTTTCTTTAGTTGCTCATACACCGACTTAATTGTGAAAACACCATCTGAAGTCCACCTCCAAACCGGGAAGTCTTGACACTCACTTGACCTCAATGAGACCCTCTCAATAGCCTTTAACACATCCTGAACAAAATAGTTTCTAAATTTCTGCCAATCCCAGGTACCTGAAGGAGATAGAACATCAGCAACTTTCCAATTTTTTATATCCTCAGGAATTGCCAGAACTGTAAGTGCACTTAATTTCCCCAAATGGGGAACCCACGAGTCCTCCCAAAAAGAAATCTCTCTTCCATTCACCACACGCCAAGCAATACCTTCCTTCACTGTATTCCAATTGCATCTAATACCCTTCCATGTTGATGATTCTACCCTTCGTTTCTTTACTTCTGGAATCAAGTCTGCCCCTCCCTTATACTTCTCCCTCAAGAATTGAACCCACAAAGAATCTCTTCGACTAATCAGAGCCCAACCAAGTTTGGACATATATGCTTTATTCTGGTATTTAGCCTTCCGGATGCCAAGGCCACCAAATTCCTTCCCAGAGCAAACTCTCTCCCATGAGATAGCATGAATCTTTCTTCCAGATGACGAGTTTCCCCATAGAAAATTACGACAACATTTATCAATTCGATCACACATACCTGACGGTAATGGGACTGTTTGCATCGCATAAGATGGCATAGCTGATAATACCGAAGATACAAGTGTTTGACGAGCAGCAAACGATAACATGTTCACCTTCCAGTTAGATAACCTAGTCTCCATCTTCTCCAAAACAAAATTATACGTTGAACTACTAACTTTGTCATGGATAATAGGCATACCAAGATACTTTCCCAAATTTGACGTGGGAGTAAACTCCAGAAAGTCACATATCTCTTTAGATCTAATATGATTTACATTCTTTGAAAAGAAAATCCTCGATTTGGAAGCATTAACTCTTTGTCCCGACACTTCACAAAAATCATCAAGAATAGCTTTTACTACTCCTGCTTGCTCCATATCTGCCTTAGCAAATAAAATAAGATCATCAGCAAAAAACAAATGAGAGATTGCTATACCCTTTTTAGATATCTGAAATGGTTGCCAATCTTTATCATTCACAGCTGTTTGAATCAAATGGCCAAGTTTCTCCATAGCAAGGACAAAAAGATAAGGAGATAGTGGATCCCCTTGTCTGACCCCGCGTGTGGGTTTAAAAGAGCCAGCATCAGCACCATTCCACAAGATGTTCATTAATGGTGTGGACACACATTTCTGAATAACTTTCTGAATATTCTCCGGAATCTCAAGCTCCCTCAGACAATCAAAAATAAAATTCCATTGGATACGATCATAAGCTTTCTCCAAGTCAATTTTAATTGCCATAAAACCATTCTTCTTCCTCATATTTCGCATAGAATGAATAATTTCCTGAACCAGGATAATGTTATCAGAACTCTGCCTCCCTTTTATGAAACTACACTGATTTGGAGCTACAACACGTGAAATAATTGGTTTCAATCTATTTGATATTATCTTTGTAACAATCTTATAAATCACGTTACAAAGACTAATGGGTCGAAGATCTTGAATAGTTTGAGGGATAGCAACCTTTGGAATCAATACTATTTGCGTCCCATTAATATGCTCTATTAAATCTGGCTTCTCAAACATGGATAAAACCAACTTCACAACAGAACCACCCACTGTCTCCCATTGGCTCTGGTAAAATAAAGGATTCAAACCGTCAGGACCCGGGGCTTTCAAAGGACCCATATCAAAAAGAGCTTTTTTGACCTCCACTTCATTTACCCCTCTTCCCAACATTGAAAGAGAGTTCTCATCAATCCTAGGATATGTACACCCATAAACTAATGAACCATTATATACCTCTGATGAAGTGTATAAGTTCTCAAAGAATCTCCTACCCATCTCCATAATTTCATCAGGATCATAAGACCACTCTCCTGACTCCAACTTCAAAGATAAAATTTTATTTCTGCGACGTCTCCCATTAGCTATCACATGAAAATACTTTGAGTTACGATCTCCCTCATTATACCACTTCGTTCTAGAATACTGCATCCACATAACTTCCTCTCTAATTAAAATCTTCTCAAACTCACTCCATAGTTCTCTTTGCGTCAACTCTAGAGATGAAGAGCAACCCATGCGAGAAATAGTATCATTTAAAACATCCAGCTGCCTCAAAATTCTTTCTTTAGACCTTTGAATATGCCTACGAGCGCTCTGAATGACTAATATTATTCACTTATTTGTAACCTCCCATGGCTAATAATAAGGTGACCTTTTTAATAAAATAGAGAAAAAGTCAAATCGATTACTTAATTTTAATCAATTTAAATATAACTAGCTTATATATGATAATTTATATTTAAGATAAGTTAATTTTGAAAAAAAATAAAAATAAACATAAATGATCTAAAGTGATTATTTTTTTTTAAAAAAAAAATCAATTTAACCTTATAGTTTGGAACTGAATGAGTATCTTTTTATTTATACAACGAATGAGTATCTTTTTTGATAAAAAAAAAATGAGTTTCTTGATATAACACATAATAATTCTTGATCAAAAGAAAAGATATAATACATAATAAAATATCTATAAAAAAGACTAATCATAATAAATTAAACTTAAAACATAAATAACACAATCGTATCCCTAAATCTCCTGAATCATTTATTCGCGCAATCCATTAATTTCTGCAACAGCATAGATCATCATTCTTGGAGTTTAAATTCCTCTTGTGTTCCTGGTGATGCTCAATAGATTAACGAAATACCGGCTATGATTTCAGCCTGCATTGCTTTCGATTCTACTTCAATTTATGAGTAAGTCTCCGAAATGTTCGATCTGAGTTTCTTTAATATACCAGGTGAATCATCACATTATCCTGTTTTTTAAATTTTATATGCACAATTTCCCTCCCAACCTTTCTGATGCCCAAAATGGCAGAATCCATGGACATACTAGCCCTTTATTTTTAATTACTAACACGTTTTGGTCTCCAAATCAATCTTAATTCCTAATCAGGCACACGCCAAAGTAATAAATAAATCCCTTTCGTTTAGAACTACTCTAAATCAATATATACGCGGTGGCAAAAAAAGTTACCATAAGAATCGCCATTTAATTAATAAACCGACCATTATTTATATTTGTTGAGATTCTTTTTCCTATTTTCTTTCACCTTCTTATATTATATATGCTGATTAATTAATTAATTAACCTTTCCAAACTTGACAACTTCACACTTTTTTTCTTTTTTGGTCTGTATTCTGTAGGTTGAAAGCAACAGGGCCACTCATAACATTGATTTCACCATCATCGATATCAACGGAAATCCTCGGTCACTCAAATCTATATGAATGAATATTCTGATCAATGACCTTCATTTTTTAAATCCAAAACACCTTTTATAAATTCTCATTCTCACTTCTCATCCAAACCAAACACACACTCACACAACAAAAATATATTCAGTCATGACCACACACTTTTCCGTCTCCGCCGTTGTGATCGGCGTTATCTTCGCCGTTACTCTGTTTCTGGCGGTGACGGCGGAGAGGTCGGAGGCGCCGCATTTGCTGCGGCTGCCGTCGGAGGGCTCCGGCGAGGTGTGTGGGGCGAGGACGGCGGCGTTGTGGTGTCCGGTGAAGTGTTTCACGGCGAGGCCGGTGTGCGGAGTTGACGGCGTTACGTACTGGTGTGGTTGTGCGGAGGCGGAATGCGCGGGAACGAAAGTGGCAAAATTGGGATTTTGTGAAGTTGGGGGAAGTGTGGGGTCCACTCCTTTGCCGCTTCAGGCGTTACTATTGGTGCATATAGTGTGGCACATTGTGTTAGGAGTTTCTGTATTTTTTGGTCTCTTTTGAAATTTTAATTTAATTTCCAATCATTTCATTGGGGATTGTTAACCACTGTGTCTGTGTACATATTTTTAATTTTTGTATGTAGCTACCCTGCATGCGACCAAACTTTCGCGCCAATAATAAAATTCTGAAGGGGCTTGCTTCATTGACCATTGTTCTTATCTTCATTGACTTAAATTTAGGACCGGGCCGGTCCCTAATGTAAGAGCCCAAAATTTGAATGGTTTTGGTCCCTAATGTAAGAGCTCACCCCACTTTCTCTCCACATTTAATGCATTTTTTCCTACTTTACCGCTAACTCTCTTTCATATTTATTAATGGTTATGTATTTCTCTCTCTTAAAAGTACCATAATAAATATGGGCAATTTTAGAAAAGAAGCATTAACTCCAGACAACCAACTAACATTCACATGTTTTCTTAAGAAGCGTTTTTTTGGCGGCTAGCTCTTACATTAGGGACCGGAGGTAGTATTATTTTGAGCTGACTTAATTAGATCTGCCATTTCTTTTCTATTCTTTTTTCTTTCTTGCTTTGGTATCTTCAATTGCGTGTCAAGTATGACTAGTCTCTTACTAAATCAAAATCTACTCACTTGATTTGTGAGTTTATTTCATTCACAAGAATTAGGATCGAATTAGAAACACTTGCTTGAAGAATGAACGTGACAATCCATCAATATTGTTTCTATTCTTTTGATAATGAGCTTTCTTGATTTCATGGCAAAGGCTGAAGAGATTCTGTTGAGATGGTTTGTATTCCAGGAAATAGCATTGCATGAATTATTTATCATTTTTATTTTGTTTTCTTTTGTGATACATACTTAGCTTGTTGTCTTGGTGAATAGTATTAAAAGTGGATAGTACCAATAAGTGATCAATCATGTCATGGGTTTTTAATATGACGCGTTGCTTTTGACGATGTTGTGTTAGATTTGTAACCAAGGTTTTAAAACCCGAGCCGGACGTCGAGCCGGAAAACTGAGCGGGTCATGGTTGAAACGGTTGAAACGGTTGGACCGTTCGGTCGAACCGGTGACGTAATAATTTAATGAAAATTAAATATATAAATATTGTTAATACTTAATAACTTAATATAATTAGGATGAAGATATTTTTTTAATCAAGTTCATTTTTTTTCTGTTGATATATTTTTTTCTGCAGTTGTCAATTTCTGGCCGGGTCAAAAGCGGGCCAACAGCGGGTCAACCCGGGTCAACAACGGTTAACCCGGGTCAACTCCGGGTCAAAAACGGGTTGCACAGTAAAACGGCCCAATAGAGGTCATCGGGCCGTTTTACCCACCGGCCGACGGTCCGACCGGTCGGACCGTCCGGCTCGGTCCGGGTTTCAAAAGCTTGTTTGTAACCGTAGTGAACAAACAAACCGCTCGTAGCTGTAGATTTGTTACTATATTCCATCTTTTTTCTCAACTTCTTTTTAAAAGTACATGGCTCGCAAACAATGTTGATATCAATTCAATATTAAATACTTTTTTTTTATAAAAAAAGAAACAAAACAAAATAACTAAAAACCTAACTAATCAACTACATCTACAATTTGCTTTGACCGACCATATCTGGCAAAACTTCCATAACCGCCCAAAAACTTCTTTGTTTGCACTATACACCGGACAATACATCAATATTAAATACTAATGTTAATCAATTTATAAAAATTTTGATGTTAAGGAAACTAGATTGCATTTTGCCACTAGCCTTAAATACATATTTAAGAATAGAACCCTTCTATGAAAGAATGCAATTTTTTATCAATTTTACACGCATGCTTTAATTAACGTTCGAGTGAATAACAATGTATAAATATGCAAAACCATAGTTTATATTATTTTGTCATCCTATATGATTTATTTGATTCATTAGTAATTCCCCCATACCATGCATGGAAAGTCATTATTAAAAAGATTATTTGTAATTATTTGTTAAATGTTTACTAATTTAATAGCCAATTATAGCAAATTATTGAATTAATAATAATTGAGATCCGTTTATTTTAGAGAAAATTAAAAAATATTGATACAAGAATTTTGAAATTTTAAAATTGAATTCAGATGAAATAAAAATTAATAGTAAAAAAATTCAGAAAATGTAATTGCTTCTTTTTTATCGAAAAATGTAAATTGATTCGATTTGAATTGTTTTTAATTTTAAATAATTATGTAATAATGTAGTCCAATCATATTGTAGAAAGTGTTCCAATAGGAATAATGTCATCACAAAAAAAAAATAACTCAAGAAAAATTGATAAAAATAAGGTCAAAGTATACTTTTAGGCCCCTTATGTTTGCATCGAGTTTCATTTTAGTACTTTATATTTGGAAAGTACACTTCTACTCCTTTTTTGTTAACACCGTTAGTTTAAATTAACGGAAAATGCTAACTTAACAATTTAAATGGCTATTAAATACTAAAAAAATGTTCAAATTAAAATATTTGAGTGTAAATATTCTTATATTTTCAAAATTTATCTTTTTTGTCCAATTTCATTATAAAATAATCATTTAAAATTGTTAAGTTAACATTTCCCGTTAAGTTAAAGTAACGGTATTAATAAAAAAAGACTAAAAGTGTACTTTCCAAAATAAAGGACTAAATTAAAATTTGATGCAAACACCAAAAAGTATACTTTAGCCGAAAAATAATAACAAGGTCATATATTTAACATTAAAACTAACTCCTCAAATATTGCATAGGGTATATATATAAACATACTCCCTCCATTTTTAAATATAAGATCACTTTCAAATTTTAATTTGTTCTTAAATAGATCATTTTCTAATTTTTTCAAATTTTTGCCCAAATTAATCCTATTAAATATTAATCCTATTAATGGGAAATTAGGAACCCAAAAAAGAAAAGGGAGAAAAACGATAATTACTGTAGTCCCAGGCTCCACGCATGTCGGCATATACCGTGTTTGCCTTTTATTTTCCCTTTTCTGCAGAATTTTTATTTCAGTGATGGAATGATCATAGCTACATCAACAAATAGCAGTAGAATTAGAATCAAGTCCTGTAATAAAAAAAAATCAAGTTCAACCAAAACCTCAAACTTCCCTCTCTTCAAAATCAAAATTTTAAAGATAACATATATGAGACCTAAGAAATGGAAAATGTTACAATCAACTATTATTCCCCTTTTGGCGGGCTTTGAAGAGAAAATCTTGGTTTGTCATGATGAACAGGAACATCATCCTTTCCAGTATCCACTGATGAGATATAATCTTTGCCCTTGCTAGAGGTATCATGATCATCCCCATCTATATGTCCTGCTATAGTATGGGATATTGACCCCTCAGGCTTACCATTAGAAACATTACCAACCAAACTTTTGTACATTGTAAGAGCTTGAGCCATCATGTTAGCTGGATTAGAAGCAGAGCTTGGAAGCAGCATTGTTGTACCCTGAGGAAAAAATGAAAGGCATCAAAACAAACATTATTAAATTAAAATTAATAATCAGTGCAGTGCAACTTGAACTTGCATGTAAACCAGCTTGTAGGCTACCTCCTTGGCTATGTTACTAAAGGCATGAATATATTGCTCTGCGATCCTCAAACTTGCTGCCTGCATAACAAACCAAATGCTGAGGGAAATCCTTTCAAGGTTTTTGCTATTAGCGTTGCCAAAGATTGATAAACCAACTAACATCGCTGAGGGAAATCCGTTTGTTCAAGGATAGCACTAAGCCAAGCTTGATGAGCACTTCCATAACATAGTAAATGTTATTGTATTTGAACGGATCCTTCCAAGAAAAACAACCACATAAAAGGAAGACCCAACACCTCTTGCAATGTCATCATGATTATGACACACCTTAACAAACGAGGTTTTAAAATGACACCACATTCACACATCTAGCTAGAACACTGGATAATCAACAAAATGAACATCTAGCATTGCCAACCAACAAGGCAACAAAGAATAGAAACCAAAAAACAAGAAATCGCCCATAGGTAACACTATGTGTAATATGTGCTTTGTTAGCAGACTATAGAGCATCACCTCTAGCCCTCCATTTTCTTTAAGGGTCTGTGACACAAGAGCAAGACCTTCAGCTGTCGCTCTTGCTCTAGCAAGGATGGCTTCAGCCTCACCTGGGAAGAATATTGTTACTCATTAAAGTTCTAAAATATCGAAGGAAAATGGCACTAAAGCACATGAAACTCATCAGTTGTTTACTACAAAAAACATATAAATCAAGGCAATTGGCGATGGCATGCCAAATTGCCAATCCATTGTTTAACACCATCCCATCAAGTTGAAAACTACATCAAAAATGATAAGCCTATCCAGGATTACTTCTATATAAAATACTAGAATGCAAAGTAACAAAAATGTGTTACCACATTCATGTTTAGCTGACATCAAACTATTAAAAATCATTTAATTATTGTCCAAAAAAAATCTGTCAAAAAAATCACTTAATTTATGATATTTTCTCCTGGAACTGATATATCAAAAAGTAACAAACCTAGGGCTCTGTTAACTTGGTCCATCTTTGCAGCTTCAGATGCTAAAATCACCGCACTCTTCTTACCATCAGCTATATTTATGTTGGACTGTCTTTCTCCTACATAGGTTTTAACAATTAAGGACATGAGGTTCAGCATATACATGAACTGAAAAGTTCACTGAAATAGATATTAAAATTAGTTTCAGAATCAATATTGAAGTAAATACCATCCCTGCACTCGAAGAATTCAAATAGCAAATTCCTTACCTTCTGACTCAAGAATTTGAGCCCTCTTTTTCCGTTCTGCTTCAGCTTGCATTTCCATAGCTACTCTAACACCACTAGGAGGGGATATATCCCCTGAAACACAGAAAAGAAATATTACATGTATGTACAAGGAGATATCAAGGAAATTGTTTCCAAGTTTATCCAAACCTACTTATTTCATATCGAAGACACTCCAGGCCCCAACTTTTTGCAGCGACATTAATGGCCTCCTGCAATAATGTTGTGACATAACCAATTATTGTTTGGCAGTAAATCATGAAATAAGTCAAGATACAGTTTGAATTCAAGATGTTACAACTTCCTATTTTTCACTCATAAAGAAGAAAAAAAAATTATGAAACAGGTTAAAAACCATAATCTAGAAGTTTAACATTATTCAGAATGCTAAGCGTGTACAGAGACTACGAATCATTTCTACCCTGTTTAGAAGCAATATTTAATACACAAGTCAGAAGTGGAAGACAATGCAATAGTCAATCACAAACTCCTCTAATCCTTCTACCTACGTGGGACAACATTCCCTTATCATTCTTACTTGCATGTACCTTTACAAATTTAGAGACATATTACCATCACAAAACACAGATATCTATCACACCTTCTAAGCTCACTCCATATTTTTAAAGCTTCTTCTTCTGGCATTTTCATTCATTACACTATAGCAGAAACTCACCACAAACCTCACCAAATACCTTTAGGTTCAAGTCCCACCACAGAACATGGAAAAATTATTCTTTAATCTTGACGTTCAAAATATAGTTACAACTGCAGTTCTATAGCACAATTTTTACCCGAAGTCAATCCTGTGTAACAAGTGCAAGTTATACTAAAACAGCCTGAGACTAGACAATGCAATTTTGGTAGCTATGTTGTTAAAATGAGTTAAAAGGAGTGAAGTGGCATATAGGAAGTATTAAATTCATGAACTTTGACTCACCACAATCTTTTCATTAAGCGTGTCCCTTTCCTCAAAGGTCTTGTCAAGAGTAATCTTACCCAGTTCACTTCTCATGGTGGTCTGAGCAAGCTGAATGACTGCATAAATGGGATTCTCCACCCCATAAGAAGCCAGCTTAGGATCCACAATCTGCGCCAAAAAATAAAAAAGAATTTTTTTAAAAAAATAAAAACACATTAAAATGAGACCACGTACGTACGTGTACGTACCTTCACATAGAGCACACCATCAATTAAGATGTTAACATTATCCTTGGTGATAGCAGACTGGTCAGGAATGTTAATGGCCTCTTCTTTGAGGGAATGCACATAAGCAATGCGGTCAACGAAGGGAATGAGAAAGTGAATTCCTGAAGGGAGAGTCTTCACATACTTGCCGAATCGTTCGATTACAAAAGCCTTCTTCTCAGGCACAATCCGTATCCCCCAATTCACAGGTGGAGTAATCTCATAAGTGGAGGCAGAATCGCGAGCGTTGCGGAAATGGCGCGTGGAGATGAGGAGGGATGATTGCTTGGGAAGCAAAGGAGAAGAAGATGATGTTATGATTGTACGGAAAGTGGTGTGGTTGAAGATTGACGGCGATTGACTCGTTTGAGTAAGCAAACGAAATGCGGTGTTGGCGGCGGTGGAATTGAATTTCCAGATTCTCCCCATTTTGCTTGTTTGGGAAACTCTTCGTTAGCAGAAGATCTTTAAGCTTTCTCAATTCTTTGTTCTGAAGGAGTTCGTAATCGTCGAATTGCAAAGCCCTCTTAAAACCCCTCCCTCCTCATCTTCACCATTTAGTCTACTGTTACAAGCGACGCGACAGGTGTAATGTTTATTCATTTATTTATATGTCCGGAAAATATATAAGTGAAATGACTCAAAAATGTTTCTTTTTATTTCCAGGTGAACATGTTAACATCAAATACTTTATCCTTAATGATTATACTCTCGTGGTTATTTTCACAAACATTTCTAGAAACCTCAGCTTAATATATAAATACAACACAGCTGGGTTAACAGTTCGATTCATAGAAAGAGGGAGTGGTGACATTATGAAATCATTTGCTGCTTATAGTTATATTGATCAGAAGAAAACGGTTAGTTGATAACATTGCCTGATTTGTTGAATTGACACAAAATCACATGCTTTTGCACCCCATTCTTTCCATTTGAAACCTCCTCAGCCCTAACGCTCTATTCCTCCCTGCATTCTCCGCATATCTCACTCTCTAACTCTAGTTTTTCATTCTTTGGTTCAAAGGAAGGTTCATAAATCAGAACCTGAACGTGAACTTGGGTAACAGAAGAATAAACTTGTGTGGCATCTTCAATGTAAGGCACCTGCTCCTCCGTTTAAAAAGTATTACTCGAGTTGAACTTCTCCTTAGAGCTGGGAATTCGGGCCGGCCCGGCCCTAATGGGCCGGCCCGCATCGGGCCGGGCCTAAACGGGCCAGGCCCGTTTAGGCCCGCTCCCCCCTTTTGCTCCCTATTTGCGAAGCCCGGCCCTCATGCCATCGGGCCCGGGCCTGGCCCTACGGGCCTGGCCCACTTTTTTTTTTTTTTTTTTTTTTAAAAAATCCTTTTGCTGAAGTGCTGAACCCATTTTTCCTCTTCGGTTTTTCCACATTGTTCGCCCTGTAAGTTTTACGGTTTTAGCAAAACAAAATCATCTAAAAACATCACAAATCCACAATGAACATAGTCATAAATCATAACATAATCTAATAAGCGAAAACATTACAACATACACTGTAACACTTATAGTGATACGCATAATCTGAAAGTCAAAATAAATAACAAAGTCTTCAAATATAAATCTAAGAGAGCTGAAGGTGAAGCCTGAAGTTAAGTGAAACAATTTTTTTTTTTTTAATAAAACTGGATGCGGGCCTAACGGGCCGGCCCGCGGCCCGGCCCGCACAGGCCCTAGGCCCTAAAGGGCCGGCCCGACAGGCCCGCTCCCCTCTTTTTCCACCAAAACAGCAAGCCCGGCCCTCCTCGGGCTTGCATGAAAACGGGCCGGCCCATCGGGCCAGGCCCATATTACCGGCTCTACTTCTCCTTGGCTCAAGGTTTGAATTGTTCAGATCAAATTACATTAGTTGTGTTAGTTTTTTAAAAGGAATTTTTACCATACCAATATATTTATGAAATATCAAACAGATGATATAATAAACGGGTCATGCAATGGAATGGAAGAATTTAGGTGCACAGCTAAACATTATAGGGTAAAACCAAAAATCCTTGCAACTTAAACATTCCAAAGTTAAAGATAATAACAAAACTGAAATAAAATCCTCCGACCACAAAATTTTAGATCGAAATTCAGCATCTGTCTCCAGATAATCTACTAAAAAACAAGCACTCAAAGCAGGGGAGGCCATCTATTCTTCAACAAGGATTGTTCCCTTCTCGCTAACATAAATACCATCAAGAAACTTCCGAATATCCTTATTCTTGACATGGCATTTCTGTTTCAAACAAATAATAATCAGAATTAACCAGTGCACAATAAATTAAATGAATACTATTCACAAACAAGAGATTCTGAGAAAGATCCAGACCTGGTTTATGAGCGCGGCAGATCGAGAAACCAGCTCAATATCATTTCCATCCAATACCAACTCATCCTTAACTTTTTCAGATCTTACAATTGAAACTCCATCAAGCATATCAACTTTCCTCACCTAGGACAGCGTAAAAAAACACAACATTAATCCTGTTAAGCATGTTGATGTGGGGGAAAAAAGATGACAATAAAGAGTACAAACATTGATAAAGTCTATACAACAATCATTCTAACACTTATTAAGTGAGATGCCCAAGTTACTCTCCCCCTCTTTCGTGTGACTATATAATTAGGACCCCTCTATAGAATCTAAAGTAGCTAGCTTTACTGACTAACAAATTAATCCAATCCAATCACAATTGAGTAGAACCAACACAACATTTCTACCCACAATAGTATTCAAAGTTTACTCAAAAAGGAAAACCATTCTCTAATTCATCATATCTGTTTAGAACTATTACATAGAGGGCTTTATAAGGCTTTACATAGCATAAGACTAATGAACTAGATTAAACAAATTAGCCAATAACGTGCCAAAAAATCCAATAATACAATGCATAGTGAATAACAACAGCAACAATGAGGAACAAACAATCCAAAATCCAATAATAAAACCTACAATTACATACTTAATTACTCGTCTAATAAAGCTTTGAAAAGATATTAGTGAAAGAATGAAAGAGTACCTTTTTCTCGCCAAGGAAGTTTCGGATCTCAATGGACCTGTTGCTATTGGTGATGCTGGCATTGATAGGAAAATGGGCATACACAAACCTCATCTTATAACGATAACCCTTGGTGACACCAGTGATGAGATTCTCCACGTGACTAAGGGCCGTACGGATTGCAGCAGATGTCTTCCTAGATCCAAACCAAGCCTCCACCTTCAGCTTTCTCTTCCCTTCCTCATCAGTGATGAGTTCAAAATCAAGATTCAAGTGCTTGAAATCGCGAACAAGCTTCCCACGTGGCCCTTCCACCTCGATGATCTTCGCTTTCACCTTCACGGAGACCCCTTCGGGGATGTCCATGGTCTCGCTGGAGAGTATGGTCTTCATTTTTGGCGGCGCAGGCTCTCTGTGTTTTCTTCTCTTCTCCGCCTTTCTTCTCTTTTGATCTCTCTCTGAGCAACCTAAAACCCTAATCGAAATATAAACGACAGCTAGTTAGGGTATCTCAATACGGGCCGCTATATGGGCTCGTTTTTTTACCATAACTATATGGGCTAGTGAAAGCTATGCCACCGGCCTGTTAAGATGTGCAACTTTTAATGTCTTTTTTTACCATAGAAAATTTAATCTTCAAACTTGATATAAAAAAAATTAATACTCCGTATTAAGGTTTACGAATGGGAGAAAAAAAACATTCCTTTTCCTTTTTGATTTTGAATGGGAGAAGAGGAAAGGTTTACGAAAAAACTTTCCTTATTGATTCCGAATTTCCTATAACTTTTTTACTAGAGTATTTCCTATAATAAATTTTTTGTACAAAAAATTCCTATCACCCCACCATATTCCTCTCATCCCCGCCCTAATATTAGGTTGACAATTTTTAAAGTGTAAAAAGAAAATAAGCATGCCAAATGAATCCATCTAAATTATTACTCCCTCCGTTCTTAAATATAAAATCACTTTTGACTTGTTCTGATCACTTTTTAAAATTTTCCAATTTTTTCTCAAATTAACCCTACAATGCTTATTTATAATAACAAGAAAAAAAGAGAGTGTGAAGATAAAGGTATATAGTAGGGATAAATTGGTAATATCATATGTGAATAACTAACTTAACTAATTTCCTTAATCTACTCAAATTAAGGAAAATGATCTTATATTTAGGAACAGGGGAGTAATATCAAACATTTTATCTCAAAATTAATTCATGTGAATTATATATAATTTATCTTGCATAAACCAATGAAACACATCATTTGTGGTTTGATAAATCATTGAGTCATACAATGTTTTCACTGTTTGGTCGTGAAAATTTGGTAAAAAAAAGACTAAGTTTTAACTCAAAAATATTTTTTAAGATTAAAAAGGGCTATTGAATGTAAATAAGCAAAATATGGATTTTGTAGATATCTTATACAACAAATAAAAAAATAAAAAGTAAGCCAATATCACTAGACCAGCACCATTAAGATGAGATAATTACCGTTTCGAAATTGCAATGATGTTGGCATGGAAAAATAAAGTTGTTTATTAAATTCATAATTGGTTGATAATGGTCATTTTTTTATTGCTAGGAATAAAGGGGAAAAAAGAACTAATATTTAGAGAATAATTAGCTTGTTGTGTCCGTCGTATATGTATGGTTATTCTGTGATATTCAAAGCTACGTATTTTATTACCAAAAAAATGTTTTTTAAACGGACCAGATCACAATGAAACTGAATCTGTGGATGCCACTTTTTTTTTTGTAAATTTGTTGATGCCGCTTTATACGTGGTTCTTAGATTCCCTTGAATCAATCACGAATTCAGGGAATGCCCTATCAATTAAACAATAACCACTGTCCATTGTCCATTACAGTCTCACTCAAGTCAAAGGCGCTAGCTTTTCTTCGTTTGTTTTCTGGTTTTATGGAAAGGGTTCTTCTCAGCGTTTTTTAAAAAATTAACCTTCCAAAATATTAATATTGGGCCCAAAAAAGAATTCAAAATTTTTATCTGCTGTTATAAGATAACACGACAATAGCTTTTTTTATACCATTAACACAACAATAACTAGAATACAAGTAACTATTTTTTTCCGTGTGAAGAAATATATCTTAAATAATTGACTATGATTTGTCAAGCTTGATATTGTTCAAGACAATTTATTCGTTTGCCCGGAAAAGAACATTTCTTTTTAATCAGGTGATATAGAAATTTAAGACCAGCTACTGATGAACTCAATATATGCAAGAATTTATACACAAAGAAACCAAAATATAGTTACTGCATTTTGTGTCGCAAACAATGACTTTTAGTGTGTTTAATATTTGTGATTGTAATTCTTTCAAGAAAATTAAAGCTTCCATTCTAAATTAAATATGTTTTGAGCTAGTCCAATCCATCTAGTCTTCAATAGGGGGATGCACAAATAATCCGCTGACCCGTCTAGAGGGTTGGCTCGCTGGAACCCAACCAAATCCTAAAAAAATAGTACTTAATGCATCATATAAAAACATTTGAAAATTCTTGTTTCAAATTTATTTTCTTTATGTAATTTATTTCATTGACTTTTTTTCCCTCTAGTCTCTTATTTTCTTCACACATGAGACACCAGGTGGATTATTTTTCATGATAAAAGATTTAAGGACCAAAAGGCATATATTGTTGTCTAAATGACATGTTTTGCCTCATTGTTTGGTCTTTGAGCACCCTAATATATAATCCTTTCGGGGGAGTCAATCTTAAATATATCACCTATTTTTTTTTATCATTTTCTTCCCAAACTGTACCTATTAGCGCTTATCTAACAATAATCATATCAAATAAGATTATCACCTTTAATTTAATCATATTAACTGAATAAATAAATATAATTAGGACATTATTTTTTTACTCTCAAAGACATCAGTGTAAAAATTAAAACGAACTCTGCCAATGGCACATCTATCCATTTCGTTCATTAAGACTATTTAAACCTCCACCAATCACCAACATATGAAAGGGGCCAATGTTCCTCCAAGTGAGGTTAGACATGGACGATACACGTTTAATGCGAGAGAGTAGCAAAATCTAATCAATCTTTTACGAACTTTTTCGTTGCCAACTTTATTTTAAGTACATGAACTAATGAAACTATCTGGCAAAAAAAAAACCATTAAAATCTACTATCTCATACCTTAGAAAATAACCAAACTATTAACACCCTCAATTTAAATTATTTTTTTGCTAGAATTTAAATTAAATACATATACTCTTCGTCTAAGAACAATATTAACCACTTGACTACTTGAGTATAGACATAAACTACTCATATACTCCCTTCGTTCCTAAATATAAGACCTAGATAACTTTTTTTGGAAAGATTAAGGTTACGAAATAGGTTATTATATGATGACATATTTGATATCTTTTTAGATTATCCATTAGCGTATAGGTAAAATAAACTAGTTTAAGAGAAAAAATTAGGTAAATCAATTTATAATTAACTTATTTTTTGCTTTTTTTAAGATTTTTCAAAAAAGCCATCTAGGTCCTATATTTAGGAACGGAGGGAGTACAATCAAACCTTAAAATTAATTTCGCTCACGAGTCATAATGGTAAATGACTTTAAACTCCTAAGCAACAAAAGTAACCAGTCAAGTAAGCGGATTAACCAAATTTACATGTTCTAAATTGGGAACACCTCCTCTAATGTCATGTACCACACGTTAAAGGTACTTTTCTATGCTTATGAATATCAAAGGAGTATTGGCGTGTCATTTCCTTTAAAATAAATATTCCTGATCCATTAATATAGACGGAGGGAGTTTTGAGCATTGAGACTGAAAAAGCCACAAACCACACAAGAAATATAATGAATAGCAGTTTCGTTGACTGATAATGATCAACCAAAATTTTTTATTTTCATTTTTACTACACTTTGTTGGAGAGACTAAACAAGAGAAAGGGGAAAGTTTTTAGAATGTTATAATACTATTAAACGGGTCACACACATCTTGTTAAACATGTCCACATTGACAGAACTGATATTAGGGAGTACAAGTCGAATATAAACCACCAAAATTTCTCCCAACTCATTTTTTTAAGAATTAAGGGCTTATTTTATTTATTTATTTTTTTAGATCAGATATTCTTATTTTTTTAAAAAATTTTTTAATAAAGAGGATGTTGGTACTTCATGGCGCCTTCCTCTTTCCCGCTATTAATCCGTTTCCTTACTCACCACGGAAATGAGAAGGCAGCATCATCCACTGCACGACACGCGTCCTTACCTCATTCCCCGAACACCTCACTCACCCTATAGCAACTTTCCTGAACAACCTTCCCATTTTACCCCCGCACATCTCACCCATTAGTCCATTACCCTCCAAATAACAGTGGCACTCCCGCCATTTGCCTGCACGAAGGAGGTCAAATCCGGAATATTTTACGCGGTTCCCACTAGGAATATAAACGCGCTTTACATACAGGGATTCAAGATTTGAGATACTACTATACTCTACTTTATACTTTACCACCTACCAGTCTCTTTCCTTTCCTTTCTCTCTCCTGATTACTTTCTCTGCAAGCTCCTCTCCCTGAAAGAAAGAGAAAATAGTCTATTATTTTTATTCAATAAAATCTCCCGAATCTCTCTGATTCTCAAATCTAGCTTCTCTCTATTTCTCTGTGTTTGACTAATTCGGAGCTTCTTGGAATACTCTATTCTATTCTGCTTCTCTTATCTCTTTTTGAGACTTAAAGCGTGTTGTTGATACACTATGGGCGTGGCCGTCGAGTGTTGTCCGCCGCGTGATGATGACGTGGCGGTGTTGCCTCTCAATTCGCTTCCTTTAGGGTTCAGATTTCGCCCTACCGATGAGGAGTTAATTGATTACTATCTCCGACAGAAGATCAACGGAAATGGTGGTGATGTTTGGGTTATTCGTGAAATTGATGTTTGCAAATGGGAGCCTTGGGATCTGCCTGGTAAATTTCTCTCCCTTTCGATCCGATTATGCTTTGAGATATGTTTGCTTGTTTTTTATTCATAAATCTTGTTGGTAGATTAAGTTTGTAATGCTTGGTAAAATTACTGTGAAGCTGAGAAGTTGTACTGTTAACTAGCTGAATAAAATTAGAGACATGTATGATGAATCACTGGTGGCTAAGTTAGTGGATTGACTCTTTTGTTGTAGATTTATCGGTTGTACGGAACAAGGATCCAGAGTGGTTCTTTTTTTGTCCACAGGATAGGAAATATCCGAATGGGCATCGGTTGAACCGAGCTACGGCTCATGGGTACTGGAAGGCGACGGGGAAAGATAGGAAAATTAAGTCTGGTTCGCTTGTGATTGGAATGAAGAAGACTTTAGTGTTCTATATTGGTCGTGCACCTAGGGGGAAGAGGACTTATTGGGTTATGCATGAGTATCGTCCTACCCTGAAGGAGCTTGATGGCACTAATCCTGGACAGGTTGGTTTTTATTTTCTAAGGATTTTACATTATGTTTCTAGCATCATGCATTTGTGGCATTGCAGTGTTGGAAGTTGTTAAATATTTCAGCTTACTTTGTGTTTGGTTTGTGAAATATTTTATCGGAACTATCTCAGTTGTACATATCATATATGATTCAGCTTAGACAGTAATTCAGCTTTATGGTTACCTTTTGTGTTTATCTCATTGGGATTTCACTTCCTGTTTTTTTTTTTCCTGGTATTCTCTTGTTCCAAGGTCATAACTCATGTTATGAAGCTCTTGTTTTCTGAGTTTGGCGTGCTGCATCCTGGAGCTACTTCTCCTTATAGCTCTTGTTTGGCTATCCTTCAATAAATCACTTTTGTGTTTTACAAGTCAAAACCCCCTCTACATATTTATCTCACACAAAAAATAATGCTACACTCTCATATTGCTTTGGATTCTGACTGTTCTTCGTGATTTCTATGCTTCATTTTTCTGGGTTCATTTATATGGGAAGGATGTCTGTAACTCTTTATTATACCCATTTTTTTGTCAATGATCATCCTTTAAATAAACTCTACGTGTTACTGCTTACAGGTTGACTTGGTTACTGTCGTCCTATTGCTGTTTACTTATAAACTTTGTATCTGTATGTAGAGATTGTGGAGTATTGCTGAAATTTTTGTTTATTCAATGTGAAATGTACCAGAGTGCATATGTCCTATGCCGTTTATTTAAGAAGCAAGATGAGACTCTTGAAGGCTCAAACTTTGAGGGGAATGACCAGACTGTGTCAACTCCAAATACTACTAATGACTCTCCTGAAGAAACGCAATCAGGTGTGGTTCCAATCGCAGCATCTCCGTCCCTGCTTACTGAAGATGATAAGAACAAAGCAGTTCCATTCTCTATCTCTGAAGGTTCTGAGGAAGCCACATCCAACGTTATTACGCCCACGGATTGCAACGGTGAAGAATGCAATACTTGTGATGTACACAATAAGTTTGTTATTCCAACAACTGCAGAGGTAAGATGGGTTGAGGTTCATTCTATTATTTCTTCCTTACTTTTATGTTTTTCATCTCCTCCGTTTTGACTATTGACAAATGTAATTGTTGATTTTGCTGCTATATTCTGATTGCCATTTCAGGAAGATCAACTTCTGAGCCTTGACATATTTTATGATCCACCTCTTGAACCATTGGATGACAAACTCTTCTCCCCTGTACATCAGCATCTACCACCAGAATTTTGTTTTCCTTCAAGCAATGAAGTGAATAATTCTGGGTTGCCACTTCAGTATGGCACAAATGAGATTAATATGACTGAGTTTTTGAACTCAGTTGTCAACTGGGATGAGTTATCCTATGATTCAAGCAGTCAAAAGGCCACTTCCACCTTAGTTGATCCTAAGGATAATGGATCAGGCAGTGATTCAGACGTGGAAATGCCCAATATACTGGTTAGTAGCATCCTTTTTTAGTTTGGGTGAACTAGTTAGTAGAATCTGGAATGCTGAATATTTTTATATGCCTGTTCAAGTTCTTATCACCACATTATGTATATTTATTTGGTAACCTCAAGTGGCTGGTTTTGTACATTATTCAATGTCCCACCCTACTCATCCATAAAAAGTGATTCTCGCCGTGTTGCAAATTTTATTATCTATATGAGGTTGCCTAGCATGGTATGGTATTCTTGTGTTAACCATCTTTGCATTCTGGTTCTATGTTGCAGAGTCTGCAAGCATTTTGTGCTGTGCCTGGTGAGGCAATTGACCGTGGCGATGAGAAGAGCCATATGGGATTCTTACAAAACAATCTTCCAATCGCCTCACCTGATTCTGGCATGGGCCAAGTGTACAACGCGGACAATGGATCCAGGAATTATGATTCAGTTTGTAATGGTGATGTTGGTACTGGAATCAGGATAAGATCTCGTCAAGTACGGAATGACATGCCAAACACAAACCTTAACAGCCAAGGTACCGCACCCAGGAGAATCCGTCTGCAACGGAGACTTCAAGTGCACCCTCTTAGCTGTGGTGAGGTGGTCAAAGGCTGGAGCTGCTTAACAGATGACCATGATTCAAAATCCATTAATGCAGAGGTAAGAAATTTGTAAATGTTAACTTGGGTCTCAGTTGAGATTGTGTCTTAATGTGTTGGGACATCTGTTTTGATCTTCCGCAGGAGACAAAAGCTTCAGAAAATAACGCGGATGATGTGGATGCTAAAGCTGTAGATGATACCCAGAAGACATCTCCCGAGTCAACGGGTGTTACAAAGATTCCTGAACAACATACTGCAAAAGACATCAAATGCTCGTACACATCAAAGGAGTCCATCAAACTCAAATCCTGGTCGTCTGTTGTAATTGTTGTCATTGTGCTGGTCCTCGTATTGTTATTAGCTAACGTATGGGGGCATTCTATAAGTTGAACTTCTAGGGGGTCTCGTTCACTGGTGTGTAACTAAGCCCTCGTTTCTTTTTATTTTGGAGGGCAGAGGTACTTGAGAGCATGTAGCGTTATTTGTACATATTGTCCTCAGACACATGAGACGCTCACCTAGTTAGCTAGTATCTATGTTTTTTGTACATTAGCTTCTCACTCTCATTGCGTACAACTTTAAGTGTCGGTGTGATGCTCCTGGTTATTTTGGTTGTTCAGGGTCAGGTTGTGGAGAAGTTAATACAATCAAAATTAATGTTTAATCATGTGTGAGGTGAGATTACTTTGCTTGAGAAGAATGTAGAAATTCCCCTATCTCGACCTTTGAAGTAGCTTGTTTTATGTGGAACAAAATATATTTATAAGTTAAAACATCCTAGTGAACCAGAAGAACATAGGCATTGTTGTCCAATGGTTTAGTATCTCTTGTGTGAGTTCGATGATGTTTTAGGTTCAAATTGCGTGCATTTTCAACTAAAAAATGACAATAGAAAACTATTCAGATATTCTCATTACAATGAAAGATGCTAGGGAATAAATGATTCCCAAAGAATTTCTCATGCCACTAAAGGAGGTTCTTTGTCTATAAAATATGAAACCACGCCAAACCACAACGCATATTTTCGGCATCTGGAATGCCAAATGCCCAAATGCCAAAGACGAATCCAAGGCATCAAATATAGTACCCACATTCTTCTACCAACACCTCAGAATCTCAGATTCACCTGCACATGTGAAACGGCGTCGTTTCTGCTAGAAGGAATAAAGGACTAAGTTTTAACTGAAACATTTTCTCACGTCAATGTAATTATGTAGGATGTTATTTTTTTTTTGTCGAGAATTATGTAGGATGTTATGGAATACATAAATGTTTAAGTTAAAACTTACCACTTCCCGTGGAATAATTATCCCTAAAGTATTCCTCATGCTAACGGAAGAGGTTCTTTGCCAATGAAACTTACTCCATTTTCTCTCCTCCCATTTTCTTTCCTCTCCCATTTTCCCTCCATCCAACCAGACCCTAAAATTATAGCCAATTTTTATTTTTTTAAAAAAATTACTGATGTAAAATACTAAAATGTACAACTTTAAATTGTTACTATTTGTCTTTTCCTTTCAAAATTAAGTTATTTTACTTATAAATTATTATATAGTCTAATAACATGTTACATATATTTATCAAATTGAGATATGAATCTCTAATCAATAATTTATTTTTGGAATCGTGAATCAAATTGTATTATGCGTCGTAAAACTTATGATCATTTATTAAGAATAATATAATTGTAATTTTCAATAAGAATACATCAAATATTCGTATATGTTATCATTTTTTTTATAACAAATGAAACTTTATATTTTACAAAACTAGCACTTAAAAGGGTCAACATCATAGCATTAAAAGTAATGCGATTTAAAAATAAATAAAAGTTTTTTTTTGCATGAAAATAAAGATACATCCAAACTTTTCCTGAATCAATCAATTGCCTATAAAAGATACTTCTTCTGGTCCCTAATATAAAAACCTAAAAATTGAAAGATTTTGATCTTAATATAAGAGTTCATCTCACATTTTCTCCCCATTTAATGCATTTTTTTCTACTTTGCCTCCAACTCTGTTTCATATTTACTAATACTTATGTATTTCTCCCTCTTAAAAGTATTATAATAAATATGGGCAATATTAGAAAAGAAGTATTAACTTCAGACACTCAACTAACATTCACATGTTTTGAAGCTATTTTTTTTTTTGCTGCTGCTCACTATTTATAACAGGGACTGGAGGGAGTAGATCCACATAATACGAATTAATGGTAAGAGTCTGATAATCATCTAAATTGCTTTCTTAATATCCAAGAAAAAAAGTCACTACACTGACCGGATAACAAGAAGCCATATATTCCAGCATCAGTAATGCCAAACGCCAAACTTCCCACAATGGATACATCTTTCATTCTTCTATTACTCTCACTCTCTCTATTTGTGTTAAGCTGCAGCCATCTTCTTAATGATCCCTACGCAAAAGAGATTCTAAGCGCAGCCCAGAAAGAGAAAGATTGGTTAATATCAATTAGAAGGCAAATCCATGAACACCCAGAACTTGCTTTTCAAGAGCACAACACTAGTGCTCTTATTCGCAGTGAACTTGACAAACTTGGTATTCATTACACCTACCCTTTTGCCAAAACGGGCATTGTTGCCCAAATTGGTTCTGCCTCTCGTCCTGTTTTTGCCATTCGTGCTGACATGGATGCTCTTCCTTTGCAGGTAATTTTGGGTTTTGCTTAAAGGTTGAATCTTTTGAGAGAAAAGGTTTGAAGTTTTGAACTTTTGTTGTGTGTGATCAGGAACTGGTTGAGTGGGACCATAAGAGTAAAGTTGAAGGTAGAATGCACGCGTGTGGTCATGATGCTCATACTACTATGTTACTTGGTGCTGCTAAATTGCTTCATCAGAGGAAACATAGGCTTCAGGTGCTTATTTTAGTACTTGTGTTTAGGAAAATGAAATTTTTTTTAAGTGATGATTCACATGTAATGAGAAATGCATGTTTGGATTAGCTTTTTTAATGGTAGTTGTATGTTTTACAAGGTAAGAATGTGAATTATCTAGGCTTGCGTACACAAGGGTGTTAAAATAAGCTTTTCATTTCATTCAGCAGACTTGGTAGTTTTACACTTTACCAGTTCAGTTTTATTGGTTCAGAACATCCAAAAGGTAACTCCACATGGTGTGGAGATCATGTATTGCTCTTTGAATGCGGGAGATAGTTGATTGCTTTTAGGCCTAAGGATGATAGTTTAGTGATTACTAGATCACTGTGTCTGAGAACATGGTATTTCTGGTGTATTGAAGCATAGGCCAACAGAGATTAGAGCAAATGCTCACTTTCTTAGTTCTATGTGTGTGTTTGAGGTCTTAAATCACACGAGTTTTTCTCAAATCTGTCATCTGATGAATTTACTCCTTTTCTTGTGACATTGAAGGGGACTGTACGACTTCTCTTCCAACCTGCCGAGGAGGGAGCTCGTGGTGCCTCTCAGATGATTAAAGAGGGAGCACTTAAAGATGCAGAAGCAATTTTTGCTGTGCATATCGATCATACAACGCCCACAGGAGCCATAGCGTCTATATCTGGGCCTTTCTCAGCAGCTGGGTGTATCTTTGCAGCAAAAATGATAGGGCAAGGTGGGCATGCTGCACAGCCCCACAAACATGTGGATCCAGTGCTGGCTACGTCGTTTGCTATACTGGCGCTGCAACAACTTGTCTCTAGAGAATCTGATCCACTTCAGAGTCAAGTTGGTCCCATTCTCAATTCAATATTGTGATATTTTAGCTTCCATCTTGTTGCTGGAAATTATAATTTTGAAGTAATGCTTGCAGCATTAAATTGCCACAGGTACTATCAATTACATATGTCAAAACCCATGATGCCTTAAATGAGATTCCTTCATATGTTGAATTTGGTGGAACTCTAAGGAGTCCGACAACTGAAGGCATGTACCGCTTCAGGCAGCGAATAAAAGAGGTATACTCGATAAACTTTGTGGATATAAATATCTCCTTCAATGAGAAACCTTAGCGGCTTAAACTGTCTTTTCACCATGATATTGTTACATTAAATTGATTTAGCTTATTTAACGAGTAGGGGTTGCTTGCAGGTTATTGAAGCTCAGGCAGCTGTGCACAGATGCAATGCACATGTAGATATGAAAGAAGAAACATTTACCCCATATCCTGCTGTTGTGAATGATGATAAGTTACACCTGCACGTGAAGAGGGTTGGTCAACTTTTGTTTGGTCCTGAAAATGTGTGGGAGGCCAAGAGGGTGATGGCAGGTGAAGACTTTGCATATTATCAACAAGTGATTCCCGGAGCAATGGCTAGCATTGGCATTGGAAATGAGCAAGTGGGATCAGTTCACTCTCCACACTCTCCTTTCTTCTTTCTTGATGAGGAAGTCCTTCCAATAGGGGCTGCACTTCACACAGCAATAGCTGAGTTATACTTGGAGGATAACCAACATTCTACTGTGCAGTAAGATTTCTCTTACGTTTGTTGCATCACATGTTGATTAACACTTCTTTCACCTAAAACGAGGTCATATAGAGAGAGGAAAGGGACTTTCATTCCTCAAAAAGGCCTTTGGTTTTTAAAGGCTATTTCTGGTTGTGTATTGTCACCATGTAATGTTTATAGATAGGGATGCTTCGGTATTCTTCAAGCAATGCATGAGCTTAATTGTAGTGGAGGATTTAGTGCTGCTTTGTGGACAAAAAGGTTGGAAGCATTTGTATTTTTAATATGCACGATAAGTAAAATATATTGTTCAATGCTGGTATACCTTGGCTTGACTTGTACCGATTTTAAGTTCTTAAATATGTTGGTTGTATTCTTAAATGGAAGTGAAAGTGCCATTGAATGTGGTCTATAAATTTGAAATGGCAGAGCTTATAAGTGAAGTCACACTGGGTTGATATAATGCTACACTTTCAATCAACATGTATGAGGCTGAACTTGTGCTGCAAATTGATACTATAACTGAATTGCCCAAAATCATCAAACTGAACTCACGAGTAGGAGAAAAGTAAGCTCAACACAATTTCGACCCCACAGATGGAATCGAAGCCCACTCGGTCATTTGTCTTGTTTCCTTTTTTTTTTAACAATGGAGATGAGATAGTATCACTAGATAAAAGTTTTGGGGTGATGACTTATAAGAAACAAGTGAGTGAGGACAGTTCAATTGATTTATGTTTTCCTTTTAAATGAAGCAGAACAAATATGGAATTTCTCATTGACTACCAAGCTATCAAAGCAATGGGCCACACCATGATTGGAATCTCTTGCTCAAACTTCCTTAGAATCTTTAGGAAAACCTACTCAAATCACTAAAATCTCCCTTTTTTTTCACCTTCAATTTTACATGTAGAGGAAAAGAAAGCATCATGTGGAAGTTGTATTTGGTTGAGTAAATTAATTAATCTTTGGAACTTTATGGTTGAGATCTCCTATAAACCACAATAATAATAAACCAAATAGGGTATAAAGGGAGCGTTATGATGAGTCCATTCCACATGTTTCAAATAAACATCAGCTCGAGCTTTGCCTTCAATATTGTTTCAAAATAAAATGGGCAGAGCCATATAAGTCAAAAAAGTTGTTCTCATGAGCTGTAAATTGAGTCTCAAGTTTGCATTATAAGGTGTTGGCCTGACATTATGATTGAAGGAGAAATTTAACAACCCACTGAATGCCAAGTTTTAATTAGGTTAGGTGATATGATAGCCTTTATGTGTTTTATCTGAGTTTGTCTTCATCACATTTTAATTTTTAGGACGTAGTCACTATATCCAATAAAATAGGGAATTGATTGGTAATGAAGCATTATAAGAAGTAGGCACCTTTATATACAAATATAACAAAATTGGAAGCGTTTTGCTGCATTTATCTTCAGTGTTTTTCTTTAGTATATGTAAAAATGGTAAGATGATTTTCACAAGACAGTTAGGGAGATTAACTTTTTGAAAGAAGGGCATTTAAGAGGCCACGTGGATATCAACTTTTGAGAACTAACCCGAAAATCAAAGAGATTTCTCTGATCCTCACGTTTCATCTATCCCAATTATAGGTCATGAAAATGGGAAAGCCATTGTTTTAGCTCTGATTCGTGTACAAGGAAAAAGGCTCGCTTGGTTGATCTCATTTTTAGAAGTCACAATTTGTCATTGGCCAAAATAACGACATGCGGCTTATTTAATTAGAAACCTCTCTCTTTCTTCATGATATCTCATTTTATGGTCTAATTTATTTAGCCAACTTTGTATAATAGTACTTTCAACAACAAAACAAAGGTTAGTCCAGTAAATCATAAAAGAGTTGACTCATAACTATAAGATTGTTGATTTAAATCTAGCTTATGTGAGCATCTTGTTTGTTGTTGGACGATTCACCTAAACTTATGTTACCTAATAAAAATTCGTGGACTTTCATATTTTAATATCTAATAATTCACACTTAGTTTCGTCTTTCAAGCAATCACACTGCTTTATGCTTTCAGCCTTTCACTGACCATGCGTTTGACTCACTTAATTAGACATACCCTTCTCGATCATGAATGCAGTTTATTTGAGAACGTTAATTTAATTTAGTTTAAATCCTCAATCCAAAGCTCGTCTCTTTGCTTCTTGTAGGGAATCTTATATGTGTGTTTATAAAATATTAATCTTATGGAGTATTAGTTCAGCTTAGGCAGTGCATTTTGATTTGCTTAATACCAACACAGTACTTAGTGACGGGGATAAAATGTCATAATTACCTAGTAACAGTACGTGGCCACACTAAAGATTTACACGTAGGTAGTTGTCCTGTCTTAGTTGTCTCAAATGAGATCCTACACTTAACACATAAGACATGCCATGCATGCCTGACAAAGTCACACATCACCACCTTGTTATACAAATGTATGAGTCGGTTAATGATAAAAAACTATTATCTCTTTTTCAAAGGTTGGTTTTTTTTGCCTTGCACAATCTCTCTTCTGCCTATAAATTTGGTCACCCTCTAGCATTGAGAAATGAGAAGAATTCCCAAAAAGAAATATTAAAGCAAGAGTTTCCTTGTAAAAGCTAGTGCCTATGCATGTGCTCAGCAATAACTCAGATTAGCTTTATAAACTAATCAGTAATTGCCCACCGGCCATCTATTCTATACTCTCACTTATCCTTTATAATATCTCTCTTCTCCAAATCCTTTTTGTGGTAACCAAAAGCACTTACAATGGGTGAGGAAGTTCACCAGGTGAGCCTTCATTAGGCTTTATGTTTTCCAATCTTTTCATTGAAAATCTTGGTTCTCTTTGACTTTTGCATTCTGTTTTTATAAATATTCTTTTTTGGTGGATAGGAACAACCTAAGGCAGAGGCCAAGCCAGAAGAGAAGAAAGAGGAGAAGGCAGAGGAGAAGCCTGATGAGGAGAAGAAAGAAGAGGAAAAACCAACAGAAGAGAAGAAAGAGGAGAAAGCAGATGAGAAGAAGGAAGAACCTAAGCCACCATCACCATGTGTGTTGTCTGTGGACTTACATTGTGTTGGATGTGCCAAGAAAATTGAGAGATGTATAATGAAAATGCGAGGTTCAAAACTGTCTCATCATTCTCTTTTGGCTTCTTTGTTTGTAGCAGGATTGTTCATTCATGCATTTGCATTTGAAGCTATTTCTTATTCTTGATCATCTTGTTCAATAGGAGTTGAGGGAGTGGTAATTGATATGGCCAAAAATGAAGTGACCATAAAAGGAATAGTGGAACCCCAAGCAATATGTGATAAGATTACCAGGAGAACAAGGAGAAGAGCCAAAGTCATTTCTCCATTGCCAGCAGCAGAAGGTGAACCTATACCAGAAGTTGTTACTTCTCAGGTATCTGATCATCTCATTCTTTGAATCAGAAAATTCATTCATATTAAGACATTTAATAAATGATGGTTGATTATATTTTGTTCTTTAGGTTAGTGGACCAGTGACTGTGGAACTAAATATAAACATGCACTGTGAGGCCTGTGCTGAACAACTCAAGAGGAAAATTCTCAAAATGAGAGGTACCTTTTTACATATTTTAATTCAATATGTCTTACATGTATCATTGGTTGTATAGGAAAATTATACCAAATTATAATAACGTATTAGAAAGTGGAGAAGACAATGGTGCCAGTGGATTCCTCTGGTATGGTAATTGTCAGCTTTGTGATTGTGACTTATAGACTTGATGAAATAATTGAAAAGGCAGTGAAAAAAGGGAATCTTATAAAGGACGAATAATCACCTATTCAGTTTAGTCATGTCCATCGTCTTTTTCTAACCCTGTGCCCACCCAACGCCAAATCAGCATCTGACGTGTCATTTCATAATTCATATTGGTCGGTCATGATTTTGATTTGATATGGCCCATCTTTTCAATGTCCTATGCCCAACTTTACCACCAAAAGGTGAGAAAAAGAGGTTGGGGTGATTCTACATGGATTTTCGATGTACAAGTTTTCAAAAGTCATCCAGCCATTTGTCCTAAATTAATATTAAAAAGTATCATACTCTTATTCTAGTATTAGAGTTAGACAAGGATTTACTATAGTCTTAAATATAACTCGGCTTCAATCTGCTTTAATCTGCCATCTTTATAATTTTTACCCAAGATAACTGAGTGGATAAATTTTTTAACATGTATATTGGAGGTAGTTTAATATTTCTAATGAATGTGGATATGTGTGTTGATGAATGAAGGAGTACAAACAGCAGAGACAGAATTAGGCACGGGGAAGGTTACTGTGACAGGGACCATGGATGCAAACAAGCTAGTGGAATATGTGTATAGACGCACCAAAAAGCAAGCGAAGATAGTTCCACAACCAGAGGCTGAGCCAGAGAAGAAGGAAGAACCTAAAGAAGCAGAGAAACCAGCAGAAGAGGCAAAGGCTGAAGAGAAAAAGGAAGAGAACACAGAGAAGAAAGATGAGGGAAACCCTGCAGAGGAGCCTAAGAAGGAAGAAGAGGGTAATAAAAAAGGAGAGGAAGGCAAGAGTGAGAATAATAATAGTAAAGAAGAAAAAGGTGGTGAAGAAAGCAAGGAAGAAGGCAAGAAAGAAGGAGGAGGAAATCATAATAATGGGATGGTTGTAATTGATGATGAAGGGATTAAGAGGATGATGTATTATTATCAGCAGCCACTCTATATGATGTATTATTATCAGCAGCCTCCTCAGCTCTTCAGTGACGAAAACCCCAATGCATGCTGCATTTCATAAAACTTCAAAATAGTCTGTAACTAAGTTTAGATGGGAGATGCATGCAATGGTCTCATATGGAATCACGTATTTTGTTCCTAAATATCATCACTCTTCTTTATTCATGCACGATATATTATCATCACTGTAATCCTGAAAATCAAGCTTGTGAAATATTACTATTATTGTTGGTGATGAATTATTTAGTATATATGTATTACTGATGGTAACTCTGTTGGATAAATATATCATTTTCATTTCCTGCTCCAATCTTTCCTTTCTTGTTTTATATGAAAGATTGCAACTTGATTTATAGAGAGAATTAGATATGCACTGGCAAAAATAATTGCTGAAATCTCATTTCAGATGCAGCTTCAGACAGATGACTCAACAAACGAACAAATCTATCAAGGAAATCTGAGTCTAATAATAAGTGCAGCATGCAAACACGTATACACGTACAGATGATGTGGATTATATCTTATGCTATAATGAATGAATCCACAATTTCAAATGCTATATTGTGTGTGTGTATAGCATAGTTATAATATCTAGCTATTGTTGTTTTTACTTGCATATAATGATGATGAGTGTAAGCCACAGTTATGTAGGCATGATGTTGGATATCACGTAAGAGAGGAAGATGATAGTAACTAGTGAATAGGAGATAGGGGATCGATGGCATCGTTCTCTTACACATTTGTTTGAAATGTGTGTTTCACTTAGACACGAAAAGAAATGTTAAGAGATTCCTTCACGTCACATGGAGGATGTGTGGGTCCCACTGCACACCTGAGACATGTCCCCATGGTTTCATGAATATTCATTCACTGGGGCCCACTCTTTACGTGGCAATAGTCGGCCATGCCTTAGTGACTACACCCTCACAATTGTCCCTCCTCTCTAATCCCTTTATCCACCTTCACCTCCGGCTCATTAACTGTGCACCAATAATTGCAGAGTGGTAAAAAATATATAGAGACTTGAGTTAAATATACAGACCGAAACTACTCGTCTCAAAAAAAGATCAGTTTCATTCATATAGGATAAGAACATGTTAGGATCCGAGGGTGTAGATTTTATGGCACAACTCTCAATAAAACCAGCTCTTTTTATTGACTGTTGAGATAGTTAAAAGGTTAACTCCAGCTTTTGTTTTTCAATGCAGCTTGGTGTACGTGGAAATTAAATATTCCCCCCCACACACACACGTATATGTATTAATAACTGCGGCACGAACCGAGAGTGCAACAGTAACCGAAATGCTAGCACAGTTAGATCAAAAGGGCATGTGACTACAGAGATGATTTCATGCACCAGAAGACTACAGTTATACATTACATGTGTTTCATGAATGATCTCGAGGAGACTTCAGTATCGCTGAAAACTAGAACGTCAGTATGCTGCAATAGGATAAAACATTTGTTTCTTTTCTTTTACAAAAAGCTAAGAATAGTTATCTAAAAAATTCAGGGCAGGATCGAGTTATATAGAAAACCGGGGTAGGTAATAGGCATAGCCATTGCTTTAACCATACATCATAAACATGAATACAATTTAAACGTAACCATACATCATAAACATGAATACAATTTAAACGTAATGCTTTGTCTGGTAAAGTTGTTTGTGTCACGTTTGAAATCAAACATAAGGGCCTTTCATTTGTTTCTGTTGGTGGATTCCACCATGAAGCACAGAAAAAGACACATGCATGTGTATGGCGTTAGCATCGATGATTAGAGCCTAAAATGTCTTTAGGGCATAATAATTAAAAATT
The DNA here is from genome assembly GCA_029929735.1 of Mimosa pudica. Classification (NCBI taxonomy): domain Eukaryota; kingdom Viridiplantae; phylum Streptophyta; class Magnoliopsida; order Fabales; family Fabaceae; genus Mimosa; species Mimosa pudica. Next base: position 20,473,581 of record JAKELP010000004.1, on the reverse strand, counting down.
TAGAGGGCACAATCTCACTGAAAGTAAGATGATCGTGTTCTTCTAGCTAGCTACAACAATATGCTACGGTTAATTATATATGCAAGTGATCTGTATCAATTAAATAAATTGCTCAAGTTCCAAACAAAACTTTATATTCAGCTGTCTTCTTTGATAAGGAAAACAAGCCACATGCGAGCCAAATTCCAAAACCATGCCAAGTTCCAAACAGAGTATAATGCAAGATCATGGCAAGCCACATGCAAGCCAAATTCCAAAACCATGCCATGTTCCAAACAAAGTATAATGCAAGATCATGGCTTTCACTTCCCCAAATAGCTGCCGCTGTCAAATACCTATGTCAACCTGAATAAGGGAAAATAAACTACAGCTTAACGATAATTTCCATGGTCATTTTGTTTTGCAAGCCATGTCAATGTAGTAATGACACTTACACTTCATCTATCTCGTGGGACGATGAGGACCAAAGAGAATTCAGACGACATTCCCAGCGGCAATGAATTATATATATTCCTTAAACGCTGAAGTAACTCAACACTACATGAAAGAAAAATCAGAAAAAAAAAACAACAATAATAAAGAATTAAAAAGAGTTAAAATATTATTTACTTTTGATCAGTATGTACTTCAAGAGTATCAATACAGTTGAGGACGGCTTCAAAGCTGTAGTGACAAAACCGAAATTCTTCATTTAACTTCATTTCGATTGCTTCCAATGATATCTATAAAATAAAAAAAACAAAATTCTATAATGAAAATGAAAATAAGTAAATTAATAAAAAAAAATAAAAAGAATACTTACACGTTCTGATATTTTATCCACCTTTGAATTGTAGTGTGCCATTGTATGGCGCCAAAAAACGATCGAAGAAGCCTGAGGTAATAATTCTTTTAGTTTGATCCCCCTACCCTTGTTCCAGTGATCCCCAATCTTCATAAAAACGGGATCTTCTTCAATGATATTCGTCCAATGGTTGTACAAGCGAAAGCAACCTTCCAGATGTATTAAATGGACACCAACACTTTGATCTTTCACATCATATTTCTTATTTTCCACCAATAATTCTTCGAAAAAAAGATGGTAAATACGTTCCATAAAGTCTACCCGTTCTTGTTGAGACCAGAAAAATGAGCAATAAATAATATTATTTTCACTGAAAAAAAAATAATAAAAAAACTTTATTATTTCTATGAAAAATAAATCAAATAACTGTATCAAAAAATAAATCAAATAAAAAAAATAAAAACTTAAAAAACTTACCTATCTCCATACTTCTTCAAAAGGTCGAGCAAATATTCAAATTCCAAGTTAGCTTCATATCTTTGAGCATGTGCTATAATGTCTGCATCTCCATTTACCAAATCATATAATGCATCGGGTCTCACCTTCCCAGATATGCATTGAAGCATTCTTCGAAGGGTGACCATATCACTCTTGCAACCATCTCCTGAAAAAAAAAATTACAATTAGAGTTAGAAATAATCCTAAAAAATTACAATTACAATTAAAATTACAACATTATCCTGAAAAAATATTAAAAATAGAGTTAGAAATATGATACCACTGATTAAAATTTTCAGTTAGATTCTTAATTAGGCACTTAATACTTATTAGTTATTACTTAATACAAATCAGAAAAATATAGTAAAGGTAGTAAACTTACCAGAATTTATAAACTTGAGTAATATGCCTTCTCCATCAATTACGCGCATACCTTCTAATAGGTTGCCATGATGGAAAGAAGGGAAGAGACTCTGTAGAGTCTTTACTATCTCCCTGCGCGTAAAATATATGAAGAAAAAACTTTTAGCAACAATCACGATGAATCATAAATACAGCCATAAATCATAAATATTTAATTATTGGCAATTACCTGAATAGTCTAATCAAAGGATATTGAATGTGCCCCCACCAACTTTCATTTGGTTTGTAAGTTTCATACAAACTGGTATACCAATGGCCAAATGTTTGTCCAATTTCATCTAGCTTGTCCGGAGAGGGTATAACCGACACAATATAATTTGCATATGTCATTTTCAATAGAATATGACATTGTCCCTCTTCTTTTTTCTCCTCCTCTTTCTCCTTATCAAACTCCTGGACCTTGTCCTCTTCCTCCTTCCCAACCATGTTCTCCTCCTCCTTCTTACCAAACTCTTCAATCTTATCCTCCTCCTCCTTCTCCTTGTCTTTACCAGACTCCTTCTCCTTCTCCTCATCTTGCTTTTTCTTGTCCCTCTTCTTCTTCGACCTTTTCTTAGCCTTTTTCTGGTGGGAGCTCTTATTCTCATTCTTCTCTTCGTCCACTAGCACTGAACCCATATCTCCTTGCATTTCGCTCCACCTAATTCATATTCAAAGTAAAAATGATCAGTCAAATTATCACAACATCAAAGTCACTAATTCACAAACAAGAAACAAGGGTTTCCAACCAATTACAACAGATCATTGTCCCAAAAAATTGTGGCATCAATAGAAATTAACTTTTCCCTATCAATGCTCTTAAATATGATTAGGAGTATTTTAATAATTATATGTGATTTTGAGTAACTTATGAACATTTGGCCAAAAAAACTAACTTATGAATAGGATAACTATAGCCGTGAGTGGCTACGCCAATCTGCTTCTTGATCTGGACCAATCAGAGTTCTGTGACATGGACTTAATTTATGCCTTGACATTAGGTTTTGAAGGAAAGTCACGTAATGTCTAACTCGACACAAAGGAAGTTGTAAAATACAGTAAAACCTCCTTACCAAAAAAAAAATACAGTAAAACCAATTGTGTATGGAAACATATAATCAAAATGCATTATGGAGTATTCCCTGATGAACAAGCTGCCTTCATTTTCAAAATAAGGAGACAGAACAGAGTGAAAAAATAGAAAGAAAAGAAAGAAACAAAATGAAGGGGAGTAACACAAGGAACTTAGACTAACACAAGATACTTAGACTCGTATGCTAGTGGCGGGTTTGTTGAACATGAACTGTAAATTAAGACTACAACATTGTTCCTAGAACAGAGGCAGAGGCAGAACGAGAGAGAGAGAGGGAGGGAAAGAAGCTTACCCACGTGGTTGTCACCGTCCGTGCACCGCTGAAATGCCGTTGGCTCGCGGGAGACGAAGTGTAGAAGAGGAAACGAAGCATGGGTGTCTCAAAAGTAGGGTTATACTCTTTTCCTTTAAGCAAGTGTGATACCTTTAAAGTGGGTTACTCTAGGGTAACCAAAAAAAGGTAGGATTACACAAAAGCCCGGTTGCTGATTGGCCCATCATAATCCCATCTAGTTCTATACCAAATATAATCCGTCACAATGTAGCTCGGGATCGGCCTGATTAGGATGTCATTGACCCGACCATCAGGTGGGATATAATCAGGGCATATGTGTTATGAGTTATAAACCCTAACCTAGCTTGGCATAATCAGGGCATATGCTTCATGACAAACATGTTCAATCCGTTTATTTTAATAGTCTTAGTAAAAATATTTTATTTAATTAATACAATTATCTCACATTTCTATAAAGTTGCAAAAATACACTACTTAAGAAAACATATGAAAATTTTAGTTGAGTGTATAAAGTCAACATTTTCCTCTTTATTATGATCGCGTTATGGAAGGGTTAGAATTGCACCTATTTAAATACTTTAGGGTGTCATTTGCATTAGTATAGGTGTTTTCAAACTATTTTTGGAGGTGCAATTAACAACCTAAACTTAAAAATTGTGTGATTTATGACTCAACTCATTTATCTGTGACTTATGCCTCAACATATTTTTATACTAACTATGTTGGTATACTCTCCTAAAATTTAATTCCCATTCTCTAGTTGGTCATTGACAACCATAACCAGCGATAAAGAATTCCTCTCAATAGGTTAAAGATTAGTAATCCTTTTTAAAACAAAAATTGAATGGATATGCTTTGTGCCTCCCGTGTACAATTGAAGTCTCAGCTCCTTAATCAAAGGTCTCCTATAGGTGCATGTTATCGAAGAGTTTTCTTCTCTTTCCACTAGTAATTGAACTTAGGACCCAACGCTATTCCTTTGAATATAGAATTTTCTTACCCAACTTGCATGCCACTTTTTCCAATACTAATCTACTTGGCACATACGTCTATTTAGCATTTGGTATATTGGGATAAAGAATATTTTCTAACAAAGATACGAAAACCCTTATTTAGATTTGCACTTAGGAGCAATGAAGACCCGTTTAGTTCAACTCCAATACACATTGGAATGATGTGCAATACAATGTAATGGTAATGCAATGTAATATTAATAACGATAATGTATAATGCAATGTAATGGTAATGTTGATATTAGCTCTTACGGATGTATATTATAATAATTTTGAATTATAATGTCATATTTGAACAGAATTTACCTTGGAAAAAATTTTTACATTTAGCATTTATTAGTTTTGATTTGAGAATCTCTACACCTATAAATATGCCACTGATTTGGTAATACTAAAAATTATTTTTTTTTTCAAACTAAAACATCTCTACACCTATAATTATTTTTACTTGATTCTGGGGAAAAATTTTACAATTAGCATTATTGGTATTTTCAAACTGAAGACAATTTTCCACCTATATTTTTGTGACTGATTTGGTAAATTTTCTTATTCTAATGTATCATGCAATTGATATGATAACTTTGATGATTCAACATTAGAAGTAACAAATTAAACCAATTAGGTTAGATGATGATAAAGTGTGAGTTCAGAATACAGGTGAACCAATAAGATTTGAGATTTGAGAGTAGAGTAATAGAGATATATATTGGATGGATTAGATATATTGGAATGAATTTCATAAAAAAATTGTTTTGCAATTCAAAATGTTTCATAAATGATAGGGTGAACTAATCCATTAAATTGTTTGAGGAATGAATTCAATTAATAACTTCAAATGATAGAGAGATTTAATAAAGGATAAAAAACATATATTATAAAATTAGAAATTGTTTACAAATTAGGAATAAAAATGTTTGAAGCAAATGGGTTTAATTTGGGGTTACTTAAAGAAATATTTGATTTAGTTTGTAAAACCGTTGTTGGAGATCAAATTGGGAACTCAAAATAAGTCCAACCATTAATGAATGAAATGAAAATTGTGTTTTTCTCTTGCGGTGGAAGCCAGGCCCAAGTGAAAACGGGTTGAAGGATGGATTTGACCCGACCCGAACGCATTTGTAGGCGCCCTCTGTCTATAAAAAAAAATAATACTCCCTCCGGTCCTAAATATAAGACCTAATTGACTTTATTGAAAAATCCTAAAAAAAGCAAAAATAAGTTAATTATAAATTGATTTACCTAATTTTTTCCATTAAACTAGTTTATTTTACTTATAAACTAATGGATAATCTAAAAATATATCAAATATGTCAAGATTTAATAGACTATTTTGCAACCTTAACCTCTCCAAAAAAAAAGTTATCTAGGTCCTATATATATTTAGGACCGGAGGTAGTAATATATTGATATTGATGGAGAAACCCTAGCGGGCGCTGTGACAGGAGAAGAGAGAATAGAAAAGGAGGATGGAGAAGTGGATCTATCTGAACGTGGTGAAGTTGGGGGAATATGAGAAAGATTATATGAGGATGATGAAGGAGGCGAGGAACGAGTGGTATGTGATCAAGCCAAAAGCAGAAGCAGAAGGGAAGAAGGGCGAAGTGGAAATAACAATAAGGCGAGTGTTTGAAGAGGCGGAGTCGTTCAATCACCCAAATCCTGCTCTCTACGATACCATCTGTGAAGCTATCGGGTCGTGTATCTATGTGATGGGCGGCAGATGCGTGGCGTGCCAGGCAGACCGTGGGTGCGACTACCAAGAGTCCGATAAGATTCGCTGCATAGACACTCAGAATCCAAACCAAGGCTGGCAAACTTGCTTCTCACTCCCCATCAAAGGCCGCGTAGGCCGTTCCGCCGTTGTTGATGACAAGTGGCTCCTTCTTTTCACTGCACCCCGCCAACGCCGTCTTGTCGATCCCAACTATCCCTCTTTTGCTTTTGATGTTACTGCTGCAAAACCATTCAAAAGCATTCCCGTGCCCCAGCCTGGCGGTGCTTCTCGCGTTTCTTGCCCATTTGTGTCATCATGTATATCCCCAGGCGTACTTGCTTCCTATATGAATGGCTCAATCTATACATTAGACTTCAACCACAAGAATATTGGTAGTAATGGTAATGGTAATGGTAGTGAGTGGAAGTGGAATCTGCACGGCCATGGTGTGCCTTTTCATCCTATGGAATTGACAACTTTTTACAGTGCTGTGGGGGATGGCATGTTTTACCTCTTTCACTGTTTCCACCACAAACTTATTTGCTACGATTTGCGCGAAAACAGGCAACGTTACGCCGTCACCCTTCCTGAATCCTTTTGGCTCGCCTTGCGTGGCCCAATCACCCAAATCATCGTGCTTTCCGAGGACAACTTCTGTATGCTCTCCAACTTGTTCGATGCTCCTCATTCTCTCCGAATTTATTTCACTAGATTCTCTGTTCGTTATCATTCGCCTCAATCTCAATCTGAGCCCTATGTTGATGTTCAAGAGACGCAGTGCTTCCCTATTGCTGGCCGCCGTATTGAGAATTATGTGGCAGTGTAAGTTTGCCTTTATACATTCACACTTCCATTTAATTTTTGAAGTTCACCCACCATGTTCTCAAATTGTCTATGTTTTTACTTCAAGTACATGAATGTTACTTTTTGTTGGAGCATCCCTTATTATTTATTATGCCTTGCTCTGTAATTCACTTCGGAATCCGCCCTATTTGCTTACCACCACCTTTTGGGAGCAAAATATGCCACACATTATTAGATTGCTGCTTATGCAGGGACATTTTTATGTAATGTGATACGATTCACAAGCAACCTATAGCTCATGGGAGAGCTAGTACTTCCTCTCCCATGAAGTTATTAAATTGTCATGTTTTTCCAACCCCAATTATATAACTTAACCTACACTCATCTTTCTTACTTGATTACTATTGATGGGAATTAATGAGGGGGATATTGGGGAAAATGCACCCAAATTAGAATTAGTTCTTATATTAAAGGAGGACCAAAGCCATCTTCTTAGAAAATAAATAGGTTTTATATTTAGGACTCGGGAGTATTATTCGCCAGCTTGCATATCCCAAACTTTCCGGACTGTATGAGTCTTGTACTTATTCTTCATTTTGGTTTGGTCATTTACTGTATTTGGGGTTTGGGATGGCCTGTATGTTAGTCTGCCTCTATGGCAATTGGTTGGTACTATGATTCAAATGCTTCAATCAAAATGCCCCCTGACTTCTTAATATTTTTCCACCTGCTCAGTTTTGTATTTGGAGGATTAAACTATAATACTAGCCTTAATTGTGCTTAATTGTCACATGAACAATGTGATGTTGTGTTGACAATTGCTATAAAATTATGATGTTGGTTGATTTCTTCAACACAATTACCTGTTTGCCTTTCTGTGTGACATGTACATTTCCGATTAATTTTATTTATGTTTACAGTGATGCACCAGCAGATGTGGCCAAGAGCAGAGTTGATATGGCTAGTGGAGTGGAAGCAGATGTGCTGAAGGAACTTAAAGAAAATAAATAAGTTTGATCATTTGCAAACTTTCAAGTGTGTTTGTATTTTTTTCACTCACCGTCTTCTACTGGATGTTTAGAGACGAGTGTGTTTTGTTTGTTATACTTCTACATTAAACCTGCATCATTCCTTCTGTCTCTTGTGTGTCTTCTCATGGGTTCCACTTTCTGCATGATTTCAAGTATATCTAATTCCTACCCCTCTTGAAGCAGTCTATCCAAATAAAAATTGCGAGGGGGAGCGTATATGGAATTGAAATTAAATATATGGACAAAGGTGTTTTATACGAATATCTTACAATACTTGCAGATAACATTATGATCTCTGAATAAAAAAGGGCATGGACTATTTTTCAATTCTCTTTTTGATCTCTGAAATGTGATCTCTGAATTGTAAGGAAGGAATAAATACTGTAGTTGATTGGACATTTCGGAATTTAAATCCACAAACGAGCTGTTGCTGCTTTCTTTTCTTTTCTTTTTTTGGGGGCAAGACAAACAGCATTATCTCAATATTAACACAATTTGCTAAAATTCTAACTCCAGATGTTCAGCAATCTAGTCTTCATATTGACATTTCTTGTTAATATTACATAGTTATTTACTGTGAAATTTTAATCTTACAAGGTCTTCTGAGTTATTGACTTGAAGAAACCTAAATGAGTTCTTTTATGGAAGGACTTGTGTGCAATGCTAAGGAAGCATAGGCACCACCTTTTTTGAGCAAAGTCTCATGCTTCCCATTTTCTTCTACGACTCCATTTTCAATCACAGCAATCAAATCTGCACTTTTAACTGTGGATAACCTATGAGCCACTATAACTCTTCTTTCCACCATGATTTGATCCAATGCATCTTGCACCACTTTCTCAGATTCTTCATCTAAGGCACTGGTTGGTTCATCTAAAAGTAATATTTTCGGATTCTTTACTATGAATAGTGCAATGGCCACCTGCTGCTTCTATCCCCCAGATAACTGAACTCCTCGCCCTCCTACTATTGTGTCATACCCCTGCATGTATCAACATCATCAATACTAAAATCAATATAAACAATATAATCTTAATAGGTTGCAGAGTCATTTATAGCTCGACTCATTTATCTTATAATTTGTGCAATGCAAGCCCACTATTGTGAGTCCCACTTTAGGATTGTTATCTAAAATGAAGAACCTTATAAGAGCTTAGGTTCTCTAACTACAATAGCTAGGTTTTAGGATGCTTTTCTCCCAATAACTTGTGTTCAATACAATTGTTACAAGTCCCATGTCAAGAAGCTTCACAAATGTGTTGTGGTTTATACGTCAAAGGGCTCTCCCTATTAATAGGTTAGTTTTTACTGGGATTGAGATATCTTTTTAGACTTGTGTTGATGATAACAAAGACACTTTCATTGAGAGCCTATTGTTCAAAGAGAGGCTTATTACCCACAGATGATTCTGACCAGTAGGAAGCCTTTGAAGAGGTATATTGTTATAAGTCCCACATACAAGTGTGTTTGGTATAATTCATAGGGCTCTCCCTTTTAATAGGCCAGTCTTTTAGGATTCTGCTTTCCTGATGGACTCGTGTTCATAATGCCCACCCAGTGGCTTTTCTGAAATCAAATTTTTTTAATGTATGATGTTTAACTAGGATTCATATCTTGGAAGCAAGATTTACTGGCAGCCATTAAAAAGAAAATGAGCTGAAAACTAGAACGTCGGGATGCTGCACTAGGATAAAATATTTTTTTCTTTTCTTTTGCAAAAAGCTAACAATTGTTATCTAAAAAATTCAGGTCACGATCGAGTTATATAGAAAACCGGGGTAGGTAATAGGCATAGCTATGCTTTAACCATACATCATATAAACATGAATACAATTTAAACGCTATTGCTTTGTTTGGTAAATTGAAGTTGTTTGTGTTCAGGTTTGAAACATAGGGCGGCCTTTCATTTGTTTCTGTTGGTGGATTCCACCATGAAGCACAGGAAAAGACACATGCATGTGTATGGCGTTAGCAACGATGATTAGAGCCTAAAATGTCTTTAGGGCATAATAATTAAAAATTTAGAGGGCACAATCTCACTGAAAGTAAGATGATCGTGTTCTTCTAGCTACTACAATATTATGCTACGGTTAATTATATATGCAAGTGACCTGTATGCTTTATCAATTAAATAAACTGCTCAAGTTCCAAACAAACTTTATATTCAGCTGTCTTCTTTGATAAGGAAAACGAGCCACATGCGAGCCAATTCCAAAACTATGCCATTCCCAATGAAAAAGTATAATGCAATGTATTTGCTTTTTTGGCTAACCAACGGAGACTTGCTGACACATAGATCCACTCATCCATGTCACCACCATATGCCATTAGGAAAAAAATGAATAGATAACGCAAGCATTTAATTTTCCTTAATCAAAGGCAGCTTCTTTTGAAGCGTAATTATTTTATTCCCTTGAGAATCTACCAATAGCTGATAGAGATGGGAAAGCATGAACAATAATATACTATGAACAAAACTATAAAGGAAAAGGCAGGAAAAGAGACTGATGATGTGAATGAGGCTTAACTTTTTATAAGAATCTAACTAATGGATTGTGAACTATAACATGATCAGTGTCTTGACTTGGGCACAATGGCTTGCATATATATACATGAAGGCTGCCCTTCATTCATAAGAGCCAACTGAAAACGTTAATTGGGTATAATAGTGTTAGAATTAATAATGGTGGACTTACAGATTGTGCCAGCTTATGAGTATGTTGTGGAGGCACAGTACGTTGATATGATGGTTCCTCTTTATTCCTATGGATGCGAGAAAAAAGTGAAGAAGGCCTTATCCAGTCTCAAAGGTAAGAAAACAATATCAGTGAATGTGATTTTTCTCAATCTAATTTCCATCACATTTGGAGGTTTCTCTTGTTCTTGTTATGTGCGAATATGATCAATACGTACATGTTGGTAATATAAAAAAAAAAAAAATCAACACGTGCATGGGTCAGGGTTATGGATACACATACATTTGTGTAGGCTTATTAGATGGAGTTTCCAACTTCCAAGCTCATCACATGTTTCTTATTTTGGGTTATGCGAGAGTTCAAAGCCCGGCCCGTTTAAAACTAGTGTGGGCTTGGTCTAGGTATAATTTGTTTTAGAGAACCGAACGACAAGTAGGAGGTGGTGATAATTATTAGAGCATTGTAGTGCCAAATATCAAACAGATATTCAAACCGCAAAGTATCAATTAACCTTGTGAACTCTTGCTTGCAAAGTAAAACGCAATTAGGGGCAAAATCATTTATGTTAGTTGCTTGAAGATACTTAAGAGTGTATCCTTTTCTCTTTTTGTAACCAAGATGTCTTTTGTATTTTGAGAGACAAAATTATGCAATATGAATTTTCTAGAGAGAGCTTATATTAGATTAATAGAACGTATATACGCCATTAATATTTATGAAGGCCGGCTAGGATATTCAACTTTTTTACCTATTTTCAGCCATATATGTGCCGATAACTAACTTACTAATGATGAGTTTGATATCATGTGACGATAGGTATATACTCAGTAAACGTGGACTACAATCAACAAAAGGTGACTGTTTGGGGGATTTGCAATAAATATGATGTGCTAGCTACCATTAGAAGTAAGAGAAAAGAAGCTCATTTTTGGAATCCGGAGGACAATGCTGTATTAGAGGTCTCACTGTCACCATCATCTTCACCACCCCCACCACCGATCCTTCCTCGAAGTGACGTCAAGTCATCTTTAGCTTTAACTAAGGTTAGGTCTCTGAGTTTGAAAGCCTGGAAGAAGGTGTTCACAAGATCATACTCTTTCTAGAGAAGAAATGTGATCCATGAAAGTGAACGATTAGTTTCCTTGTGTCGGAATGAGTGTAAATCTGGGATGTTACATGTGTACCTTGTATATAATTGCTGTTTTGACTAGTTGGGCCACTTCTATTTGCTTTTGTATTTTCCCTTATAAATTAGTGCAACTATAGTGGTTCCTTACAATGTCGCACGTTTTCATTTCTAAGGAAAGTAATGTGCTCTCAATCAAAACTTCTATTCCTTTAAGCATTGGAAACGACTACACCCCTCTTTGGTAAGATAGTACTCCCTCCGGTCCTTAATATAAGTTACCAACCACTCAAATTGTACATACCAAATAATGGAGGTTAATGGAAGTTGCATAATTAAATTTGTCTTATTTTATCAAACTTTTCTATTTTTGCCCCGACCTCCCACATATATCACTATGACTCACTTCCTTTTCTCTCTCTTCATTAGTCCTCTATCTTTATGAGTCATAATAGAGTGAAACAAAAGTGAAGTGGAGGAAAAGTCAATTGAATTAAGAAAATCTCTTTTTCAATAATGAGGGTATATTGAGAAAATTTTAATAAATGAGTTAGTTAATAGTAGTTTGTGACTTAAAGCATCGTATGATAAAGGCAGAGAATAAATCTCCCAACCCTTGTGTTAAAAACTTCCAAAAAACTCTATAATCTCCTATATGCAGGATCATGCAGATCACATCTCAAAACGCAATGATAAGACCCCACCATAGCCTTACAAAATATAGTGTTACAGATGATTCTTATCCACCCATATATTAATCACAAATTTACAACTCAACCCTTATTAAGCTCATCCAAATAAACAATGTATGACCATAAGATCGTTATATGGCTGCAACATCAAATCCCTTTTGCCCAACTCCATGTGATCCACGTCATCCAATAGTCTATACTTTATTCACATTACGTGACACCATAATTAAATTTTCAAAGGCAGAAACCCACACGTTACTAATACTAGAGTTCATCACATACGGAAAGCACCTTATATATATATATATATATATATATATTCAGATTTCTGAGTGTGAGAAACGAAGGAAAGAAAGATGTTGATGGTGGTGAATATGACGGAAATGCTGGGGGCACTAACGTCGACGGTGGCCACCGTGACGGAATGGCTTATAGCGCGGCGGAGCACAAGTTTTAGCATTCTAAGGAGGAATCTTCGCTTAGCTTTTGGATCCTCGCCATCAGATTCTACTTCTTCATTTCTGGTTTATTTCTAGTAATCACCGCAACTCACAATAGAAATGGTAGGATGAGTGTTTGATTTGATTAGTAGTAATTACATAACTATCATTTCCTGATGATACGTAAGAAATGGTAGTTCACAGTGGTTCTAAATTTCTTGATAAAAAAATAGATTTTCCTCCTGTGCTATGTTGGCATGGGCAGTTAAATCCTAACCATTAAATTCATCTTTGGCTAATAATATTAAATATCTCAAAAATAATTCAGATTTAAATTATATCTTAATATTTAATTATATTGGCTAATAATATAAATATTTTAATCAGTTCAAATTAGTCTAAATTAATGCATAAATTATAAGATTATTAAATAAGCACTACTAGTTGGTAAAAAAAGCACTACAACATCATTATCTTTTTTAAAAAAAAGTAAGTGATAGAGAGGATATGAATTTTTCATTAAAAAAAAGAGGATATAACTATAATGATATGAAAAAACTATAGGTATGTTATGTTTGCTTGGGAGGAATTATTTTTGATCAAAAGCTTGGGAGGAATTATGAAAATGGAAATTGAATTGGAATTGGAAAGATAAATAAGCCCTAGGTAAAATTATTACCGCTTCTTCCTCTTATCCTGTTCCTAAAAAAACTCATTAAATATAGGAGCTGACCGTGCAACAGACTGAAGCATATTTGATATTTCCTTTTTGACGGCGAAGCTATTGGAGGACTCATTTCTCTCCACATGCCTAGCCCAAGCCTTCTCCTCCAACAACAATCTCTATTCCTTTCTTCTCTTCAATGTCCTCATTACAATTCCTTTACCTTTTCCAGCGAGTAAGTTAGTTAGTTGCTTTATAGTTGGAGGCGTACGTGCTAGCTGTTACGTAAGGTTACGGTGATCATGTTGACGACTAGGGATAAAAATACATTTTCCACCAATGAGACTGAGGAAACCCCGTTCTCATATTTTGCCGTTCAACCCATAGATGATTTACCCAATAATTCATCTTCTGCCTCCAACAATAACAGCTATCCTAACGGACATATTTCTTCTTCCAATTATGTACGTTCTTATTCTCTATCTAAGGACCCTCACACACCTCAGTCCACTTGTCTCTTTTATCCAGGTTTGCTTTCTTTATAACAAATGTGTTCTTTCTCATCATCGTTATTACTTACTGTTGTTACAATTTTAGATTAATTCTGTGCCTAATTTTTGAACTCATTATTAATCACTGCATTTTTTTCCTTTCAGGTTTTCTTCCTACAGGTTGGCCCCCTCAAGAGATAGAGCGTAATCAGCTTTTGGAGTACAGCAGAGGTAAAAAAGTTGTGTTTATCTTTATACTCCCTTCAGTCCTAAATTTTGTAGATGTTAAGGTTACAAAATATATTATTAAGTTATGACATATTTGATATATTTTTAGATTATTCATTAGTTTATTGGTTAAATAAACTAGTTTAAGGGAAAAAATTTAGGTAAATCAATTTATAACTGACTTATATTTTGCTTTCTTAGGATTTTTCAAAAAAAGTAAACTATGTCTTATATTTAGAACCGGAGGGAGTAATTCGATTGCCTGTAGTTTAAGTTATCATTGGTTCTTTTCTATTTTTTAATTTGTCATTCAAAGAGATACAAGCCTAAAGTATGACATTTTGGAAGTGAAGATAAATAATGTTACGTAAATAATTGACGGTTGTGATAATTCATTTGTTAATCTTTTAAGCCAAAACCATTTCATTCTAATGAGCTGGCGCTGTGCTGTATCGCCCTTGTTTTGATTGTAGTAGTGTTTATTATGGTGTCTACTTGCAGGACAAGACGCTGAAGGCTCAGATTTTGTTGCTGCTCTTAGAAGAACCGTTTTGGAGATCGGTCGTCCCTCTAAAATAAAGGAAAAGGGTTCAGCAGGTCTTGTTACTAGATCTTCAGTATTGAGCTGTGTGTCTCAAGAATGCGGTTCAGTTGATGATGTGAATGATGGACATTCTGGTGTTGGGAAACAAGTCATAGAAGAAAATAAATCCATGTCTCAAAACCATAATTCATCATCATATCTTTGCAAAGATGATGATGATAAATTCAGCCACACTTGGTCTCACGAGGAAGATGATTTGTTTTCACGTACTTCTATAGCAGTTGCACCCGAAAAGGCATCACCTAGTGTATTGATGACCACAAAACCAGACCATCAAGTTCTGGCTGAAAGGATGTGTGATTGTGATGTATCAGATTGGCTTCATTATTCAATAATCGTGGAAGAACATAACGATGGAGAAAGACTTATTAGTGATTTTCAGACTTGTACTCTAAAGGATGATGAACAGATAATTCCTGTACAAAATGGTGTTTTTTCCAAATCAGACTTTGGAAACCTAGGTGGACAATCACCTCAGCCTCAACAGGTATGGTATACTGTAATTTACTTCTTAGATTCAATAATAATGATGCTCAGATAACTTATTTTGCAAATGATGAGTTTCGAAATCACTGTCAATTAATGCGAAATAACAAGAAATGTTAAGTAGTGTGTCCAATATACCATAGTACATAACACCAGTGCTGCTTAAAATAAATATACAAGCTTATGAATTTGTCATTTTGGTTCATATTAATATTATTGAGTGATATTGAATACTCCCTCCGTTCCTAAATGTAAGATCACTTTAGGGATGAGAACTTATTCCTAAATATAAGATTACTTTCTAATTTGACTCGAGTTTTCCCCAAATTACCCCTATACTTCCTTCGCCCAAAAAATAGTGGTTTGAAAAATGTGATATTTTTAAAACTTAGGTGAGAGGTATTTTAAAGATTTCATGAAATCCTAACTAATTGGAATGTCTTCCTTAATCTTTCCAAATATGTTAAAGTGATCTTATATTTAGGAACGGATGGAATATTTGATTTAAGAAGTAAATTCTTTGTTTATATTTACGTTGGTTATTTGAATAGTCGTAGATTACAACGTCTGTATGTTTTCATGATGAGGGTTTTTACAGAAGTCACTTGTTAAGGAGGGCCACGTGAGCAAGATAGGACCCGAGCAAGCTGATGGAGATGCAATGGGTATGCTAGGAGACAACTTTAAGGCAGATCAAATTCAAGGATCACAACATGAAGGGGATAATTCTACTGTTTTTGGCACACACATGGAGGCTGATGAACATGAGGAGGCGTGTGTTTTGGTAAGGCCCCGCGATCTCAAAATCAAAGATCCACCAAGTTCTATTAATTATTGTGCTGATGACATTGCACCCGCAATTGAAAGGACGGGCCTAAAGACACAAAATCAAGATGAGGCATCGGAGAGTCTAAGCTTAGTAGATGATCAAGAAGTGCAATCTGGTTCGTGGCATTTGGTGGATGATCAAGATGTGCAATCTGGTTCTTGGAATTTGGTTCATGACCAAGAAATGCAATCTGGTTCTTGGGATTTGGGGGATGATCAAGAAGTGCAATCTGCTGCTTGGGATTTCGGGGATTATCAGGGACTGCAATATGATTCTTGTGATTTGGTGGATGATCTAGAAGTGCAATCTAGTAGGTCTTGTCACATGTGATCAAAGAGCTTGTTTTAGATGATTCTGATGGCTCGTTATCAGATCGGGTACTTATTTAGAGGTAGGAATGAATGACTAGTTAAACATTTGGAGGTCAGATATTTCATTGGACCGTCGCATTTGATGGAATTGGCACTTTTGCAAGGTTTTTTCTCCAAACTTTGGTAGATTAGATTTATGTCGCGAACATATATGAGGATTCGGATTTCGCCCTCATAGTTTTTTTTTTTTATAAAAAGAATTACAATATAAAACAATTACTCAGCAACAATTACTGAGTTTCTACAGTAAGATAACAAACTCAAATAAAAAACCAATAGACTATGAATCATAAATGAGGATTCGGATTTCACCCTCATAGTTTATTGCTTCATTCTTTGATATTTTATATCTATTGTTTGTGTATGGTCCTGCTATACATGCGCCGATAGTAGATAATACCACAATTCACAAGTATTACCGTTAATTTAAAAATGAAGAAGGCGAGAGAGTTAAGCATTAGTCATTTATTCTTTCTACTTTGGATGCAGGTTTCATGGTTAAGCACCTGATAGTTAGGGTGCTAAACACGTAACAATGAAATGACATTGCTTAATATAGAAGTACATCGCTTTATTATGAATGGAGCTCCAGTATGTTTATGATGGAACCACATTAATTAGTTTGCTGAACGGCAATCACCAATCTAAGCAAACTAGATGAAGCCTGAATTTTATGTATTGTATTGTTCAAAATAAGCGCAAGCTTTGCATGTATTATAGTATATCACATTTAAAGTCGGGCACAATGCATTTTTGAGATTATCCCATCTTTTCCGAAGAATTGAAAACAAAGTCTTACTATTCATTCTAAATCAACCATTATAGTAATACTTATTAAAATTTTTGATAAAAAAAAGTGTTAAAATCAACCATTATAGTAAGTGTTAAGATTTTTGATAAAAAAGTGTTAAAATCAACCATTATAGTAAGTGTTAAAATTTTTGATAAAAAAGTGTTAAAATAAAGATATATTCTGGTCAAAACGAATAAATATTTGATAAATGCTCTATCCGGTCCAAAATATAAGACCTAGTTGACTTTTTTTTGGAGAAGTTAAGGTTACAGAATATGTTATTAAATTATAACATATTTGATATATTTTTAGATTAGTCATTAGTTTAAAGGTTAAATAAACTAGTTTAAGGGAAAAAAATTAGGAAAATCAATTTATAATTGATTTATTTTGCGCTTTTTTAGGATTTTCCAAAAAAATCAATTAGGTCTTATATTTAGAACCGGAGAGAGTATTTTTATTTAGGGAAAAACTTACATCAAGTTTCTTTCTCCAGGTTCTCAAGTTCTTTTAATATAGGAGTGACAACTGGCCATTAGATTGAATGGATGATTGTTATAAAAGGACATGTGTCACTCCTATATTAAAAAAACTTGAGAATATGGAGAAATAAATTTGAACTAAGTAAGTTCCTTTTATTTATTCTTAGCTTTATCTGCCAGCTTTTTAAAAAATATATACGGGAGTGCAGAGTGTGGACGCAGGAGATAGTTTCCCCCAGGTGTTGTTCTGTCTTCTTCCGCCCTTCGAGATTATGTAATTCTGTCTTTTCCTATTTCAAAAAAAAAAAAACAAAACACAATCCATACGAGACTCAACAATGGGAGGAGACCAAATTAAGCTTGATGCGGTTATTAAGAATTTATTTTCACTGTTAAATGGATCGCTTATGAAGTAGCCTGTTGATGTATTCCAGTCTTCTTATTGATCTATTGCACCCTTTATATGATCAACAGCTGAATTATCTCTCTTGCCAAAGACTACATGTGAGAAATTTGCATTCTTTGACCTCCCGATTTTCATTTGTCGCAAGTAAAATATGACAGGATTCGAATTAGTTGAGAAGAAATTAATTTAAGCGATATCTAATGGATAATAAAATTGTCCCACAAATATTTAGAGCGCTCAACAAAATTATACAAAAACTATAAAACAAACCATACCAATGGTTAACAACATGGTGTGAGCCAAGATAATTTGGGGGTGGAACAAAGTACCAAAAAGGAGGCTCCAAAAAGCAAAACATAGCGTGTAAAGCCCCCCTCATTAATTAGTGAGTTCCATGATAGCTGCAACAATGTCTCCGTTGCTGGTCTTGAGAGCTTTGACGGCCTTGCTTCTGGACACCCCAGCCTGCGTCATTACCAAGTCAATGTCGCGAGCCTCAACTCCAGTTTCATCAACCTCTTCTTCTTCCTCATCAGGTTGTGCTTCAATGGCGGCAGCTGTGGCAGCATCTGGTTTTGCTGCCACTGATCCCATGTCTGGCATCCTGAACTGCTGAGCAGCCTGTGTCTGCAACTGTGAGCTCAAATCTTCTATTTTCGCTTCCCCAAATATAACATAGGTCTCTGAGTTTGGACTCTTGAACACATCGGGCTTTGAGATGAAAAATAGAATCTGAGACACCAAATAAGTTGATTTGTAAGATCAATCCACAAGACCAGATGCACAATCACCCATATAGCAAATTAGGTAATTAGGTAATGACTCACATTTTTTGTTCTCTTGATTGTGACCCTGCTAACACCAGTAACAGGCTTCAATCCCAGCTTCAACATGGCTTTCCTACTCTTCTTCTCACTTCTGCTTTGCTTTGAACCCTCAGTAGCGCCTGCATCTCAGAGTATAATAGTATATTCAACAAAAGCAAAGACAGCTATAACAAATTGTGGCTGGAAAACATATTCCCAAGAGCTAAAAGAAAAGGTATATGCAATCAACCCAGTTCAAAAGGCCCATTAATCCATCAAAGTTATCTTATACCCGTACTGTCAAATACAGAGTGTATCACTCTCTTCAAATCCAATATTAATTTTGAACAGCATGAAAACCCCGAGGACTTTGAATATCATCAGCTCAAGAATTAAATAGTCAATGTAACCAAAGTTAAGGCCTTTGCAACATCAGGATGTAATTCAACAATATTCCAAATTATTTTAGCCCCTGATATAAGCATACACAACTTAAGTGCCTTACACTACATATTTGTGTCAAAATCATCAACGGCTTTTCTATCAACCTACAGGATTCAGCAAACCAATAGATTTTAAGTTTGTAACCAAGCATAATCAACAAAGCGATTGGAAGTGAAGATCGCACAAAGAACACTACCTACACTTAAAAGTATAGTTGAACAGAAAAACACGTTTAATATCAATAGTAAAAGAAACTGCAACTCAAGAGGAACTAAAAATGGACCAAGGAGCTGAATGATGACCACCAGAAACATTTGGTGGCCAACAATTATTAGCTAAATCCAACTTCCAAAAATTTTCTGTCATTGTTTTTATCACATGGAAAAAACGCAGCAAAGAATATTCATACTCATAAATCAGCTAAATCCAAACGAGACAAATAAAAACAAAGCACCAAATAAGCAGTAAGCATGGATGAAACATAACCAAGAAAACTATGAAATGAAGGAAGGACAAAAAAGGAAATAAAAAAGTGTGCTAAGTAAAAACCTTGAGCATCCTCCTCCTTA
The DNA here is from genome assembly GCA_029929735.1 of Mimosa pudica. NCBI lineage: Eukaryota > Viridiplantae > Streptophyta > Magnoliopsida > Fabales > Fabaceae > Mimosa > Mimosa pudica. The sequence goes on along the minus strand of JAKELP010000004.1, from coordinate 20,453,820 downwards.
TCATCCTCATCATCGTCATCGTCCTCGTCATCATCATCTTCGTCTTTATCGTCGTCCTTCACATCCTCAACAACAGGAGTATCATCTTCCTATAAAAACAGATCAAGCACGGAAATAATTATGAACTACAACGAGAAATGAACTCAAAAGAAGCATAAAAGAAAGATAAAAAGTGACCTTGTGTTCATGGTTCTTGATTTGAGATTCTTCGGCCGACGGAAGCTGCTCATCGGCGGCCACTTCAACAACCGGACCTGGCGACATCGATAGAGATAGGGATTGCACTCTCTCTCTCTCTCTCTCTCTTCTCTCCAGGATTTTGGGTTTTATCTTCTGATATTTTGTTTTGTTGCTTATCGAAGGCAGGTTTGGAACTGGGCCTGTCAAGTAAAGGCTGGTGATATTGTGGGCTTCTTGGAGTCCATTGTTTTAGATTTGTTGGGTAATGCGGGCCCAATATTGGGTTTACACACAAAATTGTTGTAGTGATTCTGTATATGGCTCATGAAGACTTGAATGAAGAATTAAAAACTTTTATTGAATTGTGAAAGGCAGAAAGATGCCTTTAAATGAGTCGAATCATTCCATAACATTGTTTTGTTAATTTATATTTAGTTCAATTTTTTGAAGGCTATCCATGGCCTATATCACTTCCACTAGTTTGTTATTTTTTGGTTGCTATAACCATACTCTCATTTGAAGTAATACAATCGCTTACCCATTTCAAACCGATATTTAACCCCATAATACAAAATATCTGAAAAAAACGTTTCTCCATCACCCTTTTTCTCACTTTAATTACTCAAAAATGGCTCCATCTCACTAGACATGGAAGTATGGACAGGTTTGTTTGGTTTGAGGGGAGGGGAGTAGAGTAGAGATTTTTGGAATATTAAAAACATTGATGAGGATAAAATTGAGATGAGGGAATGACATTTATATTTTGATAGGCAGTGGAGAGAAAATTTAGTGAGCCCACCTCACCCTTCAAACCAAAAACAGTCTAGGGACATTCATAATAATTTCAACAGCTCCTCAGCTTTTCAAAATCTACGTCAGCACATACATCGTAACTAGCTGGGTTCAAGAGCAGAAACAAAAATAATAATAATAAGCGAACAAAAACAATAGAGATTAATGTCACCAAAGTTGTATTTCTTATAGGCGTGAGAAGCAATTGAGGAGTTGACCGAAAAATGAAGCAATTGAGTGAGACAAAAAAAACGGGCAATGTATTGGATTCTTAGTCTATCACAGTATCACACCACTTGTCCTATCAAACATACTCATAAAGTTTGTTTAAAAGCTTGATGGGTGTGCGGTTTTATGGTTACACGAGGAAACATGAATACAGGGAACAAACACAGATACAATTAGTGGGTCTTAAAGAGTTCTAAGCAGTGTTCTTGGTCCAAATTCCTACTCCAGAACTTGTTATAGTATTCGGCGTAGGTGAATCCCCTATATATGGCTTCTGATCCACTTTCCATCACCTCCTTTGCCGGACTGATCAATGCATCATCAGATGGACAAAGAAACGAAGCCACAGAAAGCCTTGGCTTCTCCGCATTCACAACAGCCCTATGCCACACGCTCTTGTAAACCCCGTTACTCAGTGCCTGCAAATGTGATTAAACCACCTCAACAACTAAACAATCAACAACACCGGAACGTGAAAATCCTCACAATATTTCGATCAAAAAAAATCTTCACAATATAAATAAATTGATAATATTTCATGTTAACTTTAAGGATTCCAAATAAATTAGATTGTTTTTATTTGTTATTTAAAAAAATAATTTATTTTCAAAATATATTTTGACATGTCCTCAATTTAAAAATGCATCGATGTCTCCCACATATTCTCTTTCATCTTCATGCACATTCAATCAACTTTAATACATCAACATTAAAGAGACATTATGAGTATATTGTTACGGAGGGGATACCTTATCTTATGATCTAAATATAAATAACATATGTTAAAATGTAATGGTTTATTTTACTTTAATTACTAAAAAAATAGTCAATTAGCTCTGAGCAACACATACCTGGAGCTGATCGCCTATGTTGATGACGAAAGCATGAGGATGGGGGTTGACGGCGAGCCATTGGTGGTCTTTAAGGACCTGTAGGCCAGAGACTTGGAGGTCTTGGAGGAGTATGGTGAGGGCATTGGGGTCGGTGTGACCCGGTAGCCCATATGTGAGTTCGGGTTGTGGACAAGCAGGGTAGTAGTTGACAGCCATGTGCTGCCCTTGGTCTCCCAAAACATCTTTGATGTAATGTTTGTCAAGGCCAAGGCTCTCCCCTATCTTCTCTTCTATTCTCATCCCCAATGCCCTTACTTCTTCGCAGTATCTTCTCACTGTTTCCCTGCTCGTGCCACGTCAAAGTGTGATCTAATAGGACCAAGCTAGACTATAATTGAAATGAAACTATGTTTGCTGACAAATAGCAGTGTTCAAAGGATTCGCAATGTGGCATGTTAGATTAGTCAATTAGCTAGTCTACTTGAACAACAACATTGTAGCAACGTTAACGGGCCTGGATTCGTCTCTAGTGTGTGGTTTTTTTAAAATTTTGGGCTTCCATTCCCATGATTCACCCAATAAAGAAGAATGATGGATGGATTCAAAATTTATAAAAAATTAACTAAGATGGGTTTTTTGAAACTAAATGTATAAATATTCATATTCATAGTTCTTCAAAAATAATTTCTGACTATGATCTAGTTATATATAAAATTTTTCGAAAACTAAATGTGACATAATTAAAAAATGAATTTGATGTTATCAACAATAAGAGATTATATTCTGGCAAAAAAAGAAACAATAAGTCCTTTGGCAAAAAAAAAAAACAATAAGACATTATATGATTTATATCATGCGCATGGGACAGTAATACTACTTTATTCATTGAAGAATGGCAAATTAATTAGTATAAAGCTCCTACAGCTCTAGAAGTTGGAGCCATACTAACAAGGTCATTGTCTCCCTACGCTAGGCTAGGCTAGATTGGCCTACGAGGAGGCACTACAAATGATGCGAATTAAGATGACGAGAGGTGGGGGAAAAGATGATGAGATGCGATGACGTCATCGAGGAGAGATGAGATGATGTTAGCAGACAGAGCCCAAAACTAGAGGTTACTCTCATTTTGTCATCTTCCCCGGGCACTATTTCCCTCTCCCGCCAATCACTCCTCCCACCTCCCCCACTTTTGTTTTTTTCTCCAATTTTGAATTTGAATTACTATATTAAATTTATTTTATAAGAGTTCAGCACTTCATGACACAGTATTCACAATGAAAGATATAAAAGTTAGTTGGTTATCTTAAGTTAAATTTTTTCCCAATTTACCCATATTTATTATAGTACTACTAAGAGAGAGATATATAAACATTAATAAATATAAAAGAGAATTTAGAGTAAAATAGAAAAAATACATTAATTGTTGAAAAAATGTAAGATAAACTCATATATTTTAGACTAAAATCATTTAAATTTTAGACTCTTATATTACAGCTCGAAGGAAGTAACTATCAATTTACATCTCACTTTCATTGTTTTTTGAGAAAAAACATGAAAAATGCACTGAAATCCTGAATGAATCACTCCATTCCCTCGTAAAAATCACAAATATAAGATGTTAGGGAGAAATAAGAGATTTACATATTTAACTTAATATGTACACCCTCATTCGAGCTAGCCTTTTTTTTGGGTGATTTGTACATTATTATATTAAACTAGTAAATAGTTAATAAAGTAATAAGAAATATCCGTTTAAAACTTACGAAATAAGGCATTTTCAATAATAGCATTATACCTACAAGTTCAAAATAAAGAATTAAAGATCTTCTACTTTATGATAATAATATTCTATTTTATTTCAACACTTCACAACATTGATCTTATGTTGGTAAGAAGAATATGGAGTGATTTACTTATTTCTAAAATATTAACTTTAAGTCCTAAATTTGTATTTTAAACTTGTATATACTATATACCATGATAAGTCATCAAGGATATTCGTGTATTTTGACAAGATATGCAAATTCTATATTGTTTCCTCGAGTCTGTAAATATTTGATTTGATTTTTTTAATTCCATAAGGATTTTTATAATATACGCTATAAAGTGACAAAATTAAAGACAAACCATTTAGCATAACGTGACTAATGCGGCCAAAACTTTAGGCGGTGATAAGTGGAGGAAATTGAAGACGACGGAATCAGAACTTGCCAGAACATTGACATAGTTGGTTTCAAAATAAGAAATTGTCATCTTCTGCTATAATCTAACTAAGGCCCATATCCACACATTTGAGTGCTTTCCACAATTAAAAGATCAGATCTATGAGCCAAATGTTCATCTAGAGCTAGAAGACAGGTTATGAAATCGGGAAACTCTGCGGTGCTTTCATGTTAATTAATAATTTGAATTTTGAACTGCTTTTCACGGTTTCACCAACCCCTTATTTTGTTGTCTCTCTCAGCTAACTGACAATTCATTGCTTCAAAATCGCAGTAGCGCACATGGCAAAGCATCCTAAGGCCTAAGCAGGGTGGAAAAGTCAATGTCATTTTTTTAATTATTTTATATATATGTTATTATTATTTGAAAAAATTAAACAAGGTAAGCACTCATTGAATTTAATTAGAGCCTTGAACAAACACTTCCGTTTGCTCATCATACGAGAAGAGTGTGATTAGTTAACCTAAATGTATGACAATAATAAGAATCCTCTTTTGCCCTATACTATATTGAAGGAAAACTGAGCTATCTATTAGGGCCATGTGCTCAACAATACCTAAGCCCTAAATGTTCTACATGCCTATTTTTCTATAAAAAAGATGGAATAATAAATGTAACTATATAATACACAATCTCCTTACAACATATAGACAACGCTCTACGTGGTTATATAGAATTTACAAAATAAGCTTGTATCATTAATATTTGCGCTCAATCTTAAAAATATCGAATCTTATCAAAGATTTCAAGACAGTGTCAGAGAATGTACTAAAATAAATTATGAGACAAACAAATTGTTTATAACTACATGCAATAGACATTAAGTGGTCCCAATTATCACAGTGACGTCGTCGTATGAGTGAATTCATTGAACTAGAATGCTACCCTAACACTCAGAATGTTTCATCAAGGCCATAAAAGCAAGGGACAAAATCATCCCGTAAAACATAAGACTCTGAATTCAATGGTTCCATTCTCCCCATCAATTGCAAAAGGCGATGGGTTCTAACCAAAAAAGGGCAGAATCCAATGTCGTGAATCACAATAAAGTCTTGAGAGGATCTCAAGATGCCAAACAAGACATGAAATCCATTCATGCCAATAGTGGATAGAAGAGACAGAATCTAAGGTCAGGGACTTGGTAGAAACAAGAGAGTGACTTACTTGAAGGAGGAAGGGTTAGAAGGCCACTCAGGCAAATACTTGTCCAAAGGATGACAATGGAGCCTAAGATAGTCTCTCCAATTATGGATCTTCTCCTTCTTCACATTAAAACTGGTGGACAATCTCATTGTCTTTGAGGGATCATCCGAGTACAACTTCATCTTCTCCTCCACTGGCAGCTTAAAGAACTCATATGCCACCTCTAACATATTTTTCACCACATCTTCAGGCACCCCATGACTAATCACCTGCATAACATTGTTATTAGTGGTGAGATCAGAAAACATGATGCATGAACATGGAATATTATTATTGAAGTGACTAATTAAAGACCTGGAAAAAGCCATAGGATTTGCAGGCATCACGAATTTGAGAAAGAAGAAGGGATCTGTCAGGAGAAGCAAGGTCGATGATGGGAACATCTTGACAGGTAGAGACATCGGAAAGACGAGGCCGGTCGGATTCTGGTCGGATGTAACTTGCTGGCAAGGTGGAGAAGGGGACACCGGAGGACAGGACCTTGGTCTCCATTATATTGATAGAATATGAAATAAAAAATTTGCAAAATTTGGCGCAGTGCTAGTGGAAAAAGTGATAAGAGGAGGGGACTAAAAAAAATAAATTAAAAGGAAGTAATGATGATAATATGATATAGCCTCGGTGCTATGCTTAGTGCTAAGCCGTAGGAGCTATGGGCAGGAGATAAGCTGCTTCCATAACATTCATTTATATAATGAACATGACTTTGCTTGGTTCCTCTGTATCAATTTTCATTGTCCTCATTGACTTGTACAGTTTAGCTCCCCGGTCAACACTGCTGTTTACATTTTATTGGGTGCATATATGTGTCATGTGTAGGTAACGTACATACAGTGCCACACCAATCATGATTCACGAGCAACGGTACTGATTGGATTATAATTAAAGACAAGTTTGAAAACTTGCAATTACAGTGTAAAATAAAAAAAAAAGTAGCTTTAACAATTTTTACAGTTATGTTGTTTTTAAAATTATTTGACTTGGATTAGTTTGGATCCCAAACAGATTTTGATCTAATATGAGATTATAATACTCTTGTTCGGATTAGAGTTCGAGAAACACAATCATGATCAGTCCAAATAAACACGATCATGTAAATGGAGAATAAATTTCATCTCACACATACTAATCTTGAACGAGCTTTATCATGATCAAGTTGATAAGGTACACGGTTCCTAGATATAAGATACTGTCAATATTTTAGAAAAATCCTGAGAAAATTAAATAATTTATTTGTAAATTGATCTAACTAAATTTTTCTTTAAATTAGTTTACTTATTTATGTTCATAAATATAATATTTTTTTCAAAGTTTTCTCACATTTTCCAGGAATGCAAGCAAAAGAGGAGGTGCATGAATAAAGGTAGGGATTATAGTGTTTTATATATTAATATTATGTGATTTTAAATAATTTAAATATTTTTAATATGATCATGTTAGATAAATATGTCTTATATTTAATAATGGATGGTAAAATTCAATAATACACGCTATATACATTGCATTAAGTAGATTTTACTGCTAATATAAGCATGAACTATTCAATTTCAAATGAATTTTTCCCTGGCAAAAATTAAATTCCAGTCTTGAGTTAATAACACTCGGTTGGTATTGCTACACTTAGGAAGGCAAAAGCTAGTACCTTTAACCCGATGTAGCGCTCAAACTACCCTTCAAATCGTTACTCTAGCAGCAACCTATGGATCAGGTGTTTCGGCCTCTACTTACAGTCTGGAAGATGAACTCCGATATTTGCAATGAAATGAGGAAGTTTTTTTTTTACCATATGAAATAAGGAAGTTTGAAATCGGGAACCAAATCACTTGAAATGATAAAGGCTGCTTAAATCTTACTCTCTCTGGTCCTAAATATAAGACCTAATTGATTTTTTTGGAAAATCCTATAAAAAAGCAAAATAAGTTAATTATAAATTGATTTACCTAATTTTTCCCTTATATTAGTTTATTTTACCTATAAACTAATGTATAATCTAAAATTATATCAAATATGCCGTGATTTAATAGTCTATTTTGCAACCTTAACCTCTCCAAAAAAAATCAATTAGGTCTTATATTTATGACCGGAGGTAGTATTTTTTTTCCCAAGCCCATCCTCTGCCTCTATTTACTCTGTATCATTGTGTAATTGTCCTGTCCTGTGTAATCTGTCTCGCTCACGACTTCAAGAAACGGGTTGAGAGTGAAGAACGTTCCCGGTCAAATGAACCTTATATCAACAGTAAATTCAAACGTTTTTTAAATCCATTTGAGCTGTGTTCTATGTTTTAGTTATTTTATCAAACACCTTAGCTTGAATATGCAAATGAGTCGATTTTATTAGTATTAGAAGTAATAGAAGAAAGATTCCCCTTAATTTTAAATGCACTATCTACGTTAAAGACAAGCAATAATGTAGCTGTATGTAAAAAGCCTATGACATCCAAGATAAAATAAGTTGACTACAAAAACCAGTCGCTAGACTGTTTGTAAGTTTGTGTCGACTGAGGATAGGTCTACGGAATAAGAGTATCAAACAATATGTGGCCAAGCGTACTTCTATGCTGTTATGATTATGAAAATATTAAAATATAAGTAAACCAGAGAAAGAAGGTAGATTAAGAACAAGACAAGAAAATAGGATAGGAATCTTTCAGTCTCACTTTTACTTCAAGGGTACAGATACCTTGTACATGGTTTGGTCATAAAATTGATAAAGGTTAAGGGTAAAAAGTTACATATGTGAATTTGTAAAAAACTATAGTCCAACACCACCAGACGTTTTTTTATATTAAAAGTAATTATGAACTTCTAAACTAGACTCAAAAATCATATTTATCATCATAAGGGTACAAAATACACATAAAACTTTGTCAAAAACTTGTCTAACATCAATCGCCCCTTTTTTCATAAATAACACAAAGCACTTTTATTTGGATTATACATATAGATATGACTTTTTAACCTAAGTTGAGAAAAGTTCAGATTTATAACTATTTTTTATAAACATAAAAAAGCAATTGGATTGGATGAATCTTTTGAGAAAATCATATTTGTATATATTTGACCCAAAACCCAAATATTAATGGCAAAAACCATGACATTTACCATTATAAGCTATCCTCGATTTGTTTGATATGATGTTTTATTTAGTGCATTTAGAATGCAAATAACGTAAAGAAATCTTAAAAAGGAGTACGGACATCCACCACTCACCAGCATATAATTTCAAACCCCATATGAGCGCAGTGCTGGCATCCCTTCATGTGAGTATGCGATAATTATGTTCTTTTCATTGAAAAAAAAACAAAGAAGAAGAACGCAGACAGCTGGGCTGCTGAACAGCTGAAGCTGAACGCCATAACTACCTTTTTTAATGATAAAGAAATGTATGCTTTATTCAAATGCATTTCTTATGTGGTTTAAACATTAAAGGTCTTCCGATCTATTGATATAAATGTAAAAATACGTTCACATCCTTATTTTAAAGGTAACGGCTGTTTCACACAAACTATTTTTTGGGTTAAGGGTCAAATCTAGCACTCTACTATTGCCAAAAGTTCACCCAACATAAACAAGTATTCGATAACTCAAATGTAGCACACATCTTTTAAAAAATGGCTCAAATCTAGCATTTCCGTCAACTTTAACGGGTTTTACTTGACCATGCCACGTCACCCTCCACGTCGCTCAGTTTTGCCACGTGGCATGCCACGTCACCCAATGGGCCCACTCACTATCCATTATTGGGTGACATGGCAGGCCACATGGCAAAATTGAGTGACGTGGCGGGTGACGTGACATGGTCAAGTCAAACTTAACGGTCAAACCTGTTAAAGTTGACGGAAATGCTAGATTTGAGCCATTTTGAAAAGATGTGTGCTACATTTGAGCCATCGAATTCTTGTTTATGTTGAGTGAACTTTTGGCAATAATAGAGTGCTAGATTTGACCCTTAACCCTTATTTTTTTAAACAAAAATAATAAATTGAATGCTAGCTCCTGCGCATCACACGACAGTGGCAATAATATACATTTTTTACTCTATTTGTTTTTAAATATAAGACACAAAAAAATTTTTTTTTAGAGAACACTAAGAAAATCACAAAATTGCTCATTTAATTGTAAACTGTTTGACTTTTTTCTCTAAATTAGATGATTTTTTTAAAAAAAAATACTACCTCCGGTCCTAAATATAAGACCTAATTGACTTTTTTTGGAGAGATTAGGGTTGCAAAATATGTTATTAAATGATGACATATTTGATATCTTTTTAGATTATCAATTAGCTTATAGGTAAAATGAACTAGTGTAAGAGAAAAAATTAGGTAAATCAATTTATAATGAACTTATTTTGCTTTTTTTAGGATTTTTCAAAAAAGTCAACTAGGTCCTATATTTAGGACCGGAGGGAGTAACATGCAACTTACACAAAGTATATTATAGTCAAAGTGCTCATTTATTTTACTTATTTCTAAAAAAACTCAACTATATATGGCTTATATCAGGAATTTTTTTTTTATCAGGAGCTTATATTAGGAATTGACAAATAACTATGCAACTCAAATTAGTTTCTAAGACAGACCCACATTAGTGAAGAAGAGATTGGTGAAAGGTGTGGCATTGAAGCATGATAGGAAAAGGGAGGTGGCGTTTTATGGGAATGCCGCCATTTTCAATTCATCGTGTGGCCATTTTCATTCACGCACTGTGCTGTGGTTCATATTTATTAGACGGTGGATTAGTAGTACCTCTCAAGCACGCTCCTTTTAATCTTTAATTCCCTCCTCAATTGGGAAAATGACAGGAAAATGCTAATTGAATTTCATTTGGACAAATAAGGTTCTCCAATTTCAACTTGGACAAATAGGGGATTGTCCAATTCCAACTTGGACAAATAAGGGACAATCCCTTATTTGTCCAAAATGAAGTTTGTGTGAAATGACCCAAATGCCCCGTCTTATTTCATCAGATTATCACCCCTTTTATCTTCATAGAATGCTTCCCTCTTGTTCAACACAAAAAGAAACCTAGAACCCAGCTTCCTTCATCTCCTTAATCGAACCAAACTTCATTCTTCTCCGTCCAATCCAGCTCCCACTGACTTGTACATTTGAACGACTTGAAACGAAATAGGAGAAGAAAAACTTGAACAATCACGAACTTAGGAAAAACTCGGACCTGGATTTTGATATGCGAACTGAGATTTGGAACTTGGGTAAACAGTCAAAATTCGCTTCTTCTTCATCAAACTCATCAAGCAAAAATCGTCGGTTTTAGTTTTCATTATGAGAAAATGGTGTGCTCGATTCCCGTCCTCTTCCTTTTCATTCTGTTTCGCTTGTTTGCTGTGATTGTGAGTAATATAAATATTATGTGTTTATTTTAGAGTAATTGCTCATTTAATATCATAAAGCACTTTGTATTGGTGACCCCGTCAACATTAGGTATCTGTATCCTATTTCCTCGTTTATTCTTCTCTTGCTGCTACTTTCATATGTTACAGGCAAAATGTTCCTACATTTCAAACAAATGGTGTTTCAGATGCTCTCCTTTTAATATTTATTCCCTTCAAATGTATACTCATGGATTGGATATGAAGGAAAATTATACACTTGAGCTGTCATCATCGTGGTATTTTTGCTGTAACTTCACTGTTTTACTTCAAATAATGTTTGATTGATGCTGATGGGCTATGAATTACTATTTCTCCTTGCAGGAAAACAGCTTTGATGTTGGCCCTTTTTGAATACTTAAAAGATAATTACACAGTGTGTTTGGCTGGACTTATGATGAAGAGTAAGAATAATTGACGAAGGCTGCATTTGATGAAAAATATTATAATGCACAAGATGCTGACTTAGGCTTTTGTGGTGATGAAGTTGAGATAGAGAAGCCTGATTTTGCAAAGGAGGATGAATTGCTTGGACTTGCTAAAGACTGAGACGTGTGTGGATCTTATGATGGGTTCTGTGCTGCAAGAGAACGGGCATTAAAACAAAATATGGAGCTATGGTGAGGCGCAACACAAGACAACGCTCATAGTTGGAGAAAGTAAGAAAGCAAAAACAAGAAGGTGATTAAAGTCAGGACAAGATTTTTTATCGTTTTCACTTTTGAATTAAGAGGGGTGTTTTAGATGTTTTTCACTTCTCATTTATGTATTTATGGATTATTGAATTGGTTAATAACTTCTTATTTATGTAAAGCAGACACCTACTTTAGAAGTACAATTTATGAAGCTACCAGTTACAATTTATAACCATGTTAAACCCAAATTAACTACCCAAGTTTGGCAATTTACTACGCAAGTAGCACAATTCACTACTTTAGTATCACCGCTAACTGTCGTGTTTTGAATTGGTAACCATTTTAAGACCTGAGTAGCTACTTGACTAAAAAAACAAAACATCATATAAGCATTGTCTTTCACTACGCAAGTATCGTCATTCACTAATTTAGTATCGCTATTAACTGTTGTGTTTTGCACTGGTAGCCATTTTAAGCTCTGAATAACTACTTGACTAAAAAAACATCGTTCACTTCTTAAGCATCGTTTTTTACTACTTAAGTATCGTCATTACTTCTTTAGTATCGCCATTAACTGCCTTGCTCTCAACTTTAGTGAAAAACAAAAAAGTTATTCACTACCCAAGAATCGCAATTCACTACCCGAGTATAGCTATTTACTATCAAAGTATCGCAATTAACTGTCAAGTTTTCCCTTGGTTAGCACCTTTGATTAACTACATGCCTGAAAAACAAAAAGGTTATTCACTGCCCAAGAATCGCAATTCACTACCCAAGTATCGCTATTTACTACCAAAGTATCGCAATTAACTGCTAAGTTTTCCCTTGGTTAGCACCTTTGATTAACTACTTGCCTGAAAAACAAAAAGGTTATTCACTGCCCAAGAATCGCAATTCACTACCCAAGTATCGCTATTTACTACCAAAGTATCGCAATTAACTGCTAAGTTTTCCCTTGGTTAGCACCTTTGATTAACTACTTGCCTGAAAAATAAAAAGGTTATTCACTACCCAAGAATCGCAATTCACTACCCGAGTATCGCTATTTACTACCAAAGTATCGCAATTAACTGTCATGTTTTCCCTTGGTTAGCACCTTCAACTAACTGCCTGAAAAACCAAAAGGTCATTCACTGTCCAAGAATCACAATTCACTACCCAACTATCACTATTTACTACCAAAGTATCACAATTAATTGTCACGTTTTCTCTTTTGTCAGCACCTTTTGCTAACTACTTGTCTGAAAAACCAAAATGTTATTCACTACCCAAGAATCGTCATTCACTATTCAAGTATCGCCGTTCACTACCGAACTTTCGCAATTTACTGCCAAGTTTATAAAAATGTCTTATTTTTTCGCCGGAAAAATATCATTCACTGAAATTGATAAAACAATTTTATACAACTTGAAGAGATAAAAGAAAACTACTAATCAAAAAATAATCCTCAATTTTAACATAGAAAGTGAAAACATTAATATTGCCTCAAATGAGGTATATTCTCAACAATAGTGTAACAACTCCATTCAATCAAATTACATTTTCCTTCAAGGTAGTCCAATAATGAAGAGTTTTCTATCAGAGCTCCATTTACCCATAGACGTAGTGGGTATGGTTTGTGAAGAACCATGTACAATATATCTTCCTTGTTCTTGTTACTTCTTTCCATGCTTTGTTGGACCATTTGAGCTGCCTCCTTTAGTTTCCTTAAAAACCAAATACCAAGAACTACCAGTACTAACAAAGCTTGATGAATTAAGCTCCCTCAATTAGCATTGCATTCCACATGCCAAGGTTTTAATGCCTATCTCATCAAAAACCAAATAATCTCGTTCAATTACTCCACACTAGGAGTACAATTATATCAAAGACCTTTTAGGCATTCCATCAAACACTTACCGAGCAAGTCTTACTTCTCCACACTTAGCATACATATCAACAATTGAACTCCCAACAAACACATCAATTCAACAAAAGAATTGAAGAACAAGTAAACGAGAAGTAAACGAAGCTCATTTTGGGAAAAGAAGATAAAACAGAGCTCCAAGTAATGCTTCATTTATGTGGGGCCTCTTCAAAAACTTGACTTGTAAAGAGGGGAGCTGTGATTTTGAACAGAGATTAATAAGATGGTGGAATATCAGAGGGATGGTTTGGATTCTAGCTTTGATAATATGAGCGTGAAGTTGAAATCCCTTGAGAATATACATTGAGCGAGTTGTGGAAAGGAGTTCGCGATGTTTCTATAATTTTGCTTTAAGCTGTAAACGTTTAAGAGAGGTCTGAGGAAGTTTTGGCAAAGAGAGAGTTGATCCAAAGGAGCAAGCTTTCTACTGAGGTACATATTGTCGATGATGAAGCATCAGGATGAGGATGAATGAACCATCAGCTCATTTTGCATAGTGCTCACACAATTAATTATAAGAGGGAGGAGAGTGAAGGATTGTTTTGTCATTTGGCATAAACTTCATTTGGACAAATTGGGGATTGCGCCTTATTTGTCTAAGTTAGAATTGGAGACCCCATTTTGTCCAACTTAAATTCAAGTGTCATTTTATTGTCATTTTCCCTTAATCTTTAATTCCCTCCTCAACTCTGCTTCCCCTGTTTCGGTCGGCATACATGATATCACTAATGGGATAGGACAAACTTATTTCACATCCCATGTTTAGTGACAGTAAAATTATCATAGGATATAACAAAAGTGGGGATAAGACCGTGATGAGACATTTCATTAATTTTTCTTTAGAGGATTTAGAGGTCTGAATCTTTTCCTTTTCAAGTCATCGTGTGACCTTAATAAAATTCATCGTGATGAGACATCTCATATTTACCAATATAACAAGACAGCGACCTTAGTAAAATCTTTTCCTTTTCCACTGTCTTTTGGACATTGTTATATGTATAAACTCTCAAATTTACTTTTTACATGTCCTATATTAAAGTGTCCTATGTTTATAATATTTTATAAGGTTAGAACTTTTAATAAATTTTGGTCACGCTCCCTATACTTTAAAACCAGTAGTTTGCATCCTTAAAATTACAGTTAATTTTATTATTTTCACTAAACTTTAAAATTGATAGTTTTGTTTCTTAGTCTTTCATTCATTTTGGTCTTGATCCTTAAATTTTTAAAACCTACTCCTTCCGGTCTTAAATATAAGACACAGTTGACTTTTTTGGAAAATCGTAAAAAATCAAAATAGGTCAATTATAAATTGATTTAACTAATTATTTCCTTAAACTAGTATATTTAACCTATAAACTAATGAATGATCTAAAAATATATCAAATATGTCATGATTTAATAACATATTTTATAACCTTAACATCTCCAAAAAAAGTTAACAACGTCTTATATTTAGGACCGGAGGTGGTATAAAATTATAGACAGATGGTTATATATTGTACAATGTTGATATGCTGAAACCACCAATTTAAAGTTTAGGAACCAAGAGCAATATTAACTTAAAGTTCAAGCACACTAACATTAAAATTACTGATCAAAGTTCTGGTTTTTAAACCCAAAACTGAACAAAGGTTCAAGTACCAACCAAAAGTTGTGTTATTTTTTATTAAGCATATGTAAGCAATATGATGATACGTTTTTATATAAATAATATATATAAAAATTCTTAGTTTTACCTTTAAAAACTGTAATGATATCCTTACAAAATAATATTCGGGTAAGCCAGTTTCACATCATGTATGAAAGTGAACACCCTTATCCTTACTTAAATTAAAGATTGCGAAGTTCTTTTACTGAGGATTTTCAATTATTGGTAAATATGACTAGACAATCAAAAACATCACCATGTTCATGAAACCAAATGCTGGCACGAGGAAAATGCTTGCTGAGAGCATCCATGACAAGTGCACTGGAGGAATCGTGCAAGGAAGAACTTCTGTATTTATTGAGGCCAAGCAGCCAGTTACTTCAACTATCCATCGTGGCATTCATCAATCTCTTACTCATGAAATTAAAAAACATACAATCAAATTCTGTCCATACATGTAATATGATATATACCGCATGATGTCATCGTTATCAGCACTTTTTGTAACCTTGTTTACAATCATACACTGTTAAAGATTATGATGTATCACGGTTCATATTTCTTTTTAAATGATATGCTGGACAATTTGCTACTTTGCACTCAAAGACAGATTAGACAAACAAAATCCCCCTACTTTCACCCTTCTGCATTTTTAACCCACGCGTTATTCACCTGGACACGAATTTCAGTCTCACAAGCCGCATCACATAAATAAGAGAGGAGGAGCTTTTCTGAAGAGTTGTTGTTGTTCACAAAACGTGTCTTGGTATTGGGACTTTTGTTTGGGTAGAAAAATAGAACAGTCTCAATATGAAGCATTATTGGGCCGTTTTATCAAAAACCTACATTTTAGGGTTGGGCTTCAGAGTATTATAATAAACCCAATGTCTGCCTGAAGCCCGCATGAGCCAGCTGAAGAAGACCTGATAGTGTTTTTTTTACTAAAGTAGACAATATATGCCCAATTTGAAGCAATAGTGGGCCAATTAAACCAATGTCTACCCCCAAGCCCGCATGAGCCAGTTGTAGTCTTGTAGACCTATGGTGTTTTTCGGCCCAAAGTAGACCTATGGTGTTTGATGTATCCATCTATGTGAGAAATTCTTTCATGAATCCGACTTTTGGTTAGAAATATTACAATCATATTGAATGAGATAGATTTTGTAAGTGGTGGTTAGTGGTCTTATTGTGTATACAAAGGGTTTTAGCCTAAATATTAAAGTGTGTGAGATTAAGAAAGTCTACATCAATAACCAAGAGGGAGAGAGTTAACTTGGTATCTCACCTCAAGACAAGACTCTAGTGTTAGGGAATGATAAATACACCACCTCAAGTGAAAGATGGTTATCATCTCATGTGAGAGAAGTTTAATCTACCCGAGTGGGCTGGTTGTTTTTTTTGTATTATTCAATATCAATAACAAGATTTTCATCGCTTGTCTTATTCCTTTTTCATGTCAACATTGACAACAAGTGTGTAATGCAATATCAATTAAACAATTAAGGTCTAGCAATGATAAGAAACTTTCACCTAGATCTCATATTTTATGGGTTTCTTATTCTAAAAGTTGAAATTCTTGTTAACTGGTTAGACAACATGAAAGAGAAAATATGGTTCATCTAAATATGTCCCATTTCTTGTGAGAAATTCACACTCTAACATCCCATCTTCTAAAATTAATATTGAAAAATTACAAAAGATTACCTTTTTAAATTTCAAAATCCCCAAAAAAATTAATTAGTTGAGTATATATACTCTTTTCATGTAATCAAAAATAAAATATACACTTTAAACGAAAAAAATAAAATATACACTCTTTTCACTCATAATTATAATATCATTTTATCTTTTTTCACTCAAAACTAATTATCCCACTAATAAACTACTCTCTTACTATCTAATTACACATCTTATATATTATAAATAAGTCATCTAACTCGCTCCCTAACTTTTAAATAAAAGGTTCAAGTGATTATGACGAGATGGAAGGAGTATTAACAAGTACAAAAATCATGTATGATAAACTTTGAAATGTATAATACTCCTACCACACGTTTCTCATTTCTGAATGAACACTTTGAATTTAATAAAAAATATTAAACCATATAGTTAAGAGTTTAAGACTTAAGATGGTCAATAATGTTTTGATAAAAAAAATAAGATGGTCAATAATCCAAGTCTAACATGAAAAGGCAGTGCGTGGAAAAACGAAACCCAGTCCAGTCCCTTCGTCAATCCATGCGTTCTACTTCTACACACCATAGCATTCCGCGAAGCCCCTTTTAAACTCTCACTCTCTTCCCTTTCTCTGGGAATCCCCAAATCCCAAAATGAAACCCTAACTAACTTCTCATTTCAACAATGGAAAACTCGACTCAAGAATCCGCCCTCACATCCCAACACTCCATAACCTACGACTCCCCCTTCCCCATCTACGCCATGGCCTTCTCTTCTCTCTCCTCCCCCCTCCACAAAATCGCCCTCGGCAGCTTCATCGAAGATTACAACAACCGCGTCGACATCATCTCCTTCCATAACTCCGACTCTTCCTCTCTCTCTCTCCGCCACCACCCTTCTCTCTCCTTCGACCACCCTTACCCTCCCACCAAGCTCATGTTCCACCCCCACACTCATTCCTCTCTCCTCAAATCCTCCTCCGATCTCCTCGCCACCTCCGGCGACTATCTCCGCCTCTGGGAGGTGAGGGACAATTCCGTGGAAGCAATCTCGCTTTTGAATAACAGTAAAACCAGCGAATTCTGTGCGCCTTTGACTTCCTTTGATTGGAATGACATTGAGCCCAAGAGGATTGGGACTTCGAGCATTGACACCACTTGTACTATTTGGGATATTGAAAAGGGTGTTGTGGAGACTCAGTTGATTGCTCATGATAAGGAGGTTTATGATATTGCTTGGGGGGAGGCTAGGGTTTTTGCTTCGGTTTCTGCGGATGGGTCTGTGAGGATTTTTGACTTGAGGGATAAGGAGCATTCTACTATTATTTATGAGAGTCCTCAGCCTGATACGCCTTTGCTTAGGCTGGCTTGGAATAAGCAGGATTTGAGGTATATGGCGACGATATTGATGGATAGTAATAGGGTTGTGATATTGGATATTAGGTCTCCCACTATGCCTGTGGCTGAGTTGGAGAGGCATCGTGCTTGTGTGAATGCCATTGCTTGGGCTCCTCAGAGTTCTAGGCATATTTGTTCTGCTGGGGATGATTCTCAGGCTCTTATTTGGGAGTTGCCTACTGTGGCTGGACCCAATGGGATTGATCCCATGTCTATGTATACTGCTGGCTCTGAAATTAATCAGCTTCAGTGGTCTCCTGCTCAGCCTGATTGGATTGGTATTGCTTTTGCCAACAAGATGCAGCTTTTGAAAGTTTGAGGTGAGAATAGCACTTTCATCATGTACTGAAGCATGGATTTTGTACACAGAAAAAGTATGTTGTTCAACTCTTAGATGGTAATTCCTAGTGCTTGTACACTGTGAAACTCCTCAGGCCATTTTAGTGATGTTTTCTTTTGTGTGTTTGGTCATCTTTATGGAAAATATATCAGCCTCATGAGTAAATTTTGTGTTTACCAAAACAATGATCGCAACATTCTGTTTTAGATCCAACTTGGAGTTCTTTGTAATTTCTTATTATTTTATTACCTGCCTAAAGTTGATCCTCTCTTGAATATAATTATCAAACGTCATGTGTAGTGCTACTTGAAGACATTTTCCTGTTGGTCTCATCGTTTACTTTGTGCATGGCAATATTTGCAGAACATTTCATTGAATATTTTAGCTATGGCTCCTCATTTTCTCTTTAAACCATGCCTGTCGGAAAATGCTAGCTGGACATAGTGTGTCCTTTTACCTACTGGTCTATTTAGAATCTTTTTTGGACCGGGACCATTAGTACTTGATCAAAAGTCTGACAAATTACAATCACTCACCTTTTCCTGGTTGAAAATAGAAAGAAATTATTCAATTTACCGAATCAAAGCATGGAGTGGGGACAAAAAGTCTCTCCAAGGCAAAATTTTGAGAATGGAAGGACAATGTAAAATGGCCCACACTATCCATGGTAGGTTGGAATTTTTAATTTGATCAAGGACTTCAAAGACTGGCTGCTATGGTTCTTTAAAATTGTGTTGCAGCTTCTGTTTTGGGCTTATCAGAAAGGGGGTTGTGCCGACAAAACACATGGAAATTTGTTGGAAACTAAATCAAAGTTGTTGAATAATGATCCAACTTTGTGACTTGACAAGAAACATGCGGGACCTTGATTGCTAAGACATCTGGTTTTGTTTCTGGCTTAAATCACAATCACAGGATTCCACTAAATTCCGTTCAAAGTTTGATTTTTCTGGTGGTTCATAAATGATTTTCTCCTTAATCTGTTCAAGGCCAACCTACTTCTTTGTAATCAAAGGCACCGTTATTTCATCTGGGTTTGCTCACTGTTTTTGCACGCGCTTTCATGTTTATAAATTTAATTTTATATTGTGCCAAGTTTATCTGTATGCTAGCTCTCCATCCCTTTTGTTTTCTGTTAATCTCTATTTCCCAGCAATCTAGAATGCATATGATTCTCCTTTAGCTACATTTTGCATGCTTCATTGAAAGGTCTCCATTGTTATTACATTGTCAAAAGTGTAAGCAAACTTACAGGTGCCCTTCTCATTTCTGCTCTATTTATTATAGTTTATTGTTTCCTTATGCTTCAGATTTCCTCTTGATGAGTTGGAAGATATCAACTCTCTTGCATCACACAGGGCTTCCTATTATTACGCTAGGATTAGAGCTTGCTTGATAGAAATTGATATTGACTGGGAAGGTATGTTTTAGTTCTAGAAAGATGGTAGTTTTATGTGTTAAGATATGGTTATTGGGCTATGTATTGTTCATCCCTTGCCTCCTACCTTCTAATCTGTGCACCCATTTCTTCAACATTCAAAATAAATAGTGTTTAATTGAGGTGATATAAGTGATGTAACTTTCTATAATTATCAATACATATTAGTATATCTGCAGTTTTATTTATTTCTTTCGACATTAATATTTAGCATCAATGTTAACAGTTGATCTAATTAAAAAATTGATATTAACTGTTGGGAATACTAGAATAGCTTTCGATAATTGAAGAGAACATCTCTTGTAGATTCGAATCCAAAGCCATTATTAGTCTAGAGCTCTGTTCAGTGTAATGAAAAGTGAAATGTCAAAACATGTAGTAATGGAGATTTTTTATTGGTGTGCCGACTGTCTCATGCTTGAAAATGAATAGTGCAGCCATAAAGTCAGCTGAAAAGATGTATTATTTGCCCGGTACACCACACGTCTAACAATTTCAACTACCATTAAATTACCTGCCAGAAGTTGTGGTGGAACCCATTAAGACAGTCTTAGTCCTCTTCTAGATACTCACTTAATGCGGCTCTGATGATCCATGACATATAGGACCATCTTAACATGCAACAGACACAATCAACTTTAACTTTAAAGCCTTTGGCAAGTGGTTTGGATAAGGAGCCTAAAACTCAGATTAGGATGTTAAGAACTGCAGGGAGGAAGCTTTCTGATGTGTGATTTGTTCTACATTTTATATGCACTTCGTAGTTTGAAGTTATGAAAAGCAAACCATAGAGACAAACTAAATACCTCCCCCCCTAAAATATAAGGGCCATTTAGTTTTTTTTTTTAATTAAGGGAACAAATTATACCATTAAATTATATCATACGATAGATATAATTAGATTATAGTTTAGTTTATGAGTAGAATAAATTAGTTTTGAGGAATAAATATTATAAACATTTTAGCGTAATTAATTTTGCATCCTAAATTTCTTCATAAAAGTCAAAGTGGTCTCACCCTTCTATTTAGGACCGAAGGGAGTGTAATAAAAGTGGAAGTTAAACCATAAATTGCACTGAAATAATGAAATAATGCGGGGCTAAGGCGCAAAAATACTTGTGATTATGGTCAAGGTACAAAAATGACCATATGATTTTTTTGGAGTAAGATTTTAAGATACGGACAAAAGTATCTACAACATTTCAAAATAAAGGCAAATTATCCACTACCGTTAATTTAAAAATCGTACTTTTATTTTGCCCTTGTCTTAAAATGTTATGATTACTTTTGTTGTAAAAAAATTACATGCACACCTTAAATAAATTTTTGCATCTTAGTCCAATAATGAGAAGGTCATTCACTGAACTCCGAAGTTGGTACAAGTGGAGGTTGGCTGTTTTAGAAGAGATGTGTTCAGTTTGCAAAAACTTGAATAAATGAGTCTGGCCAGAGGACGTGCGGTATCGGCAATACAAGTCTTTGGAATTATGCTGTAGTATTTCTGCATACCAGGTCACACTGATGATTGGATGGATTTGCAGTGTAAATTTAGGCAGCCACCACTATCCTATGCTAATCGTTCAGCTCAAGGAATTTTGGGAATATCCATGCTACGGAAAAGTTGGTCCCTAGTTTCGATATATGTTTAATAGCAGCAAAATGGATTTTGAACTACCAAACCTAATGTTTGACTCCAAAAAACTTGAGTCTACGTGATAGTAGATGATTCCCAAACGGTCTTCGTGGCATTAATTCTCAAAGGAAACAAGAAAAATCACCATCACTTTTCTTTGAACTAAAGTGGAGAAGAGTCGGAGTTTCCTGTGCTAATTGGATTCTTTTAATTTCTTTTATTTCAGAGAGGACAAGGCGGTAACACTCACTAGTCAATTATTACTAATGTAGTACTCCCTCCGTTCCTAAATATAGGACCTAGATGACTTTTTTGAAAAATCCTAAAAAAAGCAAAAAATAAGTTAATTATGAATTGATTTACCTAATTTTTTCTCTTAAACTAGTTTATTTTACCTATAAGCTAATGGGTAATTTAAAAAGATATCAAATATGTCATCATTTAATAACCTATTTCGCAACCTTAATCTCTCCAAAAAAAAGTTATCTAGGTCTTATATTTAGGAACGGAGGGAGTATATTCTTTTCGTATTGTTCTTTCATTTAAATTAATGATATTGAAAGCTTTCAAATTCCTTGGTAGAGTGATGGAATCCACAAGGCCACAACTCAACCCGTGGCGTTGATGAATTCCACTCCACCAAAAGAAAGCGCCACGTATATTGTTTTTATTTCTTCATGGGGGGACCTCAGCAAAATGTCACCACAGAAGAAGAACCCAGTCTTAATATTCGGCCCTTTTTTTTTCTGGCCAGAGAAGTGGAAACCAGTCTAAAGCTTTAACATATGAGATATTAGAATTAGAAGGTTTAACACTTTCTCCATCGATCCTATTAAAAGACATCAACTAGCAAAAGTATTTGATTCTTATTATAAAGTACTAATAGAGATGTATAAAGTTGATAAATTTAGATCAAAGGAATATCATTCAATAAAAGGTAGAATTGAAAAAATAGTACATTCATGCCTAAATTTTACTAACTCAACTATCATTAGTGGTGGTTGGTGTCTTAATGCCTGTAATAGGGATAAGTGGAGAGGAAGCATAACTCTAGGAAGTTTCACTAGCTAATTTGGATCTTACCCAATGGAGCTGATTACATTAGTTGGCTAACAAATTCAACCAACTAAAATTTGCCCGTCTTTACACAAAATCCTAAACAATCTTTCCTCACTCTTTTATGCCACAAAATCTGATACAAATATTTTAGAAAAAATCAGTGTTGTAAAAGTCATAACGGAAAACAGGCTAGAGAAGGTTTCGGCCCATAGTTTAACACGGTTGTATCGCTAAGACTGATGGTCAGACCGACAGTCGAACTGATAAACGTTGAGCCGATATGTAAAGTGGTTGAGGTTGAACCAGTTCAATAGTCCAATCCCATCCGTTTCCTACGATATAACATTGGAAAATTAGCTAGTTATTAACACATTCCTTTCCTTTCTTCTTCCTTACCTCCCACCAGCTATGGCCCTCACCATAATAATAACCAACCCTCTTCATAAAAACCAAAACTTTAACGCCGTCAACCTCCGTTACTGACATGTCTCCGCCGCCACCGCCACTAGGAAACATAAACGAAACCAACCTCCTCTCTTTTCCCCACAAACTCCCCACCTTACCAGATCTCTTCCTCACGGCTCTCTCCGTCTGCTTCCTCTTCACCTCCTCCCAAAAATCCTCCCTTTCCCTTTCCCCAAAATGCCCCTTCCTCTCTTTCCCTCTCAACCCTCGTCGCTTCCTTAAAATCCCCGCCATGTCCCACTCTTCATCATCCTCATCATCAAACCACAGGCTTAATCTTCTCTCTCGCCGCCACACTTTTGCCTCCCCACAATCTTTATCCGATTGGCTCAAAACCCGTTTGCCTTCTGAGAGTTTTGCTTCGTGGGGTGTCAAGCCTGGGACTAAGAATGTTCATAATCTTTGGCTTGAGCTCTCTGAAGGTGAAACGGCCCTTGATGATTCAACCCCTCCGGTTCGAACCGTTCAGGTTGTGACGGTTCGGGTGGTTGGGAGGGATGGGAAGGTGTTGGTGGAGTCGCATCAGGAGTTGTCTGATGGGAATGTGAGGAAGAGAGGAAGGCCTTTGTCTGAAAAGATGAAGCCTTTTGAGGATCCTGAGGCTGCTGCTGTGAGGGCTGTGAAGGAAGAGCTTGGTTCTGTGATTTTTGGACGTGTGGGTGAGATTGTGAGGATTGATATGAATTCCTATGAGATGAAGGTGGAGGAGAGGAATTCAGATTCGTATCCCGGTTTGCCGGGTTGTTATGTGTTGCATACTTTGAGTGCCACCGTGGAGGGGTTGCCCGAGGGGGATTTTTGTACTTTTGAGGTGGATGAGTATGGACATGTTGATGGGAAGAGTGTTGTTGCTGATAAGGCTGTTTCTGTCAAGAAGCATTATTGGACTTGGGTTAGTCCTGATTTCTTGGAATCTTGATTTGGAGTTGCGAGTTCAATGCTAACATTTTGAAAAATGGAGTTTTTTTTATTGCTATACGGTTATGATAGCTTGATAGGAATAATTTTCATGTGTATAGTGATATGAGGTTTTGGTGAATAAATTCAGACCGTGATTATCATTACACATAGTAGTTTTTTATGGCGTTACAAAGAAATTGCCAGATGATATCTCTGTGGTCAACTCAGTTTTCAAGTTGCAACACGTATAGGATTTTTGGTTGTTACTGTGTAATTATGTGGCATTAGCAACTTTGGTTGTAAAACTGAATAATTGTACTATGATTTTTGTGATATAATTGGTTAAGATCTCTGTCGTGATATCTTTGTGGTGCTTGTGATATTGGTTATGTAGTGACATGTTGAATAAAGAACTCTGTTGAATAAAGAAATATCTTTGAAGCAACTTATGGTGAACGTTCCTTTTCTTGAATGTGTGCCATCACATGTCAGCAAACGAAATAGGCGTGGTGATATGAGTAATGACATGTTTCCAATGGTTTAAAACTCACTTCACTTTACTAGCATTATATGTTGGTGCAGTGGCAGTGTGCTGGTGATCCATGGTGTCTTAGAATGTTTTGATAGGCTGCTCATCATATGTACTCTATGTTAGGGTTTGGTGTTTCTTTGGGTCATTGCTTGCTAGATCCATTTCCAAAATATGGGAGTTGAGCTTTGGATTCCATAAATGAATTCTACAGGGGCTTTTTTTTTTCAATGTAGAAGGATCTTGTCAGGGATTTTAGAACCTAGAAACGAGATATAGTTGACTAAGTCATGTGCTAGGTTTTGATTTTTAGTTTGGAGCTCTGTATTGGCATTACTTTGTTGAACATGTTGGTAGTGTGCATTAAGTAGCGCCAATAATCTTACATGTTCATGGTAGCTTACTAGCTTTGGATGTCAATGGAAGGCGAGCAATTGCTTGCAAATTGAAACTGGGCTTATTGAGATACAGTGAAGCTGGTGCTGCTTGAGGCTGTTTTTTGTGCTTCTGTCTTTGTGATGAAGTGGAACTTTGATGAAAAGGGGGTTAAAATATGATTTTAGTGAGTATTGTCTGAGTAGTTCGTATGAAGAGAACTAGATATAACTAATATAGCCTGCAATTCATTGTTGCCAATTGGAATCTTTTAGGCCATTGGATATTTAAGAATAATTCTAGTTTTTGTATTTGTTAAATTTGCATGAGCGTGAAAATCCTTATGTGAGCAGCTATTCTGCTGGTAGTCTGATTGATGAAAGGATAATACCACCCCAAGGACAAGGATGAGTAATGTAAAATTAATGGAGGGTTTTTACATACGTCTATTGCTATGCTAGACAAGTATGAAATTCTTTGGAAGGTGCATGCTTAGTTGCAAACAAAAAGTAAGGCGGCGAGAGAGGATTATGATGGGTTATGACTTCAAATAGCAGATTGATTCCCACGCCAAAATGTATAGCTTGATGCAAATCAGGCTTTCACCACTTGTCACAGTCTTCAAGAAATCATTGTCGATATGGCTTAAATGAGGGCGTAAGCTGTATGCAGTTGATGAAGCAGAGGAGACTACACTTGTAATCTACGTACAATGAGAGCCAAGATTAAGCATGTGTCTTGCACAGGCATATGCATCCGCTGTGTAGTAGTAATGCACTACATGTGTGTTCGTTCTAATATGCCAAATACTTAGTGCCTAACACATTCACCACCCCTTTGCCAATTGTCGCGTCAACTTTTCTTATCGACCTTTTGATCTTTTTTTTTTTGTTGGGGGTGGTGACGTGGCGTGGTGTCATTAACATTGAGAAGTGAGAACCCAGAATGTAACAAGGACTTGAGTAAATAATATTTTCTCTAGGTACTTAATATAATGACCGGATAAATTATAAATATAACCAGAATGTAACAAATACCTTTTTCAGTTTAAAAAAGTAAATTTTAGTCTTATATTTAAGATCAAATTTAATAAGAGGAAATGCTTAATAGTGAGTGAGTAGAGCATATATTAGTGGAGCCCGTGTTTTTGGTGCTAAGTGACGTACAAGTATAACGAGATTGCATTTTGGGCCCCAAAGTATTGTGCACATAATGGGCATGGATAACTGCTGCTTGTGCAATATTCTTCATGCACCTTGTGAAGGTAATTTGTGCTCTCAAGTCTCTTCATCCCTGGTGCTTTGATGCTTCAGTGGGAGAAGACAGTACGTAGGCATGTGCTAAGTTATTCTTTTGCCGTTTTTGGAGTTATGGTGAAATTGTTTTTTTTCTTTCATTTTTTGTACAATTTTTCTTCTTCTTTTTAGCAGAAAAGGGTTTTAAGATTTCAAGTTTGTTTTAATAACAAGAAAAAAAATTAATAATAATAAAGCTTGATTCACATGCATGGATTAATAACTATTAGTAGGAGGCTTATACTTGTCACAAAAAGATGGACAGATTAAAAGTTACTTCCTGTAAAGAATTTCTTTTAAGGAAGGCTAGTGATTTTTAAATTTAAAATTGTAAGCAGGGCAAGTGTTGGACATGCCCTTCATGGCTTCATCTGCATCTAAACCAACGCTTCTGAAGGACCACATAAAATAATATTAGGAGAATGGCGATAACAAAATTTAGATAAGATCACTTGAGCCCACAAAACCATTGATATTTATTTTAATCAAGCGACATGTCAATATCTTGCTCATTTCAGTCCCTTACTCCGCATAGCAGCGGGGACCAGTACATATATAATAGAGTAGAGTGTTCTAGCTTTATAGATCTTCCAAAAGTTGTGCAACTTTAAAATTTTGCGGTGCAGGGTTTTTCTTCCAAAAAACAAAAGCGATGGTGGTGGAGTAATTTTTGTCCACATCATAATTTTATATAATTTCAACAAAAGAGAAAGAGAGACCATCATAATCTGGGACTAGACAGCAAACTCTAAGTGCGTTTACTTTTGCATGTGGTACCACCTCTACAGTTGATTAAACATGGATTAATCAAATTACAGGCCATTGACAAAGTATTTTCAAATAGTTAGTTTCAAATAGTTATTCGTTAAAGAGGTATGGTGTATTGTATTTAAAAGAAAAAAATTGTTAATTTCAATACCAAACATGTTTGGTATATTCACTTATGACATGGTTGTACAATTCCATCACTAGTGTACGTATGCCTGTTGTCCATGATTTTTTAAGCCAAATAATTGGCATGAAATCTTCAGAATCCTGTTTGAGTGTCTTGGAATCTTCGTTGCATATTCTTGAACATCGTAATACAAGTCACTTCACATTTTTTTCTAAGAAAAACGAAATAAGACTTGCCTTTGACACACTATGCCCACATGTGTTTGATGATCAGCTTGTTCTAGCTGTCTCTCATGACATGCTAAAGAACTTCTATGAAGGAATAACAAGAACAAGCATGTTTATTTTATCCATTCACACTCGTTCGATTATAACTTCAGCATACATATTTTATTCACAAATCTCTTGGTTGCATAAGTAATTAACACAAACCGAGGCATAACTAGACAAATAGAGTATAGCAGATTCATTATATTAATGTAAGTTAGTTCAAACTGAGGTAGAACACTGAGCACCCTGGTTTGAAGTGAGAGGAGCAGGAGGCATGGAGGGTCCAAACGCCATGACTGAAACACACTTAACATCAAATCCATAATGCCCAGTGACAAATGTCGCCACTTTCCACCGAAGCCTTCCACTCACTTTAAGATTCAACACCATTCTTCCAATTATTTGATCATGTTCCATTTCATAGGCAAGTGAGGGAGCCACAGGGATTTCATCTCCTGCTAGAGAAGCTGTCAAAAGATTGCTCTCTTCGTGGTCTTGATAAAAAGGTGGTAGAAAGGTATGTGAAGTTACCTGCTGGCCCTTGTAGGTTGCATACACTTGGAAGTCATCATAGTAAATGCCTACTTTTTGGTTTGGGTTCCTTGAGTGCAGAGTGAGCTGAATGGAGGAGTTTATGTTGGTTGTTGAGAGAGTGAATTGATAGATATCAACTTGTTGGAGGGAGAATTGAGGCTTGGCTGGACGGAGGATGAACCATAGAGCAAGTGATAGCAAGAGAATTGCAGTGATGAATGAAGTGAAAGCTAAGAACAGCTTCTTGTAGTTCCTTTCAATCTTGAAGCCTTGCTTGATCTGTGCACAGTGTTCTGGAGATTTTATTGTGATTTTAGACATTGACTAGACAGAAGGAGAAGATAAGCATAGATTATAGCTCTTGATGATTCACTGATGTTTAGCAATGACTAGAGGGGTGGGATGGGTTATAAGTAGAGCCAAAAAGCTGAATTGATTTGTTCTATGCCATGCTTTTTAGAGTATTAAGCTATTCACAAAACCAGAAAAACACGTGTGTATCATACATACATAGGTGTACTAGCTTACTAGGTGTTTGAATGTACGTGTGTTTGTGTACATTGGATCATTTGATAACAAAGATTGAAAATTTATCCTTAAAGTTTTGATGTATAGTATAAAAAGTGGTTTACAAATTCTGTCAGGAAAAAAGTTAAGGGAGATTTGGTATTGTGGACCATACAAAAACATATTTCCTACCTTTAAATAGGTTATCATGTGTAATCTGATACATGTGGAGAAATAATTATTGTATGGATGGTGGTTTCGGTGGGACAAGCAATGCCTTTAGGCCAAACCTACATTGAGATACGAAGTACACAACCCAACAACAGCAAAAAATTCACATCTGAACTCTGTGGAAAGAGCAAGAAAGTTAGCTTTGCCGGTAAATATATATTGAACAGGTGCTTCTTCTTTTTTTTTAACGCAAGACACTTTGGTCACTTTCTTATTTTTTCATAATGAAATGAATGAGACCACCATGAAACACTACATTCCAAATTTGTGGCCATAATTGTCCCCGATACACCATGCTCTCTTGGTGCTATTTAGTGCGCGTTCCTTTCCTGAAGCTGTACTCAAAAGTCTATTGCAGACAAAAACTGAAACCTTTTTAAGCACTTTAATTCATTTGATTATTGAATCAAAACAATGAGCTTCTCATCAGTCATGACGGAAATGAGCTTGATGCTTAATTAATGGACAGTGGAAGTACTTCAGCTTTGTGAAATAAATCATTCACAGAAAGACTCAGTTAGTTGAAGCTAAGGTTGTCACTACTTGTATTGCACTAGTGGTGAACATTTTTTGTCCTCCCATATGTTGAACTGAGTTTGGGTATGCAGACACACAAGAGTCTTAGTCAAATGAAGGGACAATTGCTATGTGCATGTCATTGGAGATGATTGCTAGCTGTAATCACAGAAGGGGTACACATGGGTACAAAAGAGGTTGAAATGCAAGAGGGTGTCATGATTTTTTTAGCTTTAAATATTGTGAAGATTGTATAATCAAGGGGGTAACTTCAATTATGAATGACAATGAGGGCTCAGCTAATAAAGAAAGGTTTAATTTAGACATGCTTAACGTGATTGGATTGACATGCTAGTATCGCCCACTTTCTTTCAAGTTAAAAGGAAAAGTAATGAGGGCTTGAAGAGCAGTAAAAGCGATGAGGTAGCTTTGGCTATATGTGAAGCCTTTGTTAATGTAAAAACGGCTTAGGCATGTTCTTCTTCCACGTTTACCGTAATTATTAACCTCTTTCTTAGTAGCTGCCTTAAAAAGGGAAAAATATCTTAAATTTTTCATTCATAGATTTTCAAGCTCATTTAATTCATTTTGCCCTCTCTCTCTAATTTAAACTAAATGAGTTACTTCATAGATTTTGCTTTTGAAGTTGAAATGAACTTACTTGAGTGATCGCTTTTAATTATCAGCCATTCAAGTGTTTTATTTGATGATCATGTGATTTATATCATGCAAATGAATATACATCCAGTGAACTATTTCTTAGTGCTTGAATCAATCAATTGATTATAATTTGGCAATATGGGGAGCCTACCTACTACTTAGGGGTTTAAAAAGGCAGGCAAGTTACTCTTCCTTTTGAAGTTTCCCTTTCCATTTTCTTACAGTTACCGTTGGGACCTTTCAATCAAGTAGAAGGTTGATGGCTCCATTAGCTTAGTGGCATATCATCTTCTCAACTTTCTTTATTGCCCCAGTTCTTTAGTGCTCATTTCTTTCCATTGGGACCATAAGGACCCTCAGTTTCTTCACGATTAATAAAAATAACAAATGATTTTCTTTCTTTTCCTAAGAAACATTAGATCTATGAGGCCTGGATTGAATATGTTAGTTCATTGAACTACTGTATAGTAGGACCAGGATCTCTGTCAAACACTTGGTGAAACTGAGGAAGCAGCCAAATAAATAAATAACTACATCACTATATGACAAGCTTAAAAAATGGCTGCCGGGAAGTGTATAATGCATACATATATTAGAGAGAAAAGAAAGAGAAGAACACGTGTTCGGACAACTTTTGGCATTACTACTTCCATGATGGTGGCTACTTGCATTCGTTTGATTGTCTGTTTTTGCCTACAAGTCATATGAAAACTTAGGTGATAAGATTCAACCTCTGATAAAACTTGTAAACGTCCCTGATGATGATTGTGAAAGGAATTGTTTTTAAGGTTCTGGAATCAAGTAACGCTCACATGTTTGCCTTAATTCTTTTAATCAGGAACGTATGGCCTTTCTTGCTCATCACCAAGTTCAAATCAGCACGGCAAAGCACAAAAAGGTGATTTGGCAACCTGATATGCAGCTAACCAGGAAAAGTCCAATATTCCTTTACTTTCTTTTTCCACTTTCCTTTTTCTACTTTCTTTTTAGTAAAGGTTGCTTGAGAAACTGTCAACCATAAAAAGGAATAAAAACCGATGTTAATGCTATAGAATAAGCAATGCAAAGATAACTGATTTTAAGAGTACTGAGAAACTGCTATTTTATTGCATGAGAAGATCCTACGTGATTTATAACTAGTTCCTGCGATCAAACAAATACTTACAAACAAATAAAGAATGAGCCAGGCAGATCCCTTTAAAACTGAATAT
The DNA here is from genome assembly GCA_029929735.1 of Mimosa pudica. Classification (NCBI taxonomy): domain Eukaryota; kingdom Viridiplantae; phylum Streptophyta; class Magnoliopsida; order Fabales; family Fabaceae; genus Mimosa; species Mimosa pudica. Next base: position 20,422,847 of record JAKELP010000004.1, on the reverse strand, counting down.
AATAACGGTCATATATTACAGCAGGTGCATTATATATCAAGATCTAGAAGGAGGGTCAACCAGGAAATGACTTTAGACCGCATACACAGATAATGGGGTCCTGGTATTCAAGGGCTCTTAGAAGAAGGAGAAATTTGCAGCCACTTAAACTAACAGTGGAGGTCTTATATTCAGCCATCTTTATCTGCAGCCAGAAGCTCAGGGATTACTTGACGAACAAACTGTCCTTTCACCCTGGGACGCTGCTCTGCAAGTTTCTTTCTGCTCTCATACCGAACCTGTTACAAGTATAACATGAAGTTAGGATATGAATAAACAAAATCTTGGCAAAAATATGATGACACTATAACATAAGGTGATGATAATAGTAGAGGACCTTCTTCTCAAAGCATCTCTCTTTCCTTTTCATACGAAACTTATTTAGAGCTGCTTCTCTTTGGATGGATCGATGAGAATTCACATTGTTTGTGAGGTCTTCATAATTCTTCACCTCTGAAGTAGTCCTGACTATGACAGCCTGGTCAACGTTGCTATTACTTCCACAGTTGCTTCCATAGCCAAAGCTGTTCATGCGACTCAAATTTCCATTATTGCCGAAACTACCACTTCCACTCTGATCAGTTGCAGGAGAATTGTGCCCTCGATCTTCCACATGTTCCAGCTTGTGATCATCTTGCACATAAACAATGTGACTAACAAGGTTGTTTCCACTTTGGCCTTGACCACTTTGGCCTTGAGCTTCATAATTTATCTCTGAACTATTTTCTTTAACCGTAGGCCGATAATATGCATTTTCTGGAAAGGAAGATTCCAACTGCACAGCATAGCTTGGACTTGGAATCAGTTGTGGATCTGACTGTGTACAAAACATTGGAGGAGGGAAAGAGCCATAGGTTTTGCACAGGTCGTTAAATCTTATACCTCTTACTGGAATTGGGAGAGAATGCGGTGCATGGGAGAATGAAGATGCAAGTTTAGATTCTCTAGATTGGGATGTTGTGGGTGACACCATACTTCTTTGCATACTAGGTGTTGAGCTATCTGAGTTACAGTCCATACAGTCCATAGCAACATAAGTATTATTTTTCTCACGATTTGTTCTCTGTGAGCTATCTAGATCACAAAAGTTAATGAGACCTGCTGGTGGTGCTTGCAATTGTCTGCTGGTATACCTGCATGAGAGTTCATTTAGATGATAAAATCCAAGAACTTACTAAAAGACTTCAATAAAGCTAACTTTTATTTAACCCTTCAAGCAAGATTGTGGGATAATTTCTCTGATCTAACGAAAATAAGATCAAATGAGAGTCCTCACCTTTTGAAAGCTGAGGCATTGGAATGCGTGAGGGTGCGCAAATCTTTGGTGACTTCATTCTCAAAGCAGCTGGGAGGATCTGTTCTCAAGGAAAGATCTAACTGTGGAGAGAAGTCAAACATGGTGGTGCAATTGACTGTGGAACTTTTAGGAGTGCATTTTGAATGAGCATGAAATGCTCCAATCAAGTCAATAGCTTCCTTTGAAGAACTAATTTGAACATAGTGATCATCATGAGCTTCAACACTGATATTGGCACTCCTATTCCCTGGACAGCCATTCGTGAAAAGAGTTGTGTTTGTCTTAATCACATTTGATCCTAATGAATAAGAGTTGCTACAATTTAGATTCCTCCAAGTAAAGCAGAACAAATACATAATACCAAGGCACTTGTCCTCCAGAAATTTACCTCCAGCATGATTATCACGCACAAATGATGTGTGACCCAAATGAATACTGACTTCAACCTCCTGAATCTTTTCATCACTGAGATTCAAGTCACCACATCTCTCATGAGAGAATTCCTCAACATTTTCCATAGGGGCACTTTCAGCTTCCAAATCAGGCTTTGTACAAGAGCTCTGCATAAGACAACAACACATGATCTCTATATGAAATTTCATGTATCCAACCCAAACCAAAAGCAGATCCTGCTCAATGAGTGTGTGATAAAAGATATTTCAATTTTTAAGAGACTAACCTGAGCATCACTTCCTTTCTCAATTAATTCCTTATTTTTCTGAATGCATGCAGCATCTCCACTTGAAGGACTAGCAGCATTATTTTCAGCAGTGGCTTCAACCTTCTGTTGCGCAACACTCTCATCTTGAAGACCATTTAAACCGATTACTGACTGAAACAAAACACGAATAATACAAAAGATTAAAAGGCATCTACAATAACATTGAAGTATTTAGAAGAATGAGCAGAACAAAAGGAAGGTGACTGCACAAATCATACCGATCTCCTCCTCCAGACATGCTGCCACAAATTCCTCAGCTCATTTTTTCTAATGGGCTTAACAAGATAGTCAGCAGCACCTTTCAACATGCACTTGTATACTGTGCTAATCGAATCTTGTGAGGACATCACTGGAATACATGAAAAAGGCAGAATATTTAAATTTATGTATCTACAGAGGGAAAATAAAGGCAATGATCATAACAGCCATAGATGATTCTTGGTACTATACTTATGACAGGAATGGTTTTGCAAATCTCATGCTCCATGATCAAGGTGAGAAGCGCATAGCCAGATATGGAAGGTAAATCTACTTCTGTCAGTATTAGATCGATATTGTGTGATCTTCCCTTCAGTATTTCCCACGCTTTCAGGCCATCAGGAACAGCAGCCACTGCTCAAAATGGATGGAAAAATTTAATGAGATTCCGAGATCATGAAAATAGATTCGAATTACTTAGATTTTCCACAATACACACTTCAGTAAAGCAGAAAAAATGGGTTGTTAGTATAATTAAAAAGAAAAATATTTAAGTTGATAAAAATATCCATGGTTTAATTAGTTAAGCCTATAAATTTCATACCATCAAAGTTCTCAATTAATGCTCAAAGTTGGTAAGTGCCATTAATTCCTATATGAACCCAAATTCCCTTATCTGAGCACCTCACTCATTGCTTTGGAATTCGGGCCAGACAGACCTAAAAGAAAATGGTAGACTTATCTCTTCTATATTTCCCTAACAACTTAAGCACATAACACTAAAAAAAAATTGTGTCTGAGTGTGTGTGTGTTCTTTGTAGACATATATTATTTTTATTTTAATCTGCTCTGGCTGTTTGTTCACATCAGATGACATTAAGTCAGACCCTTAAAGGCTAAAACCTCGGAATTTCCAAAAGGATAAACTCAAGCACATGGTTGAAAACAATTGAAAAACTACGACCTCAGCTCTAAACAAAAAGTTTTGAACCAGAAAAGACCAAAACATGAGCAGACACTGAACTAGCCTATGGAACAAGTAAATTCAATGAGTCCACGCCACAAAAAAGCCACGAGCCATAAACATAAAGATAAAAACTTTTATAGCTCAAGCTGAATCAAGAAAAGCCACAGAAATATCCCACCAATCCATATTGAACATTCACTAATTTACTAAAACACCCATTATCAATCAAAAAGAACCAAAACAGAAGGAAAAAACACACCAAAGCAATAAAATTGAAAGGGAAAAAACAATTTGAGTGAAAAAAAGAAGTCAAACCTCTATAACTGCATTTCGTAAGAAGCGCAGCAATAATCTGGCGAGTAGAATCATCAGCTTCAACCAACAAAACTCTCAACACCATCTTAGGCAAAAACTTTTCCCACCTCATCAAACCATTCAATTCAACACCTTTACTTTCTGTTCCGCTTTCATCCTCTTCCTCTGTCCTCTCCTTCTCCGTCTCCTTCTCACTCATCATCCCTTCCACTTCTCTCAAATCACCCATTTCAAGCTTCAACCTTTCACTTTCACTCTATAGAATTCGAATCAAATATGAGAGAGCAGAGGCTCAAGCTTATTCAAAGGAGTATGAAATATGATATCAGACAGAGACGAAAATAAAATGTGATGGTAAAAAGGAATCCTCGGAAGTTATTTAAGATTAAAAAGAGGTGTAAATCCAATGGCTTTGAATGAGAACCACCATCAAATCCAACGGCCTATGAAATATCTTCCACAACAAAATATCTATGTTCCCTGAATGGAATGGCCCACAACATCCACGTCAGCATGAAGATCGAAGATCAAAATGAAAGTGGCCATTGGGGTGCTCTGTTTGGTGGTGGATATTTAAGTTTGAGGGTCAGTCTTCTAAAAATAAAGTTGGAAACTTTCGATCCATTCTCATTCATTCAATAACTTCTTTGCTTTTTGGGCTTCGATATTTCTCGTGAGAGGGACGACTTGCCTGATGTGGGTCCCACTACACTTATGATATTAGTAAAAAAAGATTTTTTATATCTATTCTCCCAAGATATTTTTCGAGTGTTTCTAAGTTTGCCAATCAATCTTATGGACAGCTTTGTGACACGTGGCGCTGTTGTTTTAGGATGTCTCGTTTGTGGCTTTGAGAGTTGTCAAACGCTATCTCCAAAGTGTTTCCACTTACGCGCCATTTTTAGTGTTCTTTCTCCACTCGCTTTACCGTTGGTTAGGTAGGCAAAATGGGAATTCAGTAATTTACTACCTGAGTTTGAAATGACGATCGTGACCCTGACATGAGTGCGTGGTGAGTATTGAGCGTGAGGAATATAAAATTAATTAAGAAAAGGAGATGGACACTTTTCGTTATTCCATTTGTTTCCCGCCATGGGTGGGGGATTTCATGATGTTGTGATCGTTTTATTTTATTTCTAAATCCATGTCGAATGATATTTAGGATTAGCCTAACCTTGGGTTAATATATATTAGTATACATATATTAGTATACAGTTGAGTGCAAATCATTCGTATCTTCCTCTTTACGCTAACCCATTAATTTTATCATATAGATTTATCACTTTTTTTATTACAGCAGATAAGGTGTACGGTTGAATTGAATAATTGAGGTTTGGAAGCTGGCCGGAAAACATAAATTTAAAAACATGTGGTTGATTTGTATTCATTGCTATCCGTAAGCACTGTGTATTGCCTCACGTCAGTTGTGTCTCCTTTGCCACAAGCACAACAGGGACTGAACCAAAAGATATTGATAGCCTACGAAGTTGAAGATTTCAACTTTCAAGCTAGGGAACAAACTGATAAATTATTTGCAGATGACATTGTTTATGTGTATCCATAGCATTATACATCCCGCCAATGCAGATAATAAGAAGAATGCATGGGAGGGATATGTTTTTTTTAAATAAAATTTACTGATGACATTATATACATGCATGCATGTCACCTTTACATTTACTTATCGCAGTTTTAAAACTTATCTTCACTCTCAATCTCTCAAGGTTGTAAAAATCGTGAGTTTAAACAAAGTCTTGAAAAAATTAAATGTAAAATCAAAATAAACTTGAATCGTAAACTTATAAGAATTTACCTTACTAAGAAATTCATGTTTTTAATACATATAATTAAATAAGAAATACAACGAAAATACAATTTCACTTGAAGATATTTTAAATATAAATAGTTAATATTAAATATGTGAACATATGCATTTTATCATACTCAATTATGATATTTTCTTTGATAATTTCAATGTGTAAACTCGTGAGTTTTTATTAAGTTTACAACCTTGCAAATTTAAATTACATGTGACACGTTTCGATTAGGTAGAGATGTAAAAATGGTAAAATCGAAATGTCAACATGTGATTTTGGCAATAATAACCTCACCTATTATGTTTCTTGATATTTAGAGGTACGGACCTAACACTATGAATGCCAATTGGCATCCATGCATTTGCATGGAGAGTTATCATGTCCAATTTATTTTACTGTGTTTGTTAAGGGAAAGCAACAATTTTTTTATATTTATTTTGTTAAGCATTATCCATTAGTCTAACTTTTATAGATAATCGATTATTCTATACTTAAGTGGTAAGAGTGATACCCACATTAATTGTAATTGAGTTGTGTTCTCTTTCTCAAATCCTAATAAGAATGCTTTGAGGGATTAACAACTTTTTAAAACCGATAAGAAGGTAACATGCATCTTGGAATCAAAGCATCTAAAATGGGAAGGGAAATTACTATGATAGATAGGATTTTCATCCTCACGTTCGAAAGTTATAAAACCAAACAACTATAGTAGATTAGTGGATATGAGTAGTATTGACTGGCAGTGCAACAACAAACTAAAAAATATCTGCAATGACTCCACGGGGATGTGGATGAAATCTTTTTACTTTTTCAGCTGAAATGTGTTCAATGCGACAACTGGTGGGTGTAGGCATGCGATATAGTGTTGGATATTTGCCATTACATACTATAAGGCAAGATATTATGGAAATATCTGATACATGCACCCACACACCTCAAAAAAGTTCATAAAAAAGGACACAAAAGTCGTAATGAGAAATGTGAAATAAGGAGGACCACACGACTTTAGATTGTGGATAAAATCAGATGCAGAATGGCCACGTCACCTAGGACACTACTGTCCCATTGCATGCATCTTCATCCAAAAATTTCACAACACTTCACTCCTCTTTGTTCTGTCGTTTTCCCTATTTACTTTCTTTCCTTATCCTTTCGTTTCTTCTCTGTTCTCTTCTTCCAGACAAACCCACCTTCACTTCACGTTTTCCTCCATGGCCATTCCCTTCTCTTCCGCTCTTCACGTCTCTATTCTTCCCCCACCATCACCATCCTCTTGTCTTCCATCTCTATCTTCTGACTTTCTGAGGCAACCAACAAAGTCTTTAGCTTTCTTTAGTTCGCCTGAGTTACTCAGATGCGCTGTATTTTCACCCAGAACAAGAAGAAACCATGTAGGTTCACTCGTTGTTAGTATGTCTTGGGATGGACCCCTTGCTTCTGTTAAACTTATCACTCAAGCCAAAAATGTTGAGGTTTGTCCTTTTCTCTTTATCATCACCCTTTTTCCTCTGGTTCATTCCTGGATGTTTGTTTATCGTCACATTATTTTTCCAGATTGGTGGGTCCTTAGAATATGGCATTGAATGTTTTTGACATTTGAGAACACATACATAGATTTGTTATTGTTCTTCTGGGTGGAGGGATAATGCGGAATTGTGTACAGTTGACTGATGCTGTGAAGCAGCATGTAGAGGAGAAGGTCGGCAAGGCAGTTCAGAACCATAGTCACCTTGTTAGGGAGGTGGATGTGAGATTATCCATTCGAGGAGGAGGAGACTTTGGCAAAGGACCCCTCACCAAAAGATGTGAAGTAAGTACCACTTTTATAAGATTCAAGATCTAACAAGCAATTGAGTACTAAGAGGTTGACTTTTTTTTTATAATCTTAAAAAAACTAAATAAAATAATTAAAAATTGATTTTCCTAAATTTTTTCTCTAACCTAATTTATTTGACTTATAAAGTAACATATTATAAATTAACATATTATCTAATAAATTTATTAAAAATCTTATAATATACAATTATAAGCTAACACATGTTATAATTAAGAAGTTCGTTTGACTTTCTTATGATTATCCAAAAAAGTCAACTAACTCTTATATTTACGAGTGGAGGGAGTCTTATATTGTAATCTTACTGATTTGAATTGGTTTCCTTGTTAAGTTTGGGTTTTTATGTGGGCCTGCTTTGCTTATTAGGTAACTCTGTTCACCAAGAGGCACGGGGTGGTGAGGGCTGAGGAAGAGGCAGAGACTATGTATGGGAGCATAGATTTGGTGTCATCAATCATTCAGAGAAAGCTGAGGAAGATAAAGGAAAAGGAGTCAGATCGTGGGCGTCACATGAAGGGCTTCAATAGGTTGAAAGTGAGGGAGCCTGTGACTCCTTTGCCACTTGATGATGACATAGAGATAGAGACAGGCATACCTCCCCAGCAGGATGTACAACTCATTGATGAGGTCAGATTGGAAAATTGTAAATTGGAATAATGAAATCATAATGTGAGATCTTAGACAAGTTACCATTATGGTGGATGGACTTTGCAGGTTGTCCGCACAAAATATTTTGACATGCCACCGTTGACTGTAAGTGAAGCAATTGAGCAGCTGGAAAATGTTGATCATGACTTCTTTGGATTTCGAAATGAAGAGACTGGTGAGAAACTATGGTGTAGCTCATTTTCTTTTTCTCATTCTTTGTCTTTCTTCACTTCTCTATGCATCAAATGATCTGTGTTTTGATATTGTGACTGCTTCAGGGGAGATAAATATAGTGTACAGGAGGAAGAAAGGAGGGTATGGACTCATTATACCCAAAGGAGATGGCAAAGCGGAGCAATTGGAGCATGTGGTGGTTGAAACTGCAAGAGAATGAATTGCACTTTGGCAAACTTTTGAAATAACTGTAGAGCTTGTATATGATATGCGGATACCAATGGCCACATCTATGATATGAGCAAAGCCAACTTTTTATGTAGGTTTCAGTTTTGTCGAGTGTATACTGAGTTTTTTAAATACGTGTGTGGTTTTCAATAACTTGGCATTGCAAAACAAACTGAACACTGCTGTAAGCATTATGCAGAATGATGGATCCACATGCTCGTTAGAAATTAGATGGTGACATAGTGATTCATGTAGAAATACATAGTAAAAGTTGATGAGTAGTTAATTATATTGATTTATGTAGAAATACATAGCGATTTATGTAGAAATACATAGTAAAAGTTGATGAGTAAACCAGCTAATTATATTGATTTATGTAGGAATACATAGTAAAAGTTGATGAGTAAACCAGCTAATTATATTGATTCATATTTTGGCCAGTTCAAGTGGCCTTACTGCCTTTGCGCACGATTACAAACATAATTATGGATTCAGTATAGTAATAACTAATAAGTAACAGGGGGAGAAAAAAGAGTCCGACAGCATAAAGGCGACTATTTATTGAAGAAAATAGTAACGCTTGTGACGAGATTAAAGGAAGACCTTTACACGTTGAGCGCTTGGAGCCCCAGATATCACTTCAACTGAGTTCTTTTGTTTCCAGTACATGCCAGCCAATCAACAACTACAAAAGTAAAAGATCTATCACAAACCGCATTTATATGCTTGCTGAGCCGATTAATCATAAAAGCATTTTCACGAAAAAGTGTTGTAATGGGCACTGTTATTCATGTTCGCGCCAACTAATTAGGTTGAATAAAATCAAGCAGACATTACTGTTATTTACAACATTAGTACTAATAACCGAAATGGTATATTTTTAGAGTCCAACAAAACACTTCAATCATAATTGAAATGCATGCCTTTCCAAGAAAAACTTTTAACAGTCTGTTGGGCCTTCTAGCCTAGATATTGAACCAAAGCAACAATGTAAAGTGATCATGCATGAGTGAGCTTCTAAATCAGCTGGTATACTTATAACAGAACCATGATTTTCATCACACAAATTGTAAAATTAACTAATTCAAGGGCTTAAAGTGATAATAACTAGACATATCAAGCCTCGAATGGTACGTCGTCCTCCATTACTAAATATGACATATCTTGGGGATGTAAGTCTATTCCCAAATATAAGACCTCTTTCTCATTCATTTCATTTTTCTCCAAATTATCTCATTGATGTTCCTCATAAATAAACAAGAAAGAGATGGAACTGCTATCAACTGCTATATTGGCGTAGTACCACAAGGTATTAGTCACTTGCATTCAACTGCTATCTCACCCTAACCAAATGAAGCTGTTCCTCAGATCCTGAAGCTAAGTCATCAAACACATACAAAAGTGTAACATCTATCCAAACTCACAAGCAAAACCCCAGAATAACAAGGCGTCCAAACTGCTGTAAGCAACATAAAATACAGAGGCAGCTTCATTTTCGAAGCATGCAATAACGCATGTCAACAATAATGCTAAACATGTTACAAAAGTCACATGAAATATATATAAACACAAACACACAGAATATATAATGGTGGCAACCATCGGTCAAACAATTGAAATAACTAACGCATGCCTTATTGCACAGAGGCTCGTAATATAGCTGCAAATTAATAACTTTCCCGGTTTAATTAGAAGGAAACACCAAATCGATCAGCACGATTAACTGAAGCAAAATATAGAAACACTTGATAATTAAGCTCTTACTTATGTGTAGTATTTATTTATCATAATTCATAAATTATCCTCCCTAATAGATCCAAATTAATATTCCATAACCTTTGCTATCTTCTTCTTCTTCACACTAGCTCTATTATGATGAACAAACCCTTTCTTCTTGTTCTTGCCTTTCCTCTCTCTAACTTTCCAGACATATTTTTTTCGAAACACAAACTTGTCAGCCTCCCACTCGGAGCAACTAGTATCAATCAAAGTCACCTCAGACTTTGAAAAACCTCTCAAATCATTCTTTTTCTCCTCCTCTTCCTCCACGTCAGCATAATCCGAGCCCTCAGCAGGGGCATTCTCGTCTTTTCGCTTACTCAGGGAGGATGAACAGGAAGCGAAGAAGAATTTCGGGTTCGTCTGCTTACGGGGACACTTCTTCCCGTAGCTGAGGCGACCGCCGACGTTGAACAGATCGGCGAGGACACTTCCGAGAGGGCGGCGGACATCGCCGGCGGAAACGTCGGAGCTCCGAATTTGATTGTTCAAAGGGAAAGAATGGGAGGGTTTATGATTATTAGGGTTTGGGTGGGAGGAGAGGAAGGAGTCGAGGTCGAGATGGTCGCCGGTGGGGATGCCCTTGTTGAACCGGAGGCGGTCCAGCCAGTTTAAACCGGACTTTTGGGCCGGAGCTGAACAGAGCATTGTATTGTATTGTTAGGATGGGAAGGAGAAAAAATTGAGAGTATGTATGGTTGTGTGTGTGTGTGTGTGGGGGGGGGGGGGGAAGAATGAAGAGGATGTGGGGATAAAGAAAATGAAAGTGAACGGCGGGAGAGGGAAATTGAAATTCACATTACATTGCCACTGAACAGTGAAGCACGCGCACGCGCGAGTGGATTTTCTCAGCGGCTTCATCCTCACCATCAAAGGCATCCAATGGCTCTAAACTCACGCACCCTCCAACAATTAAAATGTATCTTCACCGTCCATCTTATTTGAATCCAAACTCAGAATCAATTACATCTTATGTTTCACCTCTTTCTTGTCTTTTACATTCTCAAATCTCAATCGATTTTTGCACTACCACCCAGAATCGCCATGACAGCCTTGAATTCAACAATAAACATAACAATGGTGAAAAAGCAAAAGTGCATTAATAATGGGGTCTCTTCTTCCTCCCATGCCCTGTTTCTTCTTCTCATCACAGGGGAAGCAATGTTCTGTTTCTTCATTCTCACCACAGGGGAAGCGAACTCTACATTTTTCATTTTGGTGGTTTTTATGTGGTGATGAACTGATAAACTTCAGTGTTGAGATGATTTGATAAATTGAGAAAATGAAAGCCGAGTATGGTGGTGATAGCAAGAGATGATGTTAATCTAAAATATTGTTATGTCGCAATTAAAAGAATCTCATATGCTGAACCTGCTTGTGTAAGCGGAAGAGGATTTGGTGGTCGAGTTCGTCGAAAGGGATGAAGAGCTGTGGAGATTTGGCAGAAAAGAGGAAAAATGAATGGACGGTTCAGATTATATCAGTTGGATTATATGGACGCTTATGATTTGGCCGCTGAGGGATTCTGAGAAGGCCCGCTGCTGAGATAATCTGGATCCGAAGCACGCAGCTTAAGTGTGCCAGAAGTGAATAGTCAGCGAGTGACACGTGGCACGTTGTGGACTACAGTGTTTCTTTTAGTTTCTAAAGACTTATTATTTGAGGGGGCGATTTTGGTACTAAATATAAGATCTTGGGAAAATTAATTTTAGGCCTCATTCAAGATACATAATATTGGAAAGGTATCTCCAATTGACTAAATTAAAGTAGGGTCCTTTGGTAAAAAAAAATCTTACTTTAATTATGTTACAACACGACAAGACTCTTACGCCCTTTGACTTTGCTTTTTTGATTAGCATAGAGGGCATAAGAGTTTTTTTTTTGCTGTAACATAATTAAATTATATTCCCTTGAAAACCTACTTTAATTTGGTCAATTGGTAGGACCTTTTTAATATTATGTGTCTTGAGTGAGACTTGAAACTAATTTTCCCTTAGATCTCTTCCTAATTCTTTTCAATATTTCCTTAAATAGTCCCTATTGATGTTCCTTACTAATAAAAAATGAGAGAGGGAGGGGTGTGCCGAAACAGAGGTAGATGAATATAAGGTATATATATATTAATAATATTACATGATCTTAATTAACGATTTTAATCTAATTAAATTGGGTAATTAGACTTTATATCACATTTTACAAATAAATATTTTCCCCCAATTTTGTACTAAAAATGCGTCATGAATATTGTATTCATCCTTTAATTTACTATTAAAACGATTAAGTTACAATTATGATGAAGACAGATGTGATGCACCTTACACAAATATATACGTTGACATCATTGTTAATGTTTCAATGGTAAAAGAGAAATATGATACACGTTAGACATTTTCGTTACAAAATTGGACAAAAAATACCTCTAATATAGATGTGATGCACCTTACTCTCGTTTTCAAGACAGATATGATTTTTTTTTTCCATTAGTCAGATATGATTTCCAAACATTAGTTGATTTGGAAGAAATTACATCTAAACATTTGATCGGTGGTTGGATCACGGTATTTTCAAAACTGATCCAAGTATTTCTCGTTCCATATTGCACGAGCATGAAAACATGTGGTGCCAATCTAATCTTTACATAATTCAAAAGTTATACTCTTGTTACACTTCATTTGATATTACTTGCAAAGCTCTTCCAAAGGTCCAGCTTTTCATTTTACAGTTTTTTTCTGTCCGTCCATGATCCTCGAATGGCGATCGCATGTTGTTGACAAATTGGTAGGGAAAGAGAACAAGATGAAGAATTAAACAAATCTTTATATTGATAGATGATGAAGAAGAATACAAAAACAACAATATTCTAATCCACTTGGACTAGATCAAAACATCCCTCAAAGAGGTGATGACCATTCCTCATTGAGGAAATGAATTTACAAAACAAATCCCTAACACTAGGGTAATGAGGAGAGAGACCAAGTTAACTCTCCCTCTTGGTGTAGACTCTCATAAATCTCACATACTAAAATGTTTAGGTTAGGACCCTTTATATAGGCAATAGAGCTACTAACCACTTACAAGATACGACCAATTTAATATGATTCTAATATTTCTAACACGCTCCCTCAAGTTGACACTACTTAAACTTATGAAAGTGTCAACTTGTCAATACAATCAATAGGGTTTAGTGAATTAATTAGATCGAGTTCTTTTGATCTTGTAAAAAAAATGGAAGACTTCCTCCTTTTGTCTTCAAAAAAACATTCTTTTAATCTTTCTCTCCATCATTTTCTTCAAGTTAATCTTCAATACATTGTTCTTCATCTTAGTCTTCAATATTATGATATTTCGCAGCAAAACTCATGAAACACTTCTTACAAAGCCATAACACAAGCATTAACAAGACATCGATCTTTACATCACCGTTTACATGACTGATGCTTCATTTACAATCTTGCATTCTAACAACCAACTTTCGAATTGTTGTACCATGCAAATATCAATTGTATCTATCACAAACTAATAATGGTAACTTGCCTCATGAAACTTCTTGCATTGGACTCTTATAATTGTTTCATCCATTAAACCAATATGCAATATAATGTGGTTATACTTTCATCCCAATTTCCATCACGTACCTGCTGAATAAACAGATTCATCACATATGAGTTCATAGGCACTCCAAACTCGTCCTCTAAGCACACTCCATTATGTATATAACCAGGAATTTCAACACTTCGCAACACTATTTCAAAACAAAAAAACATCAATCTTTGAACTTCTTGCATCACCACTATGAATCTCTTAAATTAATGTCACATTCCAAAGAAAAGAAGTCATTGTTAGAGAGTTTAATATGGAAAGACAACGACAAAGACCTCATCTATCCCATTCATATCTTTCAAGAGAATGTGAAACAATGGTTTCTTTGAATCGGAATTGCAACAGCAAATAAAGAAAGTGGTAGGAGAGATCTTCAAAGTTAGGATGAATTCTTTGGATTGGGAGCACTTCTTGGACAATCTTTGTTGATTGACCTTGATTTGAAGAAGGGTTGAATTGCATAAAAAGAAGAAGAATCGGGCTTTTGTCTTCAAGATACTTTATACGAAAATCTTTAAAGTCAGATATGATGATTTGAGTTATGTAGTGAAACACAACGCAGTGGATGAATTTGAGTAGGAGAATCTTGAATAAATGTATTGGACTTGGATTTGCTTCTTGGGATGTGCACCTCAAATCTTGATTTCACGACATACCACCATCCCAAATAGCAAAGACTCAATATTGCTTAAGAATGATGCAAAACCTGAATTCTTGATGTCTTCTTGGACGATGAACATTAAAACTCAATATCAACTAAAGAAGATGATGAAGATGACTATATAACCCAGATTTGCTCTGATACCATGTTGACAAATTGGTAGGGAAAGAGAACAAGATGAAGAATTAAACAAATCTTTATATTGATAGATGATGAAGAAGAATACAAAAACAACAATATTCTAATCCACTTGGACTAGATCAAAACATCCCTCAAAGAGGTGATGACCATTCCTCATTGAGGAAATGAATTTACAAAACAAATCCCTAACACTAGGGTAATGAGGAGAGAGACCAAGTTAACTCTCCCTCTTGGTGTAGACTCTCATAAATCTCACATACTAAAATGTTTAGGTTAGGACCCTTTATATAGGCAATAGAGCTACTAACCACTTACAAGATACGACCAATTTAATATGATTCTAATATTTCTAACACATGTAACAACACACTTTAAACGTTGTGCGAGCTTGTGCTAGTGTTGGCACTCTTCCGGACCTACTTTTCTTGGAAGAGTTTGATCTGGACGGCACTCTGAATCTAACATTGATCACATGGCCGGTGAGAGTCGTAAAGTTTGAAATTTTAGAACTTTCCCATAAATATAATGTGTGATCTTGATTTACCTGAATCAGTACTGTCATGACGGTGGAGACATATTTAACCAAAGCTTGACTTCTTTTAAAAGGAAAATGTCATGGCTTTTGGAGGGGTGAGAGGATACGCGCGGACAAAAGTACGTATGATCTGATCTATTTTTTAAAACAAATCAGACAATCTCTTCTATTAAGTTGTTGTCTTTAACAATATCATTTAAATAATGGATATGTATAACATAATGGTGTAAACGAATAATTTGTTGGCTTGTCCAAGTCTTGAAATGATTATTATTTAAGTCCACTCATTGTCCAACTTCAAAAGGAAACAGTAGCTAGTGTGCAGGCACCAATAATGAAAGGGCAGCTTTAGAAATATAGATGTGAGAAGGTTTAATCAAGTGCAACGAGTATTGTTTGGAGAATGACGCGGGAGCTAGTAAGTACCAGTTCTTGAAACTTGAGCATTTGAAGCTTGATATAGGATTCAAAATTGTTAAAATAATCTGGAAGCATGATATATAGATAGTGATGTTTTGGTTATGTTGGTAATAAATTATAAAGGGATTGGTGTTTGAATGGACTGCGCGTATTAAATTGAATCAGGAACAGCAATACTACTAATCCATTACAGATTTTCTTGGGTCAAATTAATTACAGAATTGATAGGAGTATGTCACTATGTTGTATTTGGAGAAGGGTACCGTTTTTTAGTTAAGTATTGATTAGAGCGTCATGATGCTCACGCCTCTGTAGGTCGTATGGACCTCAGCCTTTGTGTGGTTCAAGAGTCAACAGTTGTGTGAACTGCTTCCTCTTTGCGTGCCGCCGCCGCGGCAAATAACAAATATATTAGACTCCTTTCATTCCTCATACTTCCCGCTACTTTGAGCTGCACAAATAGTATTATTTATTTTGCAACGTACGTTAACTATTGTTTACTTTAATTAATTAATACTGATATTCTTATTAGCGTTGTGAGTGTTTACATTATGCTTCACGTGATTTCATCTCAATTCACTTGATGTTTCAAGTAAGTAAATGAGCAGATATAATAACCAACTACTCCCTCATTATAGCCTAAAATTTGAATAATTTTGGTCTAATATATAAAAAATTTGCCCTTACACTATCCCATTATTTAATGTATTTCCTCCTACTTTTTCCTCAACTTTTTTTCATGTATATTATTTTTTACATATTTCTCTCTTTTATTATTATCATTATAAATATGGTGAAATTGAAAAAATAATTAATTCAAGACACCCAACTAAGTTTTTACATGTTTTCTTAATAAGTGTGTTTGGCGACCGAACTTTTATACTACCTTCAGTCTTAAATATAAGACCTAATTGACTTTTTTTGGAGAGGTTAAGGTTGTGAAATAGGCTATCAAATCATGACGTATTTGATATATTTTTAGATTATACATTACTTTATAGGTAAAATAAACTAATCTAAGGGGGAAAATTAGGTAAATAAATTTATAATTAACTTATTTTACTTTTTATAGGATTTTCTAAAAAAAGTCAATTTGGTCTTATATTTAGGATCGGAGGGAGTATTACATACCGGACAGAGGGAGTGCATATCACTAGGTAGAGTCAACAGAAAAATATATTTCGAGTAGCAAATTAAATAGTGATAAATTAAATAAATTGCACATTTGTTGATGAATTTAATTAAACCAGCCTATGGTGCGTAAGAACTTGGGTAAGTGGGGCTCATGAATTTCAAACAGTAAACATTCTTTAGAGTTTAGGTTAATTTAACCACAGCACCAAATTTGCAACATTTCAAATCTATACCACATTTGTCACTCAAAATTTACTTTTTGGTGTTATTGACACAATGATTTGTTACCAAATTTGCAATTTTATTCATAAATAAAACCCATCAACATATAAACTAATTGGATGAACGAGGCCAGCAAAGCAAATTGGTGTCTGATGTAACTAGAATCAAATTATAAAACTCCAGTGATGAAATGTAGACAATCCTAAGTATGCAGGGGAAGGAGTTTCTGGGTTTCCTCTTTATAATCACGTGTGGAAAAAATCAAGCCTTTGCTGTTTCTTTCGTGTGATAATCCCAAAGTTGCTTCATTTTTGGGGGAAGTGGGAACCACACTCAACATAAGTTTGAACGTACACCGCGTAATAGTGAATGTTGAATGAGGACTTTCTCTCCTATCCCAGTCAAAACAGCGTTTTGAAGGCCAACTAACACTGAAATATGAATCACACACCATATGCGTCACACCCTCCACAGTCCACTCCCACATATTTCAGCCACCCTCCACAGTCCACTCCCACATACTCCCTCCGGTCCTAAATATAGGACTTAGATAGAGACTCCATTTTGGTCCTAAATATAAGACCTAGATACATTTTAGGTCACATTTCTTTCTTAATTATTACCCTTCTTCTTCCTAACAACTCCTTTGATAGGGAGAACTGGCTACTAAGTAACTAAACTAATTAAGGAGGGGTATTATTGGAAAGACATCTAAAATTAAGTCTTCCTTAATATCCCCAAAAAAAGTTATCTTTCTAGGTCCTATATTTAGGACCGGAGGAGTATTTCAGCCCCCACTCCTCTTTTCCCATCGTTTTCTTTTCCCCGCCACTCCTCTCACACCTCCACTGTTCATGCCTACCACCCACATATTTCAGCCCCCACTCCATTTCATTCTTCTCTATACTCAATTTCGCCATTTCATTCTTCTCTATACTCAATTTCGCAGGCACGCCTATACTTAAACTATTATACAATACATGAGATATCATATTAGTTCGAGTTTATATATACATGTATATAAAACGTTTTTAAATTGACTAGTCATTCTAGTTGGACATGATAATATTCAAATAATCCACAACTAAATAAATATGGGTATGTGCCCAAGGGGGCGTAGACCAGCTAGTAAGAAAGGGGAAGGTAAGGCACCGCGTACCCACCAGGTCATGGGTTCAAACCCTTTGGAAGTCGTCATTCCCAAAATGGGGAATCCCGGCGGCGACTTCGGATTAGTCGGTTCCCCAAAGGGGGCCGGACACCGAAGGCTCAAAGCAAAAAAATTAAATAAATATGGGTATGTAATAAAAACCACTCCAACAATTTTAATAATACTCGTACTATATGTGTTTGTGTGCATCGTGAATTATATGACTTTTTGTGTTTTAAACATTAA
Source organism: Mimosa pudica (assembly GCA_029929735.1). Classification (NCBI taxonomy): domain Eukaryota; kingdom Viridiplantae; phylum Streptophyta; class Magnoliopsida; order Fabales; family Fabaceae; genus Mimosa; species Mimosa pudica. The sequence goes on along the minus strand of JAKELP010000004.1, from coordinate 20,404,721 downwards.
TTCATTACTTCTGATAAAAAAACATCAACTTATTAGAATGTGAAGCCTTGATGGCACGGTTTTAGTGGGTTCAATGGCAAGGGAGTTAGACTTAAAGTGTCTGGTTGTCTACTTTGGACAGGTTCAATTCCTGGGAGCGATACAAAGTGTCTCCATCGCGGGACTTAGGGAGACATCTCCGTGACTAGAGTAAGCAGGGGAAATGATTTAATTTGGGGCGAGGAGTGAATAGTTGGCTTTATATTCTCACTCGGTGACCCAAGTATCCTATGGATGCTAGTTAGGTGTTCTGCCTTTGAATTGAGTTGAGTCCAAAATCCTTTCTAAAATTTTGTAAAAGAAAAAAAAAAGTCTTGATGGAAGGAAAATGTAAAAGAATAAAATTTGATCAACAATGGTTTATCTTTAAAAGATTTAAAGAAGTCATTCTCTCTCTCTCCCTCCCTCTCACTCTCTCTATTGTTATTTGAACTTTCACCTAATTTTGTGTTTGATTCTTAAAATTTAAATTCATTGATTTCGATCCTTAAACATTCACACAATCTTAGTTATTATCCTTGAACTTTAATATCGGTAATTTTCAAACATTTCACTCAACTTTGGATTTGATAATCCTTGAACTTTGTTTCTTTTAACCATCAATCCTTGAATTTTTTAAAAAACTTGAGAAATTAAGAAGTAACAGTCATGAATGGTAGAAAGTTCACTGACCAAAATTAAACTGTCAATTTAAAAGGTCAAGAACCAAACCAAATTGAAGTAAAAGTTCACGGACCAAAACTAAATGAAAGTTCAAGAATCAATAGTGGTACTAACCCCAGTTCAATTTATACATACATATTTATATTATATACTCCTATTCAATTTATTTGATTAAATTAAATATACTAATCAACTGTCTTGGTCGTGTTTTTCTTAAACACGCACGTCAATCATTAATCTTTGTTCCTTCCCCCATCTTTTACTTAATTGTTATTTAAAAAGCACCCAAAAGAAAGCACTACAAAAAATTATGGGGCTAGTCACGCATGAATTGTCGCGTAACAAGCAAACGTGACACTTTATTTATTTTTTAAAAATAATTGTGTGTCTTGTCGCGTATTACAAACTAAAATGTGACATAAAATATTTTAAAAAAAAATTGTCGCGCTTAAATTTACCAAAACGCAACAAAATTTACTTTTAAATTTTTTAAAAATAAAAAAATAAAAATAAAAAAGTTGTCGCGCATGGTAAAAAGTAAACGCGACACAAAAATATTTAAAAAAAATAAACTTTGTCGCGTATGTAAAGAGGAAACGGGACAAAACATTATTTTTTTTAAAATAATGTTTTTTAAAAAAAACTAAACTTTTGTCGCGTATGTAAAAAAGTAAACGCGACAAAAAATATTTATAAAAAAAATGTTGACGCGTTTTCTTTTATAAATATGCGACAAAACATAGTTTTTTAAAAAAAATTAAAAATGTAAACAAAAATTCAAATTCAAATTTCCCTCCACTGTCCCCACTTTCTCCCTATATATACCTTACTCCTTCTCAATTTCTCATTCCTCATTTTTTCCCTCCTCCCTCTCCACTTTCCTTTCTCCTCCATCTAATTTTTCTAATTTCCTTTCTACCCACTATCATTAATTCTTCACTTACATTCCTATATTATTTTGTCATGGCCTACTTGCATTTGCACACTTTATTAAATATGCACTTATTTCATCTACTCTCCTTTAACTTTCTTTACTCTACTTAATGTTCTTAGTCTATTATTATATGAATTAAGCTAATTTTATTCTTTAATTTTGTAGGTTGCTTTAAAAAATTGGCTAGCTAAATTTGAGACAAAAGACTCCTCTATTATCTAGTCACACATTAAAGTGCCAAATTGCAAAACAGGACCCCTAAAAAATTATACGTATTAAAATAAAAACATTTTAGATGCAACAAAATAAAAGGAAAATTTGATTTGGTTAAAAATTTGAACTTTCCGCCACTGAAGTGGGAAAAAAATTGAACTTCCCTCATGTATGAGAATATATTATATTCTGTCGCGTATGAGAATTGGTTAATGTCGCGTATGAGAATTGGTTAATGTCGCGTATGAAAAGAATTTTGTCGCCTTTGTACACTTCTATATGCGACATAAACAAGTAAAATTATATTCCCACAACTTTTTATGATGTCGCGTTTATTACATCTTGTCACGTTATTGCAGTTTGCTACGACAGGATAACTCGCGCTTGCATTAAACACGACAAACCTATTTTGTCACTGAAAAAACGTGACTATATGTCTTTTCTATGCGCGACTACCCTCACAATTTCTTGTAGTGAAGGTTGACAAAATAATTAGAATCAAACTTTAGATTTTATATTTTGGATGAACACCAGACACTCTCTTGGTCATATACAAGCATGGAAGGCCTTGTACAAATGGAAGGCCTTGTATATTGTTTTGTCCTAATAACGATATAAGGCTTGTTTGAAGGAACTAAGTGAAAAAGGTCAACCATTTTTAATAGAGTTTCGTTCTTGTAAACATATACGTTCAAAATTTTTCATGAAATCCCGCAGTCTTGTCTATGGAATTCCAGTGGGAGGCGATTGACCTGACAATTACAATGTCAAAAGTAGATTATTCAACTCAACACACACAAAAACTTCAACTTCAAAATTGTGATCCGGAGGATGCCGCCGCGTCGTTAGCTTATATTAACTGACTTTCACGTCTTCCTTCATTATTAACTCATTTGTTCGCTTCCCACGTGCATCCTTATTCTTATTTTATTTGCATAATTTCTCATGGGACATCCATGAAATTCTGCGACTATGCAGATAATTAATTGAATTCTTCTCAACCCAAACAAATAAACAAGGAAAAGAAGAAAAGTACCAAAGATCATGAAAACAAGAAAAAAGAAGTCCCATCTTTTCTAATATAAAATTTAGAAAAAAAATTGAAAGTGTCAGCTCAGCTGCTTAGAGCCCAAAACATACATTTTCAAGTTTTGATTTTATTTTTATATTTTATTACTTGAGGAACGCGGGAGACAACGACAATAATCGGTATAGATTATTGACTGTTATATCTTCATCAAAACCTGTTATTTTTATATTTTTATAGAAGGCAAAGCCTGGAATTAGTAAAAGATGTTATGTTTGACTTCTTAATATTTAATCATACTATAGACTAATATATCCTCATCAAACATGGTACGAAATAAATGTTTTCCCATCTCATTTAAAACGTTCAACCTTTCTAATTATAATTCACCGACCACGCTCGAGGGCTCAAATTCATATATAAATTAAACTCCCCCCTCCCTCCTCCTCCACTGATAAGTGATAACCTCTCTAAAGTTTGGTAACTCGGATAGAAAATCATAAGCTCAAAGTTTGGTATTTTACTAGCAAAGTCGAATCCCCACTTGACCATAAAACTCAAAGCAAAACTGGTCGGTGGTGCTACCGGAGCTCAGTCCTAAATATTGGGTTTGGTGGAGAGGCATAAACAGGTATGGTGGTGATGACGTCATAACTTATAATTTATGAACATTATTTTTTGTGGTTTGAGAGAGACCACACAATCACATACTCCCTCTAGTCTCTAATATAAGAGTCAAAATTTGAATGGTTTTGTTCCCTAATATAAAATTTCATCTCACACTCTCTATTCGTTTAATATGTTTTTTCCTACTTTGCCCTAACTCTCTTTTATATTTATTAATGTTTATATATTTCTCTCTCTTAAAAGTATCATAATAAATATGGACAATATTGAAAAAGAAGTATTAACTCTAGACACTCAACTAACATTTACATGTTTTCTTAAGAAGCGTTTTTTTGACGGGTGACTCTTATATTAGGGATCAGAGGGAGTAATATGTTGTTGTTGCTTGCATAAAGTTTTGTTTCCCACTACAGGAAAAAACATAGAAAAAAACAAGGCCAGAATATTAAATGTAACGTGGAAAACAAGACCTATTAAGAAAACCATGACAAAAAACCCTAGGTGCCCTCCACACTATAAATTCCCCTATTCGGCTTTATTCACTTTCCCCCAAAAACGATCCTTAGCCGTCAATCGATATAATCATATATACGTGGAAATTGTAATTGTCGTCACTTTCAATCTACCACACGCATCTCTAACTCGCTTCTCCACCGGTCTTTATATTACTCTTTCTCATTCCTCCTCTCTCTTTGTACCCAAAGAGCTTAAAACTTTTATATTGGTTCCTCAGAAAAAGTTTGCATTTTTTCGCTTCTTACACATTCATTTGCTACATCCACCGCCGTCCATTTTTTCTTATAATATCAAAGCTAGCCTTATTTCATTTATTCTCCCTTCTTATCCCTCATCTTTATCCTCTTTTTGTAGTCATTAGCCTTATCATTCGCCTCTGATTTTTCACCAGATTCGTCTGCTTCTTTTCTTCTCCGAAACTCTATTCAAATTCTATTTAGCTTATTTAACCATAAAGGAGTGATTTTTCTTCGTGGGTTTTCTTGTTCTTTTGTTCTTGTTCGCTCCCTTTTGAATTCTTTATTGTTGGGTTGAATTTCTGCATCTGTTTTTCTGTTATGTCTTTGGTTCGACATTTTTGCGATATATTGGAAAGCTCCTCAATATATGGAATATGTACAGGGATGATTCTGTTTCTGAGTCCTGTCTGTGTGGCTTTTTTGGTTGGTATTTTTGTTGGATGGGTTTGGAGACCGAGATGGGCTAATCAGGGAAGAGAAGAATTAAGCAATTCTGTTGTCAAATCCTTGGAACGTTGCTCCCTATCTTCTTCACCCTCCAAGCAAGTATTTTTGGCTCCCAATCCACAATCTTTGGTTGTCAAATCCTCCTTACCGTTCTCTTCACCGCCTCCAGAATATGATAACTGCAGCAGGTAGTTGCCTCTTATGTTTTTCTAGATTGTTCTTGTGATTAATGTGAAGGTGAATATAAATTAGGTTGTGGATAAAGTTGCACTTTTGCCATTTTCTTCTGCTCGTTATTTATGTTTTTAGCTAGCTTGGAATAATGATAGCACTGAATTCACTTGTACATATAATAGCTGAAAACAAACTGTGTTTTTCATTGAGACATTGGTCGTGCCTGTTTAACTGCCTATTGGTGATTGTTATAGTAGTTATCGTCCTTGAAAGAAAGATTGAGTTCAGAACATCTGTTTGAACTTCAAAGGTTTAGCTTTTGGCATGAAATGAGTGACTGTTTTGCATAATTTATTACTGCTCCCTTTTAGATTCTTGATGTTTTTTTGTGCTTTATGTGTGTCACTATGCGTTTATAAATGATGACTTTATGAAGGGCAGATAGCTGACTTTGTTGTTCTGTGCAGTTTGTCCACCATCAATGAAGATGCATCCAATACTGTTGTAATTGAGGATTTCCAGCATCTATGGCAGCTTGTAGAGGTAAAAGATGGAGGCCTTCCTTGGATACAAATGATGGATCGTTCCACACCTAACATGAGCTACCAAGCCTGGAAAAGAGAACCCAAGGTAACATTTATTTGTTTCTTGGGTTGATTTGGATATTATCCTTTTTCCAACGCAATACCAGGCCACTGTCTTCTGGGTTTAAGAAGCATTTTTCCTCAAAACCACAAGGTTTTCTGCAATTGACCTAGTTTCTTCTTTGGTTGGTCTTTATCATTTGTAGGAGGGCCCTCCCCAATATAGAAGCAGAACTGTGTTTGAAGATGCCACCCCTGAGGTAGTGAGGGACTTTTTCTTGGATGATGAGTTTCGTCCAAGGTGGGATGATATGCTTGCAAGTGCAACTACCCTAGAAGAGTGCCCAACTACAGGAGTCACAAAAGTTCAATGGATACGGAAGGTGACTAACTCTTACTGTCATGTTGTTCTGCTTTGTGTTCAATTCTTTTATGTTTGGTTCCATATTCTTATGCTTGCCAATTCGTTTGTTGCAGTTTCCCTTTTTCTGTAAAGACAGGGAATACATAATTGCTCGACGAGTGTGGGAATCTGGAAGATCATACTATTGTGTTACAAAGGTACGAGCAGGATATAAACCTGTATACTGTATTGGCTGATATTAAACTTTATAAACCTGTTAGAAGAGACCATGGAATATTGTGTAATAATTAAAGAACTTCTGTTCTACATGCATATATATGAAGTAAAGCTTTTGGAGTATGTATGGAAATTGTCATGTTGTTACATGTCGGTGGGTCTGGCATTATTTAGGGCAAGTGAGTTGCAGCAAGGAATTAGTATCTTTTCTCTTAGAGTTTTTAGTCTCAACTAGTTGATTGTAGAAATTTTTTTAATTATTCAAAAATGGTTAGAGTTCCTTTAAATCGCAGAATCATTCCGCTGTGTTACCTTCTTGAGCAGTACTTTTATTCTTAAATTCTTTGAAGATCTTTGAAAAAATACTAAGTAACCACTTCATTTGTTTTCATTGATTTAGGGAGTAGATTGTCCCTCTGTCCCAAAACGAGACAAACCAAGGCGTGTGGATGCATATTACTCAAGCTGGTTCATTCGCGCAGGTATATATTTTCTCTGCAGCCAGTTATCCAGTCAAGATGACTCTTGAATTTGAATGTTAAGTTGCAATTTCACTTATAAAATAGAGTGTTCCCTTTTCTGCCCTTGATACTAGCAGTAGCACTCTCACTGTAGCACACTATTTTGGACTGATGGTGTTGTTTTTCTTGACAGTGGAATCCCAAAGAGCTCCAAACCAGTTGACTGCCTGTGAAGTCATGCTTTTCCATCATGAAGAGATGGGCATTCCATGGGAAATTGCAAAGCTTGGAGTACGCAAAGGGATGTGGATGTTAGTCCAGAAGATCGAACCTGGCCTGCGTGCCTACCAACAAGCAAGAGCAGCCGGTGAGCCAATTTCTCGGTCAGCCTTTATGGCTCAGATCAACAATAAGATTAGTCCATCATACCTGCAGTCCTTGGGAGTGTCAGATGATCAACCTGAAACTGAGAGTTTGACCGTGGCTGAGAAACCACAAGGCGTGAATGTACCGAAAATGCTCTTGATAGGTGGAGCTATTGCTCTTGCTTGTTGTCTTGATAAGGGACTAGTGACCAAGACACTTATATTTGGTGTGGCAAGAAGATTTGGTAATCTAGGAAGGAGAGGGAAAGTCTAGTACTAGAATTAGTGTTTGGAATTCTGTTTCCTGGGATGACTGATAAAATTGCTGGTCATCTCTTGATCAGGTATTTTTTGGGAAATTGGGAGGTTCTATGGAACTTCTTGTTTTTCTACTTGGACCATGGAAGTCTTAACTGGTCCAGTATATGGAAGGCAATATAATGTGTATATACTCGTTAGTAGGTAGCAACATGAGAGTCGATTTTTTTGTTAGTTTCTTGTGTAATACCACAGCTTTACTTTTACATGGGTAAAGGCACACACATTGCAATAATCCTTAATGTTCACATTTTTAGTAGAAAAACCTCTACTTCTCTCTTGTGCTCTACGATTTTGGAGGGTAATGGTTTTTGTGTATAGTATATGTAAGGGGAAGTCTCAGATAAAAGACAACTAAATTTCAAAATCACTTTAACTAATGGAATATCTGAATTAACTAATTGAGTAGAGACATTTAATACTCAAAATCTTCTTTTTGAAATTAACTATCATTTATGTAGGATTTCTCCTAGTTATCATTTCTATGTTTTTATTGTAATTAAATACGTTGATTTTATTAGTAACATAAACTTCTACACCTTGACTGACAAATTTTTGCACAACAAAATTATAGTAGCTAATTGTGATTGTAAGGGAAAATCAATAATTTAATTAGGAGATAAAAACATATTGACCTTGGAAGTAAAATTGAATAAAAATACACTTCCTCCAATCCTATATATAAGACCCACTTAGATCACTAAGTTATAACATACTACGTCACACATACATAAGTAGATGATAGATTAATTTACAGATGTAATAAATTAGTTTTCAAGAAAAAATAAATTATATTCCCTATATATTATAAACTTGATGTGCAATGGAAGAATAAAAGGGGTTATCCATCCAGCGGGAGGAATCGAACGTAGGGTTTGCGCATAGTCGTCGTAAATGTCGGCTACTAATCCTTGAGCTTCACTTCGTAGCCTCCCAGCCTCACGAGGGTTCGATCCCTCATCTCGCTCTTGCCTTTTGATTTTCTGCCGCTTCCATAAATTTCCCTCCATCTTCATTCTTCAGTCTCCCGCCAAAACTAGCATCATCAATAACAATAACAATGGCGCCTCCTCCTCCTCCTCCTCTGCCGGCAGGCATGCTTCAGGGCTCCCCTTCCTTCCCCAATGCCATTGCCTGGTCTCCCGAGAATCTCATCGCCGTTGCTTCCGGCCACTTCATCACTATCCTGGTCCCACCTCTTTCCCTCTCTCACTTACATTCTGGAGTACTATATTATTATTCTCTCTACATATCCTGTCCTAACATTTTTTAATAAATTAGGTTTTTCCATTCTTGGAAATCCTCTCACAAACACCTTTACTTTGTGCACACACCTCATGTTTACTATGCACACTACTTTTGAGTTTAACAACGCTTCCCGCTTTTTTTTTTTAGAGACCAGAGTTGCCTCAGGGACCACATGGCGTCATAACGGTCTCAACCACCGAACCCCTTCCCATTGGCCGCGTACAAACAAAAGGTCTGTGTGTGCTTCCTTGTTACCTTCTTCCATACTATGTCTTTCAAATTTCAATTTGTTCATAAATAGAGTATAACACACTCTCTACTTTTTCCAAACTTGTTCCCAAATAAACCCTAATAATGTTTATATATAATAACAAGCAAGAGAGGGAGAGTGGAGATAATGGTATATTGTTAGGGTAGATTAGTAATATCATGTGCTAATAACTAACTTAACCTAATCAAATTAGGAAAGTGATCTTATATTTAGGAACGGAGGGAGTAATATTTGTTTTACTATTGTTGCACACTTGATAGCATTAAATAATGGCTTTCCCTGCATTGAATACAAACTTTCTCGGGCACTCTTGTTGTGTGAAACTCTATTTTCACTCTGATAAATTTGTGGGTAATTATTGTGTAAACTGAAACCGTGTTCTTTTTGCTTTAGCAAGTGGCATCTAAAATTCATGGAATATCTTTTATTTTGAAGTTGTTGAACAAAGTTTAAAGGATTTTCCAGGCTCACCGAAAGTTCATCAATGATACTGAAAAATGAGAATGAAGTATGTCCTACTGAAAATCAAGTGATCAGCTGTTCCTCTATTTCAGAGCTATTCACCCTCCTTGATAAGTAGTAGGGGAATGATACAAATTTGGTTTGCATACTTACATCATGTCATTAGCATTGAATTATTAATTTAATTCTATTGATTATTGCTGTTCATAGTCCACAATATTTCCAAAATTGCATTTTTAAGAATAAAACAACTCCTGTTGGATTTGTAAAATAAGGGAGAATTATAATAGGATTTTGATGACTCCCCATTTTTAATTAGATTTGAGATATATTTGGCGAGTCATAAAAATACCACTGTGGAGGGTTTCAGATATCAAACACTTATTTCCATGTATTAAAGGCAAGCTGAATTGAATCAAGGAGAACCTGAATAGATTCTAACTTTAGAAAACTTACCTTAACTGCATGACATTCAAAAGATTTAACGTGCCATTTAAACTGAATTTTGTGCAGACTTACTTTCTGGATGCCTCCTGTCAACATGTTTGACCCGAGAAGATAAGCCTGTTGTCCGATCATTATCATGGTCTCCTCTCGGCATGGCTGCAAATGCAGGGTATGTACTTTATATTCAACTTTTCAATGATTTTTTTTTTAAAAAAATGTGTTGTATCAACTTGATCTTAGAAGGCAGAACAGTAACAAGTGATTCATTCACGAATAAATTATATTTCATGCATGTAATCGGTTTTAATGATTTAACTTGCTATAGGTGCTTGATGGCTGTTTGTACTACCGAAGGAAACTTGAAGGTTTATCGTCCACCTTTTTGTGATTTCTGTGCTGAATGGATTGAGGTACATGCAGCAGTAATGGTTTGTCATGTGAAATTCAAAACAGTGTCTAACAACTTAACATTATTGCTGCTGTAAGCTTCTTTTAGTTTTAAACTAACTATGGTTTTTAACTGAGCATATTTTGATAAAATGTTATAACATCAAGCTGCTGAATTTATTAAGACCTATAGTAGAAATCAAGGAAGAATAGGAGAAGATACTGCTGGTCCAGAGAATTGTCTTTTGGAACCTGGTTGTAAGAACGAGTAATTAGTGGCCTAGTTGCCTGTTGGAGTCTGTCTTGCAGATGATTAATCTTGAGTGACTTTGGGGGGTCTTTAACAGCTCCCCTTATGGCCAGAAAGAGGCAAGTTCTATGTTTTGAAATTGTCAGCAGTGAGGAGAGTTCTGGCCTCTTGAGTGCCAAGTTGGGAGTGGGGAAGATTGACTTTCTTCATCATTTTTAGTTTCTGATTTAGTGTGTCTCCTTTTTATCCTCTGAGATTTTATATATTGTAACCCCCTTTCATTCATAGAGGGGAAGAATATTTTGATATTTGATACAGATTCAGTGTTGAATCTCTACTTTTCTGCTTGGGCTCTTTCAAAATCACTGATGTGTCTATGCAATAAACTGATAGAGTGCTCCATTCTTCTGTCTTTCACTCTAGGTTTTGGACTTAACAGAAAGGCTGTTTGAATATCTTCGACTTACTGATTTTGGAGATCTGAGTATAGTAAGTTGTCTTTATCATTTTTACTCTGTAACTCTTCTTGTGGAGTCTTAGTTGACATGACATTGGTCATGTTTGTAAATTGTAATCTATTTCTTTCTGATTCTTTTAAGTAACAACTTTGTGACGCTGTCAGCTGGATGCAGGTAACAGCAGAGCAAAATTCAGCTGATGACATGCTAAACACTGTTTCAAGGAAGGGAAAGAGAAAAAGAAAAGTGTATGGAGTTAATGCATTATATTTATTATATTAATATATGTATAATTAAGTCTATAGTAAATCACTATTTAAAATTCATGAATATCGTTGTTTATTTCTCATACTTTTATGTCAAACTTGTTGAAAAAGTGTTAGTTTATAATAATGATATGGCATTCAAAAATTAACTTTGATCTCTTATAATACTTGTGTTGCAGCAATTATGCCTCAAGCGATTTTGTGTCAGATCACATTGAATCTATGTCTGAATCTGATGAGAAGTCTTTGAAAAAAACATCCGAGAACCACATGTTGCCCCTGATTACTGCTGATCAATATGCTTTTCGAAGTGCAATGCTATTTGCACTTGTTGTTTCTTGGTCTCCATTGCTGCGTGAAACATCTGAATCTCACCCTGTTCCTAATACCAATGCATCTGTTAGTCTACTTGCTGTTGGGGCGAAGAGTGGTAAAATTTCCTTATGGAGATTCCACACACCTGATTGCTATACCATTCAAGACAGCAACATTCAGACTGCTGTGGAGCTCGTTGGATTTTTACAGGCGCACAATTCTTGGGTTACTTCAATAAGTTGGGTGTTAATTCCTTCTGACTTTTCAAGTCCACTAATTCTATTGGCTACTGGAAGCTCTGATGGGAGGTGCGTCAGGCATGCTCATTATAATAGTATATGTACGTTCTTGTTACCTGATTTTTCTAAGCAACAAACAATCTTCTGGAGTTACATGCTGTGATTAATTGATCGTGTTTTACCTGCATCATTTCGTGGAAACTTGAAATGCTCCTAATGTTATTAAAATAAATTTATCTTTTCAACATCCATTTTCCTTCTCGTTTCTAGTTAACCCCCATCACTTGGTTTTCTGAAATTATTAACTACCTAACTTGGAAGTTGGGAAATTAAACCTGCATTTTTTTATAAGCTGATATGATGTCATTGGCATTCCTGACATTGAGTCATTGTATTCTTGTCAAAGTGATCTGGTTTCAGACATCATCACCCTCATTCTCCTAATTGAACTAGCCGTTTAGTTCACTGTTTAAGTAGGTTTGATTTTGGCTGATGCTTAAATATGAGGGTGGTGATATCATTGTAATCCTGGTACTGCAAACATTACTAAATCTGTCCTGTGACTGAAAATATTGACTTTCAGCAGTACTATATATTATTGACTAATCAAGTTGTTTTTTGCCTAACAAGTTAAATCTGTATAAGGTCATATTTACTCCTAATGACAAAGCTGAGCTAAGAAGTTAAGATGCTTGGGCCCTGAAACTTCCTTGACGCTCTGCCATTTGTACTAGCTTGTAACGTTGTACTCATTTTTACATTGTTTCTCCACTCATTTCATTTGCCCTTTGGCTTGGCAGTGTGAAGGTTTGGCTGGGTGAAGATGATAAATTATTGAAATCATCAGGAGCGAATCAAACTCTATTTTCTCTTTTTAAGGAGGTACTTACAGTTCCCACTTACTCCTTGCATCTCTTTTAATTTGTTTTTTCTTCTTTATGGATAATTCCTATAGGCCTAATTCAATGCTTGTTTCCTGAATAGGTCATAGCAGTCAATGATATCCCAGTTTCTGTACTTTCAGCAGCCATGTCAATTCAGTCTGCTGAGATGCTTTTGGCCATTGGCAAAGGTTCTGGTTCCTTTGAAATATGGCTATGTGACTTGTCTTGCAATGAATTTCATAAGCTTGGATCATATGATGCACATGATTATATTGTAAGTATTCTTTTCCCTTGAGTTGATGAGGTTGCATTTCTTTTGTGGTTTTCTTCATTTTAAGACTCTCTTCAGGTTACCAGCTTGGCATGGGCGTTTAATGGAAGGTGTTTGTGCAGTTGTAGCCAGGTAATAATATATATATATATATATATCTTCTTTCATGGTTGATTTTCAGGTTCATTTCCATCAAATCATTACTGACGTTCTTAATCTGTTTCATGGTATGCCTTCCACAGTTGTATTTTTATCCAATTCTTTATAGATGCTTGTTTGAAATAATTGTAGGACAATTCAGTACGCAGCTGGATTCTTCATGAGAGACAGCTCAATGAAATTATCATATGTTCTGACATCCTCAATAGTAGCAATCCAACTTGTGTAATCACTAGTGTCTTGTATATAACTCTTATCGCTGATTGGGTATACATTATGAAATAGTGTCTTTTGTTTTGTTGCAGCCTTCAAAAGATGTGTACGCTTCTTGCTTTGGTGCAGCAGTGTCTCCTGGAAATCTTGCCATTGCAACTGTATAGTGTTACTTCTAAAAACATCTTCGAATTTGATGGGAAAACTGTTGCGGTTACCATCTCTTTTGTTCTTTTGATATGTACACGTGTTAATAACTTGTTACTCTATTACTAATTCTTCAGAGGATTCATTGTTTTGGTAGAAAAATAATTGATCATTGGCCTTCATCATTTAATACCTTAAGCTTTTGGTTGAAATGCACAGAAAATATTGTTTGTTCTGTTTTTAGTTTGTTTTAGTAGTTTCTGACATGTCAGCTTCTGTGTGTGTGCTTCATTGGTGTGTCAAACCATATGTAAGTTGTCTTTTTTATATTTGTTTATATAGCTTGCTTGCATAAGTTATAAGTTGAAAGGTGATCTTGGCTTTTTCCTTGAATACCATCACAGAGCCTTCTTTCTTAAGGTTAACTCTGTCATCATATACTCAAAACTTGTCAAGGCTACATTAAGAACTTAAGAAATTTATGTTAACGTCCTCTGGATCTGTGTTCTCCATTCTCTCTTGGATCCCAGACGGTTCTTCAACTTCCTGCATGTGTGTATATTATATCATATGACATCACCCATACTATACTAGTTACTTGTATTTGTATACGTATATTTTTTCTTTAAAAAAACATTGACCTCACAGACTATAGCCATATCATGCCAAACTTCACTGACATTTTGTTCTATCATTGCAGGTTCATTGCTTTGATATTGAGAAACTGAACCGAATGTACGAAGCAAGGTGAAATTTAAGTTTTTTGGGCCTTCCCTTGTCTTTTTCTAAATTTAAGTAGAGCCTTGATGAAAAATCTAGTAATAAGAAAATTAACACTTTCTTATAAATATGGACAAGGGTTTTGAGGGCAGCTATTGAATACTTTTGGATTGGTGGGCAGCAAATGGATGTTCCGTCAAGATTACCCCTTTCTTATGCGGCTAAGGAATGTTCCAATCCGCCAAAGAAAGAGTTAATTTACTGGGGGTCCAACATCGTTTTCTCCCTTGAGGAATATCATCACCCTGATAAACCCCTGGTTCTTTGGGATATAATTGCAGCATTATCAGCTTTTAAGGAGAACAATTCAATGTATGTAGAACATATACTGATTAAGTGGCTCTCAATGTCCTTCCTTGCATCTCAAACAGACCTTCCTACTGAAGAGGTTTTGTCAAAGATTTCTTCAAATTTGTCTGATATTCCTTCTCGCTTGCTCCATCTGCTCAACATACTCTGTAGACGCGTGATGTTGGTAGAACTGGATGCTGATCAAATAAACAGAATGAATAACATCCTTCTAGACCTGGAAAGGCCAACTCTTTCCAAAGAAAAGCAAATAAATAAATGGTTGGAGATTCTTCGGAGCAGTAAAAGAGAGCTCCGTGAAAGGTTAATGGACTTCAGTTTTTCTGCTTTCCTAACCAACCTAGCTACTCCTTCCCACTTCGGACATTGGTATCCTTTTGGAGTAACACAGATGAAACAGTGGGTGGAGTTAGATCGGGATAATGCACGTGACCAATTGAAAGTCCTTGCATTAGAAGTTACAAATGAGAAAAGGTGCAGATAGCTAGTTCTTACTTGGTGTTTTAAATAGCGCAGATCCATTTTTTTGCCAAAGTGATTCAAGTGCTTTGTTTATATTCACGTGGAATTGTTGACCTCAAAGCTAACTAGATATTTCAATCGAAAGATGTTTCATTTCGCTTCCAAGGAAAATGCCGAAATGATGCGCAACAGATATTATAATTATTGCAAGCTTTCTATTTTACCGTATATATACATGGTAGAACTTGATGAAAAATGATCCTTAGATTGTGAGCATTTTTGGTGGATCATTGCCTCTATTTTATCGTGTATATCCTTGGTGAACTTCAGAAGTTTCTTTCTAGTTGGGAGACCTTTTTGGTCTCTGACTGTACATGATTATGCATTCCCTTTTTCTCTTCCCTAAGTCATAAAGTGCCAACTAGTTCGTACATGAATATGCATTCCCTTTTTCTCTTCCCCAAGTCATAAAGTGCCAACTAGTTCTGTAGTATTGATCAATGAAGCATGAATATATTTTGAAGTAGCTTTTTCTTGAGTAAATTATTTTGAAATTGCTTTGATAGTTTCAGACTTGAACTTTAATTGGCAGAATCATGGTTTGATTCTAGCTGTGAACTTGTTATTAAGTTTGTGATTCGTGATTCTAAATACATTTCTGTATATTTACTGAGTCACAGGCTTCTATCCGATGAACATGTAGCAGTGGAGAATTGCAGTTTTTGCTCAGCACATGTTCCATTTGAATCCCCTGAGGTTGGTTTTTGCTCGGGTGAGGATAACAGTAGTGGCAAAGGTCAGCGTCACAGGTTATTGAGATGTGCCACCAGTATGCAGGTTTGCCCCATCACTCCACTGTGGTTCTGCATATGTTGCCGTAGGTCAGCTTTTAGACTGCCGCCAGATGCTCTCTTTAGAATGCCTGCTTATCCTGTAGATTTCAAATCTTCCACCAGCTCATCTACTCTTGCATGGTCAGCAAGACCCTTTTGCCCCTTTTGTGGGATCCTTTTACAGAGACAGCAACCTGACTTTCTACTTTCACCAACTTATGTATAAGAATGATTAAATGCACCTGCTATATTATAACGTGTTATTATGCTTATAGTGCCTATCATGCTTGGTTTCTTTTTCGTCTTAGCTTTCTAAAAATGAATTGTACTGTCTGCACTCTCACGATTCACCACACACAACCAGCTTGACTTGTGACTCAAGCAAGGGGGAATAAAGAGGATGAAGCAGTAAGCCAGTAAGACAATTCTATGAGTAAAGTTGATTATTTTTGTAATTGTTTTGAGATTCCCGTCAATTGAATCTGGTCACGGTGGAAAAACTGTATAATGAAATAACTGATGAATTCACTGTATCACTCGCCTCCAAAATTGTCAGACCCTGGAGCTCCTTGTAAATTGCGGCGTATCTTTATTTGAAAGGGTAAAAAAGTAAAAGCTGCAAAGGTAAGCAGAAGTTGAAAACCATACTAATATTGTGATTCATGCTGACGAGTTAGGTTGAATTGACCAGCCACTTTTTTTTTTTTTTTTGACCAATTGAAGACATTGGAGTGGTGTGATTTCAAATATTGTTGGTCAAAGGTATCATCACAAACACTTTGAAAACATATACAATATGGCTCCTCAATTGACTCTGCCTCCTCCCTTGAATTTCTTCACCCTTTTAGCCTCCTCAATTCAACTCTGTATTTAATTGGGTTTCTACAATATGACACTGACAACTATTTGTTGTACTGAAATTCTTTTCTTAAAAAACGATTTAGTGTATATGCAAACAAAATAACAAGGTGCTCTTACCCATTGTTGTCAAACTCGCGAGTTGACTCTCCGATTTTACCTTTTTTACGACACTATCTAAACAAAACGTGTCACGAGTCACCTAAATTTCCAGTCTTTGAAAATTCGGTAGAAACTTACGTGTTTACATTGTGAAGTCACCGTTTTTACGTTTCTACCTTAGAGAAAATTGTGTTAACTTACTACTAAACTCATTTTAATTATTTTTAATTGACAAAATTCAATGAATTTAAATATGGATTTCATAGAAATTTATCTATTGAGGTTGATATAGTATGAATATTGATATATTTAAATCTACTATCTGTATTTAAAATAAATTCAAGTCAATTCATTATTATTTTTTGTATTCTTATTTAATTATATAAAAGAAATACATGTTTTTTGATAAATGTAAACTCTAACGAGTTTACAATTCGAGTCTACCGATCCGAGTTTACCTTATCTCCACGAGTTTACTTAAACTCACGAGTTTGACAACCTTGCTCTTACCGCCTTGGCGTGCCCTGCGAGGCTTATTGATAATATTCTGTCAAAAGTCAATACTGATGGCGATGGGAAAACAACAGGAATTCCCACAGAGCCTCCACCTGCTCTCTTTCTCTCCCAGGTCCAGAAAGAACAGCCAGAACATATTTTCTTACAAATTAGTACTATTTTATTTCAAAATGGAAAATTATGAAAATGTGTTTTGGCCAATCAATTTATTTGATTTCTAAAGCACCCTATTTTAGGTACAACCTCCCGTTCCCTACTAGTTCTCTTTCTTTCTCTCTAATAATGTACTAAGACTTTATTGTTTTCTTTTTTTTTTTTGATAATTGAATTTTAGGAAGGGGTTTGGGCTCAACCCAATCCAAGGGCAGGACACCTAACTCATGATCCACTGGGGCCTGTCCCTGTGAGCTCTGGAGCATGACCAGCAAGCCCTTTCTGTCTGCCCACACATGTAGGTTACTCCCAGCTTCACTTAGCTACGGAGATGCCTCCCCAAGCGTCGCGATGAAGACACAACAAAGTATCACTCCCCAGAATTGAACTCGCGACGTGGTGGTCAACTCGACGCTCATTGTTCAATCCCTTCACCACTAAACCCACGGACGATGGGTTAAGACTTTATTGTTTTCAAGTGATACGCAATATATTATTCTTTGTTCTGAAAACAAAAGAGGTTGTGGGCTCATGCTCATCTGATTCTCGGCTGGATAGTGGTTACAAAAAGAAAGATTTAGGTTTATCCACTCGTACCAAATCAATTATATTCCTTCGAATCTATAATATAACCTACCAAAACTCGTTTTTTAAAAAAATATGTAAAAGTTTGTTAATGTCTGAATTTAATTTTTTTCTAATATTACATACATTTATTATGGTATTATTAAGAGAGAGAAATACATATGCATTAATAAATATGAAAATATATTAGGGACAAAATGCAGAAGATACATTAAATAAATAGATGGAATAGTCAACTCTTATGTTTAAAACCATTCAAATTGTATGTTTTTATATAACGGTGTACTCCCTCTTGTCCGTAACCGTAATATAAAAGCATTAAATTTGAATAAATTTGGTCTAAAATATACTAAGAACTCATCTCATATTCTTTCCTCATTTACTGCATTTTTCCCACTTTGCCTTTAACTCTCTTTTATATTTTTTTTGTAACAACTCTCTTTTATATTTATTAATGCTTATGTATTTCTTTCTCGTAAAAGTATATATTAAATATGGACAATATTAGAAAAAAACATTAGCTCTAGACACCAAAATAACTTTTCCATTCTCTTCTCCTAAGAGGTTTTTTCCTCTCTAAACTTTAATATTATGATTAGATGGAGTATTTATTCATGGGGCATATATAGTTATATACTGCGATGCCCGTTTATGAGGGGAAGCTTAGCTTCAGTGTTGAGAATGACACGTGGAAGTGTGAGGGGGGCGACTAGTAATTTGCTGTGTGGCGGGGTGGTTGAGGTTAATAAGGTTAAGGTTGAGGCTGACGCTAAATTCATGATCCATTTTTTATCATTGGATTGAGATAGCCTTGGCATCTCCCCACGATAACGACAAAACCATCTGCCACGTGTCACCACCTTGGACCCTGTTGATCCGTCTACGATACCTACTCTCTCACGCGCCCTACGCTCCCCTTCTCCCTTTCATTGTCATTTGTCAATGCAAACCGGCGCACGTAAAGTAAGGGTATATATTTATGTACGTCAAATTAATACTCTACGTTTTAAAAGGTTTATTGAGCTGATTACGGATTAGTTGAAGTTTGAAAGTCCATTTGTCCTGATGTCCAAATTCAAAATGGAGTATTTCGTACTCCCTCCAGCCCTATTTATAAGTCGTCAACCGTCCATATTGTATAAACCAAGGAATGACGGTTAGTGGCGGTTACATCATTAAATTGGTCTTGTTTTATTTTTCATTTCCATCTTTGCCCCTCCTTACAATTATTAAATGAGTTATTATGAGACAAGAAAAAGTAAATGTAGAGATCTTTTTTTTCAATGACAGGGACATATTTGGAAAACTTTAATTAATGAGTTAATTAGTGGTAGTTTGCGACTTATATTAAGGACCAAAATTTAGTGGCGGTTGGCGAGTATATATTTAAAGCAGATTTGAGAAAATCAATTTTATTTTTTGTTTAAAGTTATCGAACATGTTTTCCATGTTAATTAAGGATTTGTCAACGTTATAGGTAACTTATTATGTATCCCCGTGTCATAAACATCTTCGTAATTTATTGGGATAAACATCTTCGTAATTTATTGGCGGAGCATACTTAATTTAGCGCTCAGAGTATTTATTTTCTGATGCGTTTTTAGTCCTCGTAAACTGATTCTTGTGTTTTTAAGTTGCTATGGTGGTCATCAAATATAAATTCTATGGCATATATTCTTACACTTTTCTCTGTTTTTCTAGAGAAAAGAAGGCAATGCATTTGGCAATGTGGCGTGGATGTATTCTCCTCCATATTCCTGGATTAACTTTTTTTAATAACGAAAATCAGTTAAGACTTAAGAGTAAATACTTTAAAATGCTTGACATGTTTATGAATGTTTCCAAGTATGCTATTCTTTTCTTTGGCCAACTTTAAAATACTCCAGGCCGTTTTTATTATAAGTGATAGTGAATATTTTTGCACATACCAATAGAACATGTTGGAGTCATTTATTATGAGTAGATTTAATAAATTTTTCATTTTTACTCTTATCCATTTATTCTACACAATTCTCTTTTGTCCATGTACTATATATTTATTAATATACAAGAGTATGACAAGGGTCTTGTAACTTAGTGATATGCTCCCTGTTAGGTGGGAAGTTGTGGATTCAATCCTGTTTGTAACCTCAAAACTTTTGGTACCCATTTGATTAAAAAATGTCAATGGTGCACTAGTTACAATGATTTTTTTTTGTCGAAGTTTACAATGAATTAATTGTTTAGAAAGTCAAGGTCAAAAAAGAATATTTATTACGTATAGATATGTGGATCAGGAGTACGTAATTCATTGAGAGCGCATGAATACATTATTTTTCACAATTAGATAAGTTAGCCCTTGACAACTGATAAAGATTACTCAACATTATGCTGTTACGTATTGTAAATGCAACCCGTGTCAAAAACCAGCCTCTCGTTAGGCGAATGCTTTGCATTTTCAGCCTGCTCTAATAGATTTCCATAATCAACTAGTATTAACTATTGTTATTTAATTAATCAAACTTTTTCGTTGGAAGGCCCAACTCTACATATTAAACTTAATCATGCCTGGGTTTTTAAGTATTTTGTAACAAGTAATTTTAAAAAACTCATCACAAGGCTTGTTTTATTTCCTTTTAAATGCCTTATTACTTAGCTTGCTTTTATACACATCAAATTTGACGGTGTTTTTTAACTGAAAACTTGACGAGTTAACATGAGTAATAATCACTTTTGTCTATGAAGCAAGTGACGGAAGGAGTTTGATCCCTACTCCTATGAAAGGATAAAGTTTATGGCCCAATTATCTACTTCTTCTATGAGACTTTAAAATGGTGAATAATTAGTCTCACTTAACACATGAGTTGAAATACTATGGAAAACAAACAAGTTAAATTCTCATGTTTGAGCATTCAACAGAGCAAAAAACTAGTATAAACAAACTTAATATTGATTAAAAAGACTTCCTATTTGTACAAACATTGGGAATATTCCT
Organism: Mimosa pudica; assembly: GCA_029929735.1. Taxonomy (NCBI): domain Eukaryota; kingdom Viridiplantae; phylum Streptophyta; class Magnoliopsida; order Fabales; family Fabaceae; genus Mimosa; species Mimosa pudica. Next base: position 20,383,945 of record JAKELP010000004.1, on the reverse strand, counting down.
GTAATATAATTTTATTTCATCATTTTACACTACTACTGGTTGTTATGTGATGTGTATTTCTTGTTCCTGCCTTCCTGATAAATAAATAACTTGGATATTAGGTGCTGTCAACAATACTCAATTGATTCCTCTGTTTATACAACGCAATAGCAAGGGAGAAATAAATTTTATCGTAAGTCACTTTGTTAATTTCTTTCGATACAAATGTACACTTTTATTTATAAATTAGCTGTATCAATTTTATGCTCTGTGGTATAATCACATCAACCGATCAATGTTAAAATTGAAAAGTTGTTCAATACTGTGACAGAGGCTAAGTAAGGCAGTTTAAGGTTTTTTGGGTAAGCCTTTAATTAAATAGATAAAGAGAGGAGAACCATACCCATTATCTTTATTAATGTCCTATCTTGCTTAGGTTATTTTTGGCATAAATGTTATGGAAATGTGATGTCCAATTAGGAATAATGTATCCTAAATAGGATATCTCTATTCTGTACATATTTTTTATCAAGACATACGATGTTGTTCATTTTTTGTTAATATTCTTCGGCACCTTCACTAAGCGGGATTAAGAATGGGTTGATCCTTGTATCCATTTTGGCCAACAAATATATTTCTTAAGTATAACAAAGTCAGCGAATAATTAATGGTCTCAATTTAGCCAACGAACAAATAAAAACTATCTAATTGGCCAACACCATTTATTTTACCCTAAACCATCACTGGAGGTGTCACGTCTACGTACTGTTGGTTCACCACATGAACGTATTGATGTGTCATCCTACATTTCAATTTAAAATTTGTTTAAATTTTTCACTTTTTCCAAATTCACCTTCACTAAAGGACATGTTTCACATTTTTAATTTTGAATCTCCATTAATGACATGAGTAAATTGAGAAAAGAGCATTAAATGCGGCCATTGATGTCTTATACTAAGGACCAAAAAGTGTATATAGTTGGTGTCTTACTATAAAGACCGAAAGGAGTACAATAAGAAGAGTGAGAGTGTGACGAGCCTGATGACACATCAATCCACGTGGCCAACCAAAAGAGGTTGGACACCTTTACTAATGGTGTTAAAGCCTAACAAAAGAGGTTTGACAATTAGATATTTATTTGTTTATTGATCAGATTGAGACCATTCATTATTTATTAACTAACTTGATACTTAACCATCGATATATTTTTTAGTTCTATTTTTTATGATAGCATTTTAGAAAATGAGTCTCTACTCTTTAACCATGATCCATTGGAGCCGGTCCTAATAATAAGCTTTGGACCATGACAAACAAATAATTTATCTCTTCCTCACATCTTTTTTAATTCTTCAAAAAGAAGCACGCGAATACGATTATTGAGAGGCAAGGATTTTAAATACGAAATCCCGGATTAATTAACTTTTACCTTGCTTTTACGATGCATTATGTATTAAAGGCATTATGACATGTGCAAAGGATGGCATTCATCCATAGGTGATGCACCATTAACTATTAACTATTATAAATAAATACAGTAATAAATTAATTAATTATAATATTCTCGATTAAAAAAATTAAAAATAATAGTATTTGGGTAAAAGAGTATTTACATCTCTCTTTGGCTTTGCTACGTGCATCATCATCATCATCATTTTGGGAGGTTCTGAGGAGGAAGGTCCAAAGAGCCACTGGCAGCGAAAACGGACGATCCGAAGAAGCAAGCCCCTTTCTTTTTTATTTCTCATTTCTCTCTCTCTCTCTCTCTCTCTCTCTCTCTCAATCAATCTTTCTCTTCTTCACTCAAATCAGTGACACAAACCTTTTGCTCTTTAATTATCCACCACTCTCTTCACAATCCCCTCAACTATCTACCCACAATACTCATTTAATTTCTCTCTACCCTTTTTCACTACTCCAATCTCACGATCCTCAAGATCGGTTTCATCGTTCTGTTTCATGGGATTTTGTTAGATAAACCCAGGTATGTCCCTTCCTTGTTTTTTTTTAATTTCCCGTGATTTTTTGTTGTTTATGTTCTGATCAGTTTTATTTTTATGTATGGTGAAACCCAGAGAATTTTGAAGAGTACCCACAAAAAAAGTTTGTATCTTTTTACTGTTTGGTATATATTATGGCGGTAGCTGAGAATGCTGGAGTCGTTACTGGTTCGTCGAGTCAAAATTTGGATAACGGTTTGGTATCATCGGACTCAACTGTTGTGACAAATGAGCTTGAGAAATCGAAACCCAGAAGTGGGACTATTGTAAATGGTGTAGAAAGTGATGTTGAAGCTGTTAATGGTGATGATCAGAGTGTGAATGATGGGTTTGGCCATCAGGATATAGCTCCTTCTGTCCCTAATGGTAATTTCAAGCCTCAAATGACTCAGATGCGGAATGGGTTTGAGGCAAATGGGGTTCAGAATCAGCAGATGATGGTGAATAATAATGGTGGTTTTGGGATTAAGCAGATGTCTGATGGTGAAGATGGTGGGGAGAGTTTCAAGCGTGATATGAGGCATTTGGAAGAGTTGCTTTCTAAGCTGAATCCCATGGCCGAGGAATTTGTGCCACCATCACTTATTAATAATCATGGATTCTTTGCTGGTGCTGGCTTTGGCTACCCTAATGACTTTTTACCCCTCACTAATTATGTCAATGCAAATGGGCATGCTAACAGAAGGGTAAGGCTAAATATTTGTGGGTTGAACTGAAGTTTCTTATTTTTATTGAGAGAAACTCTTTATTTTCATACTTGTTATACCCCTAGATTTGTGGTTTGTAGTATGGTCTTAGTTTTGAGAAATATCATGTTATCAGCATAAGGATATCGTCTTCAGCTTATTTTGACAATGCATTGCAGAGGAAGAATGGATACAATCAAGGGAAGCGGAGAGCTAATAATAAGATGGATGTGGAAAAGAGGGAAGAGATGATTAAGAAGACTGTGTATGTGTCTGACATTGATCAGCAGGTATAATTTGTGTCTGGTTTGGAAGTTCTCTCATTTTAGCTGGCTAGTGTGTTTCTTGTTTTTCTTTTCTTAGTTTATGCGCTTTGCTGAAAGATTTTATTTTCTGTTGTCTACTAGGTCACTGAAGAGCAGCTGGCATCCCTCTTTATTACCTGTGGAGAGGTAGAACTGGTTCTGAATTCTTTGTTTTTTCCCTCTTAGTAATGCTGGACCATGTTACTGAGACTACTACTTTTTTTTTTGGGTCCAAGGTTGTTGATTGTCGAGTATGCGGAGATCCTAATTCCGTACTTCGATTTGCTTTCATTGAGTTCACGGATGAAGGCAAGTTTACAAACTCATTACTGTTATAAAGCATAGAAATGTCTTTTTCTCTAATAATCAATAGTGATTTGCCTGCAGAAGGTGCGAGGAATGCCTTGAACCTGTCTGGAACTATGCTTGGTTTTTACCCAGTGAGAGTGCTGCCTTCAAAAACTGCTATTGCACCAGTTAACCCCACATATTTGCCCAAGGTAATGAGTTTTTTTTTGTTAGTCTGGCTTGTCCAGTTCCATGTTTTCTTTGCAAAGGATTTAAAGCTCAGATACATAACTTAGAGGCTAGCTGATCAATTGAGCTAAAATGTCTCATTTGTCTGACTTGGCTCTATATGGGTGTTATGTTTTGTAGTCTGAAGATGAACGAGAGATGTGCTCAAGAACAATATATTGCACAAATATTGACAAGAAGGTAGTGTTTAGTTATACATTATTTGAGAGCGTTTCTATACTCAGTTTTGTCCACTTCTGTGTTTACAACAAATGGAGGGCTCAAATTTTCTACCTTCTTTCCTGTCAACAATGCAGGTTACACAGGCAGATGTTAAACTCTTCTTTGAATCTCTTTGCGGAACGGTTTGTAGCTTTCCTTGTTAATGATTTTTATATTAATAATTGCTGCCGAGTTTCAGTATCTTATGAGAATTCCCTCCCATAATTTTGGTGAATTCATATAGGTTCAACGCTTGAGGCTCCTCGGAGATTACCATCACTCCACTCGAATTGCATTTGTTGAGTTCGCTATGGTAACTGCTCAGTGCTCACTTTTAGACTGTTTCATCACTCAGCATGGTTTACTGTGATAGTTATATATGTCTACCACTGTTAGTTTTCTATGCTATCACAGGCTTTCAATTTCTTCCTGTGGCTGCTTGTATGGTTGATTCCGTTTTCACCATTTCCATACCAGTAAACGATAGTTTTGTAGCTTTCTAAAGAAGAATAAATAAGGGGAAAAAAAACTTAAACTTGATGGAGTATTGTGTGGATTATAGAGCCTCTTCTGACATGACCCAATATATATTGGCACAGATTATTAGAGGGTGAATCTCGACATATCAATAATGTTGATACTGTTTTTTGACATGGCCAAATATAGTCTTGTTAAATTAGTTTGTTGTTTTTCTTCTGGGTTCTGAATCATACCAATTATGAAGCATGATGGGCAGAAATTATTGTTTGTCAGTTGCTCTGGAACTAAAATGTGAACATATTTTGGTGAGATATACTGAATTTGATGCTTAGTGAGATATACTGAATTTGATGCTACAGAGCTCGACTTGCCTTGACCTATGTCCTGCAAACTGTTCTAGTTTGTTGTTTGCACAATATTTTTGGTTGCAAAGAAGGCACAAGGCTTTGGGAGTGGGAGTGAGAAAGGGGTAATGTAGACTCTTAACCCAAATATGTTAGGAGGCCCTGGCATTTTTGTCTAGGGGAGTTACCACTTGCCTCGAGACTCTTAGGGCTTGATTTTCTTTATTTTGTTGAATGAACATGCCATTAACATTTTTTGGGTTGCTGGACTTTTTGTATTGGCATTGGTTTTATATCATGTTTCCTCTTATATAGAATGTGGATGACGTACATCTGTGGACCAAGTCCTGGTATTTTCGTTTAACAAAATGTTTGAGTGGTGGAAGGATTAAAATGGTTTGTTTAATATATCTTTAAAAATGAAGTCTGTTGCTTTTGATTCTCTTCCATTATTTTTGAATACTATTTGTTTGTCAACTGCGCTTAATTTGTCTGGCTGACTCAATATTTTACTCGCTCAACCTTGCAGGCTGAAAGTGCAATTGCAGCTCTGAACTGCAGTGGTGTAGTTTTGGGTACGCTGCCTATCAGGTTAGGCGTATAAATTTTTCTCTCTGATTTGTAACGCTCATATTTTCATGCTTGGTGGAGAGATTTCCCTCTCTGAATCCATATACAGTTCTTGCAGCATTAGTTCACCCAGCATCTTTGTTATTCTATCTTTGAACATTGTAATGTTTTGTGTAGGGTAAGTCCATCAAAGACACCTGTCCGATCTCGCGTGCCGCGTGGATCAATGCAATGAGTCATGATGCTTCCTTGTTTCTTTGATTGGCTGCATTTTGGAGATATGTTACATATACATAGATAGAAGCAAATATTATCTAAGGTATCTATGGCCTTTAGTTCATACTTTTGTCCTTGAGTCTGGGACTATGGTCTCCATTTCCCCAGGGGGTTATGGATGTACTTGTTAACTTGTAGAGTTGGATTTGGGATGGCACTTCGAGGATCTCTGTGACTTAATTTATGGCGCTCAACTTGACTAGTTCATTTTGAGACGAGGGAATTTTATGGTTTGATGTCTCTTAACATCTCCAATGTTTTTGGACAAAACATGATAGAAATCCTTTGTGCTCATCTCATGAGCTGCTTCCCAGATGTTTGAACATCGCCTTCAACATATATACTCCTCAGGTCCGTAATACAAATCGTTTTGAACCTACTAAATCTAAATTCAGGTTCATAATATTTACAACATTATATATTTTTCCTATTTGGCCCTTATATACAAGTAAGCTTTAATAGTGAACTTTTTATGATTAATGTGGTATTGACTTTAAATTCGGGCTTAATTGGAAATGACTGCGAAATCTTGTTCTACCGTTTCCTCTACACAATACACTTTCCTTTGTAGTTAACCTTGAGTATCTGATCAAAAAAAAAAAAAAAACCTTGAGTTTTTAATGTTAGCAATTGATATGCAACATAAGGGCAGAATGAAAAAGGTTTCAGAACATATTTTGTAATTGGAATAATTAATTAAAGGAACTATCGCTTCACGGCTTTCATGCTTCGCCCTGAGCTTTCAATGTGATGTTCCATTAAAAAAAAAAGCCAAAATGGGGCTTTGCAAATTGTCAGTATTGGAGTTAGGGATTCCTACGTGGTCTTCCAATATTAATGTTTTTAGGCCCAGTCAACCATGAGTAGTCTCTTGAAGAAAAGTAATTTCTATTTTATAATATACTAGTATAAATTACTACTAGTATACAAAATACCAAGAAAATTACAAGGCTTAATAGTTAAATCGATGATTTCAATGCATTTATGTAATTGGATATAATGGCTTATCTTTCAAACTTCATGGCAGATCATATATTATCATGAATCATTTTAAAATAAGAGATCTTATGAAATACTCCCTCCGGTCCCTAATGTAAGAGCCCAAAATTTGAATGGTTTTGGTCCCTAATGTAAGAGCTCACCCCATATTCTCTCCTCATTTAATGCATTTTTTCCTACTTTACCCCTAACTCTCTTTCATATTTATTAATGCTTATGTATTTCTCTCTCTTAAAAGTACCATAATACATATGGGCAGTTTTGGAAAAGAAGCATTAACTCCAGACACTCAACTAACATTCACATGTTTTCTTAAGAAGCGTTTTTTTGACGGCTAACTCTTACATTAGGGACCGGAGGGAGTACTCCCTTCAACAATAAGACCTGCTTGATTTTTTTAAAAAAAAAACTACTGAAGAAAAATTAATTAATTAAGTCTTTAATCAAAATGTAACATTGTGTTACTAATTCCCTAATTAACCAATATTATCTATTTCAATTCATTAATCTCTTTTTATATATTATTCATGATAGAAAAGAATAAACTAATACAACACAGCTGCTATCATGGATAATTTATTGCTAACCATGTTAGAAAGGATTTGCCTAACATGGTTATTAAACAGAACTAATTAGTATTAAACAATAAATAAATATTTATACATGCGGAAGCAGATGCAGACCTATACAAATTGGCAATATACAATTCTAAATAAACTATATAACTTCTACTACCTAATTCCCTTTCCTGATGCTCACGCCTGTGCATGAATACCTGAAAAAATGTCAGTAATCGTGGAATGAGACAATATGTCCCAGTAATCACCGCTTAACTCACTATAACAGTGAGATGTGCGGTAGCGAGGGCGTCTAAAGGGTACCTTATTCAAAACCAGTAATATATATATATCCATATCAAATCTTCTTTCATTCATCACTCAAGTCCAACAATCACCTTCAAACCAAATCCATTCAACATCTCCATACTCCATCAACTAATTCTACCCCAACAACTCTCACACTCACCTACAGATGCATTGTGCCACCACGGTGCATTCAAGCATCTATTCTTCACTATATGATTTGACACTGTGTCCCTCTCCAAAATGAGGGGACAATTTCCTTCTCTGGCAATCTCCAGAGAAGGAACCCCAATTCTGTTTTCCATTACAGAACAGGAACGGTTGGGCTCTCCACTGCCAAACAACCGTAGGGGCGGTTGGGCTCTTCAATGCCAGACAACCGTAGGTCACTTCTCTCAATAAGTCGACCTATGAACCCCGATCCAATCAAACTAAAAAGGATCCTCAGTACAAATAACTGTCGATTGGCCTATCGACAGTTATCATCGCGCGATGGTACGTATATTTATCAGTGTCATGCAAACCTCACAATATCCATTAATTTCAATATCTCATCACAATAGTCAAAATCAATATCAATCTCATATATTCTCCCATCATCTTTAAATCTATCATCCACAACATCTTCCCTCATCATAACTCCCAAATTTTCTCATCACAACCTATGATACATCCAATCCACTATACCTCTCAATATCCCTGTCAAAATGTCAATATCCAAATGTCTATACACTCATATACACAATCCAACAATATCCCCAGCCAGGATACTACATATATAATTTGTCAAATCTTTTATATAAAAATAATCGTGTTTGAAAAGGCACCCGATAGCCTGTTTTGTATAAAAATACTCTTTAAAGATAATATATATATATAGAGGGTGAAAAGGGATTTTACAAAATCCCTAACTAACGTCACCCTCAATGTTATAGTAAGGTAAGTGTGATTACCTGTCGCCCTTTAGCAATCAGACGTTCTTCCTTACCATTTCTTGTAGATTTCCTCCAAATACTTTAGTTCCTCCTATGAATATAGGATACAAATGATAAATTAATATCATTTCCACTTGATAATACTTTAACGTCTCTCGCGTTCTTATATATTACTACCCAATCCCTTATTTCACATGATCTTATTCACTTTATGAAATCATTTCACAAGCCATTTCCATAGTACACATTCTTAAAACACAAACAACCAATAAACCATGTATCAAACATAACCACAATCACAATCACACATTTCATTTATAAATTCACGTAGTTAAAGCTACTTCAATAATTTCCCCATGAATTCTATTACACACAGAGAGAGGAAGAACCTCATGTTGCAGCAATCACATCAATATCCAATAATACTATACCAAACCAAGGTAACCACTCTCTTTTGCACACGCATACAAACACCAATTTCTCTTGATCAAGACAAACACCCATATTCAAAAGCAAACATTTTCCTCTTATTTTTATTTCTTAAAACCAACATCTACTTGTATGAAATCATTACCAAGTTAACTAGCTATATATAAGTTGTTTACTCTTTGCACTCAAAATACACTCCAATTTCATTATTCAAAGTAATAAATCTGTTATCTTTTGTATGAAACCAGGAAAATAATACTATATAAACATAACCAACGTAGCACCAAAGGAAACCATCTTTCAAAGTCACATGAAGACACTTAAGTCTCCTCACAAACATTTCTCATTTTCACTAACTTTCCTATCAATTAACATAGCAATGCTTCAAAGTCCAGTTAAGCACAATTAGAGCAATACCAAGGAATTGCAAAACCATTCCTTGAATTTAGCAAATATACATGTACAAAATTTATCACCATCTCCAATTCATACTAGCAGCACTCAATAGCAAAAGAATAACAGTTTTCCCATTAAATTAGTCTAGCCATTAGAATATAATTAACAAAGAACTTAGCATATCCATGCATTCACAAGAACGACCAGACTCATTCCAAAGTACATTTGAGTCGCTATTTTAATCAATTAACCATTAAATTCAAACACCCATCTCTGAAGTTTATTCAGCCAGTATATAAAATGGACACCTGGTATCTCAAATCAGTATACAAACACTAAAACATACCTTCAAACAATATAATAACCAATGAATAACAATCAACTTACCTACCACCACAAGTTACACAGACCACATATGATATACACTCACAAATTGCAAGGTTATAATCAAAGAGTATTAGAATGATCATATACCGCTTCATGTCAACCAAAATAAATCTCAAGCATTCATGTTACTTTACATGTATAATTAAGGGTTAACTCATATTCTTTGCAACAACATTCAACACAGCAGAATCTGACATCAAACAGAATACTACTTTCATACTTTTAACCCATGAAAATTCAGTCACAAAATTTTAGACTCCAGCCATAAACTAATCATGCTAATAAATATATATTCCATCTTGAAGCAAATTGAGAAGAACACCCACATTAGAGAAAATCAGTTAGAGTGGATTAAAAAAAAGCATACGAATTCAAAACAGATTTTCCCCAAAGAACCCATATCAGTAACCAAAACAGAAGTGAATATCTACACCAATTAACTCATTCAACTCTTTCAGTCATTTGATTATTTAAGAAATAAGAAACAAAATAATTTTAAATACTCATGCACACACGTTTTATACTCATTCCTAATTTAATCCCACAAGCATCACAATTCCCTTCATCTCTACCCTCACATATATTGCTCAAGATTAGAAACAAAGCAAGTAGCTATGATTATAAAAGAACTATAACTCAGCAAACAGAATTGTTACACACATATAACAACAATATAGAAAACCCACACTATCCCAAGCATTTTAACTAAGCCAAATCATGGAAATAACCAACTTCAACAATTTAATTACCACTTCTGAAATATTTAACATGTAAGCTTGATAATATTAACAATCTTCCTTTCACTATCCTTAATCACAAGATACAACATCATAATCCAGAAATCAAACAGAACGAGAAAAGAAAGGGTAATTGAGATATAAACCAACCAACTCACAAAGGAATAACAATATAAAAATAGGGCTTTGCTTAAGCTTAATCACAACGAAACAGAACTGAAACAAACATTACCATAATTTCATCAAATTTATTAAAACAAGAACAGAACACCCAAACACTGTACAATCAGGCCAACGAAAGCGGAAGAATTGAAAATATGTAAAATAACAAAATCTAACAAATGAAATCTTTAAAGTAAAGCTTTAATCTTCTCCAACATATTAAAGATTGAATCTTTATCTTCATTTTAATAAGCTGAAACTCTTAAAACTCTAACTCAATTCAAAACCCCAACTCTCAAACATCTCAAATCGAAGAATCAAAGGCTAGGAGGGTGCAAAGTAGACTCACCGGAAATCAAATCCGATTCTGCCTGCTGAACAGAGGCCGGCGCCGCCGTGAATCGCCGGAGAACAAGGAGGCCGAAACAGAACAACCAAAAGGGACAAGAGAGATGAGAAAGTGAAATTGGAAGGAAAGCTTAACTTAAAGAACAATAGGAATGGTAAACCCCCTTCTTCCGCCACCGTCTCCCGCTCAGGTCGCCGGAGAACGAAAGAAGGAACAGAGACGGTGGGGGCAGAGAGTGACGAGGATGAAGAATATAGGAAAGAGAAATAAGAGATGGGTTTCAGTGAGGATAAGAGGAGAAGTAGGACGGACGGTTTCGTTGCCTCCGTCGCCGGTGGCCGTCGCCGGAGAAGGGAGAGGAAGAAGAAGAAGATGGAGGGAGGGTCCGGTGAGAGGGAGGAGGGTTCGAGAGAGAGAGATATGTTGATTGAGAGGGAGTGAGTTGAATATATATATATATATATATATATATATATATATATATATTTGTGAAAATTACCATTAACTACCCTATTATTTATTCTTAATTATATTTCTAGCCCAAAAGTTTGTATATATTATTTTACCCCTCTCTTTCTATCATACTATTTCTAAGTTTCAAAAATACTTGTTCATAGAAGTTTATGGCTCCAATTAATCCTTTTAACTATATTTCTTCAAATTCTAAACTAACTAAGATTTAATATCCATAAATTGCCCAGAATATCCTAAAATTCTTCCTCAAACCCTTAAATTTCCTTAAGAACACCTCAATAATCTCGTATTATTTTTAATTTAAAAACTGGGATGTTACAATTTACCCCACCTTTTAAGAATTTTGTCCCCAAAATTCGCTACACATACCACCTAGCATAAAAGAAACACTCACTTCAACTCTGCATTCTTCTCATAAACTCTATCTATTCATAGAACTTCCACTATCAAACCATCATTTAATACTCTTAACATCATCCTTCACCTTGCATCTTCATTCAATATGTAAATTACCCACCAATTCCCATCCTACCTTCCTTAACTATCCATGATTTCTCCAAGTGTTTGACAAAAATTCCCTTAAAGTATGAGATAACTATCAAACTTCTATGAAATAATTTCACAATCCACTTCTTTAACATTTCACAAATTACCAACATTTCTCATTATACTTGACCCAAATAGTCTTCATAGATGTCTAACAAAAACCTATGGCTCTTGACATTTTATTCAACAAATCCTGATATCAAACACACAATATCTTAATTATCGTTAATAATGGACCCATGTACCTATTGTAAGTCATTTAACATTTTAAACAAGATTTAAATCGAACTACAATAAAATATGTTTGTCCTACATACCAAAATCGTAATTGTAACTTAGAATGGTTAGCAAATCTTACACCATCTTGCGACTTAAAATCCAAAATTTATTTGATATCTCATAATTCTTCAATCAAAATCCAATAAATAACTGAATTTCATGTCCTTTTACTACCTCATCTATTATCACACTTCCAATCCGTACCATAACCAACCACTAGCAAATCACAAGGTCTTATTCTATTTTTCACAATATCAATCATCCTTATACAATTAATTTACCGAACCTAAGGTCTATTATTATTAATTTCATCCATCCTTTCATTCCAATAACCCAATAAACTCTAATCTAAACAACAAAACCAAGAACACCATCTCGTTTCATTCTCATCCATAAAAGCCTAATAGAATTTAAAAGTCCATCAAACAGAACTTTTCAAGGGACCATTCAGCCAATGTCTAAAAATACAACACCAGTCAATATACTTATAAGCTATCAAACCCTTTGTAGTCAATATTGTACATAACTCAAGCAAAACCTTAAATAACTAATGTGTATAAACCACTTTCAAAGCTTTTCAATTCATTTAAGATTCAATAATCACCATTTCACAAACAATTTAACAGTCACATGTCAAGGTCTACATAACAATCAACCAAGGCTATAGTTAGGTAATTAGACATCAAACACCTTTTAGTTACTAATATACCAAACTATTTCAAGCAAATATCATTTAATATACCAACACATGTATACAACCACCAGTTATTGTATTAGGTACACATATAAGCCCTAACTATACCACTTATAATAAAGCTCTCACTTAAATCATACCAAACATCAACAATTAAGTAATTCAATCTTTTATAATTGGAGACTTTAAGACACATTGCGTACCACTAATTTCAAACTTATAGTTTACTTCCTTATAATGTTTCGAACAAGATTGTCACAAGAAAGACAAAGGTCCAGAACTTCTTATGTACCTCCCTTTCAAACCAAACATTATTAACTTGCCACTCACATTTTCACCTAACAGAACAGTCAAATGTTGATCATAAAAGAGCAAGATCAAGCAATCAAATTTACATCAGCAACAACAGCACCTTTACATTCATGATAACCTCCCAAGCTCTATTTATTTAATTTACTTAAATCACAATCATTCTTTTACTATGAAATATTGAGATTAACGTAATACCTCATTTATTATAAAATTTACTCCATCAAATATCTTTCAATAATTTCCAATTCCCTTTTGCTTTAGATCGAACACAAGTCATGCAATTCAGCATACCAATCAAGATCATTTACAAATAGTTAAAATCATACAAATACAATTTTCAAACAATTTGAAACAAAACTTACGTCACACAAACAACTTACCGTTTTTCGTTTAGCAATGTAGAGAAACATCCACTCATTAAGTAGTGAGGGCTACCAACATCTATTATTATTAAGGGGGCTGCTTCCAGTCACTACATATAGTGAGGAAGCCTCCAGCCGCTTAATATAGATGGGCAACAACCTTTTACTACTAATAATGGTGATCTCCAACCATTATTAAATGAAAGATAATCAAAACACATTCAAAAACAAAGACATATCTCATGTTGAAGCTTATAAAAACAAATAATTTCAAGAGAATTTTATTACAAACAATCAAATAGCACAAGTCAAATCAATAACAATCAAACAAAACAATTTAACAAACTAAACAAAGAACAAGGTCAATAACTTCTTATTCCACATCATATTCATTGTCATTCATTATTAATTATTATTTTCAAGTTTCCATAATCCCTTAACCCAATAAGGTATCTCATGATGCCTCGACTATGGTTATGGCTAGCACATAACTATACTCGAGACCCCAGAGAATCATCTTTATTTCGTTATTCTTCCTAAATTCTTATTAGTGTCTTTGTTTATTTCATTTTCTTTCTATATTCTTCTCAACCTCTCCACATTACCTATTCAATTGCTCTTATCATATCACTCTCTCCCCACCACGGGATGAGTGATACTCTCTCAAACGGCAGAATATCATGCACAGAAGGAAGGGAATACTAAGAATGTATATTGCCAATCTATATGCAATGCAGCACAGTCCTAGGTTATCGTATACCAAATACTGATAACCAAGTTGTAACATTGTGTTACTAATTCCCTAATTAACCAATATTATCTATTTCAATTCATTAATCTCTTTTTATATATTATCCATGATAGAAAAGAATAAACTAATACAACACAGCTGCTATCATGGATAATTTATTGCTAACCATGTTAGAAAGAATTTGCCTAACATGGTTATTAAACAGAACTAATTAGTATTAAACAATAAATAAATATTTATACATGCGGAAGCAGATGCAGACCTATACAAATTGGCAATATACAATTCTAAATAAACTATATAACTTCTACTACCTAATTCCCTTTCCTGATGCTCACGCCTGTGCATGAATACCTGCAAAAATGTCAGTAATCGTGGAATGAGACAATATGTCCCAGTAATCACCGCTTAACTCACTATAACAGTGAGATGTGCGGTAGCGAGGGCGTCTAAAGGGTACCTTATTTAAAACCAGTAATATATATATATCCATATCAAATCTTCTTTCATTCATCACTCAAGTCCAACAATCACCTTCAAATCAAATCCATTCAACATCTCCATACTCCATCAACTAATTCTACCCCAACAACTCTCACACTCACCTACAGATGCATTGTGCCACCACGGTGCATTCAAGCATCTATTCTTCACTATATGATTTGACACTGTGTCCCTCTCCAAAATGAGGGGACAATTTCTTTCTCTGGCAATCTCCAGAGAAGGAACCCCAATTCTGTTTTCCATTACAGAACGGGAACGGTTGGACTCTCCACTGCCAAACAACCGTAGGGGCGGTTGTGCTCTTCAATGCCAGACAACCGTAGGTCACTTCTCTCAATAAGTCGACCTATGAACCCCGATCCAATCAAACTAAAAAGGATCCTCAGTACAAATAATTGTCGATTGGCCTATCGACAATTATCATCGCGCGATGGTACGTATATTTATCAGTGTCATGCAAACCTCACAATATCCATTAATTTCAATATCTCATCACAATAGTCAAAATCAATATCAATCTCATATATTCTCCCATCATCTTTAAATCTATCATCCACAACATCTTCCCTCATCATAACTCCCAAATTTTCTCTACACAACCTATGATACATCCAATCCACTATACCTCTCAATATCCCTGTCAAAATGTCAATATCCAAATGTCTATACACTCATATACACAATCCAACAATATCACCAGCCAGGATACTACATATATAATTTGTCAAATCTTTTATATAAAAATAATCGTGTTTGAAAAGACACCCGATAGCCTGTTTTGTATAAAAATACTCTTTAAAGATAATATATATATATAGAGGGTGAAAAGGGATTTTACAAAATCCCTAACTAACGTCACCCTCAATGTTATAGTAAGGTAAGTGTGATTACCTGTCGCCCTTTAGCAATCAGACGTTCTTCCTTACCATTTCTTGTAGATTTCCTCCAAATACTTTAGTTCCTCCTATGAATATAGGATACAAATGATAAATTAATATCATTTCCACTTGATAATACTTTAACGTCTCTCGCGTTCTTATATATTACTACCCAATCCCTTATTTCACATGATCTTATTCACTTTATGAAATCATTTCACAAGCCATTTCCATAGTACACATTCTTAAAACACAAACAACCAATAAACCATGTATCAAACATAACCACAATCACAATCACACATTTCATTTATAAATTCATGTAGTTAAAGTGATGCTACCAAAATTTTGATAAAAACTCCGCAAGTGTACGGATCGTAAATTTAGTAAAGTGGTAGTTCAAGGTCGATCCTACAGAGACTCAGACAATTAATAACTAGGCATTAGACCTCCTATTTTCATTCAAGTTGAGTAAATAAAAGAAAATTGATTTTAATTACCTAATATCTAAGAAAATAAAATAAAACAAATATTCACACAGATGAAATTCACGAGTCAAAAGAACAACTTAGAGCCACTAATCCCTTATCTGCTTCCTAGATTTTATTCCCACTAAGTTAATTATGAATTAATTCAACTAGCTAATCTAGAGTATTAGTGTCTATAAATGCCTTCCGGTCCACTTACATCCTTGCCTAGCTTAATTACACAATGTCTTGCACTAATTTACTAGGCTAATTTATCTCGGTACCGCTCTAATGTGACTATGTAGGGCTTCTAGGTATATTCCTATCCTAGTCGCAAATCAGATTAAAATCCAATCCTACACTATTTAATCCCATGGTCTATTTAAAATTCCCTCTTCCGAGTCCAATTCTAAATTCCCTAAACATGTCTAATGGTGATCAAGCACTAAACAAGTTAATCACTAAAAGCAAGATTAAATAAACTAAATCAAATTAACCATGACTAAATAGTGGGAAATAAAATACTAAGTTACAAACAAGTTCATAGTACTCTAGGTCGTAAAAGAAATTAGCCACACATAGGGTTCATCAAAATCATCACAACAAATAAACGTTTAAATCACAAGTTCCAAGGAAAACAAACAGATGTAAGAACCCGAATTGGAATCTCCCTCTCTATTGTTCAGCCTTGCTTCTCCTCTCCAAAATTGATATTGAAGTTGATGAATAAATGGAGGATATTGCGTTGATGATGAATGATAGCACACCACTCTTGCTTCTCAGGTTCACGTGTCTCTTGAGTGCAAAGGATTGGAAGAATTGTCTCCAAGCACTATTCGCGACTGCTTGCTTCTTTCTTTGCGTGAATTACTCTTTAGGCTTTAGGAAATTGGAAGAATTATGACCAGCCCTCTCCTCTAGGCTTTAGGAAATAGGAAGAATTATGACCAAGCCCTCTTTTCTCCTCAATTGCATGTGTATATTTATAATAAAATAGCCCAACACCATATTGCCTTTGTCTTGCATGTTAAGTTTCTTTTCTTTCCTTTTCTTGTATGATGAATGCACATAATCAAATCAACCTCTTTCTCTTTATTTCCTTTTTCATTAAATCTGCATTCATGAAGAGAAAGAAATAGGAAATAATCACAATGACTCAATCACATAATCTCATTAATAGGAAACTTCTCATCAAAATATTTCTTTTAATATATTAAGTTTCCTATTTCAATTAAATTTCAGATTTTCCAAAAGAATGACTCATATAATCCTCAAATTACTTTCTTTCCAATTCACAACAAAATCACTTGTTTATTTAATTAATGACTCCCCAAATACAACAAAATATTTCCTAAAAACCACTAAATATGGGGAGTCATCACACCCCCACACTTGCATTAAATCTTGTCCTCAAGATTTCAAATTGTTAACACATTAGCACAAAAATGAAATCAAGTTTTTATCATCACAAAGTTGGAATCAATTCAAACTCTCAACAATTAAATCCTCTTAGAAATCTCTCTCACCATCCCCAAATGCAAGCAATAGGGCAATCAATTTGATAGAGATAAATCACAAAAGCATGTCCCTCACCGGTCAAGTGTTTACACTCTACTCTCACAGTATATAGGGGTTGTGTTTCACTCAATTCCATCTATGTAATCCAGCTACCATAGGCTTGTTTATCATCTCGATATTCACTCTTATATCTCAATGCACACACAAATCAAAAGGACTTTTAAGGGTTGTAATGAAAAAGGTAGGATAATGAAATGAAAATGAGATGGAGGTATATTTGAAAAGTGCTAAACCATTTCAATTACAGTAAGGAATGAAGGAATCACATAACTTGATAAGCACATAGGGGTTGACTCTTTTGAACTCCACAATTCTTCAATTCTTTCGATTTTCATCTTCTTCTCTTTTTTTTTCTTTTCTTTCTTCTTTTTTTTTTCACACTTTGTGTGATTTTTTTTTCTTTTTCACCTTCACTTTTTTTTATTTTTTTTTCTTTTCTCCTTTCTTCAACACTTATATTTCCCCTTTTTCTTTTCTAATTCCTTCACCCTTTTTCATATGAATATAGCTTAACACTTTTCAAAGCATAAATGGAAGAAATAGATAAGAGATGAAAGATCGCATCAAAAAAATTCAAGGGCTAAAATATGCAATCTTTCTTTTTAAAAAAAGAAGTAGGCTCAAAGGGGTTAAGCAATGGAAATAATGTAAAAAGGATGACTATTTGGCTAAACTGGCTATGAAACGAAGGCCTTAATCATTTTTGTGCATGCAAGAGATTTGAGCGTCAAAAGAGATTCAAGACAAGTTCTAGAGGGGAAATTACAATAGATGTACTCACTCATGAAAGAATAAAATTAAGGCTCAAATTCCTCACAGGGCTTTTTGACATACTAGAGTAATTTATCTAAATCAAATAGCTTACCTTTTCACTTACATTCAAAGAAGATGAGATCAAAGCCTAATCAAATCCAATTATTTCAAGTCCAAATCAATCCCAAAATTGGCAAAAAGATTTTTTTTAGAAAATTTTACAAAATGAAAGCTTGAGGACAATCTTTAGAGAACAATGGTACCCTCATACCCCCACACTTAGATGTCACATTATCCCCAATGTGAACATGTAACACAAGTAGTGGAATTACAAAAATATCTATAACAAGTGTAAAGATAACAAATATTTCAACTTCCATATCAACCAAGCAAAGTACTCAAGAGGCATACAGTTAAGACTAATCATCACACAAGCACATATCAATAAGCACCATCACTCATTACCAAAATAATTCTCAGTCAAATAATATCAAGAAAAGGTTAGAAGAATACTCCCCTTCCTCTTCTCGATTTCCACTCTTAGCTCCTAGTCCATCAAGATCAAGTTGAAGCATCCTTTGAGGTCAAAAGAAAAAAAAAATCCTACAAACTCAAAAAAAAACAAAGCATCAAATACCAAAACCTTGGGTTGCCTCCCAAGAAGCGCTAAGTTTAAAGTCTTCAGCCAGACTTTCCAAACAAATCCTTAGTCATAAGTATCAAAAACCATAATCACCTCATCTTCATTCCTTTTCAAACAGTATAAGTAATCAATCAAAGTAATGACTTTTGCCTTTTCAATTATAGACAATTTCAAAGAACAAGCAATCACTAATTTCAAAGGAATTAGAATATGCTCATACAAAGAGTTAGATATATGTCTTTTTAAGAATAATGAGCATCCAATAAAATCAATTTGACTCTCATCAGTAAAAGTCACAACAGTAATAGGAGAATCATCCAAAGCAGCTATAGGAACACTCACATCAACATGTATATCAGAATCACAAGCAGTTAAATTCACACTTTGAAGATCAATTAAACACCCATCAATTTCTTCTAAACAAGTTTCAGGCTCTATGACAATCTCTAAATCTTCTTTAACTTCCTGTTCATCCCTATGAATATAGGATACAAATGATAAATTAATATCATTTCCACTTGATAATACTTTAACGTCTCTCGCGTTCTTATATATTACTACCCAATCCCTTATTTCACATGATCTTATTCACTTTATGAAATCATTTCACAAGCCATTTCCATAGTACACATTCTTAAAACACAAACAACCAATAAACCATGTATCAAACATAACCACAATCACAATCACACATTTCATTTATAAATTCACGTAGTTAAAGCTACTTCAATAATTTCCCCATGAATTCTATTACACACAGAGAGAGGAAGAACCTCATGTTGCAGCAATCACATCAATATCCAATAATACTATACCAAACCAAGGTAACCACTCTCTTTTGCACACGCATACAAACACCAATTTCTCTTGATCAAGACAAACACCCATATTCAAAAGCAAACATTTTCCTCTTATTTTTATTTCTTAAAACCAACATCTACTTGTATGAAATCATTACCAAGTTAACTAGCTATATATAAGTTGTTTACTCTTTGCACTCAAAATACACTCCAATTTCATTATTCAAAGTAATAAATCTGTTATCTTTTGTATGAAACCAGGAAAATAATACTATATAAACATAACCAACGTAGCACCAAAGGAAACCATCTTTCAAAGTCACATGAAGACACTTAAGTCTCCTCACAAACATTTCTCATTTTCACTAACTTTCCTATCAATTAACATAGCAATGCTTCAAAGTCCAGTTAAGCACAATTAGAGCAATACCAAGGAATTGCAAAACCATTCCTTGAATTTAGCAAATATACATGTACAAAATTTATCACCATCTCCAATTCATACTAGCAGCACTCAATAGCAAAAGAATAACAGTTTTCCCATTAAATTAGTCTAGCCATTAGAATATAATTAACAAAGAACTTAGCATATCCATGCATTCACAAGAACGACCAGACTCATTCCAAAGTACATTTGAGTCGCTATTTTAATCAATTAACCATTAAATTCAAACACCCATCTCTGAAGTTTATTCAGCCAGTATATAAAATGGACACCTGGTATCTCAAATCAGTATACAAACACTAAAACATACCTTCAAACAATATAATAACCAATGAATAACAATCAACTTACCTACCACCACAAGTTACACAGACCACATATGATATACACTCACAAATTGCAAGGTTATAATCAAAGAGTATTAGAATGATCATATACCGCTTCATGTCAACCAAAATAAATCTCAAGCATTCATGTTACTTTACATGTATAATTAAGGGTTAACTCATATTCTTTGCAACAACATTCAACACAGCAGAATCTGACATCAAACAGAATACTACTTTCATACTTTTAACCCATGAAAATTCAGTCACAAAATTTTAGACTCCAGCCATAAACTAATCATGCTAATAAATATATATTCCATCTTGAAGCAAATTGAGAAGAACACCCACATTAGAGAAAATCAGTTAGAGTGGATTAAAAAAAAGCATAGGAATTCAAAACAGATTTTCCCCAAAGAACCCATATCAGTAACCAAAACAGAAGTGAATATCTACACCAATTAACTCATTCAACTCTTTCAGTCATTTGATTATTTAAGAAATAAGAAACAAAATAATTTTAAATACTCATGCACACACGTTTTATACTCATTCCTAATTTAATCCCACAAGCATCACAATTCCCTTCATCTCTACCCTCACATATATTGCTCAAGATTAGAAACAAAGCAAGTAGCTATGATTATAAAAGAACTATAACTCAACAAACAGAATTGTTACACACATATAACAACAATATAGAAAACCCACACTATCCCAAGCATTTTAACTAAGCCAAATCATGGAAATAACCAACTTCAACAATTTAATTACCACTTCTGAAATATTTAACATGTAAGCTTGATAATATTAACAATCTTCCTTTCACTATCCTTAATCACAAGATACAACATCATAATCCAGAAATCAAACAGAACGAGAAAAGAAAGGGTAATTGAGATATAAACCAACCAACTCACAAAGGAATAACAATATAAAAATAGGGCTTTGCTTAAGCTTAATCACAACGAAACAGAACTGAAACAAACATTACCATAATTTCATCAAATTTATCAAAACAAGAACAGAACACCCAAACACTGTACAATCAGGCCAACGAAAGCGGAAGAATTGAAAATATGTAAAATAACAAAATCTAACAAATGAAATCTTTAAAGTAAAGCTTTAATCTTCTCCAACATATTAAAGATTGAATCTTTATCTTCATTTTAATAAGCTGAAACTCTTAAAACTCTAACTCAATTCAAAACCCCAACTCTCAAACATCTCAAATCGAAGAATCAAAGGCTAGGAGGGTGCAAAGTAGACTCACCGGAAATCAAATCCGATTCTGCCTGCTGAACAGAGGCCGGCGCCGCCGTGAATCGCAGGAGAACAAGGAGGCCGAAACAGAACAACCAAAAGGGACAAGAGAGATGAGAAAGTGAAATTGGAAGGAAAGCTTAACTTAAAGAACAATAGGAATGGTAAACCCCCTTCTTCCGCCGCCGTCTCCCGCTCAGGTCGCCGGAGAACGAAAGAAGGAACAGAGACGGTGGGGGCAGAGAGTGACGAGGATGAAGAATATAGGAAAGAGAAATAAGAGATGGGTTTCAGTGAGGATAAGAGGAGAAGTAGGACGGACGGTTTCGTTGCCTCCGTCGCCGGTGGCCGTCGCCGGAGAAGGGAGAGGAAGAAGAAGAAGATGGAGGGAGGGTCCGGTGAGAGGGAGGAGGGTTCGAGAGAGAGAGATATGTTGATTGAGAGGGAGTGAGTTGAATATATATATATATATATATATATATATATATATATATATATATGTGTGTGTGTGAAAATTACCATTAACTACCCTATTATTTATTCTTAATTATATTTCTAGCCCAAAAGTTTGTATATATTATTTTACCCCTCTCTTTCTATCATACTATTTCTAAGTTTCAAAAATACTTGTTCATAGAAGTTTATGGCTCCAATTAATCCTTTTAACTATATTTCTTCAAATTCTAAACTAACTAAGATTTAATATCCATAAATTGCCCAGAATATCCTAAAATTCTTCCTCAAACCCTTAAATTTCCTTAAGAACACCTCAATAATCTCGTATTATTTTTAATTTAAAAACTGGGATGTTACAAAAAACATGTGTAATACTCCCTCCGGTCCTATTTATAAGTCGCCAACAGTCACTAAATTTTGGTCCTTAATATAAGTCATCAACTACCACTAACTAACTCATTAATTAAAGTTGGGAAAATTAATTTGAGGTCCCCCACAAGAGAGTTAATACTAGAAAAGTCCTAAAAGTTGAAAATATTAATGTAGGGTCCCAAGAGACCTTACATTAATATATTTGAAAAGTGAAAAGACAGTTTTACCCCTAGCCTTAATAAAAAATCACTGTTCATGAACATTGCTTATGAACAGTGATTTTGGTGGATCACTCTTCTATTATATATTATATATTGATTGTGATTTTCCGCAACTTCTAATAGCAAAAATTAAGAAGAAGATTTCAAAATTTTGTTGAAATGTCATAGAAAACATGACACATTTTCATAAAAACATAACAAAACACGTGGCAGAATTTAATTTGTAAAACCTACATTTTGTGAAGAAAAAAATAAAAATACATTTTACGTTTGTTGCATAGGAAAAAATATTTTGTCACATTACAAACGAAATTTGAAGACCCCAAAACGTATTTATGTTCATTGCCATGGAGATATTACCTTGCATAATAAAAGAGGGAAACAAATATCACCTAAAACTAGATTACAGCTAAAAATTACCTCATTATAAAAGGGTATTTGAAAAAAATGAAGAATGATTAGTATTCCATATTAGCATCCAGAGCCTTAAAGTTAATAGAGGAAAAAAGGTGTAGGACATTAAATCCCTGACAAATTTTATAAATGAGCTGTCTCTACAAATAAGATCCCCTGTTTCATGAACCAAATCTCCCTCCTTGCTAAGTATTAACACCTGGACCACCTTTCTTCTTCTTCATCATCATCATTCCTCAGTAGCTAAAGCTCAAGATTTTCTTTCAGGGGTAGCTCCGACCATTCCTGCAGCAGAAACAGCAACCCCTGTACCTAAAAGGGAAAAACTTAGAGAAAAAAAGAAGATCATGCAAAGAGTATATGTAAATATATGTAGCATTGCTTAGATTGTGAACCTGTAGTGGGTATTGAAGGAGAAGCTGTGAACAATTCCTGAGATGAAGGGTTTGTGTAATGTGACTTCTTCAAATATGATGGTGCAACCATCTGTCCTAGCCCATTATATGGCTGGTAATATACTGAAGGCCAACGAGCAGGAATTTGCTGTCCTTCATACACATTATAATAGTTCTATACAAAACCGCATTATATAAAAGTCAAATAACTTCAAACGTACAATATACTTGTTTCCTATTTTTACTTTGCTCTTAACCAGAGAGAAATAAAAGCTAACACGTGTTAATGCGGGTAGATGGCTAAGTGTCATCCTTGTTTTAGTCCAATCAAACCTTTGGTTTAGTATTCATTAACTAAAGGTGGTGACATGTTTCTGCATATATTACTCGCTAGAATATGAAGCACATGTCCACTTAAATTTGGGTACTGAAAAATTTGGATGAAGCAACGACTTTATGAGAAAACTAACCATTGCGTAAATTTCTTGTGTATGCGGATATCCAGGGTACCTAAATATATTGAAAAGAGAAAACTCATCAAGAATCAAAGTACTAAAATTTACTCACAAACTTTTTGACTGTTTACCTGAATGGTGGATAAGGGAAAGCATATTGGGGTATGTGTTGATTGTAGTACGTGGAGCTTCCTTGAATTGGAACTGAAACCACAGGCCAATAACTTGTACTAAATTTCTCCTTTCCTGCAAGTGCAAATTTTTAGAGCACGTATTTTTATGTAAAAATATCTGGCAAATCTAGCAACATAGTTATGAAGAAGTTTTTGAAATTAGAAATAAGCAATAACAATTAACAAACCTGGTGTGTGCAGATGGAATCTCTGTGCACCAAGGGCTGCAAGATTACAATTAGCCCTCCTACCATCAATCATAGGATATGGATTCTGACAGGCTCTTATAGCAGAATCTGGGCTCTTGAATGTCACCTGAAAACAAAACACAACAAAAGCTGATTGAAGTCAAAAGACATAAAACTGACCAAGACTTGATGACACAAGAAGAGAGCAAGATTTACAAAGCCATAGCCTTTTGATCTTCCACTGTTTCTGTCGTTTATAACAACAGCCTCTAATATCTCTCCAAACTGCTCAAAATAGTGTCTCAAAGAGTCTCTTTTGGTCTCCCAAGCCAATCCTCCAACGAAGATCTTTGTGTGGGTTGTGTCACCAACTTGTTTGGCATTGTTTGGAGTCACCATCTTATTTTGGTTTTGCTGTGACATGGCCTATTCAGTTCTCTGACCACTGCTGAATAAGCCTAGAGAGAGAGTACAAGATCAATAAAACAAAGTGGAAAGATGAAGAAGATGAGATCATAAGCAACTGGTTGGTTGTTGTAGAAATGATTAAGGCAACAATTTATCCAATCAACCACATAGAAAAATCATGCACCACCATGTGCTCTACTATTTCTGGTCCTAAGACTTTAGTTATGACATAGTTGAGAAATAGTAAGGGGGAGAGAAACATAAGTACATAAGAATGAAAATGGGAAAACCCGAATATGAATATGAATGCATACCGTGTTACAGAAAGGGCAACTTTACAGGTAGGCAAAAGGACAAAGGGAGCAAGTAAAATGAGAGGGAATTATTTATAATATAAATGTGATGATTAATTCCTTCTATAGGTTCGCTCATATCAGAGCTTACAGGACTCTTAATGGGCCGGAAGATACGTGCCTCGTTGGACTCAACTTTGGCGTATTTCGCCTTTCCACATCATTGATTTAATCATCAATCAATATGGATTCGTTTTCCATATAGTGCGATGGATATTATTAAAATAAGAACGTGCGGAATAATGCCTTCGCGCCATTTGGAGCGTCAGGACCACGCAGGAAATCGCGCCAATTTAAGAAAAAAGGAGTAAAGAGGTTGACTGCCTGCTCTGCTTGAAGAAACGAAGCTGGTATTGTGTTGTGTGAGAAATTCTTGAGTATATTGTGTTGTGTGAGAAATTCTTGAGTAACCCTAGTGGACTAAGTTATTTGTGGTCTATCCAATTACAGTTAAACATGTAAGGTTTTGCGTGAAATATCCAATTTAACTTGATATCCTAAAAATCTAAATGACACATTGAAAAATTTTAAACATGTTTTCAATGTTTTTCATTTTACATATTTAAAAAAAAATTGTGAATAATTTTAGGAGTTGTTATTATCGTAACTCAAAGGTAACAATATAAACACTTATGAGAATTGAATTTGATATTTATTTTCTTGTAACTTAGTTGAGGTTGGTAACCTATAATGAGAGACATTGTACTACATATGGTGCATCAAAAGATGAATAAAGATTTCTCCCATTTTTCTCCAATTCCTCTTCCAAATTTTTTCTCTTCTTCATCACTATCATTTGCTACTTATTCTTCTTCTTTTCAAACTTCTATATTTTCTTGTTTTTATAAGAGTTATTAGTTAATTAATATCATTATAATGTCACGCCACATAAAAATTTACAAGTAAGATCTTATATATTTAACTATTATTGACCATAAATGATGTGCTGCACCGGGTTCACGCAATTTTATTGTTGTAAGCTCATTTGTAATTCTTAACTGCATTCAAATGTAATCTTGTGGAAATAAATATAACATCCCATTCGAAAAAATATTTATTTTGTCTGGGCCGTTCATATCAATTATTCCCTGCGAGCAATCGGACCTTGGCTAACTTTAAAACTGGTAATGTAAGTTATAGAGCCCAGATCAATCCCACTCTTTATAGGCCTGGAAGACAGTGGGCTTCTCTTCCATAGATGAATGATAATATTAGGTTAGGAGATTAACGTGTTAATTGATATTTGTACTACGCATGAGCATGTGGGACATATAAGCTGCATTATTTCTTTTTAATCTCTCTTTTGGTATCTTAGGGCTAGGGGTGGGAATAGCCCAGGCCGGCTATCAGGAGCCTATGACTTGGACCGTTAAGGCTTTGGACCGGCCTCCTTATATCCAGGTCAGGCCCAAGCCCAAACTTTTTCTTTTGAACTGTTTTGCTTAACAGGTCAGTCGCATGCTTGAGAAAAAAACCTATTAACCTATCAGGCTGACCTACTAAGAAGTTAAATAATATTTATTTAAATAAAAAATTATGTTACTATATTAATTGATGTTATTTTTTATTAATTCTTAATATAAAATTACAATTATATCATCTTCTATTCTAGTGTGTTTATTGTCAGTTTGTCACACATTCTCTAAGCATTCATTCAAATGATATTACCCACCATTCATATTTTTAAACCTCTTATTGAGTATATTTAATTAATCAGGCCTCCTAACAGGCTCATAGTCAGGCCAGACTCCGACTTAAAAAATTGTCTATAATAGGCCATAAGTCAGGCTCAGACCGATCAATTATACCACAGGTCAGGCCATTTTCTGGCCAGGCCAGGCCATGCCTAGACCATTCTCACCCCCTAGTTAGGGCATACCATATTTCAAGCACATCAATAGCCCCAGACATCATTGATTATAGGCACCTCAATGAATGAGACAATTGGACAGAAGATTTGTATCCCTTATCTAGGCAAGATCAAACCTCTGATGTTGATTAAGGTTGGATAAGTCTTGTACCACTCGATCAAATGCTCTCTTTTAAGTTACTCTTTTGAAGAGGTGCTTCACATGAAAGTTTGGTGGAGGAAGCATAAGAAATAATCAAATTAATCAAATGAAAAGTGATGCCACAAGTTGAGAGAGAGGCTAGAGTATTTTAATTTAAACCAGCCCTCGTGTGTGGTACAGGCCCGCGAGGAACATGAGCACTTATTCATTGTTTGGGTAGAAAAAATTATTGATTCGTATGGCAAAAGGCACACTTATACACTATAATATTTCCAACCGTAAATATGGTCTAAATATCTAATTGATGGAGATTAAAGAAGGAAAAAATTTAGCCCAATTACTTGTGTCCCGTACATCCTATTAGAGATAATATAGATTGGATCTTATAAGTTTAGAGACTCTAACCTATATAAAGAGTCATAACCTAATGATGAAATGCGTGAGACTAAGAAAATCAAAATTTACACCAAATGATCAAGATGTTAATTTAGGTCTCTCACCTCAAATCCATATGTTGTGGTAATAGTATTTCCAACACCCCATGCGAGGGATAATTGATATAAGCCCAAGTGGGTTATTTCATAGAATGAATATTTTATTGTTTCACCTTTAGTAATATTAGAAAAAAACTATTTGGGTAAAATCACCATTGAAAGTAGACTTTTAGAGCAAATTTGCTAATCAACCCGAGGAAAACTCTATATCTCTTGTTATACAGTTTACACATTTTGTTGATCTTTTTTTGCTTCAATAATCAACCTTGCAATTCTTTCTTTGTTTTTTTTTACTTGTGATTTCTTTCTAAGAGGAAACATGAATCAAAAAGTTAAAAATTTTATTGTGACTTTTTCACTTGAACATCTATATTATCACCAAAGTTATTAGAAATAAGTAAAAGAGAACATAAACCATTGGGAAATAATAATAGAAAAATACATTCTAAATTTCAAAATTTTGAATAGCTGATTTGTAGTTATGAATACATATAGTTAACTAGTTTTCAATTAAATATGATTTTTTTCTGGTAATAAATTGAATTAACTATTTCATGAGCAGGAAAGTGAGGGGAGAACATCATATCATAAATTTTATTTTATTATAAATATAGAATGAAAAGGTGTTAACGTGTCTAACCTTAGCACAACAACCCTCTCATTTCAAAAGAGTCCCAGCATAATGCTCTTCTTACCTCTTTGTATACCAAGTCCTTTCTTCCGCGATCATCCTTTTCTTTTGATTCTAATGTCATCATATGTAGTACGCTAACTTTGAATCGAATCTGGTGAATTTAAGAACACAAACCATCTCACGTTTTAAAACATACGTTGATACATCCCCCACTTTTGAAATAAAGAAGATAAATTATGGGAATTGGGAAGGATAAGATCGAAAAGGGTAGCCCCACATTTACATCCAAACAAGAGAAGCAGTTGGATGTTGACCCCCTCCACAAGACACATATAAACCCCATTTAATACTCCAATATTTCTTCTCCTACATCATTGAACCCCACATAAAACAATTTAACTTTTAATTTATGTTATTTTGTTATCATCTTATTGTTGGAGCATAACGCCCTTGTCTCAAAAAAACACCTGCGTATGCATAGGTCTTTCATTTTTTTTATGGTAATAAGTACAATCCCTCTATACATGGACTGTGATCAGTGCGGACAATATTTTCATTAATATATTGATGATAGTGGTTTTTCCATTGGTGTCACATGCATGGACTGTGATTATATATATATATATATATATATATATATATATATATATATATATATATATACACACACACACACACATGCTAATGTTTTGCCTTTTAGCCCAAATTTTAAAGTGCAACTTGATCTTACATAAATATCCAATTGAATAACGCAGCAAATTTAGAGGTAGAATGCTGGCAGTGGCAAGAAGGGGGTCAACAAAGTTCAGCAATGTCTGTAGATGGTGAAAAGGGGCATTTGTGGATTTAGAAGATCTTTGTCTGCTATCTTTTCCAAAGGAAGACAACGACATCCTACAGTTGAGCCCCACCCCCACCTACAAGGCACTTTCAACCAAGCATAATGTCTCCTTATTTCCACCTTTTCATAAAGGGGGTACGCATTTCACATTATTAAAAATAAATAAACTGGAGTAATAGTAGTGCAGTAGTATCATTATACTTAGAATTATGAAAACTACATATAGTTTATGTAAAGGCTTTTTATTGATAGGCTGACTAGGAAGCTGAACCCTGGATAAAAAATAAATAAACTGGAGTAATAGTAGTGCAGTAGTATCATTAATTGATCTGTTTGGATGGGAGTTTTAATTTGATCACGAGAATGGGCGATTATGTGATTAGGTGGGTCCCACGCATGAAGGATTCCCACTTAGACATGGCATTATAATCTTCACAAGTTGCCAAACAAGGCCTAATCGTATTCTTTATTTTGAGGCTATTCGGATGCTTCAAAGAGACAGTGGCACTAAACAACATTACAGGTAACCAAGCGTGGTTGGTGTAGTGGTTACCTCACTTCACCGCTTAACCAGAGGTCTCGAGTTCGAGCTCTGGGAATGCAACCTGCCCTTTGGCCAGCACTTTACCCTTAAGTGGAGGCCCCGGTGCGGATCTGGATTAGTCTGAGCCCGTTGAGTTCCCTGTGACATTGGGGCTGGCTCAGGACACCAGATTAAAAACTAAAAAAAAACATTACAGGTGAGAGGACGCTATCATTCAAGTTTGGCCGTAGTTGTTGATTCCCTTTTCTATATTCAATCTCACCCCACACAAACATTTAAATAAGGAGACTCCTCACAAAATTTTGATTTTGCTTCCCTCACTTTCAGCTACACTCTCCCATCATACTTGACTTTATATCTATTCTCTATTCATAATTTGTCTCATCACCTATGCTATACCGTAACACCATGTAGTTTGTACTCAACACAAACAGCCAAGTAGCAGTTAGCAGCCCCCAATAGCTTAACTTATTAATCAGCCTCAGACAAAATTACATGTATGAAAAATCATAACTTGTGGTAATCCATTGCCCGCACCACGTCTTGTAAAATACTAGCTAGTAGTATATAGTATTAACTTGATTGCGATAACCAAAGAATCAACATTATCCTTTTTTTTTCACTATAATCATAACGCTGATGAGATATCTGATGAGTGGGCAAATTAAACAACATATTGGAGACTTAAAAGCAAGATATTTCCTAAAAAAACACAAATTGGCACAAAAATATCAGAGTGCTTTTTACGGTGATGGGGTGTGTGGCTGCCCAGCGTATCTTTGAAGGACACTTGTGCCATTAAGACGATCATAGTCGGCCTAAATATCTATGAAACAATGCATGAGAGCAGAAAAGAAAAATCATATTCTAAGTTTATAACATATGCATGGATGAAAAAGAGAGTGTGCTCATAAAGGAGCTTTAACAAAGGAATGCAATGGCGCCACGTTCCACTAACCGACCAAATATTTCATTTTCCATTCACAACACAAAATCCATTTATCTATTACATTTATTCACCTTTTTTCACTACACTCCACACGTAACAAACAGACTAATACCCCTTATAAACCTGTTCACTTTATGTGTATATATACGTCTCACTTAAATGTCTCATGTCCCATTTTCCCTATTCTTCTCTCTCCCTACACTGTTTCAATAAACAATCTCTCAACTTCCATGTCCATCTTCTCCATCAACTATACTTTTGCTTATCTATAAACAAAAATGGGAAATTGCATTGCACTTTGTAATTCTAGTCAAGGTAGAATTGTGAGGGTGGCAAAACCAGACGGCAAGATACTTGAGTTCAGAACAAACATTGATGTAAAGAAGATCCTGGAAGATTTTCCTGGTTTCATTGTTTGTGTGACTAAGGAAACATCCCAGGCTTTGTCCCCAGATCACAAACTGAAGGCTGGAACTTTGTACTACTTGCTTCCACGTGTCACTTCTCTGGAGAATTCTGATACAGGTAGTGGCATCAAAAGGGTCAAAATTGTAATTACAAAGCAGCAGCTTGAGCAGTTAGTGGCTAAACAGATTTCATTAGAGGATGTACTTTCGGATGTACAGTCTAAGACTGTTGATTTGCATGGAAATTGGAGACCTCAGCTGGATTCCATCCCTGAAGGAAACGAGTAGTGTATCATTATATATACATAAACTTTTTTTGTTTGTTTTGGTTGAACCTTTACCTCTGCACCTTCCTTTCTATGTTTCTGTTCTTTCTCCCTTGTAGGAATTGTTTAGAGTTGTTTTGTGGGATTGAAAGGGAGAAAAGAAGAAGAAAGGAGAGCCAAAAAAAAAAAAACAGAACCATGTACATATATGAATTAATTAATCATATGAAGCCATGTTTTTAGCCTGCCAAAGGCTATTGAGTTTGTAATTCATAGCAAGTATATATATAGACTTTAAAGCGTACGATTTCCCATTCATACACAACTCTTCAAGCCTATGAAAATTCTTCCTGATTTTTTTCATCATAAGTGCAACACCACAATACTGAAATTTGTGTCATAAAAAACACATTCTACTGTGGTTCGGTTTTGGGGAAGACAAGATAGAAAATAATAGGAGTAGTAATTTCCATTTGATTTAATCAACGATATTATGCACCTATGGAATGATATAGTCCCACAGTGCGGATGCAAAACTAGAAAACTAGGAACAGATTCAGAGTTATCAGTCAATGATGCAGAGATAATTTAATCTCAATGAATCACTTAGATTGGTTTCTCAAAGAAAACACTTCTTTCACTTGTGAGTTTTTCCACTTAAAAGCTATGTTTTCACTTGAACAGAACGAAAGTAATAATAAAGCCGAGCAGTATGTATCAAAAGGAATAACTTGTGACGTAAGGAAATAGAAAAAGTAACTGCTTTTAAATCCTATTACATGGATGCTAAGCAATTCTATTGGTTTATTCATATGAAACAAACGGAATTACCATAATATAAAAAAAGGGAGCAGTTAGGAATAAAAATTGCTAATGGTTGGTGGGAGCGATGGTGGAAAGGGTAACAATGACAACAACCACTACAGTATTATTGTTTATAGGTGTCTTAAAAGTTAGAAAGGACCATTGCAATATTTTTACAGTGGCAAAATTAAAGAACCGTCACTTTAATTATATGAAAACATTAGATTCCTATTACTCCAAAATTCCAGTTTTTGAGCACTCCCCGTCAGTGCAGGAAAATATGGTCCAAAGTGTTGTACTGACCTTTAATTTTTTCGCCCCAGCGTAAATAATGGAAAGGGAAATACCATTATTGACTTTGCTAGTTGTGAAATAATGATATAGATGCTAGAGTTTTTGGCTTGGACTGCATCATAGATGTTTTTTCCTTACCCTAGTGGATAGAATGAATATTTGCCACAGAAAGTTGTCAACTCATGGGACTATTAATTAGCTCCATGACTATGACATGCCAGAGACCATTTGTGCTTGAAGATTGGCAGTTGGCACTGCACTGCCTTCACACCAACGTATGTGGTTGCGCCATAAAAAAGCTTCAACCTTCTATTGTTTGTCTGTTTGATCAGCTACTCCACCACATGTCTATATGTAGCTTACATAATCAAATTAAAATGATGCAATATCATTCTCCATCTACTCAAAATTTGAAACGAATTTGATTTGAGGCTTGAGAGGCAAAGTTTTAGTCTTTCATAACATGGGTTTTGGGAAAGGATTGAGAATATAAATTCCAATTTTTTACTCTGTCTCTAATTAGATTAAAATTGTAACAACATTAATTACAAGTATCTCAACTTTTTGTGATGATTGGCATTTAGAAGTAGCCAACATTAATTTAAAGAATCAGTATAAATTATTTATATTTATCTTTCATGCTCAAAACTCGTTCATTTTACTTACAAACTAGCCTATAATATAATTAAACGTAGTTTGTGTTGTAGTAATTTAGTTGTCTAATTTGCTTATTTAGTTTTCACAAAAAAATTAATTTAATATTATAATTATGACGATTGGAGGAGAGAGTATGTTTTTATAACGTGGAGCGGTAGTAGGAATGGCCAAGTGGTAAGATGAAAGGTTTTGGTGGGGCTATCAAATTTGATTGTGATAACTTTATTTGACAATATTAATGGAAGTTTTTTTTTTTAATTTATATCATAAGTTTATAATTGACCCTTGACTCACCATGCATGCAAGTATGTGTCATTAAAAACTCAATTATTAATGCTTTTTGGCGGTTATGCGTTCTCTATCATCAATGATTATGTGATACACTACTAAATCATCGCTAAATAATTACTAATTCATATATATATATATATATATATATATATATATATGTATATATATATATATAAGACCAGAAATATTGTCCTATAGGAGTACATGCATGTTTGACTAAAAATATTTCCCTAAATATGAAGTCCTACTTTCACCTATCATCTAATTCTCCGAATATCACTACAAGAAAAAAATCGTTGTCACAGATCCTCATACTTGATATGCGACATAAAGAAGATAGATGATGCGTTTTTCTCTAAACACTACATTCTTACATGTAAATTACTTTTTTTTGAACTGAGACATGTGAATCACTTGGAGGATAAGAATTTCGTCGTATTAGAAATAAGTTTGAAGCAAAATGCTCACTTTTTATTATTGAATGGATTCATCAGACTCTATTAGGATAATCATGCTTACTAGTAATAATAATATGCAGTCCTGAAGTGTATGATTATAGCTCCATCAATTTTCCAAGAGTGGTGACTTACTATCATTCTATATTAAGTATGCGATAATATAATAGACTATCTTGTAATTGCACATTGGTCATAAGCAAAAAATTTAATTTCATAGATATCTCAAGGAGTTGTTAACGATTACTGTTAACAATTGAAATAGCCTTGTTTAATAAGTAAAGAAGTTGTCAATGAATCTATTTGATATTAAATTGATCTCTTTATAGGACTTTGGTGCAATTGTCATGGCTATGTCTCATGCAAAGAAGACTATGTTTCACGCAAAGAGAACTGCACATATTGGAGAGAGCAATAACTAGTAAAATTATTTGGATTACCTCAAATTAAATATACACAGTTCTGCTGTCTTTCCAATGCATACATGAAAGCAGTCCCGAACAAAGTGGATAGAAGAGGAGTACACGTCATTCAAACTTGACCAACAATATCAATCAACCAAGTTGGAACATGTTTTGTACTAGATTTCATTCAGGTTATACTTCTTTTTGACCTTGATCATTCAGGTTATACTCTACCATATATTAAGTGTTAAAAAGAAGCTAAAAAATCGACCATGCAGCTACATCAGGGTAAAGCTCACAAGTGCCGTTAAAAAGAGGAGCTTACACTAGAAGATATTCGAAGATATTGGCGAGAATAAAGTTGTAGCCATTATTTTGGGCTAAGGGTGGGTTATATTCATATACGGTTATTTTTGTATTTGTCATGTTTGTCTCCAAGACTGTCACGCTAACTTGCAGTATGAATAACTTAGCGGTGACACACATTTTTTCCTTAAAAGCGAGTAGTCAGAATCATTAAATACATGCTGGCAAAAAAAATATCATTAAAAACATATGTCCTGGCTGCCAAGGCAAGCACATCAACAATAAATAAAGGGTGAGAGGTTATAGCTAAAAAACAAATGCACGACAGAATCCAATGATCTTTGACCATTCCACTTTCATACATTCCCTCATAAATGAGTTTAATCTCATGAATCCCATTTCAAGTCATTGCTCAAATCAACACCTTCACAACCAACATGCTCAGTAGTGTAGCATCAAATTGGACTAATTCTCATTCATTTGTGAACTTTTTTAACTCATTACAAATGCCCAAACCCCCTTAGGTTGTATCTGTAAAAAGTTTTGTTTTATTTACACTTGGACATGGGATAGCAGAGGTACACTTTAAGAAAGCAGCATATGCATATGAAAAAAGCCAAAGTTCTGAGATGCTTTGTTATTTTTTTTCTTTTTCTTACTGTTTGGGTTGCAGCTTTCAGCAGCATCGAGGGTGTTTCTTCTTTTATGCTGCCTTCCAATTGCCTGAACTCCATTACCACGCGACCTAACAAACCACCAAAACATGAACCATTATTTTTCTGCACACTCCCTTAACCTTTTGTGCCCACGTAATGCAAAGCTGTTCCCTAAATGCATGGACTAGCTACTTACATTTCATTATCCCTCGCTTCCATAATTCAGGCCAGCACGATTTTATATTTAAAATGACAACACGGCGTACATGAATTAGTTTCCCCCCTCTCCTCATTTATTTCTCCGTGCATCTTGCATTTACAAATACACCTACTCACGTACAATAATACCATATTACCTTTACATGCTGCATCATAGAATTCTTTTATAGAATCGATGGATAGGGAGTTTTTGGTACTGTAGTGCATATTTTCATTTTTCATGGGGAAGGCAGGAGGAATCTCTTGGCTTGCAACTGTGAGAAGTGCTTTCAGGACTCCTACCAAAGAAAAGAACAAGAAAAGTAGTAGGACAAGAGAAGAGCACGAACAAGAGGAGGAGGAAAAGGTACCCTCTCAAACTTATACAACATCTTGAACATAATATAAATTTATACTCTAAAATATATAAGTTCATTGTTTTCATTAACCAAACAAGGTGTGTTTTTCTTCAATGTGCAGAAGAGGGGTAAAAGAAGATGGATGTTCAGGAACCCCTTTGGGCAAGAGACAATAAGCCAGCATTGTGAAGAGAGAACCATAACAAGAAGTATAGCTGATGTGATGACGACAGCAAGTTATGAAGTAGAGCAAGAAAGGCATGCGATTGCAGTGGCCATGGCAACTACAGCGGCTGCTGAGGCAGCTTTAGCAACAGCTCAAGCAGCTGTGGAGGTTGTTCGTCTTTCCAAGGCTTCCTTCTTTCTCAAAGAACACAACGCAGCCATTGTAATCCAAACAGCTTTCAGAGGCTATCTGGTAATATAATTACAAAACCAAGCCTTCATATGTTAGTTACCCTTATTGGACGTGACTAAAAATGTTCATGCACATGTGGTTATGAATGGTTAGGCTAGGAGGGCGCTTGGGGCACTTAAAGGATTGGTGAAGTTGCAAGCTTTAGTGAGAGGTCATAATGTAAGAAAACGAGCTAAAGTAACATTAGAGTGCATGCAAGCACTCATTCGAGTTCAAACTAGAGTATGCCAACAAAGGGCCAAGAAGGTTGCACAACATGAACAAAAAGCCACATATTCCACAGACGACAGTGGAGCAGAGGAAGTATCTTTGCGCTGGGATGACCAACCAAGAACGGTTGATAATATACGAGCTTTTCTTCATAGAACAAAAAATGTTGCCTTGAGACGTGAAAATGAAATGTCCCTAGCTCATGCCTTCACTCATCAGGTTCACTACTTCTAGTTAGTACTACCGGTCTTAAATATAACGCCTAGTTGACTTTTTTTTGGAGAAATTAAGGTTGCGAAATAGGTTATTAAATTATGACATATTTGAAATATTTTTAGATTATCCATTAATTTATAGGTAAAATAACTAATTTAAGGGGAAAAATTAGATAAATCAATTTATAACTAACTTATTTTGCTTTTTTAGGATTTTCTAAAAAAGTCTACTAGGTCTTATATTTAGGACACGAGGGAGTATTTTTTTTTCCTTTCAAATTCTGGCTAGCTTATTGTTGTGATGTTTTTAGCAGATATGGACCAGCGAGGAAGAGGTGGAAGACAGTGATGGCTCCATGTGGAGGAGAAGGTACAGAGAAAACAGAGGAAGGGCTTCATGTGATCAAAGAGACGCCATCAAAATAGTTGAAATAGATACATACAGTCGTTACTCTAACCATGTTACCAATGGTAAACATGTATCACATGGTGGGAATAAACGTGAGTTCATGCAACCATCAAGGCTATCATTGTCTAGGCCTAGTAAAGCCCAATATGAGATCTCTATGGCAAAGACACCACCACCAATGAGGATGAAGCATCATGTTGAGATGAATTCAGATGCAAAGGGCAATGCTTGGACGCCAAATTACATGGCAGCCACTGCATCTGCCAAGGCTCGGTCTCGCTCCCAAAGCAGGAGTTCAACTCCCGAGAAGGATAGATTAGGATCCATAAGGAAACGCCTTTCATTCCCACTTCCTAATTATTGTGACACTTGACCAATGGTCCAAATCTTTGTTGGTCAATCCTATATGGAATGTTGTGTTAACATGTCTCATCAAACTCTAAATCCAAAGCCTACCAAATTTCAGTATTTTCGATGATTATGTACTTCTCTGTCTTCTGTTTTATGTAAGCTTTCTCATTGAGCCATGTGCAAGTGCAATAACCAATGACAACTTGATTTACTCAAACAATATCTATCTACTTTCCTGAGTCCAGCGTCTCAGAGGCTCAGAGCTCAAATATTTATGTTACGCACGTATTATTATTATTATTATTATTATTATTATTATTATTATTATTATTATTATTATTATTATTATTATTATTATTATTATTATTATAACTCAATCATGCTCCATCTGGCATGTAAGCAGAACCGAAGCTCTGCCAAGCTAGTTATGGTGTATATGTGCCATAACACATAGTAAAGGCATATCAACCACCTTTGCAAAACACATAACAGTGCATCAAATTTTGGTAGGACTCTGACATATGACGTTAATGCAATATTTTAAAAAAGTTTTGATTGAATAACATTCCATACATAAGCTATATGCCTTTCCCAACTTTTTTCCTACTATTGAATTCGCGTATTCAGTACATATTGAACAACAGTTTCTTTTTTGGCTAACTATTGAACAACAGTTTTTTTTTTGGCCAACTATTGAACAACAGTTTTGTAACATTGAAAGAGATCAAACAGAAAATAACATCTTCATGAAAATGCTCAAGTTGTGTGATTTAGAAAACATAAGTGGGAGAACGCAGGCGCAGCTTTATAAGGACAAAAGAGAAATGCTGCCAAAACAAGTTGGTATTCCGTACAACAGAAAACACAGATTGTTCAGATATTTATAATGTACATACCACCTTGGAAAAACAATCCTACACATAACCAAAAATCAAATCCTGATTAAGTTTAAGCCTAAAGTAGAATTAAGGAGGTAGCTTGGCATGATTAAAACATAGCATGGCCATATCAGAAGTGGCCCTTGATGACCCAACCCTTGGCCTCGGGCTGCTACTACTGCTACTATCAGAAAATGATGCCAGCGTTTTCTGCAACACCCCTGATGGAGATGACGTCATTGTTGCCACTGGGCTCTCACTGGTTGTAGCTGCTGCTACCTTCCTGGGCCTCAACACTTCCCCAAGTGGGCCCCCAGGAGTTGAACATGAGGCCCAATTCACATGAGCATCCATTGGGCCCAAGCCCATATGAACAGTTCTCATGTCTTCCCCCACATCAGCAGTGGCACCACCTACTGACAAATCAAGAGAAGAAAGTGATAATAACTCGTTATTTGATGCAAAAGAGCTCCTGTTGTTGGCATTCATTTCTGCACTAGACCAAGCATCAATGGAAGCTTTTGGTTTTACAGAGCGAGGATTCTCTACATGAACTGATAGTGGACTTAGGTACAAAGGTGGACGCTTGTGGTGTTGGTCTCCTTCTGAACTGAAAACTTCATATGGATTTGTTTGCAAAGGGCCTTTGGAACGAATGATTGAATTGGAGGCTTCGTTGTTACAGGAACTTCCCATATTATTCCATTGAAGTTTGTTGTGTGACATAGGATGCCACTGTGGATCCATGGAGTTAGTGTCTCCTTTCAGCATCCAGTCCAAGCCTCTTCATTTCGCACATTTTCAAATTCACCAAATTAGAAGAGAAATGGTCAAATCTATTGGAACTGAACAATATCAAAAGAAGGAAAGAAAACCCAATGAAGCACTTTAGTAAATACACCACAGTAACATGGCTAGTGGCAAAAAAAAGAAAAAAGCTACTCCTACCTCTTCCCAGAAAATAAGCTACCTAATCAACCTATTTTGACCTTTCCAACGAAGCACTTAAGTTTAATGGGCCACCTCATAACCATAGGATGGATTAGAGACAAAGAAAATGACTTTAACGGATATTCACTGTTTTCATAAAATCTGAGGCTACTGTTTGAGGCCTCAGTTAATGTGGTTCCCGACCAACCCAACAGAAATCTTTGATGGGAAACGCCCAGGTGAGAAAGATATTAACATTTAACAGTAAAGACAGGCATAATAATTAAGTCCAAAACTTTAGTCACCTTGGAACAGAAGCAAGGGAATCAAAGTTTGCAGCTTTGCCACCAAGTTTATCATCAAGAGAAAGGGAAGATTCCAAGTATGGGTGGCATGTATTGGCAGGAGAAAGGAAAGGAGAGGAAGATCCATTATTCCTCCTGATTGTGGATAAAGAAGGAAAATCTTGGGTAGTTCTGCTAACTTGGTGACTAATGTTGGTGGTGGCTTGAATTTCCACATGCTTTCTTGAACGTGGGCGACCTCTATGCATATGACGCTCACAATACTTGTGATTAGGTGCTACATCTCTTGAACATCTCCATTTTTTCCCATCTGTTCTTCTGCATCTACCTGGCTCTGCATCATTACTGCTTGTAAACCTCAGATTCAAACCGCTTTCAGCTGCCACCAACAACATGCCACACATATTACATATTTCAAGAAAAGCAACACATCAAATGAAAATGTTCATTTAGCTTGTCTCAGACATAGGTACATGACTATCATGAGAGAGGCCATATATGCAGAAACTACTTTTTTGGGGGTGGCAAAAGACATGATCTTTTGATGAGAGATAGCATAGATTAAACTTGAAAAGGCATAAAAGGTGGAAAAGATGGTATCTTTTGATGAGAGATAGCATAGATTAAAATTGAAAAGGCATAAAAGGTGCAAAAGATATCAACTTTGGATAAGAGATAGCAAAGATTGAACTTGGAAAAGCATAAAAGGTAAGTGGAGTAAATATGGATAAGAAGAGAAGATGAAAGATGAGACATACATGGAGAACGAGAAGGAGGCACAGGGATAAGCAGATGAGGTGGAACAGGAATAGAAGACATCATGTACTTGTATATCATAGCTTGTCTTTGAAGCTCCTTCCATTGTGCTTTGGTGAAAGGAAATCCCAGTGAAGCTGCCATCATCCCTCCTGCTACTAATAATAAATAAGAACAACCATCAATCAAGTATAATATATTTTCAGTGTCTTTTTTCTGTCTCTCTCTTCTGACCCTATACTTTTATGTGTATATTCTACAATTAATTAAGGACACAAAAAAATCCAATATTTATTAGCAACTAAAATACCCTAAATAAATCATAGGCTGGCTATAGCATTGACTTGACAGAAAAAAAAACAAACCTGAGGATTTGAAGGAGGTTGAGGCAGAAATGTGAAAAGGCTGCAAGGGCCTAACAAGGGCAGCACCAGAAGAAGCAGAAGCAGAAGCAGTAGCAGCAGTATTAGCAAAATGGTTTGTATAATTAGTCATCAGAGACTTACAAATAGTAGGACCATCACCATCACCATCACAAGCAGAAGAGGCAAAGGAGGGACCATATAGTGGAGGATGGTGGTGATGATGATGATTATGAGGTGAGGAAACCATCATCATCATGCTCTTACTAGGGAATGCTTCAAGGTTCTGCCTATGACTATGAGCCTTCATACCCAACCCAACTCCACTATTGATGCTATTTTTTGCACCTTCCTTGTCCCAAACTCCAAATTCACCCATATATTTCTTAAAATGGAAACAAACAAAGAACTATAGGGAGGGGAAAAGCTAAAGAAACCACTTTGACATCCAAAAGAATGTCACTTACACTCACACTCACACTCACACTCACTCACACAAGCTCTTAGCTAGACCCAGCTTTCCAGGTAAGCAAGATAGATGTGTCCCCTGCTTTGTAACCTTTGGAGTTAGATGTCTATCTAACAGTTGTTATGGGAGCATTACAACATATGACACATACAGTGAATATCATTCTATCTCTCTCTTTAAGTCTATCTCTTGGCATAAGTTGTTATAATGAAGAGATGTGGGGTGAGGTTGCTGAGAGATTTATGATTGAGTAATGGGTTGCCGCCATTCTCGGCCTTTGATTTGCTTCCATACTTCCAACATTCGCACCACACACAAGCAGACAAATTAGTGAAAAGCTACCCCTCACTGTCTCTCTCTCTCATCATCATTGTGGTATCTATCATTTTCTGCATGTAATGTAAGGCTCCAGTTCCCTCACTCCTCTATCTTGTTTGTATTTTTATATGGAGGATAGTATATAGACTTGTATTTGGTCATACTCCCTCCCTCTTTCCTTTGCCACCGTTTTCAATGTGTAACGTTACGACAGCTAGCTGGTAGTACAAGTACTAGCGCAAAAAGGCTTTCATAACTGCCATCATTATGGACGAATTATTTTATGTGCCTATATCAATGTTAAAGTCATTCATTGAGTTGATGGATTCTTTTTTGTTTTTTTTTCCAAGGTAAATATAAAAACCTTGTGAGAGATGAGGGAAGAGAAGACCAACACTTTATTGGCATTGATTTGTTTTCATTCCTGTAAAGGATATCCTTTGCAGCTTGCAGTTACATCAAAGTGAAGTACCATACACACTGTCTCCGTCTCTGGGAAGGGCCAAAATATATGATGCACAAAGGTAACACTGTTGCAGCCTTTAATGCTGTTACTAGCTCCAAAAGCTGTTTCCATATACTTCTCACCAAAGTCCAAACCAATATTTTTATGCCTTCAAATTTTTAGCGGTAATAGCATGTATTAGAACGAAATTTAAACTTCAAATCAGCCGTTCATTATGATCAAATGTGAGGAACATGCTAACCGGTAATGGAAATCTTTTTTACAACATAGTAAATGCGGGATTGTGAGTATTTTATGTGGTCTGATCTAATGTGTGGTTGATTCAAAGGCTTAGGCCTACCACCGCTAAGGAAACAAGCACTTACCAATTCTATTCATTGCATTTCATTTGGTTACTTTATGTTTGGTTGCTTTCCTTCTGCATTTCTGTGTTAGTTTATGATTTAAGAGAGGATGGACCCACCTTACCCTTCAATCACCCAACAGATATGGATCACCATTTTTATCTTCTGGGACCACAACGTCCCTACCACCTTTTCGTTCTATTTCTTATTCCTGTGTATATGCATTTAATCCTTCCCGTTTCAATCTATACACTGTTTCACACATTCCCATTTCCAATACACACGCCTTACTTTAGTTTGCCTACATTGAATATATTATTCGTTCTTGGTACTTCTTTTTTAATTAATCAACAACTCTCATGAGCTGGGTTTAGTGTGTTGTCCATCTTATTGTTGGACATTAGAACTTATAAGTCCTCTTATCCATAGATAAAACCAGCCGATCGTTACAAACACGACTTAGAAACATGTAAAACGACATGCTATTATGGTTTTCCATTTTTTTTAACAAAAACATGTTTATAAATAAAATACGACAGAGAAGAAAGACTATAGAGATATCGCAATCAGACAAGAGTAAATTATCAGCAATCCCCATTTTATCTTTATTGTACTGATCTGGCCGATCTTCTTCACTGGCCTCACCTTGTGCAAAGTCACATGATATGTGTAAGAATTTCTCAACAATTAACGGATTTAGAAAAACAAAATAATGTTTCGCGCCCATT
Organism: Mimosa pudica; assembly: GCA_029929735.1. NCBI lineage: Eukaryota > Viridiplantae > Streptophyta > Magnoliopsida > Fabales > Fabaceae > Mimosa > Mimosa pudica. The sequence continues at coordinate 20,341,073 of JAKELP010000004.1, read as the reverse complement.
TCTACAGTACTATCTTTCGATTATACTCCTTTGTTCCTATATATAAGATATAGTTGATTTTTTTTAGAAAATCCTAAACAAGCAAAATAAGTTAATTATAAATTGATTTACCTAATTTTTTCCCCTAAACTAGTTTATTTAACCTATAAATTAATGGCTAATCTAAAAATATATCAAATATATCATAATTTAATACTCCCTCCGTTCCTAAATATAAGATCACTTTGCCTAATTTGAGGAGATTAATGAAGACAATCCAATTACTTGGGATTACATGATCTTCCAAAAATACCCCTCTCTAAAGAGAAAGATTGAAGGGAAAGAGAGAGAAGCACTATCCTTTTGTGTATAGGGGTAATTTAGGCAAAACATGGGATAAAATAGAAAGTGATCTTATATTTAGGAACTTATCCACTTCTCTAAAGTGATCTTATATTTAGGAACGGAGGGAGTAACATATTTTGTAACCTTAACATCTCCACAAAAAAAAGTCAACTAGGTCTTATATTTAGGACCGCAGGGAGTATATTACTTGTACTATATTTCCACTACCTGATACAAAATATACTTAACCAATATGTGTGTGTGTGTTAAGTTAGTCCATTGTTGATAACGTATGTCCATATGTCCATTTCTTCAAAATACATCAAAATAATTTACAGTGAAATTACCTATTACCTATTGATACAAACAAGTCTAACATATGCAATTCAATGAAATATTTTAAATAAAAAATGATAAATATTATTCCCTCAGTTCCTAAATATAATATAATTTTCTCTAATTTGAGTAGATTAAGGAAGTTAGTTAAGTTAGTTATTTACACATGATATTACCAATTTATCCCAACTTTATACTTTTATCATCATTCTCCCTCTTTTGCTTGTTATTATAGATAAGTATTGTAGGGTTAATTTGGAAAAAAGTTGAGAAAAGTTAGAAAATGATCTTATAATTAGGAACAAATTAAATTTCAAAAATGATCTTATATTTAGGAACTGAGACGGTATAAGAGAGGAAAGTGAACTAATTTTTTTTATATTTGAAACCAAGCTTGACCCCTCAACAAACCCTTATGTTAACGACCCAAGATAGCACAAATGCACAATGGTTACTACAGCAATTAGAAAGCATTATGGGCTTCCGAATCAGGCTTGAAAGTTTTCCAGGACAAGTTTTAATCCAGTTTGGATACGTTCACAATGGAATGGTTGGCGCCTTGGCGTGGCCTCTTTTTAGAGTTTTTTACTTTTTTAAGCGGGATTTCTGAATCGAATTCAGGATTATCATTAATCAAACACAATCCTTGTCGTATAGAGAAAGTGCAACACATTAACGTGATACTTGAACATCAAGCTTCCACAGTATAGAGATTTCAAAACACGTTCTCACAAGAAGAACAAGAACTACACAGTCAAAACTCAAAACACAACACTTAAAATCGTTTCAAATATCAAGTTGATACAAAATGAATCCTTACTCTTGCGTCAACAATGAATTATCTCGAGCATCATAACAAAGAGTAGAGTTACTTCTTTTATGGACTTCAAGAGTTACATTGTACTTATTCCAGACGAACGGATGGAAAACAGTAAGAAACCAAATTGCATGATAAGTCCATCCTGTGTAGTTTCCACAACACTCAACTACATAAATGACTTTAATTCTGCTAACACAGCTATTCTGATGCTTCCACTGGTTCCGTAGCTTCACTGTGTTTCAAATTTTCAAGAGAAGAAATTCGTCGATCTAATGAGTCATGGATACCTTTCATCTGGAAATACAAAAAAAAGGAAGTCACTAACTGAAGCTGCACTGCACTGCCGGTGGATAAGAGTCAAAGTATGATGCTAAATCAAAACACACCCAATGACTTCCTCACAGGAATAAAAGGAAGGAGGGAGAAAACCGATGACTAAATTAAACACATGTCCATATCCAAAAGACTCAGTAACAGATAGACACAAGCGGGGATTATTTGAACAGAATTCTACTACAAGCCAAATTCACATCAAATTGCATACGAGGTAAAATTAACTAATTAAGCTTCCCATCATCCTGAATACCAACACTACAGAGAGGATATCGATACTGACTCAATAAGTAAGGTTAAGGAGCTCTTCACCGATAGCTTCTTCAATTACCAAGATTCAATCAACTCACCCTTTGTTCTCAACACTCAATGCACTCTTTATGTAAACAAACCTTGCCCTGCCTAGGTGTAAGAATAGGTAGCATTAGATGACAGGAACTGGTCACATTCCATATTTATGCCACTGTTAAATGATCTAGTACAAATGCATTCTAATAGTAATTTGCACCAGCTGCTAGCTAAGTTCAGATAGGATCTAAGACAAAAGGAAAAGGTAGTCCAATATGGAGGGAGGCCAAGTAATTTTGGTTGATGATCTGAAAGGCAAATCCCAAATATGTTGATCACATCTTGTTTTGCTCTCAAAATTATACTGTAATTATGAATGAACCGCATGTTTCTTTTAGGCAATGAAAAATAGAGAAGTATAGGGATCAGGAAAAACACTACACAATAATAATGCACATGTTTCTCAATATTTCATCCCCTAGACTATCTTAAACAAAAAATTGAAATAAGCTTAGTTGAAGGTGCCATGAAGCACACAAATTGAAGAAACACACAATCTTCGCAATCCACCAGAAGAAGGCTAAACAATTATCGCGATCACATGAACCGGCACAAAAGGTAATCGATATTAATGGCATCGTTTAATGAAAGGGGTGAAAATTGCATGCAATGGCTCAATTTGAAGTTGGGAATAAAAATGAAATGAATAGAATGCCCTAATAATGGAATGGAAGAGTGGGGCCCACGCCTACCTGTTGAGTGAAGGAGTGCTGAGCAATCTTGTAATCGCGGTGGAGAATGTAGAGACCGGCGAATGAGGCGGTGGCGGCGCCGGTGAAAAAGGCCGCCAATCTCACTCTCAGAACATAACCCATTTCTTTTCCTATTCCTATTGCCTTTTCCGTTTCCCCTTTCTGCTTCTACTTCCTTATTCGCAGACTCATTCCGGACACTATCAAACGACACCGTTTTCCTCCTCTAAGTCACTTACAGTGTGTTTGGATGATGGGAAATGTGAAAAGGAAATGACAAATGTAATTTCCATATATCCTGGGCCCACAAACTTTCCCTCTCCATCTCAAACTTTTACATCTCATCATTACCTAATTTAGCTCTATTTTCCATCTTTACCCCTTACATTCAATTTCATTATTATTTCCATCACACACTTTCAGTAAACCAAACGGGCCCTATATTTGCATCAAATTTTGATTTAGTTGTCTACGTGGAAAGTACACTTTTAATCTTTATTTTTATATTTTCAAAATTTATAGTTTTTAGTCTCAATTTAATTATGAAATAATCTTTTAGATTTAAGTGAAATTAAATGTGTTAATAAAAAAAGACTGAAAATATACTTTACAAATCTAAATGACTAAATTGAAATTTGGTGTAAACAGGACCAAAAGTTTCCTTTAAATTTTCTATATTTTGGGAGGGAGTTTTATCCATGAATTGAAAATTGAAATAATATTTTTGATCAGAGAATTTGAAATAATATGAGATGCAAATTCAATAATAAAATTCTACATGGTAGGGTAGCATGGAACAGACAATAATTCCATGAATTGAGCTTGGGATTCGTCAGTGCCTTGTAGTAGTAATTGGATCTACAGGTATTGTTGTTGAGCCCAACTTGTAATCTCTCCAACACCCAATTCATTAAGGTTTCGTTTGGTTCGCTGGAAGAGGTTTTGATGGAAGTGAAAGTGGAAGTGGAGGTGGAAGAGAAGTTTTAATGTGTCTTTGGTGTGGAGTAAGTGGATATGGAAGTGAGGTATTTTTTTAATATTTATATATGTAAATAAAATAGGAAATTCCTAAAATACCCATAAATTATATATAAAAAAAAATTTACTAAAAAAAAAATATATATATAAAAAAAAATTTCATCATCTTCTTCATCATCCACCCAACTCACCATCACCACATCTACCCACCACCATACCTACCACCACCATTAAACCCACACCCACTACCCACCACCACCACCACCACCGAACCCTCTTCTGCCGCTGCCACCACCAACTTGCCGCCACCACCTTGAACCCACCACTACCACCACACCCACCACCACCATACCCACCACCACCATACCTACCACCACCAATGAACTCACACCCGCCACCCACCACGAACCCACCACCACCGACGAACTCGCCGCCGCCACCATATCCTCCTTTATTTTTTATAGTCATCTAATTGCTTTAACCAGGCTATTACAGATGAATATAAGCAAGTGAAACATCAATGGAAGGAAGGAAGGGGATGAAGAATCGTGGTGGTACGGCAGCGGGGCGGTGGTTGTCTGCTCGGCGTCCGTGGGTGAGGGAAGGAGGAGAGAAAGGAAGGAAGTAAGGAAGGAAGAAAGCGGATGAAGAATCGTCGATGAGATCGGAACCAGCACCGCCGTCGTGGTGTGGCGGCGGGGCGGTGGCGGCAAAGGTGGCCGTGTGTTCAGCGTCCATGGTGAGGGAAGGAAGAGAGATAGAAAGGAAGGAAGGAAGGAAGGAGATAAGTGTCTGCATGTGAGGTAAAGGTATGGAGGAGAGAGAAAACATGGTGTGTGTGAGATGATTAAGTGAGGACAAAGTTGGCAATAGACAAAACATTTGAGGATATATTTGTAAAAAAAAAATGGGTTCCCATGGAAGTGGTCCACTTCCATAGGTTTTGGGTGGAACCCATTTTGTGGTTTTTAAGGGAAGTGGAAGTGGATGTGGAAGCCACTTTCCATCACACCAAAGAGGCAAAGACACAAAGTGGTGATTTCCAATTCCACTTCCCTACCCCAGTTCCAGCGAACTAAACGACCCCTAAGTGTATAGGTTGAGGAAAACTTTTTACTGTATTAGGTTTACTACCTTTTGATTATGAAGAAAAAAATCTTCATCTGGAAAGGGTAGTCGGTGAATGATTTATGCCCATTGTTAATTCAATAGGTTAAAGTTTTTTTTTGCCATGAATTGTTAAAAGCTGATATACATATTTAATTATCTAGTTATACTATAATATCTTGCAAAATAACCAAATATGTATTGAAAAATAGGCACTTTCTGAATTTTTAGAATATCAGGGTAAATAGTAAATATTATGCATGGTGAGCAAAGCTTGCAAACCAAAAACATTAACCATGTTTTGATCCTTTTGAGCAGTCACAAACCAAATGGCCACAAACTATCAGATGCAAATGCACAGAAAGGGATTGCAAATAAGGCCTGCATATTGATGAGAAGTTTATCCATTTAAAACAGCAGGGAGAGATAAATTAGCCCAAAAAAATGAGCGAAGCAATAACAAGTTAAATCATAATTGCTCAGGACGCAGAAGATTGCTAAATTCTTCAGAAACAATCTCCAGCTAACCCCACAATCACCATCGCTCTTTCTATATGCAACCCCCTTTGTATCTATATCAAAAGGACCACATGCCCCTTGTTTCCTGTCAATATAAACAATAATCAAAATTAAAAACGCCACCCTATCCGTGACTAAGGCTACAAGAGGACATCTTGACGGCTAATATATACTGTAGCTAGATCAACTTACAATTTAGCATTCAAGGAGCATTCAAGGCAACTAACTGGCTATCTTTGAGAAGCATGCCCCACAACAGACCTATAAAGAAAAATAATGTGAGCAAGCTTCCTTTTTAAGACGATATATACTGATGAAAAATAAGCCACAAAATCATAACACAAATTGTAGGAGTATTACCTGGCCTGCTGTTTCCCAGCATAGGTCGAAGTTGTCCTCCCATTTGTAGGACCTGAGTTTTGGGCACTGGTCACACTTGATCTGTCAAGGCATCCAGTATTGCCGCCAGCACCATTTGTTTGCTGATGCTTTAAGGCTTCATTAGTCACATTCGGAGGAATTACAGCAAAATCTTTCACAGCCTTGTCATTTTTAACATTCTTGGAATCAACTGAATGGACTTTCTTCTGGCGATGAAACTGCGCCATTGGTGTGACTGCTACAGTAGGCAAATATGAAGAATAAGGAGAAGACGATGATGACGATGATGACGATGCAGCTGCTGCAGCAACTTTGGCAACAGCTGCAGTTGCCACTACCATTTTTTGTGCTCCTTCACGAAGTTGAATATAGTCGCCCTCAATCATAAATAACTGGAAAAAATCATGTTATAAAGAGATTATATGACTTAAATGCAGATGCTTCCATACAAACAAACTCTGACTAAACACTCACCTCAGGATGGCTGGCCACAAAATCATCAAGCTTTCCATACTTTTTCTTGTAGTCATGCCAGTGTAGAGGCGCAAGCATCTTGCCCAGTCTGTTAGGAAGCTGTGCATCAAAGGCAATAATACCAACTACATTAGCTTCAAAATCAAAACCAGCCACACGATAACAGAAACTAAGAATATTGTTAGACTTACTAACCGTTGAACTAATTCGAATTCGTCCACTAGCAGGAATTGTGCGTACAACACAAGCCAGTAATGTCCTTTCATCAAGAAGAGTAACCTCAGAAGTCCTCATAATTTCTGTCAAATTTGTCTGCCCAGTTGGATCATATTCTTCAGGTAAGACTGAATCAGCAGAAGCATTTTTTGCCCTTTCACCATGTTTAACTAAATGGATTATGTGAGAAGATGCAATTGCCGCAGGGTTTGCATGCTCTGCCACTGAAATTTGGTCCCCTTGTTCGCAATTTGTGGAAGCCACATCATTCTGGTCCTGTACATAGCAAATGGTTGGCTTTCAAATTCTAAAATGTAATGTAAACAGCTTGAAGCTGATAGCAGCATTGTTTCTGTTGGTCATTTTCACGTAAGTGTTCAGTACATGGATAGCGCCTCGTACGTTTTTAAGCTCTCAAAATAAGTTGGAAACCATTTTAGAATGCCTTTAGTATCGTGAATTTTTGTTTTTTATGCATCATAAGAAAATGATACCCAGATAATTCCATAAAATTGTAAAAGTATTTACTTTCATGCAAATAAATTAAAAGCTTCTATACAAAGCTTCTGAAAAATGACAAGCAATACAAGACTATCTATAAAAATAAGTAGTTAGCTAGTTCAAATAAGTAGTGTTCATACAGAAAGAAACAATAGACCTTGATTTCACTGTGCTGTTCAAAAGAATTCAATCTTAAGGCACTATGGAAATGGGAAGAAATTTGTTGAAGGCTCTGATCTGATTGGGAAGTAACAGGTTGATCTTTGCCAACTTGCTGAAAAACCAAGAAAAAATTAAGATGTATTCAGCATCAAACATTAGTCAACGAAAGTAAAATATATAATAATAAAAATCATGTAAAGTTTCAAAACCTGTGGCTCCTCTAATTGGTGGATATGAACATTCAAGTAGTTTCCAAGAACTTGCCCATTCATAGAGTTCTCATAATTATACTTTGCGTCAATTCTCAAGGTATTTTGATCAGCTTGAGATGAGGAAGAATCATCCTGTACGGATGTTTGTGAACCCTCTGATTTATCCTGAAGAAACAAGCAGTGTTCTAACACCAAATAATGCATCACCAATACAAGGTAAATATTTAATTATTTCAATACCTGTTGGTTCTGCCACTGGTGCATGGGTGGTATTGCCTGTACTGAGTGAACATGTCCCACATGTGGTGCAACTGAATGGGAAACTCCTTGCTGATGCATGACGAAAGGATGCAATGCAGCCACTTGACCAGGCGGGAGGTAGGAAGGCATCCCAAGAAGAGATGACTGGGCAATAGGGACACCAGGAGCATGATCAGTCTAAAAATCACAAAAAACATAGTCCACCTTACTCAGGTCACCCTAACAAGTGGGAAGAAAATAATTATTTAAACATACAATATTTAAATTCATTTTCAGAAAATTAAGAAAATGTTCTCAGCTATATGTTCAATTATCAGATTACAAATACAAGCTCCGAACCTGAATTGCTGCATTTCCATTGGACGAAAAAGGTTGAACACTATCTGAATTTTCATTCGAAAGACCATTATTTCCATTAGAATTGCTACCTCCATTAGCATCAAATTGGGTCCCATTGTCCTGTTCAATTTGAGATGAATTTTTATCATTGTAAGTTCCACTCCTCCCTCTTGCCTCGGCCAACTCAAATTGAAGTTGTTGTACAGCATGCAGATGAAGCCTCTCCATCTCCGCAAACTAACATCGACAACCCACACAAAATGTAAGGAGAGTGAAGCAAAACACAGTTAACTAAACATAGAACAGAATTGCAATATTAACAATACTAAGAAGGGCCCACCAAAAGTTTTAGATTTGGTTGTGGATAAAGATAGCATGGATCAAGCAATGAGTCTTCAAAACTGAAGCTTAAAGCTAGAGATTAAATATGCAGACATAAAAATATAGCTGCCACACAAACATGTGCAACACTATAGATTTCTATTTGCGTGATCGACAGAAATTTGGATCTCTGCATAAGAGAAAGGATGGCAAATCAACCTGTCTTTGACAACCCATCCAGAGTTGGTTATATTGCTCAGTTCGTTCTCGCAATTCAGCTTGTAATGTCTGGTTTGTTGTTGTTTGATAAGCATCCACCTCACGAACACGAGCAATCCAAGCATGAGCCTCTCTCAATTGCTCATCTTTGTACATTACAGTCTCCTGAGCAACCCTGTGCTGAAAGATAGAATCATTATCAGCACGCCTAAACCTAAAAGCCAACATATTTTGAAATAAATTTCTAAAATGAAATCACATAGTCACTATTGAATGGTGTAAAGCTAACAGTGCCAAGAGGGGAAATACTAAAAGTATTCAAAATTAGGACAATACAAAACAGAACATTTAATTTGATATTAATATACCTAACGAGTCTGCAATGCAAGACAAAACTAATACGCCACTGAAAGATTAACACAAAATATTTAATTCTACATACTTGTTCCTGCAACTCCATCAGTTGCCTTTCTTTCTCTTGAATATGTTCCTGAAGCTCATGTATCTGTTGTAAATGCTGTGATCGTTCAGCTTCTGAGTGATCACGCTCCCTTCTGCAAAAGTGTTTACTCCATTGATGAAATTTGAGGGAATAAAAAATAACAGGGAAACAATATAATACAGCAGAGATGATTGTTTTACTTCAAAGATTAAGTGAATTCATTCACACAAGTATATGCCCTCACCATATTTTCCAATATTACAAATGCTTATGCAGTAAGTGCAGTTAAAGAAAAACCTGAAAGTTGCAAGTTCTTTGTTTTGCTCCCGGAGTAGGTCCTGTTTTGCCCAGGCCTGACAGAATAATAAATAAGAATATCAAATAAATGAACATGTGTGTTAACGTTAGCATTTAAAAAAACCCTTTTTTCAAAAAAATAGGGCCATTCAACAAACCGCTTCATTGTCCAATTTAATAGCATGCAGTTCTCTGTCTTTCTCTTCCATTTTCCTTTCCAGCTCATGCACTGCATGATCCCTTTCACGGAGTTGGTCCTGCAGAACCGCATTTACAAGCTTAGAATATAATAAAAATATTAATTAGCGTCCAAAAAATTTTAAAACAGGCAGCTTAGATAAATCGATTATCGGCACAAAATTCATTCCTTTCTTCACTTTGGTACACAAAAAAGATACTTCTTCAATATCAATAAATTATCAAAATAAATGACAACTCGATGCAACCAAAACAGGGTGCAAATAGACAATAAAAAAATATTCCAAAAAGAAAACAAGGAGAGTAGTAGATTTTTTGTCCTACATTAAACAGAGCAAGCTTAACTTAAGAGCAGGTACAAATATTTAATTTACACCTGAAGCTTGCTGGCAGCATTAGAATGTTCCTTGAGTTGAGCTTCATAGCTATTTTGCATTTCAATTATCTCAGTTCTTGCAATCATTTGAGCTCTCATCTCAATCTCAATTTGCTCTAGCTCCTCCCTTTGTCTAGCAACATCGAGAATTCTTTGCTGCAGTATATCGTTGTCTAATGTCCCATCCACCGTCATCGAACAGAAATCAACATCAAAAGGCTCTCTTCCTTGCTGCACCTTGAAAAAGAAATAATCAACTTCAATTCTTGAATGTCTAAGAAAAGAAGCTTCTGTTATCATCAAAATCGACCTTACCTCATATATGGTTCTTTCATCCGATTGCCCTAACTTCGTCTGTTCTAAATCCTGCAAAATAGTATTAGTCCATTAAAAATTAAACAATTAAACAATAACAACAAAATAGCTCCCTCCACCAAAACCAGAATGTCAGCAGTCCTTGAGGAAAAAAAAAAGTAAACAATGTAGCTTTGGCATTGAACTTGACAACCTCAAACAAATTACTTTAAATGCTCACATTTATAGAACCCAATAGCTCAATAGCTAAATTCCTAATATATTAATAAATACAAAATTAAAAGGTGGGGGTACTGGGGTAGCCTGCAATAACAGCAAATGAGACTCTTAACACTTGAGGGGTTGAGACAGACGGTCAATATAAGGTTTTACCAAACCAAATATTGAAACCACAGAGCACCATGCACTGTCCAAAAGATACGACATTTACGAAATAAAACCAATAAACAGAATCACACTACGTATTTCACTCCAGTCCTGACATGTGAAAAGAAAATACAATGAAATCTTAAACAGACTTGAATCATCCAAGACCGAAACAATAGTTAAATAAGCACCACATTGTCCATCTAAACACTACTCATCACATCAAAAAGCCTCAAGCTTTGTGCCCAGAAAAAAACCCAATACCACCTAAACTTCAAAAACAAATCCACGAGCTGAAGATACTAAACCCTAACCCAATCCAGATAATAAGCAATTCTTTAAAACCCAATTTCACTCTCTCGATCTCAAACAATGGGTAAGCTTCAGATTTATTCAACAGCCAAATAAGGTTTAAGAAAAAAGGTGGGAATACAAAATAAGTACTACCTTGTCTTCTGAGTTTCGAGCCAAGTGATGCTCAGAGACAGCACGCCACTCCTGACGAGACGAAGGCATGTGAAGAGAAGAATTGCGAGTGGCAACAGTGGCCGAACTCTCCATTGAGTGAAAAATCGAACGCACTGGTTCGACTTTTTCACTCAATCTGCGTATGAAAGGACTGAGTTGTCAAGGGGGAGAACATGAGGGGAACCCTAAAAATTGAAACTTTGGAGAGTGAGGAATGGGATTGGAGAGGATAAAAGGATTTTGGAGGGATTCATGTGGTAATTAACTCACATCACATGTCGGAGGAGGAAGGGTGACATGGATTTTGACCATTTTTTTCAACGGCGGAACATGTGACCTTTTTTCCTAGACTAGAGAGTCTTTTAATTCAGGGTATATTTATGGGTAAATAAATGAGTGCGGATTAACCTCTTGTTCGTAAGTGAGTAATTACTTCCTACTTATTATTGGCCAGTCAATAAACTACTTCCTCTTTCTTATCTATTACTCCATCGTCAATTTTTACGTTTAAAGTCTTTTTTTTCTTTTATAGCTTACCTTTTTTTTATTAAAAAAGTTGATGTGAGTCAGGCTTACCAGGGTAGGGCAGGCCTCCAGGCTTTTTTGAGCGCTTACAGAGGTACTTACAGATTGTCCACCAACAAGTTTCTCACATCGACGGAATTCGAATTCACAACCACATGGTTATAAGTCAAACCCCTATATCAACTGAACCAACTTTGTTGGTTTTATAGATTACCTTTAAACACAAAGGAGGAAAGAATGTGGATCGCACTGGGATTAGTTGGTTTTGGTGTTCGACACCTAACCTCCAAGTCTCAAGATCGATCTGGCTTCGTTAGGTTAAATTAAAGGAAAGAATGTGAAAATATTTTCAGGGTAAGATACACATTATGTCAATTAAAAAGAGCGGATGAATGTAAAAAAAAATCCATTATTCATGAATAAGTAAAATAGAGGATAACTATGAAAATAAAAATGTGTGAAAGAAATTAAACCATGGATAAATTGGAGGGAAACATTAATTACTTAGACTAAGTTACATAAAATCTTACATTTTGAGATAAAATCGTTAAAGAATAAACTTTATAAAAGATAATATTGTATATTGCATTCATTTGATAGGACAATTTGTTAGTGAACTTATTTTTCTACTCCTCTTATCCTTATTATTTTCATCATAACACAACAACTAACAATTTTTGCATACCAATAAAAGTAGTTAAAAAATTAAATTTGTTCTAAAATTAAAATTATTTTCAATATTATCCTCTCTAGTCGCAGGAAAAATGAAATATTATATTAATCACTATTCTCTCCTCTATCCTTATTCAATACTCAATATGTGTATATATATGGGAAAAAAGTTTTGACGAAAAAAGGAAAACAATAATTGATGAGCCTTGAAAACTAATGAGTGCTTCGTTTGCCCTTTTCAGATTATAAGAGCTAAAGAGGTTGTAACATCATTTATATTATGAAAATTGGGAGAGATAAACATTTTATTAAACTTGCCCTTGTTTATTGTATATAAGAGCGATAAATATAGAGAAAGTGTAAAAAATAAGGTTCAAGGTCACCGTTGCTTCGGAAGTTCAATTTGTAGGGAGGATCATATTTGCCCCTGAAGTTTTTTTAGGTAGGCTTATATTTATCCCGGAAGTATGAAAATGAGGTCAGATTTGCCTTTTATAGATAAAAAAGTTAACACCGTTTGACACGTCAATAAAAATGTACATTTAGGCACTTATTCATTGGATAAGTCATTTAAATTGTCTAAATGGAGGAAAAAAAATAAATTATATTTGTTCATTTACTCTTATACCCCAACACGGAATTTAGCAACAAAATTTTGTCTTTATATAATTTATTATAAGCTTTCACATTCTTTCTTTTTTACATTTGATATGTAAGGGCCGGGTAAAAATGAAAATTAACATTTATTACCTTGACTTTTATGTTTTTTCTCTTAATCTCTTATAATTTGGACAAAAGTCATGCTAATTTTTTATCTTATACCATGGATTTGATATAGTAGAACTATAGAAGGAAGAAATGAGTTTCTTATTGTATTTTAGAATGGAACACTTGGCAAGCATATTTCTTCTTCTAGCACATGGTGTGTGATATTTTATAGTAGTACTTGTATTATTTTGAAGCAGCGTTTCACGCGTCAATATTTCCCTGTGATGCAAGAAAAAAAAATAAATTATTTGTTACGCATTTTTTCTTATACAAAATCTAATGTGCTTTATTAAATCATTTATTAGTTATTGTCAAACAAATTAGTAAAAAAAATAACAATTATAGAAGATAAAATTTAAAAAATGCCAGATATAGTTCTTACAATCGTTTTCGACTTGTATGTGTGGATTATGGGGCTCAAGATTGATTTATGTTCAAACTTTGAACCCATTATTAGTGGATCCACTGAACTTTGATAGATGCTCTAATTAATTAACGAAAATGAGAGGTTTTTTTAGAACAATAAGGAAAGCTCCATAAAAAACACTACCAATTTTTCAAAAGCTATCGGGTACTTAAAATGAGCATATTTCTTTTATTTTTTTTCAATATCATCTTCGAATGTAAACTCATCAATTGTCTAATGACGAAGGGTAAAAGCTGAAGTAAAGAGGAGGGCTGCATGGAATCTCTCTCTCTCTCTCTCTCTCTCTCTCTCTCTCTCTCTCTCTCTCTCTCTCTCTTTTTTTGGCGGGGGTTACGTATAGAAGAAGAAAGTAATGGAGGAGGAGGAAATGGTCCACACGGAGAGTCAGTATACTAATTAAATGGACATGAGGGGGCAAAACTGTCATTTACTGTTAAGAGACCAGCTTCTTGGAAAGACCAACGTCAAGGGCTCTACTACAAAGAACGTTGAATCGGTTGAAATCTAACTTAAAACTATAACACACATCTCCGCGTAAGAGGAATTAATAGTCTCATCAGCCGTGGGAACTGAGGAGTCTAACATTTCTGACTACAACATGCATGTACTATGGTGCTGTCACGGTAACAATATATATATATATATATATATATATATATATACACACACACACACACAGAGTGTATATATATAGAATGAAATAAACAAATCACCGCGATCGATGAACTCGATGAGATGATGGAGGACATGAATGTCCCATTTTCTGGTTTGACCGTCGTAAGAAAACTTTGTGAATATACATAACAAAACTTTGTGAATATATACATATTTTATACTCCCTCTTGTCCTAAATATAAGACCTAATTGACTTTTTCTAGAAAATGCTTAAAAAGGCAAAATAAGTTAATTATAAATTGATTTACCTAATTTTTTTCCCTTAAACTAGTTTATTTTACCTATAAACTAATGGATATCTAAAAATATATCAAATATGTCATCATTTAATAACTTATTTCACAACCTTAATCTCTTCAAAAAAAATTCAGCTAGGTATAGGACCGGAGGTAGTACTCCCTCCGTTCCTAAATATATGACCTAGATGACTTTTTTGAAAAATCCTAAAAAAATCAAAAAATAAGTTAATTATAAATTGATTTACCTAATTTTTTCTCTTAAACTAGTTCATTTTACCTATAAGCTAATGGATAATCTAAAAAGATATCAAATATATCATGATTTAATAACCTATTTCATAACCTTAATCTTTCAAAAAAAAAGTTATCTAGGTCTTATATTTAGAAACGGAGGGAGTATATTCTTACTACAGACAAAGGAAGTAGCATGCAGCGAGTAAAAGTAGAGGGTGGTATACTGGTATATACATATATGGGGGTGTCAGATGCGTCTATAGAATTATAAAAAGCAGGGATATTGGGGGATGAAAACGATGTTGGATATTCCCATATCAACCATGCAAAGTTGTGTACATTTATTTTGTGGTTTAATAATATTGTTCTTGGACCAAGTCGTGAATAAGAACCTTGTTCCTCTACTTTCGAAGACTCAAATATCTAGTAGCTGCCCATCATTCCTTGTGTGCTCCGCGTCCTTACGTCACATTATTTGACAACTAGCTTCCAGATATATTACTAAATCTATACACAGATGGCGCATATTCACATGCTTGATTTATAGGAAAGCACCAAGTTAATTCCAAGAATATTGTCCCTCAACAACTGAAATGTTCCGTTCCCTATTATCCATCAAACCAAACAGTAAAAACAACCAAAGCAAAGGGAACAGAAAGTCAAGAGTGAGAAAAGAAAAGTAGGAATAGCTGAATAGGAAGAAAAGTAGTGCAAAGCTACGTAGTTGATATGCCAAGAGGAAGCTGCATCCAAGAAATTGGGAGTTTAAGACTTTTAAATGTATAGAATTGCATCGAGAGGTGAAGTTAGCTACATCATCTGGCTTTGAAAAATACAAACTTTAATTTCCCACTGTGTTCTCCACCAACATCTTCTCTATTTCTCTGATATGGGACATTGCTGCAGCAAACACCTTGCATCTGTGGACAATGAAACATCACAACCAGACTCTAATAACAATAATAAGCCTCCTCATTCATCAGCATCACCTTTATCTTCTGTCTCTACAGCCACAGATGGCCGCCATAGTTATGCAAATTCAAGTCCTTTTAATAGTCCTCTTCCACCATCGCCCGGAGGGACTCCGGGAAGGAAATTCCGGTGGCCTCTGCCACCACCATCACCGGTGAAGCCGATCATGGCGGCAATACTGAAACGGCAGGGGAAGAGTCTGCCTAAGGAGGGGTCAATACCTGAGGAGAATGGGCAAAACACAAATGGTGAGAGGCCTTTGGATAAGAGCTTTGGATATGCTAAGAATATTGGAGCTAAATATGAGTTGGGGAAAGAAGTGGGTCGAGGGCATTTTGGTCATACTCATATGGCCATAGCAAAGAAGGGTGTGCTTAAGGGGCAGTCTGTAGCTGTTAAAATAATATCCAAAGCTAAGGTGAGATTGCCTTGGATCATATACTTGCATCAACTTTAGCTTTGAAGAGCTGGTAGAATTTTAGTTGACTCTTGTACGTTCCTAAAAATAAGAAACATATATTTAGTTCCAAAAAAAAAAATAAGAAACATATATTGGAGAAACCATGTACAACTTTTTCCTCGGGTCATAGATGTGCTCATAGTGGACCTAAATATATAATATATAGGTGACGACCTCCAAGGTTGTTTCCTTGTTTAAGGGGTAAATTTTATGATTTTCCAGGTTAATTCATGTTAATATTATTTTCCAAGCAAATAATAGAGTTAGAAAAGAGTATAAAGACCATTTAACCCAAACCTGATCATTTTTTTTGTTGAAATTGATTAATACTTATTGACAGTGGAATTCTTCAATGGCAGATGACAACGGCTATTGCAATTGAAGATGTACGGAGGGAGGTGAAAATGTTGAAAGCCTTATCTGGTCATAAGAATGTAGTCAAGTTTCATGATGCATTTGAGGATGCTAATAACGTCTACATAGTGATGGAGTATGTGCATATACAAAATCTCTGAAAGTTGCTTTCAATGCTGATAAGATTTTAGTCATATCTTTTTATCATGTTGGTTTTGAATACTTTATTAATTGTTAGAGCTATGAGGGTAATGAATTAATTAAAATCATGCCACCAAGAGAAGTAAAGACATGCAATATATCATTTGTAATAAAATTATCTATATACTCTGAGGTGATAACGTATTATTGTTCTCACCAGATTGTGTGATGGAGGAGAACTACTTGATAGAATTCTCTCGAGGTAAAATTGATGTATATGCTTTCCCATTGATATTTTCTTGGCAGAAGTTTGCTTTTTGAATATCAAGAGTATGATTGAACTAATTTTATTTTGATGTGCTTTTTAAGAGGGGGAAGATACACAGAAAACGATGCTAAATTTATTGTTGTCCAAGCTCTAAACGTAATGGCCTATTGCCATCTTCAAGGAGTTGTTCATCGTGATCTAAAACCAGAGGTATGATGTTTTATACAAAATGGAATCAGTAGGTTCAGCCTTTAGATGGATGAACAACTTTTTCCTTCCACATTATTATCTATTGCTCTCAAATTCTACACTATAAGTTGTCATCCTTTACACTTCTTTGTTTAGCAGAATTTTCTCTTTCGCTCGAAAGATGATGATGCTATGATGAAGGTCATTGACTTTGGTCTATCTGATTTCGTGAGACCAGGTAATAATAAATTGACCTATAATGATACAATGGAACACTAAAACGTTGCATATGCATGTTGTGTGCTCAATCAACTTAACATAGTGAACTATGCAGATCAACGGCTGACTGATGTTGTTGGGAGTGCCTACTATGTTGCACCTGAAGTGCTCCATAGATCATACAGTGTTGAAGCAGATTTATGGAGTATTGGGGTCATAGCATACATATTATTATGTGGAAGCAGACCATTCTGGGCACGTTCTGAATCAGGAATCTTCCGGTCTGTGCTAAAAGCCACCCCTAACTTCAACGATTCGCCTTGGCCATCTGTGTCAGCAGAGGCTAAAGACTTTGTCAAGAGACTTTTGAACAAGGATCCCAGAAAAAGGATGACTGCTGTCCAAGCTTTAAGTATGTTCCATGAGAATGTTCTGCTCAGGCCTTGCTTGAATTTTAGAAATGATTTTGTTAGTCTCTCTCACAATCATGTTCTGTGTTTTTTAATGATCAAGATTATCCTCCCTAATTGCAGCTCATCCGTGGTTGAGAAATGAAAATCAAGACATTCCATTAGACATTTTAATCTACAAACAAGTCAAGTCATATTTGTAAGCCACGCCTTTGAGACGTGCAGGACTCAAGGTAGTCATGCTGCGTTTTTCAAAGCTGATGCATTTTACAATGTTCCATTTCCACAAGGTACAAAATCATGTGAACTTGTTCCATTCTTACAATCTTCACATTTTCTCCAGGCTCTCTCTAAAGCATTGACAGAAGATGAGCTTATCTTTCTCAGAGCACAATTTAGCCTCTTAGAACCTAAAAATGGCTGCGTTTCCCTAGACAATTTTAGAGCGGTAAGTGCTTGCTCATTGTAGTATTATTCTCTTTCTAGGCATTTCATGTGTGTTTCTTTGTGTACAAAACTCCTTCTAATTCTAATTATAAGATCAACACGCCTTTTTTTAAGAAAATTAAGGGTGCAAAATAAATTGTTTTATACTGTTTATATCTATCGTTTTCTTTGTGTTCTATAGAAGCTAATTACATGTAGCATATGTTAAATCATAATGATACATTTTGCTTTATTAATTTAAGCAAAAAAAAAGTCAACTTGTGCTTGTAATTAGGTGGAAGGAGCATTGTTTCTTTATTAGCATAATAGTTATAAATATTTGATTCTCATTCACAAGTTTCATTTAACTGATCTGGTTTAATTAGTCCGGTTGTTTTGTGTTGTCTAAACTTCAAATAAAATTGCAGGCTCTAATGAAAAATGCAACTGATATTATGAAGGATGCCAAGGTCCCAGAAATTTTAAACTTGGTGAGACATCTTTAGTTTTCTCTGTGATACACACGTAATCATTTTTGTAATGAAATAAGGACACACCCTACTTTCTAGCCATGTCCATGTGGATATTCTGTTGCTGTCCTTCTACTTTCAGCTCAGCGTATTTCATGTCTTTCTTCGTATCAATATTTGGTAACATATAGCAGAATAAACTGAACTGTATACTTTTTTGAATAAAGATGGATTCACCTGCTGCCTCCATAAAAATGGACTTCGAAGAGTTTTGTGCTGCTGCAATAAGTGTATACCAGCTTGAGGTTCATGAAGAGTGGGACAAAATATCAAAAACAGCATTTGGGTATTTCGAACAGACAGGAAATATGGTAATTTCAGTAGAGGAGTTAAAAAAGGTTTGCACATCCACTTGGAAGTGTGTATAGTTTTCTTTTGTTTATAAGTTTTGACCATTTGACCTTTTGAATAATGTATCAGGAGATGAATCTTAGTGCTGCATCTTATTCTTTACCGGCCAATTGGATCCGAGAATCCGATGGAAAACTCAGCTTTGTGGGATACACAAAGTTTTTGCATGGGATCACTATTCGCAGTTCAACTACAAGACAGCGACAGAATGTTGCATGATTTATATATAGAAAATTATATTTTGTCATTTCCCCATTTGATTTTGGAAATGAAAAATTTCTATAGGTGTAAACATAGTAGTTTCTTTTGTTCTGCACTTTCCAGTGCGTGATTTGCGGGGCCAAGTAAGATTGTCCTCAAATTTTACATGTGAGAGCACATGCAGTTTCTAGACGCATGTTTGTCAAAATGTATGTGATGATTGTATAAATCGTTGTGCCTTACAAGAGAAGTAAGGTTGAAACAGAGAAATAGATATGCCCTGTTGCAGAACTGATGTGCAATGTAATTACCCGAATAAACGGTCACGAATCTACCTGTTTCCAAAAATTACTAAACCAATTTTGTTTTGTGGCCGAGCTGAGGGAGGGTCCACCAATTTTAAAGATGAATCGACTTACGCTCCTCGATTTTTGCACATGTTGCACGCCTTCCGTCTAAATCCAAAAGATGTTAAACTAATTTTGTGGCGTGGCCGTCTGAGCTAGTAGGCGGTTTGTGGGCATGAAAATGTGATCGTCATCATGGTCATAATCGGCATCCTTACGTCATTTTGCATTTTCCTTTAAACTAGGTTACTCTCTGTTGGTAAAATACTACTGCCCTTCATACCTAAATAATCACTCCGGTCCTAAATATAAGACCTAATTGACTTTTTAAAAAATCATAAAAAAAAGCAAAATAAGTTAATTATAAATTGATTTACCTAATTTTTTCCCTTAAACTAGTTTATTTTACTTATAAACTAATGAATAATCTAAAAATATATCAAATATGTCATGATTTAATAGACTATTTTACAACCTTAACCTCTCCAAAAAAAAGTCATTCAGGTCCTATATTTAGGACCGGAGGTAGTATAATATAAGACCTAGTTGACTTTTTTTAAAAGATATTAATATTACGAAATACTTCCTCCGGTCCTAAATATAAGACCTAGATGACTTTTTTGAAAAATCCTAAAAAAAGCAAAAATTAAGTTAATTATAAATTGATTTACCTAATTTTTTCTCTTAAACTAGTTTATTTTACTTATAAGCTAGTGGATAATCTAAAACGATATCAAATATGTCATGATTTAATAACCTATTTCGCAACCTTAATCTTTCCAAAAAAAGTTATCTAAGTCTTATATTTAGGACCGGATGTAGTAGATTATTAAATTATTACATATTTGATATATTTTTAGATTATCCATTAATTTATAGGTAAAAAACTAATTTAAGCGAAAAAAATTAAACAAATCAATTTATAATTAACTTATTTTGCTTTTTTAGGATTTTCCAAAAAAGTCAACTAGGTCTTCTATATTTAGGACCGGAGAAAGTAGTAGTTTTTTTTATCAATCATTGATCCAAATTCTGACTGAAAGCTGAATACATGTAGCGCGTCACCATTACCAACCTCCATTTGTGCTTTGACATTGTCACATATCAAAAGCCAATACAATCAAATTACGCTAACTTGATCGTTTATAATTTCATTGTTTCGGTGACCAACAAGAATGATCAACTTTCACTTTGGTCATGCCCATATGTATGACGAGGCTTCCCTGATTGCGTGTTTGTGAACAACAATTATTTGATCAGCTACTTCCGTCTCATTCATATCCTTAAGTCACACCATATTCCATAAGAATTCAAATTTAATCAAAAAATTGAAAGCAAGAGGGCAGAGAAAGGGTGGACGCTAGTGAACATGGCTGATGAGCATTAATTTGATTATGGGCCCCCGTGAGCCATGTTGGTATATATTCTCCTTCATGCGTGTCGTCGTCCCACAATAATGGATGGAATCGTTTCGAATTTTGAGTGAAAGTGGATGCTTCTTTTCTGTAGCCAATCGATTGCGCAAGGCATATATCCATCCGTCCCAACCATGCTCTTCACACTCCAATCAGTCACCTTTCTGGTTTTAACTTGCTCACATGATAACATGGTCTTAAATAATCAAAAAGACAAATCACTCAACAAATTTTAATCACATAATCTCATAAGCAGAACATTACATTACATTACATGATGAATGTCATTTGTAACTCACTAACCAAAAACAACTAATCCAGAAAAAGAAAATATTATTATGCAATGTGCAATCCATTTTCTTTCGTCATTATCATGATAGCTAGCAAAGCTAGCTAGCAGCGAGCATAATTGAGTGGCAGCTACAGAACTTTGATACAGATACATAATCAACTTTTGAAGCACCAAGCACGATGATGTTGATGCTGCTCCTGATGAATCAAGTCTTGAATGGCACGAAAATTGTCGACGAGGCAGGGAATGGTGATGAGTCCCTTATGCTGAAACCCATATTCTTGTTCCGCTTCATGCAACAGGTGAATAAAGAGAGGGTGATTGAAATACATGAGAGGAATCACAAATCTCTGTTGCTGGCTTCCCTGGCCCACCAGAACAGCCAAACACCCTTTAGGGGTGTGTTTGGACGGCTTCTTATGGTCATGATGAAAATGGACGTGAGGCATGTGTACATGAAAGTTGATGGACTTCATATTTCCACCCATAGAGATGAGACAAGAGAGGAGTTGAAGCTGGTTTAGTTGATATTAGGAGAAGGAGAGAGAAGAGAAAGGCCAAGGATAAGAGGAAGAGATGAAGAGGAGAAAGAGGGCGAAAGAAGAGTCTGTGAGAGATGTGGGAATATTGCTCATCCTATACGGATTGTCTTAGACAATACAGACATAAGAATTTGACAAGGCAGGTTTTAAATAAGGCTGAGGTTGGCCTTATTTATTTCTAGGCTACCTTAACAAGTTACTTGTGGAACAAGAAATTTTGAATGTGCAAGCGCATTTTCAATTACAGCTGTTAGTCTATATGCTTCTTCCCCGTTTTCATATATACATGCCGACCAATCAAGGTGTGAATTGAGGACGGAAAATGATTTCTCATGTTTGGTTTCATTTATGACTGTGTCTTAATTTATAATACAGGGAACGTTTTTGTTGTTGGGAAAGGTATTACGGGAGACAAGTTACCAAGAAACTAGGCTCAATCCCAATCAGAACAAACGCGGGAATGCATTCCCTGTTCCCACGGATGTCATCCTCCACGAAATGAGGAAGAAATAATTCACTTAATCATTGAAAAAATGTACTCCCTGCAATCAAACCAAAAAAAAACACAAACCCATTAAAAAAATGTAAACCTTTTTCTCAAAAAAAATGAGATGTAGAAAGTACTATGAATAAAGAGAAAAGGGTTGTTGAAAAGAATGGAATTATAGAAGCTTACGAAGGTCTCTGCTTGTGAAGAAAATGCATGGAGATTGAGAAAGTATAAAAGAAAACAAGAAATTAGAGAGTGAGAAAGTGTATGAATAAGAAATCAGGACTCTCTAGAAAAAGTAAGTTAGAATTGAACGAAGACGATGTGAATTGAAATGTGAAAAGTGTTATTTAAGCAGACCGCTCCTCGTAGCGGTAAATTTAGGAAACGTTTCCTATTTTGAATTTGAGCGGGAAGGTTCTTGCATTAGGAAACTTATTTTGCAAGTAAGAGGAAGGTTTTTTTATGTGCAAGCAAAACACGGGTACTACTCATTAATTACAGGGTTTAACTGGGTTTTCTTTTTAATTTATTGAGGAAGTTAAATGGATGATAAGATTAAGTTTAAGCTGTACTTTATGAAATTAGATTATATTTTATTTTATAAGTAAAAGAAATTAGTTTGGAAAATAAAAGATAGGTATAAATATTAAGTTAAATGTATTTTGTATCCTTAAAATTTCAAAAAAACTTACTTTAATATTATAATGCAGTTCTTTAAAAACTTTATTATTATTATTATTATTATTATTATTATTATTATTATTAACAGTTTAGAGAGCTGCTATTGTTAAGTAGGGTAATCTTTTTATGTTGAGTTCTTTAAAAACTTTATTGTTATTATTATTATTATGTTGAGTTGACAATTATAAATCATTTAATATCATTCAACTCCCTTGAAACTTTAATGAGATTTGATAATTGTTTGAAACCGGGAGGTAATTAATTCTTTTATGAGCAATCTTTTTATAATTTTCCCTTTTATATTTTGGGATGTAGGAAATATATTATAATATAATATTACTATATTGTTATTATGATTTGAATTTTCTTATTATAGTTAGAGTATAATTAATAGGAACAAGTGAGCACCATAAAATACAAGTTGGAGTTTGTACCCATTGAACTTATGTATAAGAGGAAGACATGGAAATGGTGCCATTTTGTTTTGCTTAATTTTGAATCAACACTAGCTATTTACTAAACAAAGTAAATATTTCTAATCGTTGAATTTAGATAAAAAATGGTTGTTTGATCAATAACGTTTATTGATAAGGTTATTTTACTTAATTTGATTGGTTTTTAATATTATGTGAGATTTCTTATACCAAAAAGAAAGCGTCGTAAGCATAGAACATTTAAGCTATATATATAATTACAAAAGCTAAAATTAATTCTGACTATGCGGAAAGAAATCTAACTATAGCAAAGTAAGTCGTCGCTTAAAAAAAACAAATGATAGTCCAATGCCAACATGCCATGAAAAGAACTTAATCAAGTATCGGCAGCAATTAGGACAATATCTAAAATCTTACAAATAATAAAAATTTAGTTGAATCAAATAAAATCTATGGAAATTAAAATTTAATTTATCATCAGTGCTCACCCTGACCTCAAAGAGGCATATTAATCATTTGAATGGATGTGTAGATGAATGAAAATCAAGATTCTGAGAAAGGAGATGGGAGGCCGTTGCGGGTGTGTAAATGTCACCGTCGTCAAGCTCATAATGGGCATGCTTGTGTCTTTTTGTATTGGGGAATTGCAGTTTAGTCCCTGGTAAGGGAAATTAATACTGGAAGGTCCCAATACATTCCAAAATAATTATAAAGTCCCAGGGGCCCTTTCCTGCAATTGTTTGCTTAACTTCAATGACCATTTTGTCCTCATTAAAGATGGTTGTCATCTCACTAGTCCCTACAGAGGGATTATGCTTTCATCTTATGAGGGCAAAATGGTCATTGAAGATAAGCAAACAATTGCAGGAAAGGGCTCCTGGGACTTTATAATTATTTTGGAATGTATTGGGACTTTCCAGTATTAATTTCCCTTACCAGGAACTAAACTGCAAATTTACCTTTTGTATTTTCATTGAACTAGTTGGCTCACTTAGAAATAATCATATTCGTAATCTCTAGCAGCATTTAAGGGAACAGTCCAATCACGTTCAGTATTCTTTTTTTTTATACAGTCTCACGCGTTGACTTTAATAAAATATACTCCCTCCGTTTCTAAATATAAGAGCTAGATAACTTTTTTTTTGAAAGATTAAGGTTGCGAAATAGGTTATTAAATGATGACATATTTGATATCTTTTTAGATTATCCATTAGCTTATAGGTAAAATAAACTAGTTTAAGAGAAAAAATTAGGTAAATCAATTTATAATTAACTTATTTTTTGCTTTTTTTAGGATTTTTCAAAAAAGTCATCTAGGTCCTATATTTAGGAACGGAGGGAGTAGTACTAATACCGATCAATCATTGATCCATACTCTGAATGAAAACCGAATATGAGGGAGTTTTTCTCCACTCCTCTGCTCATACGCCACATGTTGCGCGTCACTATTTCAGTATCCAATTGCGCTTTGACATTGTCACATGTCAAAAGTCAACGCAACTAATTAAATTAAAGTCTTACTATACCTATCATGCTAAGTTTATTGTATACTTGTTGGCCTAAAAAAAGTTGATTGTATACTTAATTCATTAGTTCGGTGATCAACATGAATGATTAACTTTCACTTTGGCTATGCCCATATGCATGTGTGAATAATGAGGCTTCCCTGACTGCGTGTTAATGAACAAGAATTTTTTAATCGGCAAGATCCGTCTCATTCATATCCTTAGTCATCCCATATTTATTCATTAAAGCAAAGCACTTGATCAGAATTCCCTAAGAATTCAAATAGAATAACAAAAATTGAAAGCAAGAGGGCAGATAAAGCGTAGGCGCAAGTGAAAATGGTTGATGAGCATAACTTTGTTTATGGACCCCCGTGAGCCGTGTGGGTATATATTCTCCTTTATGGGTGTTATCGTCCCACAACAATGGATAGAATTTTAAAGTTCCGAATTTTATGAGTGAAAGTGGATGCTTCTTTTCTGCAGCCTAAAGAGCCAATCGATTGCAAAAGGCATATATCCATCCGACTACCATGCCCTTCACATAAACTTAACCCTCTCCAGGTTTTCAAATGTTCACATAATAACATGTTCTTATATAATCAAAAGACATAATCACTCAACAAACTTTAATCATATCATTTCATAAGCAGAACAACACAATGATGATTGTCATTTGTAACTCACTAACCAAAAACAACTAATCCAGAAGAAGAAAATATTATACAATGTGCAATCCAATTTTTTTCATCATTATCATGAGAGCAAGCAAATCTAGCTAGCAGCGAACATAACTATGAGTGGCAGCTGAAAAATTTTGACAAAGACACGTCATCGAGCTAAGTTTTAAAGCACCAGGCATGATGATGTTGATGCTGTTCCTGATGAATCAAGTCCTGAATGGTACGAAAATTGTCCACAGGGCAGGGAATGGTGATGAGGCCCTTATGCTGAAAACCATATTCTTGTTCAGCTTCCTGCAACAGGTGAATAAAGACGGGGTGATTGAAATACATGAGAGGAATCACAAATCTCTGTTGCTGGCTTCCCTGGCCCACCAGAACAGCCAAACACCCTTTAGGGGTGTGTTTGGCCTGCTTCTTATTATGGTCATGATGAAAATGGAGGTGAGGCATGATGATCTTAATATTTCCACCCATAGAGATGAGACAATAAAGAAGTTAGTTGGAGCTGGTTTAGTTGATATTAGGAGAAGCAGAGGGAAGAGAAAGGCCAAGGATCAGAGGAAGAGATGGAGAGGAGAAAGAGGGCGAGAGAAGAGTCCGTGAGAGATGTGGGAATATTGCTCATCCTATACGAATTGTTTTAGACAATAGACTCATAAGAATGTAATACATAGGTGGGTTTTGATGGAGGCTGAGGCTGGCCTTATATATTTATATGCGCGTTCTAGGATTTTCTTTGTCTTATTACTTGCCCCGCCAAGAGTGGTGGTTAATTAGTTATGTTATGTATTCCTTTGCGCGTTATTTGTGGAACGAGAATTTTTGAATGTGTAAACGCCTTATCATCTACAGCTGGTATTCAGTATTCTACACGCTTCCTCCCCTTTTCATACGCATCAACTAATGAAAGTGATTTGGTCAAAGAAAAAAACCAATGAAGGTGAGAATTGAGGAAGGTAAATGATGTGTATACAAGCCATGCGTGTTATTGCAGCCTTTCTCATGTTTGGTTTCTCTATATCTCTTAAATTTATAAGTGAAAATAAAGAAATATATACCAAGGACGCTTATATTTAGGAACTTATTCATTTTCCCAAAGTGATCTTATATTTAGGAACGGAGGGAGTACCTTCCAATAGATAGAGAATTAGCAAGTATTCTTGTAGAATTGGTAAATGTAAATAGAAAATTGATAAGTTGTAGACTTGTAGGGATATAAATATTAAATGCAAACATGAAATCGGCATATCCAAATAAAAAAGATTTGATAGCAGTGTCATGCGTAGTTAGTAAACACAAATATAAAATTGGTTAAACTATGTAGAGAGAGTTGGTAAACTTAAATATGTAGCTAATGAAGTCTACTAATGTGAGAAACTCATAAGTCATAAGTCTCACATTGCCTAAATCAAAGATAAGCTAAGGGTATATATATGAGTTGAGTCTCCACCACATTGGCTTAAGCTTTTGTGGTGGAATGACAAAACTCATATTGTGTACCCTTAGACCTAAAATCTAATATAGTATCAGAGCCACTCGATCGATGGGACCCATAAAAAAAATACACAAAGCCCAACAAAAAAAATGAAGATCACCTAGGGACTGACCCTAAAAGGAGTACGACCCAGACAGACCTGAAGGATCGACCTAAGAAAAAAAAGAAAAAGGCGGCCCAAGCAGACCTGAAGGACTGACCCAAAAAAGGAGGCCCAGGCAGACTTGAAGGACTGACTAAAGAGTAAAGAGAGACAGAGAGGTGCAATAAGGGAAGTTTATTTATTGTTGATTGTACAGTGCTTTCCAATTCACATATGCACATATCATTTGATGGCGAATCTCATTCTAAGATTTGGTGATCTGACTATCGAATCCGCTTTTAAACCCATGCTCGCTCCTTCAGTCCTTCTAATTGTTGCTTTTCCACGTAATATAGAGTGTGGAACTGTGGATCCTCCTAACAACGTCTCTTTAGTTATATGCCATGCCCATCGCTTTTATTTCAATTTCAATTCCAATTCCAATGGTTACCCCCTTACGTAACATTTCCACTTTCATGCATGTATTTTCTTTTATGTCCGAGGGTACAGAACTCTTCTTGACAAGGGAATGTATATCAAAATACCCTCATCAGTTAAAATACTTATTTCATCTATTTCAAAGAAATATATAATAATAATTTCGTATTTTTTTAGTTTTTGTTGAAACTAGAGAATTGATTTACTTTGGAATTCAGGACTTAGAAGAAATTATTTCCTGTTTGTTTTTTAAAAAGTTTGAATATTGCTCCGATGGACGTACGATGCATGGTTTTGTAGGCTTGACATGATGGTGGGTCAACCCAGCAACCAAACGTGGGCTGTAAAGTACGGGCCTTTCTGGGCTTAGCGGTGGCTCTCTGAGGCCTAATATGCATTATTTGATGCATTTCAATCTCATTATTATAATATTTTTTTATCAGACATTTTTTATGATATTTTTACTTCTCATCATTCTCATTATAGGTTGATTATTATAAAATCACGATGCCGCACTTCTTTTTATTATTGGTATGCCTTTATTTACTACTCTGCCTTCTTTTCTGGCCCACAAGTCTCTAGTCGTTATCTGCATTGTTTACAGCAGCCAGCACACATATACCGCATTTCATTTACACTGCATCGTTCATATAAATTTCCCTGCACCCACTCATATTTCTTTACCTCATGTTGCTTTTTCATGTCTCATGTACAACCTCTCCCACCGTTACTTTCACGTACATCTTAATCTGTATGCTTCACTTCTAATCGTCCATCTAATTCCCTTATTTATGTGATTAAACAGGGAACGTCAGCTTTGACTCTGACCCAGCATTACTTAAACTTATTAGCATGCTGCATCATATTGAGTTATTGACAGCTTGATATTCAAGTTTGAAATTAATTACGTCATAAGCATTTTATTTGGCTGTGACCACCAGGGAACGTAACAGTTGTAATTGGTATACATGTACTCATTCAGAAGTTTTGCATGCGCGGAGTAATTAATTTGGTTCTGCAATTACACTCTATTATGCATATATGCTTTACACACACACACACACACACACACACACACACTTCATTGCATTACATAGTGTGTCCTCCAGGGCGGAAAAGTATGGGTTTGAAACATGTAACGTGATGTTGGATGACCGGCTGGCGACCACTACGTTGGGATCGGAGTAAATTAGCTACTCTCCCTAGTCCTTGCGAAAAACACCCAACTAACAATTCTTATGTATCAGTAAATTAAAATTGGTTAAAAGTATTACAAATTTGTTCTAAAAATCAGGTAATTTTTCTAGTAACCCCACCAACTATACTAAACTCTATATCATATTGAATATGGGTATGCAGAGGAGAAAACAATTTATGCACCTTGAAAATTAAAAAAACCAGTGCCTTTTATAAAAATGGGTAATGAAAACTTGTTAGTTACGCCTTATAGAGAGACTGAAAGAGGACCGAAGGGCAGAGGGCCGGGACTAGTTAATTATGGGATTGACATTTGAATGGTAAACATGCATGTATACTTAATAATTATTGCTCCCTCATATTCTTTTATATAAGAGCCCAAAATTTTAAATGATTTTATCTATTATCTAAAAATTTGCTTAGAGTTGTTATAGCATCTCACTCATGATAAACACCTACCTTTTCCATATACCCCATATAAATAAAAACACACATCATATCAATAAAGAGATCTTAGTTAGTGATGGATTCCAAAAGCATAATTACAAAGGCATCTTAATTTGGTCGTTTCTCTTTGTCCTCCTCTTGCTGCGCACCTGCAACCCACTACTGACATACAGTCATAAATTAACATGTATGTTCTAACCAATTCCATCAAACACACACACAGAGAGGTACTGCACTGTGCAGGTGTGTGGTCCAAACATCCAAATAAATAGAAAAATATTTAATTACTCCGACCCTCTACCTCATCACATACATGCATGCCTAAAGCTCGATGGAATACATTTATACGTAAATGACCTCACTTGTCCTGAAATATGTTAATTAAATGGAAGAGAGCAATAATGGCATTTATTCTAAGGAACGGATTATGAGAAAAATCAAGTAAAACTGGAGGGGGGGGGGAATGAGAAATAACATTGAAGTAACTTATGTTAAAAAAGAAATTGCGTTGAAATTAAAGTTCTAAGACTTCATTAGGGCCTTGTGCTTGTTCGTACATAACATGATCAACACAGAGCTATGCCTCAACGATACAACAAGTATTATGAATGCGGAATAGGATGGATTTGTCGTCGTTTCCCTTCATTTCATTATAACCACTTGTGGTGCTCAAAAAATATAGGTAAAAGGCACTCAACATGAAGTACATAGTTTAAATAAATCAGATTACATCCTAATTATCCAACCGAAATTGATCTCCACCCTTGTTTATGGCTTTTTTATAAAAAAAGAAATATCAGCAAACTGGAATTCTATCTATTGCTTAACTGTTGTGATTATTTTCACCTTCCTATATTAATGGTTTTAAAATGTTCTTCAACTATTTTCTTTTCTTGTTTGGGAATTTATTCAGGAATTTCTTTTGCTTAAATGTTGTGATAGATTATGCTCACTTTTCCTATATTAATGGTTTTAAAATGATCTTCAACCGTTCAACATATTGTTTTGCGTATAATTTGCTGATAAATAACGACTCATGATTGGACCTGCGTAATCGGAGCATCATATAATTTTGCTGATATATTTTTTAAAATAAGTTATAAACAAGCGTGAAGATCAATTTCATTTGGATGACTAGGATGTAATTTAATTTAATAATCAAACTGTATACTCTTCATATCGAGCTCCTTTTACCTATCATTTTGATGAGCGCCGTAAGCGTGGTTCCATATATGTCATCTTTGCTTTTCATATTGCTAACCCCTTCTACTAAATATGATCTCATAATTGTTACAATAATTTTCATGGCCCAAAAGCTAGCCATTATTTATATTGGCCAACAAATGAAATGAATGTCGGGGTGCATCATTGTAATGATGATAAGTTACTGAGAAAACTATACCTCAAAAACTAGGAGTTAGTGAGCCAAATAACTTACAAAACGTTCTTACAGGGAAATCTTTGAATGTGGGGCTTGTTAAACTCATCCATCAGCATGTTTCATACAATCTCTACTCTATGCATGCTTTTGAAACAATAATGTGAAAAAAAAAATCAAAATAGGCTATGCTAAAAATAAATTACAATTTTACACGCAATAATTTATGATCATTCGTGACATTAGCTATTCATTTTTTATATTGCACCATTAGCTCGCCTGCCATCCCCAACTAATGATAAAAATTCAGTGCACATAATATTCAAGCCGATCCGATCTATCTGTACCATTATTATTGTTTCTTTCTTTTTTCACATCGATCTACTTACAATGATAACAAAACAATCGCCTGATGTTCTTATCGATTAATCTGCACATATCTCACCTCATTTCTCACATTACGTACGATTGATTGACGAGAAGTCAAAGCTAAGCCAGTAAGAAAATAAAACACACTGTCAACATCTAGATATATGACATTGATTCGGAAGTCAGAATATATGCAGCAGTGTTGCTGAAAGCTTACGCTAAATACGCCACATTCTCAGTGTTTATGCATAATTTAAATAAAAAAAAGAATTAAAGCAATCAACTTTATCTTTTTTTTTTGGTGGGGGGGGTATATAACGGTATAGAGAAGAGGACAGAACAAGCATGGAAAGAATTGAAGGATGGAATCAAAAGAGATGAGCTTTTAAAAAAGAGAAAAGATTGCAATAAAAAGTAGAATCTCATTCTTATACAGAGCATATTCTGTCACTCTCCGTTTAATTGATGCTTCAATGACGACCCATACCCTTCCATCTATCCCTCCATGCCTTCCCCCATAGAAAGACTCCTTTGGAGAAAAAAACAACTAAAAAACACTTTATACACACACACACATAAAGATGTGTGTGTATTTATGTATGTATATGTATAGGAAAAGCTGAGACAGAACCTAGCTGGGGTGTGAAGAGACTGTCAAAGCATATGAGTGTTGTAGATTATTCATGACAAGAAGCGCAAGACTGTATTAGGTTTCATCACTTAGAAAAGGTCGCTTTATATGAAAACCCTAATCGTATATAAAAAGAAAAAACATAACCTAGGTGACTACATATGCTCAACTCAAGACTCAGGTATACCAAAAACAGCCTCTCCAGATTAGAATTCTGAAGGGTGCGTATAGTAATAAATAGGGCATAAAATAATCATCATAAATAAACTGGATGGATAGCCATGATAATGAAGGATGATTAAGTATATCGCAGTAGACAAAACTGAGAATAATTATGTAAAAAGTGCGAGAAATAAGAAGGAAATTAAGTATAAGTTTCTCTACTAGCATAGGATAGATTTTTTTTTTTAACTGAAACTAGCATGCATATGATAGATGGAGAACATGGTATAGAGGAAAATTTAATCATATGAGGCTGATGTCATCAATTAGTTGAGAACTGACCTGGAGAAATGATGAAGAAAATAAAGTGTAAATTATGGAAGCAGTGATTGAGGGGAATGAAGCCTGGTCCGAGGAGATCAGACAACATAGTGAAAGAGATCTGCTTGGACCAGACAACCTTCCCCTCAAAACTTGAAAGCTTCCCTAGAAGACGTCCGTGAAATAGGGGATCTGAGGATGATGATGAGAACACTGTTTTTAATGATGGACATAATCATTTGGTTTTACCACAACGTTATAAGATGAGACATCCATTTATACACACATGGATATTTCTGGAAGCCAACCACAGAGAGGGTGGGTTGGGTGAGCCTTAAAGGCTAAAGCTGCTTTATGCTACGCGTCCCGCTCTTTTCACCATGACACATCAATGTGTGTGACAGAGAGTGCGTGTATGTGAGGAAATTATTGTGGTCAACCGCTACCGTTACATTTTTACAGTGATAATTTATTATGATTCATTGTTCCGTGCCTTTCAATGTACTCGGCCATAATTAATGTATAATCTAAAGGGAACTATTGCAAATTCCACAAAAATGACAAATAATTACCATCCAATTTTTAAAATCCTAATAACAACTTCATGATAGATATTAATAACAACTCCAATATAAATAAGTATTAGAGTCATTAACAACTCAAAGTGACCAACCGATTTGCGATTCAAAATTTTGAATAGATTTATTTATCATTTTTCTTGATTATTTTCCTTTAACTAAACACCTTACTCCATTTATGACCAAATAAACGACCTTACTCCATTCAGTTTTGTATGGATAAATAAAACCCCCATTAAATTTCATTAACTATTTTTTATGTAATTATTTTTTTAGCTTTTTCTATATTTGATATACATTATTAAATTATACTTCATGGTAACAAATTTAAAAATAATAAATTAAGAGTTACATTATATGTTCATATAAATTATGATATGATTTATAAACAAAATTCATTCTTTATTATTTGATCTTTAATTAGGACTACATGAGCATATGATTTGACCACTACCCATCTGGTTCAATTTATAAGTTACTTCCAGCATGTTTCACATAAACAAGAAAAATCTTAAACCTCATTAATTTTCCACTAAAATTCAACCAATTTTCAGTTCTACTCATATTTAACATCTACTATATCACATGAAAACAAAATTAACATATAACAAATGAAAGGTAAAAATATTCAATATGTATGTGACTTATATATAGAACTAAATAAAAATTCTCTCTCTACGATAGAAATTGTAGATCATAGGAACAATTTAAATATTTAATGGAATGATTAGGGATAAAAAATAGCAGTAAGCACCTTGTTTGGACCAAGTGATTGTTCATGAGTTAAGTTCACACCAGCGATTGAAGTACATACAATGGCGTAAATAAGCCCATACAGATCTTAAGCCCAAATGCCCAACGCTCGGTCGACACACATCAAAGTTGGAGCCCATTGTAAGGCCATTCGTCTTTGATGTTAATCTGTACGGAATATATAATAATAACACATGTTTTTAGTGAAAGGGCAACTAATAATTGACAATTTGGAAAGAAAGTGCAAAGTGAAAAGAATGAATGGAGAGAAAAGTTAGGGGGAAGAATGATGAGAAGAATAAAAGTGATGGAACACGCAATAATGATTGATAGGGAAGAAGAGGAATTGAAGTGAAGTCATTTTGGTACGACTTTGAGGCAGGCACCTAAACTCCCTTAACTTGCCTTCCCTTCCCTTCCAATTAGTGTCGTGGCTTGTGGGACTCTCACTCCCTCTTCACAATTCATATACCCTTCACCTTCACTGCTTAACCCTCTAACCCAAAACCACAAAAAAAAAACATCACAATTAGTTATGGATCTATTATTATCAGAAATTCGACTAATTTGACACATCTAAGGTTCATAGTAAAAGTTTTTTTTCCATAAATAGAGATTGAACGCGGTTCACATAGTTAACTTAAGCGCCAAGCTAAGGTACCCAACAAGTTGATTATTAACTTCACATTGGTAAATGATATGGGCAGTTAAACACGATCTTATTCACAAACGGATGTGATCAGTGATATAAATAAAGAAGCCTCTATTCCATAGTGAGGCCTTGTTAATAAAGGTGGTGAGTCCCAGTTTCCTAGACGTGGACACCAATTAGCCAATGCTTGTGAACACCCCGACCCACCATCACCTTTTCCATTAGGTATCCTTGGACTTTGTTTTTTCCTCACCTTGTAATACATCTTTCCTCAATTATGAGCATGCTCTTAATCCATCCTCATAACATCTTGTTATTTCAAATTTGTCGACCATCCGTGCAATAGAGCTTGACATAAAGCTAAACCTTCACCGCGTTCAAGCCTAACATGACCACTACTTGTTCCTTACTACAAAACAAAGCTTGCAAAAAAAATTTATTGCCTTTGTCCTTTCCCCACTATATATTTATATTCATGTGAACTGAAACCTCGCTTTCTGTCATTTAACCCCACAACTCTACACTCTTTTGTCTGTATTAGGCGACTTCTATTGACCACTCTTTCACCCTTTTCCCTTGTCTCTCCTGATTCCTGAAAGCTCTTCTCATGATTCCTCGCTCATCTTATCTCCTTATCAACCCCACCCAAAACCAACCCACCAAAGTTTAATTACTACAGTAACTATATAGCTTTTTTTCTGCTCCCCCTCTTCTTGCTGGCCACCACTCATATGGCTTCATTCCTACCTAATAAAGTTGCACTTGAAATGAAATCACTGTTGTTTTCCACGAGCCACATTCCCTTTCTCTCCCCACCACTTAAATAATTTATCATTGCCCGAAAGTTCTTTATTTGTCTACATGGTCAAAATGAGTCTCAGGTCAGGAAACTGATTTGTACGAATTTATTGTCTATCTTTATGATTGTGATTCATCTTCTCTCATTGATACTAAGCCATGCATGATCCGTTTAACTATATTAAGAAAACCATTAGCTATCCAAACTTGATAAAGCAGCCTATGAACACAACAAAAGTACGAGAACTTCTCTTTGGTATATGAAAGAGAAGAAAACAATTTCTCAAATTCAGCTGGAACTTTCAGTCATGACATATTGTACCAGTTCTAGTCAGTTTTTGGCGGTAACTGAGCAAGTAATGATCTAAATAACTTCTAATTAATGAATGTTCCTTTCAATCACCCTAAATTCCCCAGTACACCTAAAGCTTATGAGACAAGATAGAGTATGAAGCCTCATATAATTATTATGAATGTGTAGAACTTGAGGACTAGGGAATGTCAAATGAAAGACGTTAATAATATCAAAGGACAAGGAAAACACCCTAAAAGACTAGCTAGTGATGATGTCAATTTCTTCTCCTCCAGAAGGGGTAGATATTTTCCATTAATTTTATTTTTTAAATAAAGGAAACACGTGTACATTATTGGGTAATGAATGGGCAGTTCCTTGTTCAAGTAAAAGAGTATTGGACCTATAGGAAGTCTACAAGAAGAAAAGGAAAGATAATTGTTTGTACAGCACACAAGTAAGATAGCCCCACAAGCTACCTATTTCATTGGCCAATATGACCCTTTAATGACAAGTTCCAGCAGCTTGATAGAAATCGCCAACTATATAATCTACAGCCCGTGTTCTTCAACAAACTTTTAAATCTTTCATCAAATTCCCATTTCATCCATAGAATTTCAAGCCCTTTCCTTCTCGGATACTGCTAAATTACTAATGATGACTGGTGGTGAGTATATTCAAGCATCAAAGGAACATAATATTGGAAGCTTCACAAGCTCAAATCCACCTGAGAATCTGAAAAAGAAGAACAACATAGAAAACAAGAGGAGGTTTAGTGATGAACAAATTCGATCACTTGAATGCATATTTGAATCAGAGTCAAAGCTTGAGCCAAGAAAGAAGATGCAACTTGCAAGAGACCTTGGAATGCAGCCACGCCAAGTAGCCATATGGTTCCAAAACAGAAGAGCCAGATGGAAATCAAAACATATAGAGCAAGAGTACAGGAAACTCAGAGATGAGTATGACAATTTAGCATCTTTGTTCGAGTCCATAAAGAAAGAGAAAGAGTCCTTGCAAGATGAGGTAATAAATATGTATCTTTTAGTTGGATTACTTGTACAATTACCTAAGGATTATATAATCATGTCATGTGGTTCTGTTTAACTTATAGGTACAAAAGCTAAGAGATTTAGTGGAGACATGTGAAAATGGTAATAAAAAGGAAAGCGTAGTTGGGATGGAAAATGGCACAGAGGATGGTGGTTCAGGTAGCGAACAAAACAAATTGAGTACTGAAGCAAAGCCAAATTTCTCAAATGAAGGATCAGAGAATGCTAAGAATGATGATATGAGAGAATTGGGATCGATTGAAAAATGGTCTAGTGTTGATCCAAGTAGTTTCTTGGATCAGTGTTGCAGCAGTTCGCGGTGGTTAGATTTCTGGGATTGAAGAAGGATCAAAGGATCGGTTTTGTCTTCTGCAGCCAACATTTGAAGGCATTCTGTCACAGGACCAAAATCGAAACTTGCATTGAATTAGCTGGGATGATCAAAGTTGAAGTTTTGTAGACCATAAGATGATAGATATAGGATTGTGATTTGAGATTGACCTCATTTAGCTGTTAATAGATTTAGATTTAGAAGAATAAAGTGTGTACTGTGTCATTTCTGTTTATATTTGCATTCATTTTCAACTCCTGTACCATCCAACCGTGTCTTCCGTTTACTGATATGTTTTGGATTATCACTTGAGCTAATCAAGTGATTGCTTGTGTGCTTCAGGACATAGATAACATGCCTCCACGTTTGAATAAAAATAAGAGTGAAGTTTGACTTGACTTGGTAGACCAGAGAACTTGTTAACTTCTTAATCTCATCAAATGGCCCATTTACATTCTATCCTAATTTTTTTGAAACGAAATACATTTAAAAAATTAATCGAGTGAATGCAGACGGATTGTCGTGCTTTTAACAATTATTTGATTAACATCATTCAAACAATAAGAGTAATAAAGGCCTGCTTAAATAAAAACATAAGAACAACCTAACTTCAAAGTTTAACTTCTTAGTCATAGAATATCCCATACCACCCGTATTCAAGTTCATCTGTATGGCCTAATGGTAAACAAACATCCAAAACCAGAAGCACATTGACATATGGATTTTTAAAGATATACACAATATACTTTGGTTCGTACAGTAAAATTTAATCTTATGTGAATTAGAGTAATATACCATGACGTTAGTTCAGAAAAAGATAGAACGGGCCAGAACCTTCAATGTGGAAGGTATAGAAAGCTGAAGTATACACAGACAAATTCTTAGTCCCAATGGAAACTTCAATTCCAGATGAGAGGATGCCTTCATTTATACTCCCTCCATTCCTAAATGTAAGATCACTTTGGGGATATGGATAAGTTCCTAAATGTAAGAACACTTTCTCTTTTTTCCCAAGTTTTACCCAAAATACCCCCATTCTCCTTTTACAATTGAGTTGTGGGGTTGAGTTGGAAGCATGAAGGGGTATTTTTGTGTTTTCAATTTAATTGAAGGGTATTTTTGGAACATCAGGTAATTTGACCACCTTCCTTAATCTCCCCAAATTATGGAAAGTGATCTTACATTTAGGAATGGAGGGAGTAGAATGTATATGTAGCAATACATATGCTGAAAAAAGACCCAACAAATACGTGACAGTTTGGCCGAGTGGTCTAAGGCGCCAGATTTAGGCTCTGGTCCGAAAGGGCGTGGGTTCAAATCCCACAGCTGTCATATGCATATTTTGTGTATGAGTACTTTCTGTCTGTAGAATATGAACCTTGGAATGATGGTATTGGCTATTGAGCAATAAATATTTTTCACCCACTAGAGACAATCTAGTTTTTTTAGGTGACCAACAGAATGGGTAATTGCCGGATAATAGCAAAGGAAAAAAATTAGATATCACTGGTAATAACGTAATGCATCAAGTTTTGTTGAAGTTATGGTGCTGGCAAATGTGGTGGGTGTGATAGTTTTGGCATGTGCAAGAGATGGGGAAGAAAGGATAACAAGCTGGAAAGTTTCCATGGAAGGGGTCACACCAGCAAAGCACCAACATTATATCTTGTGCCCCTGGTTGGATTATCTAAGTGCCGAAACTGGGTATTATCGAAGTTAAGTGCATTATGGATCTGCTCCATTCCCTAAGGCAGAACTTGAGGCATCAAATTACTTCCAGGGTAAAAGGATCAACTTAATACACAATGGTAAAAATAAAATAGGCATAGCCATCACATAAATCAAAGACATGATTGTACATTGATATAAATGAGTCTCCAGCAAAACATCAGAAATGAACAGACGACAAAGAGAAACTGTGCTAATGCGATTCTAATTAAAAAAAGATGCAGTTCATCAAGCCTACAATTGAAACAAGAAAATGAAGCTTTCAGGATCCCAAAACACATCATCAATCCAAGAACACCCAGATTCCTTCTTTCAAGCCTGAAAGTTTACTTGATCTTCTTCTTCGGCCTCAGCTATAATTAAAGAAACAAAACAGCATATTCATTATCAGACGATGCACAAAAATTCCAAAAATACAACATTTGGCAGATAAACACTGTCACAAAACTAGCACACTCAAACCGAAAGTGAAAGTAGCATACCTGGTTGCTGTGTCCACATTTCTTCTTCCTGCAGTTGACAGCACGAGGGTGCAAACGAGCATAACACCTGCAAAACAAATTGTGATATAAATGTCCGTAAAATCACACTCATTCCTAGCATTCATTGAACCATGATCTTCTCAATGAAGCAATTGATGATTGTTAAATGCGGTGTGATCCAGAAAACTGTCCATTATAAACAGTGATACTATCCAACAAGCACACACTTCTACCAGTATTTTGCTTGATAAACAGAATTTAAAATTGCACTTGCAATGCATATTGAAGCAAAAAATACAATCATACTTTCACCAATAACCGCAAATATATACTCAGAGTACCCATGTGATAATAGTTCAGCTCATTTGTAAGTCAAAGGATTATGGCACTTGCAATGTATAAGTGATTCCAAAATAGTAGCAATCATACCTCCACCAATAACATCACATATTACATATCCAGAGAATGTGCGAATGTGATAGTTAAGCTCACTTATCAGTCAAAGGATCAAGGCACATGCAATGTACTCCTTCCGGTCCTAAATATAAGACCTAGTTTACTTTTTTGAAAAATACTAAAAAAGCAAAATATAAGTCAATTATAAATTGACCCTTAAACTAGTTTATTTAACCTATAAACTAATGACTAATCTAAAAATATATCAAATATGTCATAATCTAATAACATATTTTGTAACCTTAACATCTCTAAAAAAAAGTCAACTAGGTCTTATGGTCTTATATTTAGGACCGGAGGGAGTATGATTTTCTTTTAAAAAAAGTAATTACACTTCCACCAATAACATCACATATATTACATATGTATCATTTGTGAGTTAAAGGATGATAGCTACATTGAACACTGTCATAATTAATTTTGCAGATCCTTGAGTAACTAGTGCAATTAAAAGAGCAGCAAAAGTAGACATACTTGCGGCATATCATCTTATCCTGATTATACTTCCTAGCCAATGCCATCAAGGAAGGCTCGATTATACCACCACGAAGCCTCAAAACAAGATGCAAAGTCGACTCTGCAAAACAGAGCAACCATTACGAACAATGAAAGAATGTAAAATAAAAGAAGTTAAATTCTAAATTCAAATTAATTAAACAAACCTTTCTGGATGTTATAATCGGCAAGTGTACGGCCATCCTCGAGTTGCTTGCCGGCAAAAATCAATCTCTGCTGGTCCGGTGGAATACCTGGACAAAAGATAATGAATCACAAGTAAGAAATTGAATTGTTTTATGGAATATAGAAACTAGAAAGAAAGAAAGAGACCTTCTTTGTCCTGAATCTTTGTCTTTACATTATCGATGGTGTCGCTGGACTCTACCTCGAGGGTGATGGTCTTGCCTGTTAGGGTTTTCACGAAGATCTGCATTTTCTTCTGTCTCGATTCTTCTCTATCAGCTTCCGCCGAATTACACTAATGAGGTTTTACGGCAGCTCACGATTTTTAGATTAGGGTTTTTAGATTAGCCGCTCCCGCTTCTGGCCCACAAACAATTTCTTACTTTTTCTTTTGAAAAAAAAAAAATAGGAAACTGGTTTAGTTTTGGTTGATTAAAAAATAGGAAATGTACAATTTCATCTAGGTCCCAACTTAATTTTAAAGTAGTCTCAAGGAATTGTATATAACCTCTAGTGTAATAAATTAATAGCCTTCATTAACAAGTGTTAACAACTCCTTGTGACTTCTTTGAAATTAAATATCTTATTTAAGACTTAGATGCAATTATTTCGATAGGAAACTGGATTAAATTAACTCATAATACATACAAAAACCTACACAAGCTAAATTTCTTACTCTTTTTTCACTAAGATGCCCATTTGTATGTATATGCGTGGATTTATTTTTTGTTGATGTCAATTAATATCAAAGTGCTTACAAAATTAGATTTTAGGACCTTTAAAGGCAACCTTTTCATGGTCATATATTTCAAAATATATCGTTAAAATGTGTAAATATGCTACTGGTTGGCCAAAAAAAAATATGCTACTCGTATACTAAATTGTTTGAAAATCAGATATTGAAATATGACGGTGTATATTTTGTGATTTAAATATGGCTAAATAGTACTTTTAGTCTCTTATTTTTACACTAAGTTTCAATTAATGTAAACATAAGGGACTAAATTAAAGTATATTTTAGCATTTAAATTTAAACATGGAAAATGATGGAGGCTTTTATAAAAGTTAGATTTCAAATTAGCGTTTCTGAATGTATAAAATTTCAAATATTCCTGTTTTCAGGTCATCTTGATAATTCATTATTTCTTCCCTAAACTTTTTTTTTTTAATAGGAAGCCGACATCTTTGACATAAACCAATAGCAAAGGTAAATGCTTACGGTTTATGTTGAAAATTTTGGGCCTTCTAATACATGTAGTAGAAGGCCCAAAAAGGTACAAATGACACGTTAACCAAATAAGAAATAAAAATTCTGATTAAAAAAATAAGAAATAAAACTCAAAATAAAACAAACCACGGCATAAGACCAGAAACAACCATTAAACATGATTAGATACAAAAGAGACGAATATGTGATCAAGCCATAAGCTTAATATTGATTCTGGAATTGGCGCACTTATAATAAAGCCCAATGATAATCCATGTTCCTCCATAACTGAAAATACCTATGAAAGCTTAACCTTTGAGATTGATGATAATTAAAATCAACGGTAGCTTCTTAATTGCAAGAGCACACGCCACGCGAACTTCTTGGAAAGGGAACTTCGCGAAGCATGTAACTCGTAACTAAGAACAAGGAGGGTAAGAAACTTGCTTCACAGTGAACTTAATCAAATTACACTTCCAATCGCGAAGAGAAACCGGAATGCTTGGTAGATAGCATACAATCCTATGACATATATTATGAAAATACTCTAAACACAAACATAAACCAAAACAACATAGGAAAATAAACATTTGTAGCTCTACAAGAAAGACAAATGCATATAAATTGGGTTGGAATAACAACTTTAATTTGCTTTTCAGCAAAGAAAATTTGCTGACTTCTTTACCGACACGAGTTTCCTCTTCACTTCAAGAATATAATGTTGAGCTGAAAAAAAAAATAGACTTGAAACCTCACATTATATTTTCTGTCCTTCAAATAAATACCAGTGATTTACTTCCAGTATTTTCTCAAGGATCAATACCTTGCTTGCAGTAGTTCACAAAGGGATCTATGTAAATGTTATAAATAGAGTCAAGAAAAAACAAACAAAGCCACAACCCATCAGAGCTTATAGTTTGCATCAAATTAATCAGTAGCAAAAGTGTGAAGCGAGAAACCAGCATGGCTACCACCTATGCACATGTCTCCGTAGTCAATCCCCAAACAAGACTGTTAACTAAGCCACACCCACAATCTCCAACCATGGCCTTTTTCTCTTCTCCTCAGATTGCCCAAAAATCCCTATTTCGCCCTCTCAGGTCCAACAATGTCATTTCTCCATTGGGCCCCACCAACAGGAAAAACAAGCCTGCACTAGTAGTGAAGGCGTCCATGGACAAGAATGTGGAGGTGTTCACTAAAGAACATCTGGCCGTGTCTCTGGCCAAATACGTGGCTGATCTCTCCCACCAGTTCATCAGAGACAGAGGCTATTTCACTCTCGTATTGTCCGGCAACTCCGTCAAGTATCTCAGGTATTTCTCTTACTTTCTCTTCTTCATGCATATCTCTCTCCCTCTCTTCATTTCGAATATTCTCATGTTGGTAAGAAAACTTCAGGAAACTTGTGGAGCCTCCATATGCGGATACAATCCCATGGTCCAAGTGGCACATTTTCTGGGTGGATGAGAGAGTGGTTCCCAAGACTCACGTTGACAGCAACTATAAGCTTGCTAATGATGGATTCATCTCCAAGGTATGCATGTTTTGTGCTCTGTTTACTACTCTTGTCCTTATACAACATGAAGTTGTTTTTTTTTTGTTTTTTATTAACAAATAAAATACTTAAGTTTAATACATGTTACATTTTGTTTAAGCAAGTTAAATTGATTTTGATGAAAAATTCTGAATATAAGACAAAATTATATTGAGACTTCAAATAATAGAACTAATATCAAATAAATTTAAATATATTTTGAATAATATTTTTCACTTGTTTTAAATATAATAATGACATTTTCATTTGTTAATGTTATGTTATCATTTACAATTCATTGGCACCTAACATTAATTCTTGCACCTTAATATAATTGTCCAAAAATATAATTACTTTAAGGTCTTTATTTTCCGTCCTTGATCTTAGAAAAAATAAGTGAAATTGAGTAGGACGTAGATCATAGAGTAAGATAATCAAAATGTTATTTTCCACTCATGTGCATGAAGTGAAACATGTGATGGCATTGGCAGGTGGCAATCCCACCATATAATGTGTACTCCATTGATGATGCACTCCCCGCAGAAGGAGTGGCGGATGTGTATGAGACAACACTACGGCGTCTAGTGGCAGGGAACGTGATAGCATCATCAACACAGACTAAATTCCCAAAATTTGATCTCATGTTATTGGATATGGGGCCAGATGGTCAAGTGGGTGCTCTGTTCCCGAACCATCCTGTGGTGGATGAGACCACAAAGTGGGTGACATATGTAAAAGACGCCCCAAAGCCTCCACCAGAGAGGATAACGTTGACGTTCCCGGTGATCAATTCGGCTTCCAACATAGCCATGGTGGTCACTGGGGCCGGCAAGGCTGATGCGGTTTACACTGCCATAGAGAAAGAGGAGACTTATCCTAAGCTTCCTGTTCAGCTGGTTTCGCCTGAGGGTGAGCTCAAGTGGTTCTTGGACAAAGGTGCTGCCTCAAAGCTCTACAAGTAGAATATTTATGATCACTAAGCATTGTGCAGGGCCTTTTATATTGGCCTTCTGCGTTATGATACTTTGATGGATACTTGAGTGTGAAACCGTGATACTTTTTTTTTTCTTTTTTGAATTTACGTTTGATTAATGTAAGTGGATAATCCGGAGTTACACAAGTTAATGAATAAACATGCGATTTCGTTGTTACCATATGATATTGCTATGCTATATCTCTATTGTTGGTCTTTGATGATTGGAGCCAAAAGTCTTACTGTGCATTTGGTTTGGCGGTGAACAAATGTGATTTTAGGTCCGAATCGTTTTTACAAGTGACTCGGATTCCGATTATACTGATTTTAGTTTGGATAATTTTATTTACAAGGTACTCTTTAGTTTAGAATGAGACCGTTTTCCATGATTCAAACACAAGTACTCATTTTGATTAGGAGTTGTAGCTCACTTACCAGCTCAACCAACTAATTATTAGTAGATGTCATAGTTTAAGATCAATCAAGTATAAAGTATAATTACAAGATATAGTATAAATTTATCAATTTTGTACATAGTTCCATGATTATATTGATCATTATAATTTAAGCTTTGTCAAATTTCAAAAAATTAGCTAGCAAAGCGAAATTTAGGGGTTTTGTGATCACTTATTTTGGTCCAATCAGACTTATTATTAAAGCTCATAATGGGTGAGGGGTTTCTCCACATATACCTCTCTCTTATTTTTTTTTTCCACTTGAATTTGACAATATTTAATTGCCATCTATTTTTATCCAAGGACGTAGAGAACAAGGATTTAATATTATATGCTATATTTCCGGAAAGTTGTTAAATAGAAATGATGGATGGTTTAGTACCATTAGATCCAAACAGAGAGGAAATTGAGAAAGCTCTTAATAGAGTGATCCCTTACCCTAAATAGATAGACATTTTTTTTGTTTCACTGTACTGTGGTCTGTGGATGGAGGATGCTTTTTTAAAATATAAAAACTGAGAGATAGAACATAGAAACTGAAAAATATGATACAACTAACAATTTACTCTATTGTTTATGACGTTTATTTAATTGGAGGGTAAAT
Source organism: Mimosa pudica (assembly GCA_029929735.1). Lineage (NCBI taxonomy): Eukaryota > Viridiplantae > Streptophyta > Magnoliopsida > Fabales > Fabaceae > Mimosa > Mimosa pudica. The sequence goes on along the minus strand of JAKELP010000004.1, from coordinate 20,296,513 downwards.
GTAGTATACATTTATTGTCGCGCAAATGTCATATCAATTTATTGTGAAGTGGTGCATATGTAGTAATTTTGTCAATTAACGAGTTTAGCCGTTTGTTTATATAGTTTGGCCGGATAATGGAGAGATGACATGTACACGTGGCTTCCACATCATCTCCATTTATCCATATTTTTTTTTTGTTTTTTAAATGGGCCATATTTTCTTTTTTCAGCAAAAAATATTTATATATATAATTTCAAGCGACTAATTTTGCATCGGTCACTAAATGAAAAAGTTGAAGTAGAAGGTCAAACCAAGGTTTTAAAACCCGAGCCGGACGTCGAGCCGGAAAACTGAGCGGGTCATGGTTGAAACGGTTGAAACGGTTGGACCGTTCGGTCGAACCGGTGACGTAATAATTTAATGAAAATTAAATATATAAATATTGTTAATACTTAATAACTTAATATAATTAGGATGAAGATATTTTTTTAATCAAGTTCATTTTTTTTCTGTTGATATATTTTTTTCTGCAGTTGTCAATTTCTGGCCGGGTCAAAAGCGGGCCAACAACGGTTCAACCCGGGTCAACCCCGGGTCAACAGTGGTCAACCCGGGTCAACTCCGGGTCAAAACGGGTTGCACAGTAAAACGACCCAATAGAGGTAATCGGGCCGTTTTAACCACCGGTCGGACCGTCCGGCTCGGTCCGGGTTTAAAAAGCTTGGGTCAAACAAAATTAGGAGGAGAGTATTAAAGTTAATATTTTTCCCAATTGCTCGTATACAGGATTTAGAGATTATTGAATACAGGTTCGGAAACGCATAAATCGCTTCACTGAACGTCTGAGCCATGTGTATATGTTTGGAGGCATGTTAAGGGAAAGTTCCACATGCTTATCTTGCGCCCCGTAGATTGTATCTAGGTGATTAACGAGGCAGCTTCTTCCGAAGGGGTATCATAATTGGTTTATATTCTTAGTTATAAGTTATAACCCATTTTTGGCCTATCTTGGCTTGTTGAGAAAACAGTAAAAAGGAACAAAGATTTAATGACATGAATAAAAAACAAGTGCTGATGACGGAAGATAAAGAAGGGGCAAAACATCTTAAAAGAGATTCGGCTCAAATCTAAATGAAGATATGTCTCAACATGTTCAAAGGGAAAGGAATAGAAACTTTAATTTTTCTGGAAGGTTTAAACTAAAGCATTAATGGATCCATACGTACATACGTGAACAACACATGTTCTTGCCTCCAAGGCTGACAAAAGTATCAAGAATTGTGCTTTGCTTGTAAGACTAGCATAAGCATAAAAACAACCGAAATAAATACGAGAGAGTAATGATCATGTAAATGAACTATCCCGTAACAATGGCATTGTCCTCTACTTTCACTCCTCAGAGCAGCTTATTATGTTCACAGAAGAAACCAACTCCCCTGTCCCCAACGACATGGTTGCTTCAAGCCCAAGTTGGTCATCATCAGAAGCTGCTTTATCAGTCTCTGAGGTATAGCAAAAGGATTGCACCCATTGCGGCAAACAACAAGAGATTGGGCAGCCCAATAACGGCGTCGTTAAAGTGGGAGAAGGGTTATACCAACGTGGAGGTGTTCACAAAGGATCATCTCGCTGTCTCTTTGGCCTACGACATTGCTCAGTTGTCCTCGAAGTTTATCAAAGAAAGAGGAGCTTTCACCGTCGCTCTCTCTGGTGGCTCTCTCATCAAGTACCTCAGGTCAAACTCATCGCCACTATCTCGTACTCTTACCTATTACTATTACGAGTATTTGGTTATATTGTCGGATTTTGAATAGAATTAATGTAAATGAAATTCAGTCTGTTAAAAAACAAGGGTTAAGGTAAAGATGCAAATTTATTAGAGAGTTTTTTTATCCATATTTTAAAAATTAAATTATTCAAAATTGCTAATTAAAAAGTTTCAAAATATTGCAGTTTGCAATTCATTATTAAAATATCAATGTTGATATTGACTGGTTAAAAATCTGACATTAACCATTATTTTTCCAAAGAGTAAAGATAAAATTGCTAAGTTTTAACATAATTAAAATTATTTTAGGAAAAATGCTTTTAGGACTTGGGAAAATTTAGGGAGCAAATTTGCAGCTTAGTTTAATTCTAGAATGCGTGTATATAAAATAAAAAATTCATGATATGCTCGAGTGCATAAATTTGTGGTGAAATTTCAGGAAATTGGTGGAATCACCATATGCTGAATCCATTGAGTGGTCCAAGTGGCATGTATTTTGGGTGGACGAGAGAGTGGTGCCCAAGACTCACCTAGAAAGTAACTACAAGCTTGCTTACGATGGATTCATCTCCAAGGTATACAAACAGAATATATATATGTAGTTTCCACAACAATATAATTTACATTTTGATAACGTTGTTGCATTAAACTGACAAACTTGAGGCAATGGAAGGTACCGATTCCTGGCGCACAAGTATACGCCATAGACGACGCCCTGCCACCAGATGGAGCAGCCGATGTGTGTGAGACAAATCTTCGAAGGTTGGTCAAAAGCAACGTGATCGCTTCGTCCGATGACGGAATTCCAATGTTTGACCTGATCCTACTAGGCATGGGCCCCGATGGCCACGTGGCGTCTCTGTTTCCAGGTCATCGTGTCCTAAGGGAGGATCAAAAATGGGTGTCCCATCTCACAGATTCTCCAAAACCACCGCCTGAGAGAATCACCTACACTCTGCCGGTCATAAATTCAGCCGCCAACATATCCATCGTGGTGGCCGGCGCCGGCAAGGCCAACGCTGTCCGGAGTGCACTTGAGGATGGTGAGGATAAGCCGGAGAAGTTGCCCATTCAATTGGTGTCACCAAGGAGAGGGGAGATTAAGTGGTACTTAGACAAAGGAGCTGCTTCTAAGCTCTTCAAGGAATAGTTGTACTCGTAGCATCCACGTGTCTCATCTGAATAATTATTAATTGAACATGTGAGTAATGATGATTATGATGATGTACTACGTACTGCATTTATTACTATGAGGTCCCATTTTCCCATCAATTTACATAAATTTCCAGTCCTATATCTCATTAAAGGGTGTGTGACCAAAATGTTCCTTCGATATAAGCTAAGATTGAAGGTTTCCACTCGCTAGTCACTAACCTGTCCCAAGTTAGTTAAAAAATACACCTTGGCGTGACCAAGAATTCCCACCACCCAAAAATTGCATTATTCTTAAACATAAAGCACTCGTATATATATGAGACTGGTTTGTTTTGTTCTTTTCCCTCTTAAGTAAAAAAGAAATCTGAAGAAATTTTGTGAAAATAGAGTAATTAATCAAGTTATAAGAGGTTTCACTTGTCCTCTAATTGGTTGATTTTACCTACATGACCGTTCGTCTTTTTATCTTCTTTTTCAAACAAGTAAAATAAAAAAAAATATGTTCTACTACTAACTAATAAAAAACAAAATCAAAAAAATATTTTAAAAGTATCTGAATAGAGAATGAATAATGGAGGTTAAGTGTTATTCCCTCCAATCCATATTATAAGTCACTAACCTCATAGATCTCACATATCATTAAATAAAAGTTACATCATTAAATGAGTCATATTTTATTTGCCTTTTTCATTTCTATCTCTCTCATATCTCTATTTCTCTTTTCATCTTTTCAATGCTCTTTTATATTGAAAATAAGAGTATGACGAAAGGTCTATGCAATTTAAGAGTTCTTTTATTCTCATGGTATGAGAGTACGTATATTGGGAACACTACTACAGAATAACCCTATACCAGCGCACCTTTACATGCGCTTCAGGAAAAGCGCTGGTAATCTACAACTATACATGCGCTTTAAAGAAGAACAACAAAAAGTGCATGTAAATAGTATGTTATTACATGCGCTTTATACTACATGCGCTTTATACATAAGAGCGCATGTATATGATTCAATGCTATACATGCGTTTAAAGCGCATGTATATAGTGATTCTTTACATGCGCTTCTAGAGGAACTGCGCATGTATATGATTGTGGCCTCTACATGCTCTTAAAGCGCATGTATATAGCACATGTTTACATGTGCTTTTACCCAGAAAGCGCATGTATAGGTTTTAATCAAAATGTTTGAACAAAAAATTTTCGATATTGTTTAAAACTTGACTCATTGCAAATAATTTATGTCAATGCATTAGTTGACTCAACACATTTGATTTGTTTAATATTTTCTTTGATCTGATAATTTTTTTCTGCTCCCTATTTAATAGTAAATCAATATTTTTATAAAGAAAACTAAGTCATAGATTTGTAATAATTTTGTAATTTGATATCAAATAATTAAATAATTTAAAAACTTAATTATTAAGTTTACATACACTATTGATCTTAAAATAATAAACTTCTAGCCTAGTAAATGAACTTCTAGGCACTAAATATTTATTAAAAAATTTCAGTTTTATAATTTCCCGCGCCCTTATGTCTTCCCTCGTTTTCTAAGTCTTTTGCTACCTCACTCAACATATACACATACACAAAAACCCTCCCTCATATATTATCACGCACCCAATTCTTCTAGGCAAGGGGTCGAAGCTCTCTGATCTGAAAACACTCTCTCACTCAACATACATGTAACATCCCAAATTTTAAATTAGAGATAATTGATAATTAATTAAGATATTAGGATATTATTATCAAATTAAAAAGCATTTTGAATATGTAATAGAATTTAAATATATTTTTTAAGAAAATAATATGCCTATTTTCTTTGGAAATTAAGGAAAAATAGTTAGAAGTTGAATTTTAAATTAAAACTTTTATGAAAAATACTCTAAGGCATAGACAATATTATGGTGGGAGAAAATATGTAAGCTTGTATACCAATTGTTTCATAATTTAGCTTTAAACTAGGGATTTAAAATGGAAAAGTAAATAAGTAAAGGTAGAAGGGCAATTTTGTAATTTTCTGCTAAACCCTAACATCTACACCACCTTATCCCTTCTCCAAGTTTTCAGCCGCCCCCTTCCAAACCAAATCATCATCTTCATTGCCTTCCCCCCTCTTCTTCACTGTCTCCCATCTTCTTCCTTCACCTCTCTGCTTGATCGGCGGCAGCCAAGGCTGGCTGGACTGTGGTGGCCTTGCTTCCTCACTCCTTTCCTTATTCTCTTCGTTCCTCTCTCTTTTTCCGACGCGTGACGCATCTTCCGGCGGCGGCGACTCGGTTTCCGGCGGCGGACGTTCGTTTGGAAGGTAGGTGATGAATTTCTTTTGTTTTCCAAGTTTTTGCTTCCACTCATGGCCAATCTCTCATTTTTCTTTTTCTTCGTTGGCTGTTCAATACTCAACCACCTTTGTTTTGGCCGATTTCCGGCGAGATAGTCGGTGTCCGGCGGCGGGTTTTCTTCCTTCTCTCATTTTGGAACTTTGTAAGAAATTTCTACACTCTTATTGCCTTTGATTTTCGTTTTAGCCCGTGTGAGAATGAGAGGCTGATTTGGGGTTTTAGGTTTTAGTCATGGAATAGTAATAGAACTAAGCTAAAGCTTCATATCTCTGTGTCCTAATTGTTAAATTGAATGTTGATTGAAATTTTGTGAAGTTTTTGCAAAACCCTAAAGTTGGGCATTTTCAAATCCGACGGGTTTAAAGATATTGGTGACTTAAAGGTTCAAAATTTTTTATACACACATTCATTAAGGATGTAAAATGGCTCTACAAGTTTGATTTGTGTTTGGATTAAAGATTTTCAAAGTTTCTCTCTCTCTTTTGTGATTGCCAAATGGATTTTTGGCAAGTAATGAAGCTCCATGTTTTATTTGTGCTTGATTCTAATTAATTTATGTTTGGTAAAATGCAATAATGCATGTTTTATGCTTGTATGCAGTTGATGATTACGGTTTGGTAAACAAAATAATAACGATGTACCTATGCTTGTTGGTTGAATCTTGTTTGAACTATGAGATGCCTTTACATGTTTGATTTGTGTTTGGAATGATGGGTCTAAGTCCCTCTTTCTTTGTGGTTGTGGCTGAACTGTTAGCTTGTGTGTGGAATATTAATATACATAGTAAGTTTGTAGTTTATTGGGAAACTTGTAATCTCTTTGTGTTTATGAATATTGCTATTGTGGGAAGAGCTGAAATGAATTTTCAATTCTATGCAGATGTAATGATTTGATAAAGTGGAATGGGGTTGTTTTATGTATTATTAATAATTTTCTGATATTGTGCTGATATGATGAATAAGTGAACATAGGGAGGAATTGAAGTCCTTGTTTTGTGTATTTAAATTAAAATTGGTGAAGGGATATACTATGTATTGTGATGTTTACATGTTGAATTGGATAAACTTTGTGCTTGCTAATGCATTGGTCGAACAGGTAAAGAAAGTGAAAGGGAAATTAATAAATGCATGAGGATGTATAAAACTGGTTGTATTGAGTGATTGATGATTTGAAATGGTTGAATTGGCATTGCTCTGTTGGATATGTTTGGGTTCGATTTCTTTGTAGATTTAAGTTTTGTATGGTAGAATGTGGGCATTGAATGGATAATTTGCAAATTCCTTTCTTTCATTTTTCCTTGGCCAAATTAAAGGCATGGAAATGGGGGATGCGTGTGTATTGAACTTTTAAATTGAGAAATGCTTACAAATTGGGAAATGCATATGTACACGTTTGAGTTAAAATCCTTAATGATAAATTGTAAAAGCTAATCAGACTAAGTAATAGGGGATGGAAATGAAAAGGCTTAGATGATTTATTTTGGTTTAGAAATTTACTACAAGTAGCCAAGTTTTGGGTGTTAAGGTAACTTGTGTTTAAAATGCCATCATACAAAGCATCAAGCTCAATCGTTGTCTCAAGATAAGAGGGAAATGAGAGTGTCCTTTTGGCCCTCTCACAAACTGTCCTCAACCTCCTAAGCGCCTTTGGACTTCTAGTCATGTCCTTCATACTTTAATGGCTTTTTGTGTTGAGGATTAAGAGTAAGAATTTAAGAATACTCCTAAAGTCTGTTGTTTGATGTAATTCTTTTTACCAATTTGAGTGCATTACACTTGTTCTCTTGATATTGCTGATTGATATTTAGTAATATGTTGGTGGCTTGCCATTGCTTTTTAACGTTTTCTTGGTGGGAATTACATAATATTATCAAATATAATTCAATTACTGTGAATTGAAAAGCTAAGAAAGCTAAAAGGAACTCAAATTATCTTTTTTCCTTGGAAAACAGAGACTAATTTAAATGCTTGTTGATTTTCATTTTGAGTTTGAATCACTGCATATGTAAATCTTTTCAAGATAGCCCTTTTGTTTACTTGATATACTTAGGTAACATTCAAAACCAAGCCTTTTTGGTTACTGATTGATATTTAAATGCTTGTGGTTACTATGTCATGAAATTTATTAAGGACATAGTAACACATGACCAATTGGAGGTGCGTGAATTTGTAAGTTTATTATTGCACATGACATATATAGTCTTAACTTACAAAATTGTTGTTGACTTGTTATTTAAAGTGAATTGTCACATAAATATGTTTATTATGTCCATTAACTCAGTATTATGAAGATTGTCGATGATCAAAGTTATCTATGGAGGAGGTGGATGATCTCATTGAAGAGTGGTGCAAGTATGTTTTCCCTATTCCTCATCTTATTATCCAAAATTTACATTCTTCTTAGAGTTTCATACATCTAAGGAGGAAGTGGGAGTATGACACTTTTGATAGATGAACTATTTTGGCTAGTTGGTTATTTAATCTAAATGTCTTTTGTTGGTACAACTTTGATGTGTATTTTGGCTGGTACAAATTAGATGACTTTTGGTGCTACAAATTAGATGTAAATTCTGATTGGGATATGTGGATGACTTTTATATTACATGTAAAGTAGTTCTTGATATATAAAGAATTTTGGTTATTCTGGCTGGTTGGGTATATTATATTGTGCAGGTAGCAATTTAACTACCAAAAAGCAGGAAAACGAATTATGATAAATGAAAAAAAAAATAACTTATACATGCGCTTCAAGCGCAAGCTCATAAGCGCATGTAATAAATACATATATACATGCGCTTTTATTACAAAAGCGCGTGTATATATATATATATTTACATGCGCTTTTATTACAAAAGCGTGTGTATATATATATATTTACATGCGCTTTTATTACAAAAGCGCATGTATAAGTATAGATATACATGCACTTTTACAAAGCGCATGTAAATCCTTTCCCGGCGAGGCCATTGCCAGCGTTTTTTAAGCGCATGTAAAGGCCAAAATGAGCGCATGTAAAGGGGTTATTCTGTAGTAGTGAAAAATTTTAATAAATGAATCGGTTAATGGTGGTTGGTGACTTATATTAAGGACAAAAAAATTGGGGGCGATTAATGACTTATAATAAGAACCGGAGGGAGTACTTAATAAAGTGGTAAATTTTTGTTATCAACTAAGAAATTATTATATTGAAGCAACAAAATTACAAAGTTTCAAACATAAAACTATCAAACAAACAGAATAAGCTAAATAAACTAAAAGGGCTCTTAAACTAACGTTTTTTTCTTCCATTGGGAGCCATGATCTTCAAAGTTTAATTTGAATCAATTTGCCTCCTTAACTTACTTTTTATAGCAAATGAAATTAACTCATCAATCAATATGATAACTCCATGAGCTCTTAATTATTTACAAGTGTCATATTTTTCATAACATGATTCCATAAATTATGAAGGGAAATCCCTATTTCAAATTCACCTGAAATGTTTTAGTACAAAAAGAATCTAACTAAAATGTCTAAATCTATTTAGGCCTCCACTTTCAACTTGTCTAATCTATTTGTATTATTAGTACTTAATGGCCTCATTTCTTTTTTAACGTTATATTTGTTAATGTTAGTTAATATTTGTAACCATTTGGAATTTTATGCGAGCCTATATCTACTCCCTCTTCCCTTAACTTGGACATTTTTCCATAAAAGATTCTGAGTGTTTTACTTGGGGCAGAGTACTCTGAGAATCAGTGCTTCTCTTTTTCTCTCATCAGTATCACATGCATCTTGTCCATTGATAGAATGACCCTTTCAAAAAATCCGGATCCTGATCCCTTGATCAATGGACAAGATGTGATACTGAGAGAAAATGAGAAGCACTGATTCTGAGGGTACCCTGACCCGTTTTACTTTTTTCAAGAAAAGAGTTTTTCCCGCTTTATGAAGTGTAACTTTTTGGGAAAATGGCAAATAAATACATCCGAATGTCCAAAAGTACAAGTAAGGAACTTAAACTTCCCAAAATGACAAATAAGGAACTTCAGTAAAAATTAACAATTGGAACATAGTTATTAACATTTGAAACATAACAATTAACAATTGTCTGATTCCTTAATTGTCCTTTTGGAATTCATAGTTTCTTATTTGTCATTTTGAAAATTTGAGTTCCTTACTTGTCCTTTTGGATATTCGATGGTATTTATTAGTCATTTTCCCTAATTTTTTTCTAATAGCAGAGTATTCAAATCCCTTCAAGAATACTATTTGACTAAAGATTAAAACTTGGAGTTTATTTACATTTTTTTGTTACAGAATTTATTTACATTTTGAATACATGAAAAGTTGTGCAATTTCGATTAAACCACGTCATTCCGGATAAAATTGTTTCGAAACTTTCAAAATAGTATTAACCGAAAAAATATTACTCCCTCCGTTCCTAAATATAAGATCACTTTGGAGAAGTGGATAAGTTCTTAAATATAAGATCACTTTCTATTTTATCTCAAGTTTTGCCCAAACTACTCTTATACTCAATTTTTTCATTGAAAACCCCTCATCCTTTTAAAGTTGAGTAATTGAAGGGATTTTGGGAAGATCATGTAATTTTATTGTCTTCTTTAATCTCCCTAAATTAACTAAAGTGATCTTATATTTAGGAACGAAGGGAGTATTACTTTTGTCCCCTTAAAAGAGGTAGAGAAATAGTAAACGCTAGTGTAAGTCCAATGAGCCGTGACTCTTTCATTTTTATAGGGCATGTATGGTTGAGTGAGCACCAGGATTTATAGATTTGTTTCATTGATTTTTATATGAGTTAATATATTTGTTTAAATATGTGTGTGCGTGGTACGGTAAACACAACTTCTATACGAGGAGGATATAAGATAGAAGGGGGTAGCAACTAATGATAAAAAAAAAAAAAGAATGGGGTTACAACTAGATTGATTTGACTATTCTCTCGCTCTCTTCAACTCTACATTCTCAATTCTGTTTGCATCAACCTCTCCACCAGCATAGGTGAACCTCCATCAATTACGTAATCATCAACGTTCTAGCTTATCTTTCATATTAGATTCTTTAAAAACTAGCATGTAACCCCGCGGCCAGTGCGAGTAGAATTATTCACAATGTTAAGTTCAAAGTTTGATTATTTATATTGGATTTCATGTTAATGTAATCCATGTTTATGTAATGCCCACACATGCTGCAAAGAAATTAAAATATATACTTTTTCATTCCTACATATAAGACCTATTTACCTAATTTGATTAGATTAAGAATGTTAGTTAAGTCAGTTAAAATGACATGATATTACCAATATACCCTAACTATCCACCTTCACCCCTACACTCCCTCTCTTCTTGTCTACCATTAGGGAACATTGACTCCACCCTTCCTCTCCTCCTGTCTACCATTAGGTAACATTGACTCTAACCTCTCTCTCCTCTTGTCTACCATTAAGGAGCATTGACTCTACCCTCCCTCTCTTCTTATCTATTATTAGGGGGCATTGAGAAGGATATTTTGGGGAAAAGTTAGTAAAAATTAGAAATAGGTCTTATAAATATTTAGGACCAAACTCATCCCTCAAATAGGTCTTATATTTAGCACCGGAGGGAGTATCATAATAAATGGAATAAAAATATTTCAAATGATAAACGCTAAACTTACCAACATAATCAAATACAAACACTTAATTATCGAACTAAGACAAAATTAGATAGAATAACTAAACTTACATGTAAGTTAAGAACTATATATTAGTTTAGTCTAAATATTACTGTGGCATTAAGAACAATAAATTAAGACTTTAGGATAACTAATACAACTATCCACAATATTAAAACATTAAAGTAAATTAAAGCTGAAACAACTCTAGTGATGGCCCAAATGATCAACTAATGCAATTATAGATTGTAAGAGTTCAGGGAAAGAAGGATTAAAGACCACCTTGTTGCTTTATGAAAAGAATAAAGCTTGGGAATACCTACATTTCAAAATTCAGATATTGATATATTATAAGATATATTGAATCTAAAAAAATATTTTTTTCCATTATTTTAGTAATAAAAATATACATTATCTTATATAAACATTAAAAAATTGACATAAGTTCATATAGTTCATAATTTTAAAGACTATGAAGAACTTTCACATCACGTACAACCCAAAGAGTAAAAGTGCATGAGACTAAAAAAATCATGGATGTCAAATAAAAGATCTATAATTTGAAAAAAAAGAACGATAATTAGCTTAAATTTTTTGTTAAACATTTTCTTAATTATAAAAGAATAACAATTATTTACCTCTTAGCCATTAGATTGTAAATAATTATTTTATAATGGTCCAATAAAAATACATCAAGGCAAATACAAAAATAACTGATAACCAACCAGTGAAGTGAAAGGTAAAAAAAACCCAGTGAAGTGTGCATAATGTCCTTGTGCCATTCCCTTTTTTTGCCACATCTTTGTAACAATCTATAAGATATATATTCAATGAGGTTAATACTTTTGTAGTGTAAATAAATAATAGCATCGCTAAAATAAATAATTCATTATTATACTTTAGAACATCCATGCTTCATTAGAACTTAGAAATTGAATACCCATACACAAGACTATCACATACCATTGCAACGACCAACTATGGTGAAGCAATGTAATAATGGATACACACGGCAATAACTTGCCCAAAATAGAGAAGGTAGCTCGACCATACACAACCAAAGTAGACACAAAATATGGAAATAAAAACTACTTTAACACACATTGATATAAAACATATACCAAAATAAAAGCTATAGACACAAAAAACAATTACACTTCGCCTACTTTTCTTTCTTCACAGCCGGAGTAATTTGCGATTGCCAATAGGGGTGGAACAATCTGCATCAACAACATCATCATCCAGTTCAGCAACAACCCTTTTAGCCCAAGAGGACTTCCTCCGTGACCTTAAAAGAGGTGGAGAGATATCATCAGCAATATCAATAGCTTGTCCTGCAAGAATAACTTCAATTCCATTAACAGTCTTGTAACTGGCAGCAACATTATCATCAGTCATTAGAGTATTTGTTTCAACTTCTTCCGGGGTCCTACAACAAATAACAGAGTAAAAAATTAAGAAACAAAAAACAATAGATAATATTAACACTGATTATGAAATAATCAAAACAACATTAGACCTAGACAACCAAAGGCGGATCAACTTCAAGAGCCAACTGATATAACAACAAACAGAACATGGCAGCAGCATCAAAATTCAGTAGCCAAAAAGAAAACAAACTCCAAATCAACATAGCCAACTAAAATGATAAAATATACATTTTCCCCACCAGCTGCATTAAAATTATCGATCAGGTTCCTACAAACAATGAAGCGTTGAACGCTAATGCTCGATGTTTCGTGTTTCTCATTATATAGGTTTCTCGTAAGAGTTAGCTTCATCCTTCATCCTCTTACCAACAACTTCATCACACTCACTTGAGAAAAAATATTCACGACCATCCTACAAAAACGATACAGCAAGTTAAAACATGTAGATGAGAAATAAAATACTGAAACTATACAGAATCTTACCCTCGCAAGCACTTCCTTCATTTCAGTACCTTGAACCATATGTCTGTGCTCCCCTCGTACGCCACAATCAACATCGGTCGCTCTCTCCACGTTCTTTCTCGCCGGATACCCTCTCACTGTTCTGCACTTGTATCCTCTGCTCATCGTCTTCTTCACCTTATTTTTCCTGTAACTAAAAAAGCATTACATATTAAATAGTGAACAAATTTAGTGAGAAATCGATGAAATAGAGGGAGAACCTACTGATTTAAAATAGAGGGAGACCCAATCGTTTTATTAAACAAAAGGTAACTGTTCAGCTCTTTCATGGGTTTGAGCGGCTAAGAGGGTAACCACCCCATATTAGAAAATGATCTTCCCAAGCCTAACATGCAAAAAATCAACACAAACTCCCTCCACGAGATCAGGGAGGGAAACTACATTTTGAGCTGGAACAAATACAACTTCTTACGCTCCCTCCATCAATAATATTACCTGCAACAAAGAAAGCAACCAAACAAAAAAGAGATATAGTGTTGATGCGTGTCCAGAGAAGAACTATAAGGCATTTAAAAATTGGAAATCTGACATTTATAAATTTTATCATATAATCAATTATATTTATATTGTAAATTTCACATTTACAAATTTATTGTTTAATAATTTTAATACTTATTTTTTTATTTAATTCATAATACTCCTTTCATTCCTAAATATAAGTCCATTTTCCATAATTTGATTAGATTAGGAATTCTAGTTAAGCCAACCATTAGCACATGATATTAATAATTTACCCTAACCATATATCTTTATTCTCACTCTCACTCTCCCTCTCTTTTTTTCTTTTTAAATAAAAAGGTGCATGGTTGCAATAAAGGTCAAAGTAAAAAAATACAGCAGAGAGGGAAACAATTATTTTCCTCCACCTCTGTTTTTAATTATACTTAACGAAAACAAATAATAATTATTAATCAGAAAAATAAAATATTTGTCTTTCTCCATTATTGGACAATATAATTTCCCTATCAAAAATCTTTATTTATAATCTATATTGACAAAAATGAAATAGAATAATATTAAACATTTAGGATTTATGATTTGGGAAAATTCAAACCCAAAGAAAAATAAAACGAAGAGACTGAAATAAATAAACAATAAAGCACTATAAATTGAAATTGCAGTTCCTAATTTTGTAGAGCAAAACAAAATCAGAGACATGCACAAGAAGTTATGCAACGTGAAACATGTCAACATCACCAAACCTTTTATTTTTATTGGGCAAAATATTTGCATTTGATTCATTGTCTCTTTCTCCCTTTTTCAAGTGTTGGCCCACATATGCAAACAGTAAAAGCACCTTTGCTACAGTAAAATCACGAATAAAACGACCAACACAAGCTGCGTTTAGCACAAAGTGGTGGGAGAGATTTATTAGATAGAATGTTGTACTTTCTTGATGAGCTTCATATTCTTTGTTCTTAACTATGTACATTAATTCTTGAAAGATTCTCACATTAATCTTTATTGCATGTTCCAATGAGCCTGACTTTTTCTAATTTTTATAATGGGATGACTTAGATGACGTAGAAAAATAAATGGTAGTGTACTTTTTGATGATCTTCATTTTTTTTGCCAATCTTGATGATGTTCTTTTTTTTCCCCAAAATCTTGATGATGTTCATTGTTTAATTATATTGTCATTACATCTGATTAATCTTTATTGCATTTTAGGCACATATGGCAGATTATCCACACCACGTGGATCCAAAATTATGGCATGTAATTGTAGGGAAAAGTTTCAAAATTCCTTTAGTAAATTCTAGAGTTTTTTACTTTCGCCAAGGACACATCGAACATGCTTCTTCTTCCCGTTTTCATACATTAGATAAATTGGTTTCTCTGCATCCGCATATCCCGTGTCAAGTCACATCAATAAACTATCTCACTGAATGATGAACTCTAAGTCTTCTCCCTAAGCCATGTGAAAAGGAAGAGGCTTATAATGAATTTCCTTTGGCAGTCATAAATATAGAAGAAACATTTATTTCTTGTTCGAAAATTCTTTCTGCGTCGGACGTAGGAGGCATCCACTCGTTCTGTCTGCGGTGTACAATCCATTTTCCCTCAGTTGACTAGGGAAAGACCCTGCTTAGAAGTAAATATGCATGATGCCAATAATAACCTTTGGACATTCACATACAAATGGAGAACGGAGTCAGGAGGACATTGGTTCACCTCGGTTTGGATTGCCTTTGCACGCGAAAAGAAGCTGGTCAAAGGGGACATTGTTATTTTCATCAAACACACAACTACGGCTGTGTTATACCTTGGGCTTCTTCGCAAGATGTTTAGTATTCCAAGACCAATTGAGTGGGAATGGGACCCTCTTCTAATGATGAATCTGACGAGCCTCCTAGCGGTGGGTGTCTTTCAAGAAGTGGGAGAGGGAACATTATTATTTCATCAAAGACAACACCATGGGTAATAAGGTATATCTTATCATTCGCAGGTAGTTCGAGATTCAAAAACTAGTTGAATTGGAATGAGATCCCTTTAATAATGAATCGGTGGGAAATTGTAGGTTGAAGAGGTATTGCAAGTTGTAACATCTCAGCGCTTCACTCTCAAAAGTGTTCGCTTTGAGGAATTCTCACACATCACGCATTTAAAATGCGTCGAGATGGTGAGATATTCATACCCTTATAAGTTACCTTTCGCTGTTATATCGACCCGAGTTTGACTCTGATACCATCTAATAATCTCAAATAATAAGCCTATTAAAAAATTAAAAGTTTTGAACCAAAATATTTTTTGAACCCATCAAATTCAAAGCACCCAATGCCTTCTATAAAATATCAACTAAACTTAGTTCCAACTTCTTATTCTTTTCTAAAATATGAGGAAATGAAATTGAATTATTTTCATTTGACTTGAATTATTTTGATTTCGATTCCCTTACTTAGAAACATCCACTCGCAAATTGAGGCTTCTTTATGGCATCCCATTATTGAATTAAACAAGAGACTAATTTGAAATTAAGCTGGATGCAATGAATGGTGCTGCTAAGCACGGCTACATTTTTCTTCCTCTGTCCAAAATTTTTATTTTCAACTCCAAGCTTGGATATTTTTCTTCAGAAGTGTTTTATTGTATTATATTATAATCCAGTATATATCCGAAGGGTTAAATCAGGTAAGTCGCAATCAATTGCAAGGATTGATAATAAAACACCAAAAGAAGAAACATTTCATCATGAGCAGATTTGACGGCAATCACTTCACATCATTGAGCTGGTTCTTTAAAATAACACGGCTTGGTAATGCTGGTATTGTCCTTGTCCCACACAAGACGCATTTTTTTTTGGACATACTATTCATTCTCTCTTACTTCTCTGTCATCATTGTGATGGATCACTACAGTGACCTACATTAGATGAAATATGCAAAAAGTTCAACACATGCTCTTCCCTCAAACCATTATTTTACTCTGTTGTTGATGCTCTCCGCTATCCATTTTTAATTTAATTTAATAATACTCTTATAATATTTGTTGATAAAGAAAAGTAATGCAGGCTCTATTTAAAGCTGCCTTCATGATGATGACCGTCTTGAGCAGATGGTTCGGACCAAACCAAGGAAAGGATTGAGTGGCTGCAACATATGATGCATAATTGCATATAATGTGCTCTATAAAATGTACAAATCAAAATTCATATGTTGCCATTGTCGGGTCATAAAGTGGTAGTTGATGTGAAAGCTAAGCACTACACTTCCCTTGTCTTCAATTTATATCTTCAATTCAGAAATTGAAGTCACTGAAAAGTGTTCCCCATGGGAGCCCACAAGAATGTTAGCGACAAAAAGATACTCATGCCCTCTCTAGTAGCCACTACACTTTATAGGGGCTAGAAGAAGACCAATAATGCTTTCTTCTATGTTACATACTTACATATGGTGCTTAGATCAAACCAAGAGAATATTATTTTAGTTGACACAAAATTTAAACAGAATCATTCGCATACAGACAATAAGATAACATGTTACCGTCGAATCAAAGACAAGATAGATGACATTGCATGTGAAGGGCTTTCAAGCACGAGTTCCACTTTTCTAACATTACCATTGTTTTTTCACTTTTTTCAAAACCATTGGGCCTGCTTTGTTGACTCATACTTTTGGATATCTGCTCACATATGACTGGGTTAGTTATTCGTATGCTGGTAGCAGTTATCAACAGGGAAGTCTTTAAGTAAATTATATCTTTTCCTAGTTAATTAAATCAGCAAGTTTAATGAGTAGGTGGTTCAAAGAATCACATCAAGTCACTTTTGGGAAAGCCTAGAAAATTCCCATGTAAATTGGACAGTTGCAGAGATATGGCATTTCATGATAGTCTCAATTAATCTAAATTAGTCCCTCCATCCCTAAATATAAAATCGCTTTCAAATTTTAATTTGTCCGTAAATAAAATATTATTTTCTAATTTTACTCAAATTAATCTTAATAATGTCTATCTATAATAATAAGCAGGAGGAGAGTGAGAATAAAGATATATGGTTAAGTTAAATGGTAATATCATGTATTAATATTAATAACTAACTTAACTAAAGTCTTTAATATAATGGAATTAGGAGAGTGATCTTATATTTAGCAACGTAGGTACTATATATGATTGCCCTTTTTACATCTGGAATGCAACCACCAAACTGTAACATCTTATAGAAGCGGGTCATGCCTGGTTAGTTAGACACAGGGAATTTGGTAAATTTATTTGCATGAGTTAAAGTCCCATTTTTGGCTGAATATATGCAATGTTAGGTTTGGATTTCTACTCACTACTGTCTTGTCATAATCAATCCATTTTGACGGTAATTTTACCTTTCATTGTTTAGGATTTAGTGCCAACAACCAAATGCCTAATTATGTACTCGACTAAATGTGATTGCCAGTAATTAACCGACAAGTTTTAATCTGGGAGAGAAAATGCCTACACATATATGGACAAAATAATTCAAACTGAGCTCAAATAAACTTTTGACACTCATAAGTATACAAGATGATGCATAGTTTGTTGATTTTCCCTCCTTTTCTTTTTCTAGAAGCTAGGAGAAGGATTGATCTACTGTCGTTAAATTGACCCATGATCTGGTACGGATGCCATTTACAATTAGGATCATGAGTTTAAATTACATATCATATGATAGAAACTTAGAAACATCTCCAAAACTAATTTAACTGTCGACCTCCCCTTTCATACTTACTGATTTTTTTTTATCAGTTCATACTTACTGATTTTAAATAAAAGGGAATGCCTACAAATTCAAGTTATGCACATTTTTTTATTATTGTTGAACTATAAGACCTGTTCTCTGAGAAGATCTTCAGTCCATATCTCCGTCCACGGCCACAAGATCTGTAATTCATGCAATTTTCGAATCTCTCCCGACCGAGTTATATCATTAATAATTAATTATCATTGAGTAATTTAAGTGGCCTTTTCTTTTAAATCATTCTATATCTATATGCATTTTTTTTGGTCGAGACATTCTATATGCATTTGAATAAATAAACTACTCAATTTCTTCTCCACGACTTGACCTTTTGAGAGGCAGGTGACTAATCCCGAGTCCTAGTCCCACAACGTCTAAGGGATTTTCTTGGGCCTGGAAAGAATATGTGGCTTGAAATTTTTTTATGAAATTTCAACTGAAATTTTTCTTCATATGACTAGGGGTATCTCCCGTGCATTGCACGGGGTTTCCTGAGCTCCCGCACGGTTTTGTTTAAAAATTAGCATTAACAAAAAAAACTATTATCCAACCTTAACCTTAAAAGGAAGAAAATTTCAATTACAACTTCTAGTTTACATTATCAAATGACCATTTTTCTGTAAGTTGTAATGAAAATCGAAATTAAATCTAACTCAACACATCTTCCCTATGTGAAGAAACAACTCTTCTTTTTGTGTTCTATATCTACATGGAACAACTTCTAGTTTGCACGTGAGAGATCGGCAAATAAAAAGACACAATAAAACATTTGCAGATATATGTTAAGTCAAAAAGAACTCTTCTTTTTTTAAGATCATCATAATGGCAACACTAAAGATAAAAAAATTAGTAAAAATTTGGTCATGAACAAATTTTTGAACTTTTTTTTTAAAAAATTTGCACTAAAAAAATATATGAAAAATTTTTGTAACTAAAATATCGGGTGAAAAAAATCATATAATAACTAATTTTTTAAAAAAAATAAAAAAAATAATATATTATATTCCACCACTCCCGTGCGTTGCACGGGGTTTTCCGCGCTCCGCGCGGTTTTGTTTAAAAATTAGCATTAACCAAAAAAACTATTATCTAACCTTAACCTTAGAAGGAAGAAAATTTCAATGACAACTTCTAGTTTACATTATCAAATGACCATTTTTCTGTAAGTTGTAATGAAAATCGAAATTAAATCTAACTGAACACATTTTCCGTATGTGAAGAAACAACTTTTCTTTTTGTGTTCTGTATCTACATGGAACAACTTCTAATTTGCACGGGAAAGATAGGCAAATAAAAAGACATAATAAAACATTTGCAGATATATATTAGGTCAAAAAGATCATCATAATGGTGACACTAAAGATATAAATTTTTAAGGCAAATTTACACAAAAAAAAATATGTGACCCAAATAAATTAGCCCAAGAAAGTAAAGAATACGTAGCCCAAATAAATAGGCAAATAAAAAGACACAATAAAACATTTACAGATATATATTAGGTCAAAAAGATCATCATAATAGCAACACTAAAGATATAAATCTTTAAGGCAAATTCAGACAAAAAAAATATGTGAGCCAAATAAATTAGCCTAAGAAAGTAAAGAATACGTTGCCCAAATAAATTCGCACAAGAAAGCAATCACATATAATAGTAATAGAGAATGTCAATTAGTGCAATAAAAATTTGCTCATTAACAAATTTTTTAACTTTTTTTTAATAAATTTGCACTAAAAAAAATATATAACAATTTTTTTAACTAAAATATCAGGTGAAAAAAATCATATAATAACTAAATTTTTTTAAAAAAAAAAACAATTTTTTTTTAAAAAAAAAACAAAAAAAAATTAATAACTAATTTTTAAAAAAAAAACAAAATTTTTTTTTTAAAAAAAAGAATTTTTTTTTAAGAAAAACGAAAAAAAATATATAATATTCCACCAAGCACTGTTCATGAACAGTGTTTGGTGGAACACTTTTATGTTTTCTATTAATGATGATGATGATGATGATGATGATGATGATGATAATTGATGATTCATTCAGTTTCTAGATAAAACAAAGTTTGTTCTGTTGCATGGATCATGGCTGATTTATTTAATCAAACTGACACGCTCAAATTTTTGAAAATTAGATATAGACGCATAAACGCGCATCCCGTAACAAATGACAATCAATGTGTAAAACAATAGTGGAATATAAATTAGTACTACCTCCGGTTCTAAATATAAGATTTAATTGACTTTTTTGAAAAATCATAAAAAAACAAAATATAAGTCAATTATAAATTGATTTACCTAATTTTTTTTTCTTAAACTAGTTTATTTAACCTATAAACTAATGACTAATATAAAAATATATCAAATATGTCATAATTTAATAACATATTTTGTAACCTTAACATCTAAAAAAAAAGTCATCTAGGTCTTATATTTAGGACCGGAAGGAGTATTTTTTTTTTTGGATCAAAGAATATAAATTAGTATTTAGGATAAGTGCAATATACAAATTAATGTAAATTCCCAGTCAGCCACGTGCCAAGTGCAATCACATCACATTATAATTAAATTAAAGGACAAAACATTAAAAAACGAATAATATGAACTCCAACCAACCACAAATAAAAAATGTAGTCTAATTTTTGGAATTTAAAATTGAAATTTGAGGTAGCAAATCAATTGATTTATGAAAAATTCTTTCTTCAGCAAACTGAACCGGTGCACTACGTCATTTGTGGTCGAACCAATAACAGCTAAACATTTTGGGTGGAATATTCAATTTAACTTGATATCCTAAAAAGTCTAGCTCTAGCTATCACATTAAAAATTTTAAATGACTAAATTTTCAATGTTTTTTATATTATAGATTGAAAACATATTATTATTAGTTAGTTAATTTTTTATAATATCAGATTAAAAATGACACAAGACCTTACATGTTTTATTGTTATTGACCAAAGCATAAATGACGTGGTTCATCAGGTCAATACAAGAATGAATTTTTCTTGATTTGTTATGGTAAAAAAAAAGAATTTCTCTTGATTTGTTAGGTGTAAATATATGGCAAATCTGAAAAATTGATCACAATTTTAATAGCACTACCTATTTACAATTTTCATTTATATTACCTCCGGTCCTAAATATAGGACCTAGATGACTTTTTTTTGGAGAGGTTAAGGTTGCAAAATAATCTATTAAATCATGATATATTTGATATATTTTTAGATGATCCATTAGTTTATAAGAAATAAATTAGCTTAAGGGAAAAATTAGGTAAATCAATTTATAATTAATTTATTTTACTTGTTTTTAGGATTTTTCAAAAAAGTCAATTAGATCTTTTTAAGACCGGAGGGAGTAATATCTCTCTACAGGAAAAATTCTTGAATGAACCGGTGTATCACGTCATTTGTGTTCTGACCATTCACAAGAAAACACATATGGGCTGACTTATGATTTTTATTTTGACGTGACAACCTTAAAAATAGGATTTATGGATATATATGGAAGACGGATTTCGATTAAAAAAAAATGATATATGGAAGACGGAAGAGAAATTAACGGGGACTGTTAAGTGATGTTTAGGAAGGTTAGTTATTTGATGTCACTCGCTAACGACGTCGTATAAATAGTGTGAATTAGAGAGTGATGATAGAATAGAATAGAATAGTAGGGCAAAGCAACTACAAATTTACAATTACAAATTCTCAGAATCTTGCCCACTCTTTCAATTCACTCCACCAAAAAACTTTCTCTCTCAACAAAATTCCACTAATCCAAGAACAACCTTGGGCATTCTCGTAAATTCATCTTCTATGTTTGCTTCTGCTCATTTCTACACCGACAACAAAGGCGTTTCCGGCGGCGGCGGCAGCCGCAGTTTCTGGTTAATGGCGGCGCCGATGAGTCCCTCCGCATCGGCGTTGGTGATCACGGCGTTGGCTGGGCTCGCTCTCATTGCCGTCATTTTCTACGGCGCCAGTAGGTAAAAACAAAAACAAAAAAAAGAAATAAACTGAAAGTATATTGAAGAGAAAACCCTAGGTAGGTGAAATTGTTTGCCGTTTCGATTTTGTTGCACTAGTGAGATTTGTAAGTAAAGGAGTATATAGATGAATGATGAATCCCCTTAGAAGAAGTCACAATTCGTCTTCTTCGTCTTCCAATTCCTCTCCTTCTTCATCGTCGCCGTCGTCGTATTCGTCGTGGATCCATTTGCGTTCGATTCTTTTCATTGTGACCTCTTCCTCACCAGCTTCTTCTTGTTCTGATAGGTCAGTTCTTCCCTCTTTTTTACTCTCTAGTTTTTTCCTATTTTCCTCACTACTAAGATTTGTTTTAGCTCACATTTCTATCTTTAGATCTTTGTCTCTAAGTATCCCAGTGGTATAACCTGCTTCAGCTTAGCTGAATCAGCATGTATCTTCCACATCCATATTCTGAATACTATTTACTGAATATTTGAGTATTGAGTTAGAGCCTTTCTTCACTCTTTTAGTTTCATACCCTACGTTCCTACTTCCTACACATGCCTTTTGTCAAATTCATTTCCTGTGTATGAATTAGGAGTTGAATTAGTGTTGAAAAATGTCCTGTCAAATGGTCTGCGGTTTCTAAATGAGTAATTATGACTTGTCCATCTTGATTTCTCAAGGCCACTTCTTGAGACTGAAGTTGAGTAATTATGAACTTTCTATAGGGGGATTCAATGAGTAATTATTATTAGAGTAAGCAAAGTCCCACATTGAAAAGATTTGAGTTGGATTAAGGGTATATAATGATGGGTTGAGTACCATCACATTGACTTAAGCTTTTGTGATGGATTGATTCTCCCTCATTATGTGTCATTGATCCAAAAACTCTAAATCTTAACAATTATGACTGGCAATTATTTATTATTAATCTGGCTAAGTATTTCGGTTTTAACTTTTGTAAGTTGAGCGCATTTGGTTTGTTGCACTTTGGAAGTTGGAATAGATCATTTCACAAATTGATTTATGAATCATCTCTTAATTGTTTCTGGATAATGCCTAGTGCATTTGATTTGGAAAGAAAGAGATATTTTCATTTATGCCTTTTCAGTCCGTCTGATGTTTTTTTTAATACCTTTGTTGGCTGTTTTTGTCTTTTTTAAATTCCTTTGTACATAGGCAGGAAGTAATGAATATTTGTTTCTTGGAAATTTTCAGGGGTCGCCTCAAATCACCATGGTCACGCAGGAAAAGAAAACACGCACTTTCACCACAGCAGTGGAAAAGCTTGTTTACCCAAGATGGTAGAATCCGTGATGTAGCTAAGTTCGTGAAAAGAGTTCGCAGTGGGGTAAGTTTACTTTCCTGTTTATCTCAACCTTGCAGTCATGATTGCCATGTTTCTGTTTTACCATTTGGAATTAATTACAATAGTTTTGCAGGGTGTTGATCCCACTATTAGGGCTGAAGTTTGGCCATTTCTACTTGGAGTGTAAGCATGCTTTCTTCCTATTTTTTTTCCTAATGGCTATCACTGTACCTATGCTTGTATTCTTGCAATCAATCAAATAATTTTGTTGTATAGTTGCTTTACTTTTTGACTTTTTTGTTGTTAACATCAAGGTCATTCCAATTTCAGTTTTTTTAATAACTTTTTAGGAACTTCCGTGAGTTCACTCACCATCTGTAACTTGTAAAATGTAGTTTTTATTAATATCAATTGCCTTTTTATTGAAGAGCCATAATTTTGTCATGTAGCTCCTCAGTTTTGGTGTTTTTCTCCATATTTCGTGTTGGGGAAGACATTGATTACTATTTCCTTAGAATTGAATTATTGGAGTGGTTGATTCTCCATTTCATATTTTTCTCTAAATGAATCAAATTGTATCAGTTATATTTCTATATTGTTTCTGATTATATATTCATTGTAACAGCTATGACTTGAACAGCACCAAAGAAGAAAGAGATGTTGTAACAAGTCAAAACAGGTAGGCACCTTTTTCTTTGATAAAATGTGCCATAACATTATTTTTTTGTCGGTTGTGTGAGCTTTCTACTCTTGTATCCTGTTTTGTATTTTCTTGCTCTTGCTTTACTCTAATGTTATGTGGTGTTTATTCTGAACCTGTAAATGCAGAAATGAATATGAGAAAATCCGCAGACGATGTCGGAAGTTTCTAAAGCAGGACAATGAGAGCTGCAAGTTGAATGAAAGTGGTGAAATTCGTAATGGAGATAGTGGGATGGTCATTCATGACTCAGGTTCTCCTAGTTCTGAAGATGTTGCTAGTGCTAGGGAATCCCTTTCTAGTGGGGAAAGGAGCCCTCCTGATATTGAGTGTTCAGATGATCCATCCAGTGCATTGGTTGAAGGAGATGATATTTCTAATGCGAACAATGTCGATACCTCTGCACTGGATACTGATTCTTCTGATTCAGATTCATCAGAAAATCCTGAAGTAATCCAGAATTTTCCCCCAGGGGATGGTCTGGAGGAGGGTGATCCCAAGACAGTTTCCAAGGAGGATACTTCATCCCGAACAGAAATTTCATCAAAACTCAAAACAAAGGAAGATTTTGCAACATGGCAGCATATCATTAGACTTGATGCAGTGCGTGCTAATGCAGAATGGATGCCTTACTCCCCCTCTCAGACTGTGATATCTGAAAACAGAGCACGGAGAGCTGCTGAGGTGGTTGGCCTGAAGGATTATGGTCACCTAGAGCCTTGCAGAGTATTCCATGCTGCTCGACTAGTTGCTATCCTTGAGGCATATGCACTGTTTGACCCAGAGATTGGCTATTGCCAGGGTATGAGTGATTTGTTGTCTCCTATAATAACTGTTATATCTGAGGACCACATGGCTTTCTGGTGTTTTGTTGGATTCATGAAAAAGGCTCGGCAAAATTTTAGACTTGATGAGGTAGGTATTAGGAGGCAACTTAATATTGTTGCTAAAATTATTAAGAGGAAGGACTCCCACCTGTACAGGCATTTGGAGAAGCTCCAAGCAGAGGATTGCTTTTTTGTTTATAGAATGGTGGTGGTATTATTCAGAAGGGAATTGACATTTGAACAAACTCTCTGTCTATGGGAAGTTATGTGGGCAGACCAAGCAGCAATTAGGGCAGGTATTGGGAAGTCTGCATGGAGCAGAATAAGACAGCGTGCTCCACCAACAGATGATTTGTTGCTTTATGCAATAGCAGCTTCAGTTTTGCAGAGGAGGAAATTGATTATTGAGAAATATAACAGTATGGATGAGATCCTCAGGGAATGCAATGGCATGGCGGGTCACTTGGACGTTTGGAAAATGTTAGATGATGCACACAACTTGGTGGTGACTCTTCATGACAAAATAGAGACATCATTCCGGTGATTGCATTTGGTCTGTCATAGAAATGGTTCGCACTAATTTTCAAAGATATTTATTCATTTATTTTTGTCTGCCACGTCTGTCCGCTGAAAGGAAAAATAAGCGAGGCAGATGATTTAAGTCTGAGCTTTGCTTTTTCAAATTTCAACTAGCCACCACACCACATACACAATCAAGGTTTAGATGCCGGATTGGTGTGATTATCGGGATGGAAGTTAGTTAGATGTACGTTTTTACTTTTTGTCCTACTTTATTTAAAGGTTCAAAAAAATTATATCGCAATTTTTGTTCTTGGCTTAACATTCTGTTTTTAGGGATAGGTTTGTCTACTCTTTAGAACACCGGTGCCAGAGCTTTTCGAGTTCTTGTTGCTTTAACTTCTGAATGCATTGCATATCATTTTATTCTTTTAAAACCTTTAGGATTAAAAAGACTGAACGAGAATGTCGTTGGAGTTAATTGCATTTCATTTGCTATTGGAATTTGAGTTTGAAGGGCAGTGAAATTCAGCTCTAGCATGTTGGAAGTTCCCCTAAAATTACGGCATATGCTGGCCGTAACTTCAAATGACACGTTGTTGACTATTGTGTTCACGTGCAAATAAGACTAGCGTCGATTCTTTTTGAAGTGATACTTTGCATGGACAGTTGGACTATTGAAGTAAACTTACCTCAAAACGAATATATTCCTATACCAAATTGTAGACGATCAAAATATATTAGAAAATTATGGTGAAAGTAACATTTGATCTTCAACTACATCAATTAAATCTTATACTCATTCGGTTAAAAATTTGAAATGTAATTATTTATTACTACTTTGGTTGTGAAAACATTTTTGGTATCTAAACCTTGTGTATTATGCAAAAACATTTATCATTCTATTGTATAACATCAATGTAAAATCAAATCACTTCAAAGTTAAAACAGTTAAACCTTTGAATACAAATTGCATATACTAATGGGTTCTCTGAATCATATTCTCACGAAAGGTGGAAAAATCACTTCTATTCATGGGTTCTAAGAATCAAATATTCTCACAATTTAGCTTTTCTATTTTCGTAACACAAATGTGAAAAGGCATTTTCAAACATTATTTAGCATTATATTTTATAAAATTAAACCAGGCATAATATCCGAAAGAAGACCATAATGCCCTGAGTCACTGACTTTCCAGATGGCTGTGCATTAAAGATGAAAAACAGTTCCTAAATGAACACAATCCAAATGAACGACAAATCATCCAGTTTCAATACTCATTCCATAAATAAACTAACCCTCGATTTTAAACGGCTTAATGGAGACACCAAAGCTTCCCAAAGTTCAAATTAAACAATGAAGAGTCTCTCTAATCTTTCTTGGTGTATTGTCGGACAGCAAAGGCCAACCCCAATATGATGAGAGGGAGAAGGAACTGCATAATCTTGATCACAAAATCATTGGTCTTGTCCGGATTGTAAGCAGCTTGCACAGGTGGAGTGTAGAGGCGCTTCTTAGGGATGGTTGATGCATCAATCTCTCCAATCAAGTATTTTTCCATCATATCTCTAGCTGAATCACTGTGCCCCACATCTTCAAAATCGTTTGTTGCATCTTTACCTGCCAATTCCAAAGGGAGTAAAGATAAATTATTATGATCATCTTTGTTGTTTTCATCAAACCTCTGTAGATTATGTAATTGATAAGCATACCTGTGGAAGATAACAAAACATCATCACCTCCAGGATGATCTTCCATAAAATCGCTAACATCATAGACCTAATATAATTAAAGCATAGAAACACATTAGTGATTGTTGTTTAGCATCAAATTGACCCACTTTATATACCAGAAATGCTGTATCAATACAAATGATCCACTAATACTCTATTAGTTTAATGATATCTTTTTTTTTTATAGTCACACTATATAAGTTTGAGTTGGATTAGGCCCAAGATTAGAACTTGAGATTTTGACTTAACAGGTGTTCGGTCTTCTCCCACTCAGCTGGGCCACTGTTGGTAGTTTGATAAGGTCTTTCCATTGAAACTAAGGGTATTAGGCAATTAAATTATTAGCAGATGTCTTTTAAGTGACTTTTAAAACATCTCAGGTAACAGTAGTCAAACAAATTATAGAATACAAGCTCAGCATGGAAAAGAGATATCATTATACATCTCATCTAGTCATAACATGTAACAAGCAAGAAATGTGGCACAAATGCAACTTATATAGGCACACCCCTGGGTATCCAGTAATAATTCCATTTCACCATCAGCCAGGATGTTCTATCAGCTAGCACAACCCATTTTTTGAGCTAACATCTCATCCATTAACTTTATTATTGTTCTTCTTGTGCCGAGATTAACTATCCTCAGAGTCACTAATAGTCCTTTATTACCAATTCCAATATGCTACAACAAAAATCAAATGCAAGACAAAGACATGTATTTAGTTGTTCATGTAAAATTCGTATAAAATAATGCAGCAATCTGGAAGTAAAACCTTTTATTTCAATCTGGAATACTGAACAAGAATATCAAATTCAACATGTTGTAGAAGAAAAAAAAATTTGTAAATAACAAGATATGCACAGTGCCCAAAAACCATATGGTTTAACACCACCAGGTGAGACAAATGAATTATTTTCAACTACCAATTTCAATAGCTTAATACAATGCAGTGAATTGATAAAAAAACAAAAACCAAAAGCCAGCACATGAAAGGAAATCACACACACACACACACACACGGGATACATCAGTCAACAAAGAATATAAGAATTATATGTCCAAGCTATTCATTGATCAAGCAAACATCTTCAAAAATCAGCAAATTGCAGGAACAATGGACAACTACCAGACAAAAACCTGAGCTTCCAATAGTTTAACAGAGCATCAGCCAAATCAGAAAACAAACAAACAAACAACTACAAAAACAATTTTTTACATGAACTGACCTTCCCATTTATGACAAGCCAGCAATTCTTATGCTCATTGTGCTTTGCCACTTCATCAAACAAGAACACTTTTTTACCCGAATCCATTTTTCAAACCCCACAACCTGCCACAAAAATCAAGTACATACACAGCACAAGTTGAGATCTTTAGTCAAACCCACAAAATCCCATTCGATAAAAACGATGATAAAGGGGATCAAGCAAAGAAAAAAGAGGGATCCCAACAGTGAATCACAAAAAGCAAACAGTGAAGCCGATCATCGTAAAGACTCGATTTTTCACAGAAATCAATCAAATAAAACAATGAGATTTGGATTAATAATCAACGTGAGGAGCCTACCAGAGAGCTTCCTTATGGATTGCGATGTCAAACAGTGTCAAGAAAGCTCACTGTAATGTGATGAGGTTGGCCACACGTTTCTTCCTTTTATATATATGTGTGTGTGTGTGTGGCTGTATTTTGCATTCTCACAAAATAGGTCTTCATGTTTCTTTAAATTACGATAGGACTCCACTTTACATATCCTGACCAAGGGTGTTTTTGTCAATTAGCTATAGTTTCAAAGTCGTTTCGGGATCATTGAATTGCACAATTTAAAACGATTATTTTGTTTATTTCTATTGACTTTATTTGGTAGGTGAAGGAAAGCCACTTTCTAGAATGTGACAAGCATATCTATATAAAAAAAAAATCTCCATCAATTCCTAAATATAAGATTATTCTTCGCTACCACCGCATATCAACACGATGGATCCTCAGATTATCCGCTTGGCTTGTTCCTACCAAAAATCCTCTCCCCTTCCTCCACGTTAAGCGTCGTGCACCGATCTAAGGTGTATGGTCACCATTTACTCAGAGTGTGATTAGGATAGGGTTTGTTGGTGGTGGTGACATGGTAGCACGTGATTGATAAAATGTTAATGATACTTGGTCTATATAGTGATTGGACATATTGTATAGGGGTAATTTGAGAAAAAATTGGATAAATTTAAAAGTGATTTCATATTTAAGAAAAAAGTTTCATTCCACAAGTAATATCATACTTAGAACAAAAGAAGTATAAAAAATGTGAGACATGTAATATATCATTTCAAACACTTAAGGCATGGTTTAAATGCTTTCCATAAATAGTTAATAATTTAACTCAGAAAAATGCATGAATAAAGATTAATTCTTGTGATTAAAAACATGCATGTGATTAGCATGAAACTTGCTATCATTATTTTTTTATTTTCTCATTATAGTGATTAGCATGAACCTTGCTATCATTATTTTTTATTTTCTCATTATACTTTCCTATAAAAGGTTATTTTTATTCATTTTTTTAATACATAGGTAGAATAGTATTAATAGCTAAAAAGTTGTTGTAATGTAGTTTTCCACTATTCCATGAAGTGAATATGTAATTGTAAAAAATTAAATGGAAATGTGAACTAGCAAAGGGCCATCACAAAACAAAAACGGTGGGCTAGTCAAAGCTACCGCTGGTGTTCAACGACTCGGCCCAAAGGTTTGCAAATGAAACAAGGAACTCATTTTCAGACCTTTTGCATCTCCTCAAAAATATTACCAACAGTATTGATGTTGACTTTCAGATTAAAACAAAGCACGACAAACTTTGTAATTGCAACAACCTTCGTTCTTCGGAATATAGTGAAGCTCTGACTATTATTTTCTCAACGTTCAGTGATTCAATCTATAAAAATGTTCAAGGACTTGAATGATTGCCATTGGCCAAAAAACGACTAGTTTGAAAAACAATTGTTCAACGATTTTTTGTCAGAAACAAGAATTTTAACCCCGTGCGATACACGGGAAGTTTTTATTTTTTATAAAATATTATATATTATGGTAATATGAAAGATAATTTGTTTAATAGGTGGAAAATATAGTCATATATGAGAGTAAATCGAGTCATATATAATTAAATATTTGACACTTATCTTTCGTATTTTATTTGAAAGGTTAGATATTAAATTATGTTTTAATTGAAAGGCTAGAATTAAATTATCCCTAATCCCCTTTCAGTCCCATACCCCTCCACCACAACAAAAACATGGAATTAGTAGGAAAGTATTTTGATGAAATTATTTGAGCAACGGGATGTTTTAGAAGATAAAATAGAATCTATACTATATGTAATATTTAAATTACTATGATTACTATTAATGAATTGTTTAAAAAATATATAAATTTAGATTGCATGTAATATTTTCAACTTAACATAGAATTAAACTCTCTCGTGTATAAAAATAAAAAAATAGTCAAACTCCATTCCCAACCTCACAATAAAAGAAATGGTAGAACTCTATCTCCAACATCCCCCATGTACCCCCGAAATAACAATAATTCCCTAGGCACCTCCACATTTGAAAGTATAAATTTTATTGTACTTGATCTTTCCAAATAATTTCAACATGTAATATGTTTAACTTGTCTAAGTATCATACTCACTCGTTTATGAAAACAAAAGAGTCAAACTCACTCATTTAAGAATCAAATTATCTTTCAACCCCCCTTCAGTACAACCACTCCCATAAATCCTATACATGTTCTCTCTTGAGATGCCTTTTTTCACTTCAAAAATTCCTCTTTTAATTGTATTAGTTGACAAAGGTGTTTAGTACTTTATATATTGCTTTCTATTTAATTTTTTTAGTAATGGATCTTGGAAAAATGACTTGAGAAAATGAATTACCACTTAGCATTGATTATCAGAGTGAAGTCTTACTAATGAAGGGCAAATGAAGGGCTAGAAACAGTTATAAACATTGAAACATCTTAGAAAATTAAAAAAACTACAACTTAAATGTTCTTCAATCAGAGAACTTGTTTGAAGTGAGCTTCAATTGAGCTTGACATCCTTTGTGCTTGACATCCTCTTCATCCATTAGCATTAAAGAATGCTTCCACACAGGGAAGGGAGGTGTCCTCCTATGCACTTCCCACTTTTTTATAACACGGGCTGCAATTCTCCATGTCTCTTTAGAGCCATCTAAGTTCCTCAGCAATGTTGTTTCCATTGGTCTGAAAAATGCAGTGCTGCTATAAAAGTAGAAAAGAAAGTAAGAACTGAAATATAGAACCGTTAGTGTCACTATGAAAAAGAAAAGAATTAAAGATTTCAAGACTGATAACACTAACATGCAGTAAACTGAAACTTGTGTAGTGCTAATAAAACGAATGATACTTAGCATGAGACATAGTCTATATGTAAATAATACAGCAGTTCATTTATGGTCACACATAAAAGAGTGGTTATCAAATAAGGTTTTGGTCAAAACATTTAAATTTAAAATAATCCGAAAGCATAACTTCAAAATGTGCATTGGAACCGAATAAGTGATGACAAAAAAGTGGTGTATGAATCATAAATGAGGCCTACCAATATAGGGGGTGGTGTAGTTAAGCCAACACATAGATATAGGTGCTTAATTACTTAGGCGTGACCAAATAGCATGCATTTATTGCAAGCATTTTATTAACACAGCATGCGTATAGATCTGTGAGAAAGAATGTAATTGCTTTCATTGGAAATCAACCATAATGATTATGTGTGTGCTGGAACTTGCTTCACTCAGCTAATCTATTACTTAGGCGTGGCTGTAAGCATGTTTTAAACTCTGCAGGCATATAGATCAGTGAGTAAAAAATGTAATCATTTTTTTTGGAACTCAACCATAATTAATGTGTGTGCTGCAACTTGCTTTAGTCAGTACAACTGTTTGGAAGTCTACCCACAAAAGAATCACCTATGGGAATGTCTATTTCTGATAGAGGCAATTTAAACAATTAAGAGTGAATGACATTTAATATTTCTGCGCTGGAATTATTTCAAGACAATGAAATTAGTGTCAGATTCCAAATGAGTTTCCAAAGCAATACAAAAGTCAAACCATGCTTGAAACTACAACAAATATAACTACTGATATACACACCTAATAACTATCAGTCACCTAACAACTAATGCAGAAGAATAATCTGTCTTGGAACTCACTTTCAATTACCATACTCCTCCTTCGAAGATTTCAAGAGATGACATCTGTCTAGTGTAAGCATGTGTCTTGGATTCTTCATAATCATCCATTAGTTCTATGCAGAAAAATTAAAGCCGCATAAAAAAAGCCCAGCACTGTCATTGTTATTGCATGAGATATAATTCTTTAAGACAAATTTTTAAGACTATATTAAAAGCACTTAAATTTAAATAGTTTAATATAAGCATCTTCTCAATGCCAAAAAATATAAGCATATTCTCGAGCTGTAATGGATTCACTATTATCGAAACTGTCAGAACCCTAACAAATAATGCAGGAGTATAAATCTGTAGGTGAAATGTAAAGCCCAAAAAATAAGGAAAGCATAACTACAACATATTCATTGGAACCAATAAAGATGATAATTAAAAAAGTAGGGCATGCATAAATGAGGAGTAAATGTATGTCTCCAAGAGCATGTGTCTTAGTATTAGTGAGAGGTGGTGCTATCGTTCTGATTGGCCTCTTCATGAGAATCCATTATTTTCTGTAGAGAAAAGAGAACCGCATAAAAACAGATCAAATCACTATCATAGCAGTTTAATAGGTAGATATCAGTGACTACGATAGAAAAAAACGGATATCCAAAGTAAGGAATGCTTAATACTAACATCATATCTGTGAGGGTGTGACTGATTTAGCATATAATGTTGCAGTATTTTGAGAATGATAAGGTAAAAAGATAATAAATAGAAGCCTTGTATTTATAATGCTGCATTATATAACAGTGACCTGATATATAATGCTGCATTAGTGAAACCCTTTTTTTATAACAATAGAGACTTAAGTAGTAAGTACATATTAATGGGATAGAATCATAGTTAATGTACCAAACCATAAGTGCTGGTACCACACACCTTGTTCCATAGTCAATGATCTCATTTTGAACCATACATGTCCAATTCTTCATCCCTTCAATTCGTTTTTCATGAAACCAATCAGAACAGAAACATACTTGATGTACCAAATACTATCATCTCATGAAGAAAATTAATTTCACAACTAAGGATTGGATTACAACAGGATCATCAAAAGCATGGCATGACTAATCCAACACATTTGCATTAAATTAAAAAAGTCTAGCCAGCAAATCCAAAAAACTACATCTGCAGAACAACAAAATACTGATAAACATGCTGGCAATGACATTACAGTATCCTAAGTCCATGACTTTTATTTGTCATTGATTCATTTATATCGACCCATTCTAAATTCAAAACTAAAAAACATGACCATTTAAAAGAACTGATCAATTATCAATTCGGCATCAACCAAATTGGCTTAATGACACTTAACTCATGCATTCTGCAATTTCCCAAATTCCAATAATAGAGAAATATCAGTAAACTCATGCAATCTCTCAACAGTCACATGTGTGTAAAATTTAATAATAGCAGCAAGAGATCAAAGTCTAAGAGGGTGAATGCTGAAAACAATACCATTATCTTTTGAGGCTTCAACTCTTTGAGCATAATATTGGAATGGTATGAAATTTCCCTTGAGACAATCAACAACAAACATATAAGCCAAACATAAAATATAAATTACACGTGGAATCATTCAGCCAAGTTATTAGAAAGAGAAGATTCCACGATTCAAATATAGAATTACATGAGGATTTTAATAAGTTGTACCAAGAATTAATGTATGAAAAAGTAAAGGGGAACAAAAATAAGAAACCCGGAGGAGCATACCCAAACAATTGCAAGCTGCTACCTATTGTTAATCAACACATTGCAACCTGAAAAAATGTTATTAACCAAAGCCTTGTAACCTCCTTTCTTACTTTCTATGGAACTTGAGTACCAAAATAATTTATTAAACAGTATTAAATTCCCAACACAACGGGCAAGGCAAAAAAAATCTGAAGATGGGGTCAAGATCTGAGGAACACAGTGCTAGAGGGCATATGCAAGAGAAAAATGTTGGTGGTCTATGAATTAGAAGAAATAGTACAGATAAAGAGAGTGAAAAGAGTACCTTTAATGTTTTCAAGGTGATCTTCCCGTCGCCGCCCGCCGCCCGCCGTCCACCATCGCCACAGATCAACTTTTTTTTGTCACAACCGAAGCTTCCCATCACAGATCGAAGAAGGAGATGGCGATAAGACTCCGCTATAGATCGAAGATGGAGAAGGGATGGGACACGGCGCCGTCACAGAGTATCTGACGTCCACCGCCATTGTCTTCACCATTTGCCTGTCCTCGACCTCGCTTTCAGCGTGCTTCAAGGTGGAATGTGAAGGAAGAGAGAAAGGAAGACTGTAACTGGGAGAGGAGAGGAGAGGAGAGGACGGAGGTAAGAGTGAGGGAAGAATATGAAGAGGAGGAGAGAGCGTAGATGATGAGTTGTTGGAGAGAGGTAATAGGAGATGAAATTAGGGTTTCAGGGCGTTTGATTTGGGAATTGGGGTCTAATGGTTTGTTGTTATTGGAACTATCAACTGTGTTGGTAATAATAGCACTGTATACTTTTTCTTTTTTAATTTCTTTTAGCAATAATTAATAACAATCAAAACCAGATGCAAATCAGGTTTATGTGTAAACACAAAGTGGTTCAAATAGGAGATTTTAAGATATATATTAGATTGTTCAACGACTTAATATACGAGTATAATATATTAAGACATATAAAGATAGTCAATGATGCTCAACACTTCTAAAGTTGTTTGAGATACTCTCTCAGTTATTATGAGTGTTAAGATACTTGTTGGGAAAAAACTTATATCAAGTTGCTTATATCAAGTTTGTCAAGTTCATCTATAAGATATTGTCATATGTTCATTTTTTCCACGTCAACAAGGAGGTGTCTGTTGTCTCACAATTCTCAAAACATAAAAGATCCAGAAAAAGGAAATAATCAAATAAGGTAAAAAAAGAAAAAAAAGGAAACGGTGATGAACTGATAGTGATGGGTGATTAATGCGATCCTCTCTCTCCCTCTCTCCGCCTTCATTGCTCCACCATCTCATCCACGGAGACGATGATGGGGTGAGAGATGGATTTTGGGTTCGGTGCATGAGGAAGAGGGAGGAGGACGAAGAAAGTAGGAGGGAGTGATAATGGAAAGACGGAGAGAGTTTATGGTTGAGGAAACTGTGAGGGGAGCGGTTATAGAGGTTGAGAGGCGATCATGGTGGAAGGAGTAGTGGAGATTATGGGGTTTTATTGAAGCTGAGAAAGAAGAGAAGAAGAGACCATATTTGGTTTTGGGAGAATGAAGATGTGTGGGCTAGTGTAGATGAAGGGTCAATTCCGATTCTGAGAAGCCGATGTCGATTCCTATTTTGTTATTCTTGGATGTGGAAAAAGTACGTTTCATAATTTTTTTTCTTTATTATTTGGTTTTTGGATTGAAAACTGTGACCCAACAAACACCTCCTTGTTGACGTGGAAAAAATGAACAAGTGACATCTTATAAGTGAATTGGACAAACTTGATATAAGCAACTTGATATAAGTTGTTTTTTCCTATTTGTTGAGAGAGATAAATATATGTAAAAACTTTTGTTCTCAAAATTTTCCTTATTTAAGATATGATTGAGCGTGTAAGAAAGAGAGATGTGATAATACTCTCTCTGATCCTAAATATAAGATCTAGTTGACTTTTTTAGAAAATACTGTAAAAAAGCAAAATAAGTTAATTATAAATTGATTTAACCTAATTTTTTCCCTTAGACTAGTTTATTTTACCTATAAACTAATGTATAATCTAAAAATATATCAAATATATCATGTTTAATAGTCTATTTCGCAACTTTAACCTCTCCAAAAAAAAGTCAATTCAACTGGGTCTTATATTTAGAACAGGAGTAGTAATATTTTAAATAAGCTTGAAAGAGTGATTGAATACTTTGAATAAATTTAATCAACTTCCTATTAAAGTGGATAAAATGCTCTTATCAAAAAAAAAAAAAAAAAAGTGGATAAAATCATTCGATTTGTTTTGCTTTTATATATGGTGGGACGGCCGAAGTATTATTAGGCTTTTGATATAAATATGTTAATTCAGATCAATACCCAAGCTTCTTTGTTATAAATGTTGCGGGTGCACAAGTCAGGTCAAATTAACTTTTTCTGTCAATAGGTCAAATTCACTTATTATTAGAAGTATTTAGTCTCTCTTTGCTGTTTGAGATTATTTAATGGTGGAATTCAATATGTTGAACTAACTAATGCAGCCACGGCAAATTTGTTTTGTAATTTTCCGTCAAACATTACCCATTTACTATTTTTATTTAATATACAAGCCTTCGTGACCAATTGTCCCAAGCAGCCCCCGATCACACATCGATAAGTCCATACTTATATAAATGGAAATATTGTTTATTTTTATTTACGAGTTGTTAATACACCTCTCTTACATGTATATAGAACGGTTGCAAAAACGTTTGCATATTATTTATCAACAATTTTGTTTGCATTTAACATAAAATTTCGTAGCATCTTGACCAAAAAAAATTTCGTAGCAATTAATTTGAAGTATCACCAACACATAATTTGAAAAAGGTTCCTTTAATTTATTGGGATCTTTTCCATATTACATGTTTTAAATGAGACTTCAACTTAATTGCCCCTAGAATTTTTACCTTTTTCACAAAAAATTCATGTAGATAGGCTAAAATTTTTGCTCTTATTCCAGTTTTATTGATACATATCTGCCTGTCTACATATCATTCTAAGAACTTGTTTATGACCTTATATCAATCTAAGAACTGAATCTCTACAAAATTAACTGCTATATGCTAAGGTACAGACATTGCCCTCTCCTTCTACAGGTAAACATCTAGCTAGAGGGCATGAAGCTCATGCAGATTGGAGGACGAATCTTAAGCAAAGCAAGAATAGAAGAAGGCAGAATCCATAACCCATCTCCACAAATCAATCCAGAAGCAACTGCAGGAATCATCAACCCAGCTTCCCTGCTTTTTAGTGAGTGCCATACATACACAACCAAACTACCAACACACATGTCTATTGCAAAGTAAGCCCCAACTAAAAATGGCACAGCCATTGCCATAGGAAGAGGAACCCATTTCCCAATATTTCTAGGATTTACATCTCTCACTAAATTGGCTGCTATTGCAAACGCAAAAGCACCATAGCAAAGCTGCAAGCAATGATGGGGTAGGGCTGAGAAGCCTTGGACCCCAAGAATTGCCATGTTTCTGTATATAATGGCATATGGGGCCTTGTATTCACCATCTGGATTTCCCACATCAAAAGCCTTGTAGAAGAGGAAGAATGTCAGAGGAGCTACCACACATCCTATTGCTGTCCCGATAGCTTGCGATACAAGCATGGAACGAGGGGAAGCGAAGGTGAGATGACCAGTCTTGAAATCATGCATCAAATCAGATGAGATGGAAACAATGGATTTGATCAGGCCACACCCCACAAGTCCAGCAACCACTCCATTCTCTTTGCCTGCCAAGGCTGCCAGCATAAACAAAGCCACTTTCCCGTAGTTATAGGCCATGTTCATGTCGGTTAAGCCAGCGCCATAGGCGTTACAGAAGCTAAGAGAAGGTGCCAACAGATAGGCCACCACTATGTAATACCACTTCAACTCTGGGAACATCAAAGGGATTGTAATGATAGAAATAATGCTAAACAATGCGTATCCTACACACGCCAACCATATAGGAATGCTTTCTCTGATGAACACTTCATTCTGGTGATGATCATCAAGGAGCACCCTCTGGTTGTGTGATGCTGCAATCACAAAGAAATCAATT
The DNA here is from genome assembly GCA_029929735.1 of Mimosa pudica. Classification (NCBI taxonomy): domain Eukaryota; kingdom Viridiplantae; phylum Streptophyta; class Magnoliopsida; order Fabales; family Fabaceae; genus Mimosa; species Mimosa pudica. Next base: position 20,258,396 of record JAKELP010000004.1, on the reverse strand, counting down.
CACCGTAGAATGTTTATGTTAGAATTATACACAACATAATCCGCAGTTTATAAGATCATCTTTGGTTGGCATGAAAAGGTCAATAACTATTAGACTGCTTGGCATTAAGGAAAGATTAAAAAAAAAATACTTGGGCCATCTATTTACCTTCTTTAATTTCCCTTCTTTTTATCGTGGGAATGATATTTGAGACAGTGAAATAAATTACTTTCAAGAAGTTGTAAAGCCCATCACCAAGGATCAAGGCGATGGAAATGAAAACCTGCAGGAAGTGAAGAGAAAGGATATAAGGTTTGAATCACAAGAAAATCTCATCTATTTATATTTTTAATCGTGAATTTGAGTTCATTTCAAGACCTTATAACCATTAAGACTCTTCATACTGCTTTCTGATAAATTTTCTGGAAACCATTCCCCTTTTAGTCCCCTGATCAACGGCCACATAATACCCCATGAAAGCACAGCACCAAGAAGCAAAGATAAGTTCACAAGATGTGAACAAATCATTCCAGCTCCAACGTATGTCATACTAAAATCAAAGTAGAATCTGCAAAATACAAACTTAATTTCCATTAATGGCCCTGCAAGCTCTTCCACAAAAAAAGATCAATTAAAGCAGAGGCAAGATGCAAAAACGCACGCGTTATGCCAGGCTTTCAATCCAAAGGTAGGAAACTGAACAAATCCACATTTATCTCCACCTGTATAGAACCACTGACAAAAAGCCCAGAAAAAACTCAAAGAAAAGTATCTCATGAAACCATGAACCTGCTTCCTGCAAAAGATGTTGAGCTAGTGCCAGATCATAACAACACCTTGAAGAACTCAAAAACACAAACAAAAGAAAGCCTTACTTTGCCTGCTCATCCCTTTTAGTAGAGTGGAAGCCGTTTATAAGAACAGCAGTGGCAGTTCCACTTGGATACATCAGTTTGTAGTCTATTATCAAAACCTGTTTGCATAAATTGCACCAAATTACAACCTCTAAATGAACAACAGTATTTGATTGAGTCTTGAAAAACTGAAGAGGAATTACTAATAAGAATCACCTTTCTTAGAGGGACCAAAGCCAAAAGCCCAACGAAGCTTGTCACAAAGAGAAAACCAGTCATCCAACCAACACCAGGTTCCTTGGTACTACCAGGTGTATTCCCTTCAGTTTCAACCCCTACTTGTTCATAAGTCTTCCTATTCAGACCCAAAAGGTAAGACCCAAAACCACCTGCAATTGCAGGAGTAAAGTTCAGAACTTGGTGGCATAAGGAGAAGAGTTCTATTTAGACACTTAAAAATGAGAAATTAAAGAAAAACTCCACCTCCTACTGCGATGCTATAGCATGCCACTGCACAAGTCTGAATTATAGTATTCTCCTGTCTAGTAAAAGGTGTTGAAACAATATTAGACTTTTGAAGAAGTTTAGTCCAAGTTCTGATGAAGACAAATCCAAGAAGAGCAGCTGAGATATTAAGATTGGGGACTAGGCCAGTTGTGAGGTTCAACTTCATGACGATCACACTGTAAAGGATTCCAATGAGGATGCTAGCTATTATTCCTCGAATTGTAATCTGCCTTGTCCATGGTGCTATTCTGCCCACATCGTCCTGAACTACTCGAGCTCCTTCCACTTCTTCACCATCCAAATTCTCAATCTCCCTGCGTTCTTCATTGTTTATAGTATTCATTGGACTCTCCAAATAGTTTACTCAATCTGAATGAATCAATCAACATATTAGAGACAAGAAAATGAGGGAAGTAAATGAATAAATCATGCATTATAAATAGTGAGCAGCACTGTCATCATGTCCTTCCCTTCCAGATTCTATATTCAAATAATTCTCCGCTTATCATCTTGGATTACAAGGTAATAAGAAATAAAGTACAGATGTAGCTTAGATTAAATAACAATTTAGAATGACATTAGCTGGCTCATGCAACTGAAAAGCAGAAGAAAGAAAAAAATAACATCTTTGGAAAAAGTTGGGGAGAACGAAATCGCCTATTTCTGCATAAATTAATGATAAAATATAAAACCCATATAGCATACCTTTTATGCTGACAGTAGATTTAAGTTTTCTGACAAATATGTGGTCTTCAGTTGTTAATGCTCCACCACTTGAGAAACATGAATGAAGTGAGCTCAGCAGTTTCCCCCATTCAAGCATATAAAGCCTCCTAATTCCATGAATGAATATAAAATAAGCAAATAGTAGATGGCTTCTGGTATGCAAGCAGGTTCACATGAACTGAAAGTTCAAATTTTGATAAAAATGAGTGTTTAAAAGGGAAGAAACAGGGTCGTGAGAATCCAAAAAATGCCCACAAATGGGTTGTCAGAAATCAAATCAGGAATCAACTGAAAGCAAGACTGAACTGGCAAGATTCGCATCAAAATTTCACAGTTGTATATATCAACCATTGCAAAAAAAAAAACAAAAAAACTGCATGAACCAAAGCATGGGGATTGAAGACCCTCACTACAAGTACAAGAACTAGGTGGTACAACCAAAACACCAAGCTTTTTGTGCCACACTTGTACCTAAAACAGCTTTCCACGCAGGGCCCCACAAATCATTAAAAAATGTTAAGAGTAGAGTTAAACTACTAACAATAAGCACCCTCCTTTTGGTTGACTCAGAGGGGGAAGAGAGAGAAGCTAGGTAGGGGGTAGAGAAGAAACAGGCACTTGTTTCAATGTGGTTGAAATGCAGGCATTTTCCTTTTCTTGGTTGGGTTCCCTTCACTTCGAAGTCTGTTCTCTTTTGGCTTAGCAAGGGCGTGTGGTCAGAACATGGCGCCTTGTATATATGGAAAAGATCCAAAAACACAAAAGAGTGATCACAAAGCTAAGTCACTTTTTATTATCTCTCTTTTGCCGTCGGTCAAAAAATGATTTGAAAGGTCAACTACCATAAATGGGGCATGACACATATAAGGATAGAGAATGAATGAATGACACATGATACGAGGAACTGCGAAGTTTGCATTCATGGCAGTCTGAACGATATACATGGAGGTTGTTGGACTTTGAATACTCGACATCGTACTTTGCAGAGATTTTTTTGTGGGTTTGACTTTGCAACAGAGACAAGTCGATGCATGAAGGTATGTATGCTTCAAAACGTTTCTTATTGACTTTAGTTGAAGAAGTCATGTAAGTAAATTAAACTAGTAAATTATAATAATATATATGTGTGTATGACATATAATTATATTGAAAGTTAATTTAATAGTAGAATGAATTATTTTTATAGAAAAAAAGTAACTACAGACAAATTCAAAATGATTAATTTTACATCTTTGATTTTATAAAAAAGTCAGAGATTTTATAATTTTTTTTGAAATCAGGCAAAATAATATTAATTAAAAAGATTACATAGGTATAATTAAAGAGGAAGGAGAAGTATATGCTAGTGGAAATAAAAGAATAAAGATGTGGAATAGTGGACGGGTTTATTATGGTGTCAGCTAAGTGAAATATGAGGGTGTAAAATATGGATATTCATTTATTATGTGTTGCTTTAATTGTTACTTGCCAATTAGGGCGATTAAGGCTGATGTGAGGAGCTGATGCCATCAGATCCTTTTCAAGTTATATAATACTTCTCCAGTCGCTAATATAAGAGTTAGCCGCAAAAAAATGTTTCTTAAGAAAACATGTGAATGTTAGTTGAGTAGTGTCTTGAGTTAATCTTTCTTTTCCAATATTGTCCATATTTATTGTGATACTTTTAAAAGAGGAAAATACATAAGCATTAATAATATCGGATTAGTCGGTTCTCCGAAGGGGGGCAGGACACCGAAGGCTCTACGCAAAAAAAAAATATGAACAAGAGTTGGAAGTAATGTATATATGAAAATATCCATTAAATAGGGAGAGAATGTATGATGAATTCTTATATTATGAACTAAAATCATTCAAATTTTTGAGCTCTTATATTACGGATTAGAGGAAGTATATATACGATTACTGTTATATAAATTGTAGATACATTTTTTTTCTTCACAGCCTAATACTAATATTGCATGACTTCATTATATTAAAAAAACAAGCATAGGAAGCCGCAGTTTGGCTACCTGATTGGCTGATTATTGTAGATGGATGCAATTTCCATTTGAAACAAAAATTGCGTTCACGCTTCCACTTTTATATGTTTATTCTCGTTGTGCCGTGTGTGTATAACTGTATGTGGAGTTGATGGAGATACATTTCGAAAAGGGTTAGTTGATTAATTATTTAAAAAAAAAGGGTTAGTTGATGGATATTATATTATAGTAAATAATAGAAATAAAGAGTGGGGTCGCTTCACTTTGAATATTCTCATGCAAAGTTATATTATTGACATTACAAACTCATAAATTACTCGTGGTGGCGCTTAGCACGGTAAAAATTGCATTAATATATCATGCTACAATTATAGTAGTAATTTCTAGTAAATGTATTAATTATTTATCAATAAGCAATATTATATTTTAATAATAATTTATTCTCATGTTTTTGGCCAAAAAAAATTATTCTCTCCCGATAAGCTCCAATTTGTCTCTCTCTTGATATTAATAAAGATATTATCATGTCATTCTCATCACATGGCTCACATGGAGATGTATTTGACTTCGTTATCAAAATATAAAAAATAAATTAAAGCAAATCTAAGGGTCGCAATTCCATCTAACAGTTCATATTGATGATGAGAATACTTTTCTCATCTAAGTGATGAACAAGGAATTGGGATCATTATGTTGCTGCCGATTTAATTTGCCATTCACTATAATAATAATGATTATTGGTTTGCACAACTCGACCGCGTTCCATGCAACTATTTAAAAAAACCAAAAACAATAATGTACAAGAAAAATAAAATTGAGACTTAAAAGCTAAAAGCAGACAGTTTAAAAAATTTCTAACTAGTGGAGGCAACTAGCAGACAAATCGGCCGAGCTTCAAAGAAGTTCATATCTTCACAGTGCGGGAACAAATTCATCATTTTGTGAGGACATGGGTGAGAGTGAGAGTGATCGAGATGCCCTATGAACTAAGAAGCGAACAAGTAGTTGATAAAGTTAGGGCATCTTGAAGAAGAGATAATAGATACCTACAGTACTATTTTAAAAGCCTAAACAATCACACATACATGAAGTGTATGTGAGTTTGAAGTGACGGACCATAACAAAACTGGTATTCTCTGCACTCGCTCAATGCATGACCTCCTCTCCTTTAGTGAGATGAGATATGAATGTGATTGATTCTGTTCTCTTGAAAGCATAAGCAAATGTGCACCCCCTATATTTTCTGGCTTCACATGCAATCGTTATATTCTCATCTTCACGCTATTCATTACCGGAATATTTGAATAGAACCCCCAAAATTAAAGTCAATATCTAGATAGGGCTTCCCACGCCACTTGCTGCTCAACCAATCAAACGAAATGGGTATAAGATTACTGATTGCGACTCTTTTCATGCAAAACAATGCTCTCTTACACTCAATGATTAATGTGCATCACAGAAAGTTGTACAATATGACAACTTCTATTCTATTTTTTATAATTAGGGGACCTTTTAGGCTAGTTAAGTTGTAGTATATGCATGAGGACTTTTGGGGTTAGGAATAGGATAGGCCTCGGGTTTAATTATGTTAAAGATGGTCTACAGAATCACTTACGAATTGATTATTAATTAGTTGATCAATACGGTCCTCAAAATAGGATTCATCAAAAATAAAAAAATTACTCCCAGGCTTCTACAATACCCAAAATATTCAAATAACTACTTTATTTTGTTCAATCTAGGAAGCTAAAGAACTAAATACTCCCTCCGGTTCTAAATATAAGACCTAATTGACTTTTTCTAGAAAATCCTTAAAATAGCAAAATAAGTTTATTATAAATTGATTTGTCTAATTTTTTTCCCTTAAACTAGTTTATTTTACCTATAAACTAATGGATAATCTAAAAATATATCAAACATGTCGTCATTTAATAACTCATTTCACAACCTTAATCTCTAAAAAAAAAAGTCAATTAGGTCATATATTTAGGACCGGAGGTAGTATGTAAAAACTTCACTGCTATATATAAAGAGCATATTTTTTTATGTTTAATAAAAAGCATAATTTAGAGAGTGAACATATACATAGGAAAAAATGGAAAAAAATGCATGGGAAAAATGAAGTGAGAAAAAGTGTGGTAAAGGAGAGAAATTAAATACGGAGTATAAGATTAATATATTTTCTGGTCATTAAACTTTCACTCTATTTTGGTTCTAGTCTATGACCATCAAAATCTATAGTTTTGGTCCTCAAAACTTCTATCTATTTTGATTTTGCTCCTCAAGTTTTGTATTCGACTATTTTGAACTCACAACCACATAATTATGAGCTACATAGTTATGAACCAAACTCTTTTACCAACTGGACAAACCTCTGTTGGTTATGAGTCAACACTTTTAGGAACTGATGAAATGTTGTACGGCCAAAAACTCATCAGGGGTCTGTTTAGAAATGGGTTTTGGGAAAAAAAACATCAGTGGTCATAAAAAGCCTATGAAAATTGGACTTAAATATCGGGTGTAAGTCCCAAAACAAAACTCTCATCCTCTTAGCCCTTTGAAGAATCTTATTGGGCCTGAAACTATTAATACCTAATTCCAAGTCCCCAACGAACACTACCGGGCCTATTTAAATCAATGGACTAAAAAGCCCCCGTCCCCACCACAGATTGGAGGACATTTTCGTAACTGTGGGTTGAAACATCGGAAAACCAAGCATTTCTCTCTCCTCTCCCGGGTTTTCCTCGAAATGTGTAAAGAATCAAACAATCGCTTGTCTCCTCGTCACCACCAAGCCATGTTCAGCCTCACCCTCAGCCTCTCATGCTTTTATTATTATTCTCAATTCTCAATAATCTTCTGTTGTTGTTATTGTTAAAGGAGGGATTTTTAGGGTAATCAATCATAATCATAATCAATGGCGGAAACGAAGTTTGTGCAAGAGCTAGTTTTGTACGCGGCGAGTGCGGCGCTTAGCTGCTTGGTTTTGTTCGCTGGGCTTCGACATTTGGACCCAAATCGTGAGGCGTCTAAGAAAGCTGTTCAACATAAGAAAGATTTAGCTAAGCGCCTTGGCCGTCCTCTCATTCAAACTAACTCTTACGAGGTACTCACTCCTCTTTCTTTCTTTCTTTCTTTTTCTTTCTCACCTTTTATTTATGTTTCGCGCTTTATTTGGGCTTCTGGGTTTTGCTGCGGATTTTGTTGTGCCATGTACTTCATTGTGTTGCATTGCATTGTACTGTGTTGGTTTTAATGCGATTTTGCTTACTTAAACGAGCTGTTTGGTCTTGACGTTGGTTTCTGCAATGGATAATTGATAGAATTTTGGATTTCTGATTTTAATTTATCATGCTCGGCTCGTCCATGACAGATGGTGTTAATTTGAGTGTGATAACTGGGAAATCTTGCCTAAATGTGGAATATATTTACCAGTTACAAAGTTATATACTTTATGGATGTGTATGGCTGCATTTTCTTTCGGGAAAAAATACTACCTCCGTTACTAAATATAAGATTACTTTCCTAACTTGATTAGATTAAGGATGTAAGTAAAGGTAGTTATTAACATATGATATTACCAATTTATACTAACTATATACCTTAATTCTAAGTCTCTTCCGCTCTTATTTGTATATTATAGATAAGGATTATTAGGCTTACTTGGAAACAAATTGAGAGAAATCAGAAAGTTGTTTATATTTAGGAACAAATTAAAATATGAAAGTGATCTTATATTTAGAAACGAGGGAGTAGCTTAGAGTTGTTGTAGAAGATGGGTTCTAGAGGTGGATGTATTTTAAATTTGCCTCCTCTTATGTGTACAGGATGTCATAGCATGCGATGTTATTAATCCAAACCACATTAATGTGGAGTTTGACTCTATTGGGGGACTACAAACAATCAAGCTTGCGCTGTTTGAGCTTGTTATACTGCCGCTAAAGCGACCTGAATTGTTTTCTCATGGAAAACTCCTTGGCCCACAAAAGGGGGTTCTCTTGTATGGGCCTCCTGGCACTGGGAAAACTATGCTTGCCAAAGCTATTGCAAAGGAGGCTGGATCAGTTTTCATTAATGTACGGGTATCAAACCTCATGAGCAAGTGGTTTGGCGATGCCCAGAAACTTGGTAAGTGCTCATTATGTATACTCCTGCTGACAGTTTTTATATTGATTTTTTTTACCTTTTTATGGGAGATTGGCGAGCTGAATTATTGAAATTGTTACACCCTTTATATGTGATTGATTAAATGCTGAGGTTTCCCTAATCAGAAAATCCATTCGGGATTTGGCTTCATTAGTTATACTCCCTCTGTTCCTACATAGTTGACTCATAAACTAACATAATATAATAATACGTAAAATACGTTATGATTGAGTAGCTCATTTCACTTCGTTAATCTCCCCTAAAATATCAACCGGATCTTATATTTAGGAAGAGAACGGGGAAATACTCACATTTTTCTAACCTTGCCTTTTTTTATTCGATCCATTGCACTTACTTTTATATGCTCATAATGTGTACGGGGTTTCTCCATTTGAAGTGTGATTCTTTTATTTGCTTGATCATTGATATATGCTCATAATGCTTTTTTTCTTTTTATTGCAGTGGGTGCTGTTTTCAGCCTGGCTTATAAGCTCCAGCCTGCTATCATATTCATTGATGAGGTTGACAGCTTTTTGGGTCAGCGTCGTACTACAGATCATGAGGCAACGCTAAACATGAAAACTGAGTTCATGACTTTATGGGATGGATTTACCACTGATCGTAAGTTTGCAAACATATCATGTACTCTTCTGAAGGACTAAATATTAAAAATTAAGTTGAGGTTTGATGATATTATCAATGTAAATAATGTACTTGGTATGCTTAGTATTTTTTGCTCTGTCGGGTTTTTAGTTTTAACTTTTGTATTTGTTTTTTCTTTTGTAGAGAATGCTCGAATTATGGTCCTTGCAGCAACCAATCGTCCCTCAGAACTTGATGAGGCCATATTACGGCGGTTTCCTCAAGCCTTTGAAATTGGACTTCCAGACCGAGGTGAAAGAGCTGAGATATTGAGGGTTATCTTAAAGGGGGAGAGAATTGATGACAACATTGACTTTGATCATGTAGCTGCCTTGTGTGAGGGATATACTGGTTCAGATCTGTTTGACCTCTGCAAGAAGGCTGCCTATTTTCCCATTAGGGAACTGCTCGATGAAGAAAAGCAAGGGAGAAATGCTCCTGTGAGTTTTCTTTAATCTCTCCTACCTGATCTCTTGAAATTTTTTCTGCTTCTGCAGGGTGAATAGCACGATAGAGCTGTCTTGACAATATTTCATATTTAGTAGTGTCAAATTTTGTTAACCAGCGAAAGCTACATTTTGACTTGATAATTGGTAAAAGAATTTTATGAGCAGAGTCATATATGCATGCTTGAACTGCGTTCTTGGTCTGTAGAAAGCAATTGTTTCTGTCTGATTTGATGGTTACTCCTGCTTGTCATATGCCTATTTTAGGTTTTATCAACATTTATAGCAGTGAGTGTAGTTGTTTTTTTCTAATGAAAGCATTTGAGTGGTTATCTACAGCTTTTCCCCTTTCTCTTTACCTCAATTATTTGGAGTCTATTCTGAAATCAGAATGCTTAGTCTGAGCTTCCATTCGGTTAGTTATTTTAATGACTCTGTCAGTATGTTATTTTTGACTTCAATTATTTATTCTTTTCATTTTTCAGGGACCACGTAATTTGACACAGTCAGATTTGGAGAAGGCTCTCACCACTTCACGGAAAACGAAGGTTGCTGCTGCTGGTGAATACAAGGGCTTCAATGTACATTCAGCAAGAAGGTCAGGACGTAGAGAGTCAAGTGATGATCAGTTTCAAGATGCAATCAATGAAATCTCTAAGCTTGTGGTTTCTCAAATTGTTAACCTCCCATCAGATGCACAGGATCCTTGATATTGCTAACCTTGTATTTTGTTTCATTCATTCAGCGTAGGCTTGACCACAACAACTTAGTAGTTCAATCCTGTGGTTTGCACATAGTATCCAATAGCTGTTTTTAGCATGTAATTTTGCCCAATTGTGTCATTTACTAAATATTACTCGAGGCCATGAAGCAGTGATGTATGTTGTTGTTCAGGGATCATATAGGTCCACATTCTTTCACATCATGACACTGACCAAATATGTGAAAGGAAAAAGAAGTTCAATCAGACGACGACAATGTCTCATTGTCTTGTATTAAAGATTTGACTTTGTTATTAGAGAAAGAGAAAAGTATGCTGTTGTTACGATCAGTTATGGATAGTTGTCACCTCTAGTTGTTATTAAATCCATGATGATTAAGGTGGTTTGAACTTAAATCTAACGCTGACCTTGCTAACAACTTTAACAGACCAAAGTTAAGATTGAAGGTGATGCAGTAAGCAAGATGTCTACAGCTATATCAATGATTGAGACCCGTGTGAATTCCAGGCAGTGATGAGGTGGTTTGGCCTTTGATTTTTTCTTAAAGCGACGGGGGTCAGTCATTGATCTTTGTTGCTTTTTCTTTCTTAATTTAGTCTTGCTGGTCCACCTCACATGCCATCGGTATCACGTTGGTCCATGAACACTCGATATTGGATCCCATATAGTGTACTTTCCTTTGCGTCTCAAACGTTTATGTTTCTAATTTGAAGATGGTGGGACCCTTTAGCGAGGCCCTTGTTAGTTGTTACCAAGGTTTTAAAACCCGAGCCGGACGTCGAGCCGGAAAACTGAGCGGGTCATGGTTGAAACGGTTGGACCGTTCGGTCGAACCAGTGACATAATAATTTAATGAAAATTAAATATATAAATATTGTTAATACTTAATAACTTAATATAATTAGGATGAAGATATTTTTTTAATCAAGTTCTTTTTTTTTAATCAAGTTCATTTTTTTTTCTGCTGATATTTTTTTTTTTTTGCAGTCTTCAATTTCTGACCGATCCGGCTCGTTCCGGTTCACGGCCCAACTCCGGCTCCCGGGTCAACAACGGCTTAAAAGCGGCCTAAAGCGGGCTGACCAGCAAAACGGCCCAACATAGTCAAACGGGCCGTTTTTCTTACGGGCCGACGGCCCGACCCGGAGGGTCGGGCCGGGTTTCAGAACTTGGTTGTTACTTTCTTTCTTTTTTCCTCCCTCTTTGTGTATTCAATGATTCTTGCCTCGTGGTACCATCATTATCGTTAACATAAGAAAACCTTTTCCAGGGATTTAAAAATAAGATAGTCCATCATTAATTTTGTACTGATAAAAGGAAAGGAGTTGGAAAAGTGAGGGAGTGTAATTATTTCCCGCCAACGCGTTTTGTTTTCATTTTCTGATGCGGAATTTGTTCGGTGACCAATTGGAATATACTCTATAAATTAGTATACAAGGGTTTTATCAAAAACAAGTCATTTTCATTTGCAACACAGTTTGCACATGATCCATAAATAAAATATACTCCCTCCTGTCCTAACTATAGGACCTAGATAGAGACTTCATTTTAGTCCTAAATATAAGACTTAATTACATTTTTAGTCACATTTTTCCCAAATTACACTTCTTCTTCTTCAACTCCTTAATACTATATGTTACACTAATACGAAAAAGGAAATCAACCTCATTGGTTGACGGCTTCATGCGAAACCACATGCATCCGGGTTCGAAACCCCTTGCGACCATAACTACCACTAGTGTTCAATTTCCCTTTTTATATTAGAGTAACCCAGAAACAAACTGCTGCTAGAGTGGTTTGCATCCTTAGTCTTTCATTTTAATTGGTAAATTAAAAAAAAACACGCATTTGACCCTGATTGGAATTGAACATGCAACTCCTAACACATGCAAAAATCTAAACGTGCATTCACTACCACTCCGACAGACGTTAATAATGAAATTGCCTTACTCTGATTAAGGAGGAGTATTATTGGAAAGATATCTAAAATTAAGTCTTCCTTAATCTCCCCAAAAAAAGTCATTTAGGTCCTATATTTAGGACCGGAGGGAGTATTATGGGGCAGACATCTACATTGTTTACTTTCGTGGGCAATGCAATCTGGTACTTGTTCATTCATAGTAGCTCCTGACTGTTGGTTAAGGACTTGAGGCAATCCTTGTGGGCAAATTTCCTGTGCAACTAAAGCGTTGTGCCAACTTTTAATTAGTCTGGATGCAAAACTTTAGAAGCTGGCTTAATCAAACACATTATTGTTACTTTCATAAACAAGAATGGTTCCAACCTTGTCCGATTGGCAGAAGTAGAGGAACAGAAACCAACTACAATTTTGGGCAGGCTTATTTTAAGAAAAATATCCTTGACCATGAAAATAAACTTCCATAAGCTCAAAACCAGCAGTTTTTCAAAGCCGACAAATTAACGTGTCTTTATTTTTTGGCCAAACATATTAACGTGTCTTGACTGCAATGTTAAATTATCATTTCTTTCCTTTTCTTTTCTTCAGTCGTCACGGTTCCCTAATACTAATAATTGACCTCACCCAAATGAAAAGAAGATTTGTCGTATTTTTCTTCTTTCTTCGGGCATCGCGTTGGATTATCACTTTGGAAGACATTTGGAACGTTCACGATAAAGTATTAACGCATAATACTAATTTTATGATTTTTTTATGAATTCAGAATGTATAGTCAATGGAATTTCATGATTTATGAATTCTCACTTTCTATAAAAATGAAGACAAAAAGTTGTCGCTTCTCACTTAACAAATTAAGAACTAATATATCGAGTATAAATTCGGATTATCTCATCTAACTATGAACTGGTCAATTCTCATATTTAAGAGTGAATATGCATACTGAATGTCAACCAAGTTGATACCATATTTGTTCAAAAGTCGTAACATTTATCACGTAATCAATATTGGAAAGCTTTATTAGTATATTGCAATCTGCCATCAAAAAAGTATATTTTGCATTCAACGGCCACAAACGAGAATAATATATATATAGTTGGTCAAGCATGAGAGGTAAAAGTAAAACAAAGGCTTGTGGATAGAAGAAAAAATACGGCCGGATGAATCGGTTTTCTTCTTGCCATTTGCTACGTAACTTAATCAACACAGGAAGCCGTCAGTCTAAGATTCCCTCACATGACCCCCATTACATCATGCATCATTTCTAATCAAATAGATAAATACGTATAAGCACTCACAAAAAAAAGGAAAGAAAGAAACATATAAAACAAACTTAAGAATTAAGAAAAACGCAGAGGAAGAGAATTAAGCAGATAATTTTTATAACAAGAATAAAATCAAGAATAATCCACCACCCCACCAAGAGGCAGAATACTAGAAAATCAAATGCTTATCCATCTTGAATTCAAAAGACATCTACTACTAGTCACATATTCACAGCTCAAAGGACAAAGAATAAATATTTCCATTGACCTGTCAAATTTGCCAAATGCCAATTTCCTTCACCACCTCTCTTCAAACTCATACAACCATATTCCTACCTAAGCCGGCTTTTAAATCTCTCTGACTCTTCCAATGAACCCACATGCATGATCATGAAGCACCATTTCATTTCTTAAGCTCTTAAACATTTCATTGTCACTCTTTCAATCTTGAAACAAACATGGTTTGGTTTTGGGTTTGGGCTACTTCCATCTCTTCCATTTTCTTCACCATTCTTCTCACCCTCATAATCCTTCGATTACTACGCAAAACTTCTTTTGTATACATTCTTCAGAGATGGTGGTATGCCTTTGAAAACCACCTCCATATTCATCAATCCTTCAAAATCCCACTTTACAATGAGCATCACCAAGAAAATCAACTCTACCACAAAACTCTCACCTACCTTAACTCACTCCCTTCCCTAGAAGACTCTGATTTCACTAAACTATTCTCAGGTTCAAAGCCTAACGATATTTTCCTACATCTAGATACTAACCAAACAGTCAGTGACACTTTCCTCGGAGGAAAAGTTTCCTGGAGAAAGGAAAACCCGGAAGGAAATGTCAATTCTGCCCTTGTACTTAAAATCAGGAAGAAAGACAAACGCAGAATATTCCGTCAGTACTTCCAGCACATCCTAACGGTGGCCGATGAAATTGAACAAAACAGAAAGGAAATCAAGCTAAACGTTAACGCCGTTAGTGACGGCAACTCACGGTGGCGATCGATTCCGTTCAGCCACCCTGCGAGCTTCGACACGGTGGTCATGGATTCCGACCTCAAAAACAAGGTGAAATCCGATCTCGAACTATTTCTCAAGTCAAAACAATACTATAACCGCTTAGGCCGCGTTTGGAAACGGAGCTACCTTCTCTACGGCGCGTCCGGCACCGGAAAATCTAGTTTCATCGCAGCGATGGCGAAATTCCTAAACTACGACATCTACGACATTGATATCTCCAAAGTTTCAGACGATTCCGAGCTGAAGATGCTATTACTACAAACAACGAGTAAATCGGTGCTAGTAATCGAAGAACTGGATAGATTCCTTGCGGAGAAATCGAAATCAGTGAGTGTGTCTGGAATTTTGAATTTCATGGACGGAATTATCTCCTTCTGTGGAGAGGGGAGAGTGATGGTGTTTACGGTGAATGAGAAAGAAGAAATCGATCCGGCGATTTTGAGGCCGGGAAGAATTGACGTTCACATACATTTTCCGTTGTGCGATTTCTCGATATTTAAGGCGTTAGCGAGTAATTATTTAGGAGTGAAGGATCATAAGCTGTTTGCTCAGGTGGAGGAGGTTTTTGACGGCGGAGCGAAGATGAGTCCGGCGGAGATCGGAGAGATTATGATATCGAATCGGAGTTCTCCGAACCGGGCGCTGAAGACGGTGATCACGGCGCTGCAGATTAACGGCGGCGATGGGCGGAGGGGACAGAGGTCCGGCGACGGCGGGAATTTGGCGCCGGATGGCGGTGGCGGTCAGGAGAGTGTGCACGTGATGAGAGAGATGAGAAAGTTGTATGGGCTTTTGCGTATTGGAAGTAGGAGAAAAGATGATCATTCTGGGCCTATTGAAAGAGAAGGCCCACGAATCCAATCGTAGATTCTGAAAAAGACAGGTTTTATTGGATTGGGCGTCTGTATTAAAAGGTTAAAGTTTTAGCCAGTTTAGATGTTGTACATTGTTCTTCATGTGCTTCTGAATGATTATACCATTGGGAGAATTTCATATAAGGACCAAAATTTAAAATTAATTAAAAATCAGGACCAAATAAAATTAAAACATCAGTAGAGGACCTTGGGGGCAAACTGAAATTAAATGAGTAAATGCAAAGACCAAAGTACCCTCCCCTTAAACTCTCCTTCTCCTTTTTTGATAGAAAAACTCTCCTTCTCGTTCTCCTGCATCTTTCATCGTTCTCCTCCCTCAGCCTCACTCTCCATTTTGCGTTCTTCACTTCGCACTCTCCCCTCTCACCCGAAATCCTCCCCTTCCAAGCTCTCTCTTCGTCTTCAATGTGCCTCTCCGTCTCCGGCGGTTACTAGAGCGGAGAAGGCGGCGAGTCGAGAAGATTGAAGGACTCCCTTTGAACGCAGGTGACCTTTCTTTTCCCATTCCTACCATTCTCTGCGATTTATGGACGAGAATAAGAGAGAATCCAATTGGGGTTTGGTTGTTTTAGTGATGAAAGTGAGGAAATCTGTTGAAATTATTGAGTGTTCATACTTGTACATTTTTATTCACTGTGACCCACTGTGAATGATGAGAACACGGGAGTACATGTTCTTAATGTAAACATGCTTTCAAGCATCCAATGCATAATGAAAATTCTATTTCATGATTTCAATCATCCAATGCCTCAGAAAAAGGTTTTTGGTGGATGCAATATATGGGATAATATTTGTTCTGAAAAATTAATTCTTTGAATCTTTGGGATTTCTCCCATTCTGAGGCTGACTGATTCTTCTTGGTCAACCTTGCCCAATAGGTGAGTAAAAGTTTCCTCTTTTTATTCTTATAATGAATGTTTTACACTGTTTAGTCTTTCAACTTTGATTTTTTAGTTTGAAATGGATTTAAATGTGTTGAATTGTTGGTTCAGGTCATTGATTTGTAGACCGTTGCCTATAGATATTGGGAGGTTTACATGCATCATTGTAAAGGAAGCTAAGCCAAATGGACTATCTGGGGGTACTATGTACTCGCTTTATACTTATGTAAGACCAACATTTCTATGTTTTTTGATTCAAAAACGGAGAGATGAACCTTTTATTCTCTTGCATCATTCAACCTTAGAAAGAATCATGCAATGGAGTGTATGTAAATATGCCAATTTAACTTTGAAGGGTGTAAACAAATAACCAAGCAGCCCTGTATTTACAAATAGTTCTATATTCTCCTCCCTTACAAGCTGATATTTATGAATTGAAGTGGCTGCTGTTATATTTGCATGTCTTAGCAACCTTTAATACATTGACAAAGAGTAAGAACTTGGCTTAAAACTGAAAAATGCTTGGAAACATCCTTAGGACCGTATTGAGATTTAGAGTTAGTTATGAGGATTGTAGTTGGCTAGAGAGGACTACTAGTATAAGTAGAGTATTAGTGACTGTATTGAGATGACTACTAATTTCGAATACATTTTCCTTCAATTTTTCTGTTGGAGGTGCATCAATGATTTGTTTTGTGAAAAGTAAAAGAAAATGTATTTGATTTCCCCATACACCCTAAGACATTTACGGATCCTTCATTTATGTTAAGACTTAAAAATTCTCTATAATTAACTAACAATGTTTCTAATTAACTCTTCTCTAATGGATAATGACCATGTAACAGTGTGTGTATCATGTTCAATACATATAGATATCTGTGTCAATAACATCACTAACTTGATTTGTTATGTAAAATGAAGTTATTGATCAAGGACTAATAATTGTTATTGCTTTCAATGCCTTGTTTTTTTTATATACATCAATGCCTTGTTTTTTTATGGGTGGGAAAAGCCTTACCTTTAAGGAGTATCCAAATTACAGGAAGGTCAGGGTCGCCAGAATAGGAAACTAGCTGTTGCTTATCACGAGGAAAAATGGGAGGTCTCAGTTCATTGTAGCTCACAATGTAAAAGGCCTCTTGTGAAATTCAGATGATAGTTCCCTTGGAACAGTTACAACTAATCTCATGGGTTCTAAATATCGAGTCTGGGATCAGGTTTATATTTTTGCCAACCAAATTTGGGTTACGTGGTTCAAAGTTTATGTAACATTAATTCCATTTTTTGTTTGCCTGGAAGCAGGGATATAGAGTTGATTTACATGATAAACAGCTCAAGCCACCTCTTGCTGTTGTGATGTAAGTCAATATTTCAATCTTAATAAATTCCCCACTGGAGTGACATTGTCCTTTACCAATTTCAGGACTTAATTATTTCTATTTACAGGTTTATACCTACAGTAGCAACATGTACAGGAAGCTATAGAAG
This sequence comes from Mimosa pudica, assembly GCA_029929735.1. Classification (NCBI taxonomy): domain Eukaryota; kingdom Viridiplantae; phylum Streptophyta; class Magnoliopsida; order Fabales; family Fabaceae; genus Mimosa; species Mimosa pudica. Next base: position 20,240,949 of record JAKELP010000004.1, on the reverse strand, counting down.
TGAAAATATTGTATAGGCTGCTTTCACTAACCACTTGACCTCTTGTTGTGCAAAACATGATGGACATGAGGTAGGATTTGGTGTGGTGGCTTGTGAACCATGACAAGAATGCTGCAAAGAATACAATATAGCAAGAGTTGGAAGAATTCATGGGTGGTAGAAAGACTGAAGAATTGAAAAATGTGTGAATGTATTTGTTTTTTGTGGATAATTGACATCGTTACTATTGAAACGAGTCAAACACTTATGTATTGACTGTTATTATTATGTCAATATATCAGCGCCCGGGTGAATTTTTTTTACTTTCACAACACTTTATGTTTAAATATCTTGTAATTCAATTAGCAATCTGTTGAACGAGTAAAAACTCTTTTAAACAAGTAAAACCCATGTCTAAACAAGTGAAATAGCAATTTCAACAAGTGAAAGGTTCAACGTAATAGACAGAAATATACCAGATTTTCAACAAATAAAAGAGTCATTTGAACTGGACAAAATGATATTTCAACAAGGAATAGGTCATTTGAACAAGTAAGATGGTTAATGACATTCACAAACATGTATCAGATCCTTGAACAAGTAAAATGTCATTTTGAACAACAAAATGTCACTTCTGAACAGGAGAAAGAGACTTTTGAACAAGTGAAATAGCCATGGTGGGAAAAACATGTATCACACCATAAACAAGTGAGAGACCATTTTGAACAACAGAAATCCGCTTCTGAACAGATGAAATGGATATGAACCATTACAGCATTACTTGTTCAAATGGTCATTTCACATGTTCAAACGTGTGTTTCTGTTGTTGAAAAAAGCATTGCACTTGTTCAATGTCTGATGCAAAACATGTCATGACAAATAATTATTACTTGCTCAAATGGTCATTTTACTTGTTCAAACGTGGGTCTCTGTTGTTGAAAAGGGCATTGTACTTGTTTAAGGTTTCATGCAAAACATGTCTATGACAATAACTATTACTTGTTTAAAAGGTCATTTTACTTGTTCAAGCATGGGTTTCTGTTGTTGAAAAGGGCATTGTACTTGCTCATGGTCTGATGCAAAACATGTCCATGGCAATAACTATTACTTGCTCAAAAGTTCATTTTACTTGTTCAAACATGAGTTTATGTTGTTGAAAAGGGCATTGTACTTGTTCAAGGTCTGATGCAAAACATGTCCATCACACTAACCATTACTTGTTCAAATGACCATTTTACCTGTTCAAACATAAGTTTCTGTGTTTAAAAATGACACTTCACTTGTACAAGGTCTGATGCAAAACAATAAAATAAGCTACACACATACATTTAATAACTTTTTACCATTTTATTCATTAAAAATTTCATCTTGATACTTAACACATCGTTCCACAAAGTACCATCCTGAAATTGTTCATTTAGTAACAATTAGATTACATAATCATAACTATCTATCATGCAACTCATTCAAAAATACATATAATGACCACTATAAGTAAAAGATAGTTTAATGACACTTAATTACATAAACAATCATATATAATGAGACTTAATTACATAAACAATCATATATAATGACACTTAATTATAATGACTCTTTACACATCAAATCAAATGAAAGCTTAAAGTTCATTTCAGTCTACATTTTTCTGCCAAATAGCCATTTCATTCTTCTCAAACTTCTTCTCCTAGCAAAGAAGCTTAGCGTATTCCTCAATCATTCTCTGCTCTTTATGCTCCTCCTTCTACTGCTGCTAGGCTTTGTAATTGACTTTCCAATTAATCGGGGGACCTGAAAGAATCCATAAATCACCAGGCCTTAGAACACAATCAACTTCCATCAGCAAATAAACAGTACCCACACATTCACCCCCGACATGAAATATACAATAAATTTACAAAACCAAACACATTCCTCACCGCAAACATCAGAATGCATGTATCAAAACAGAATAACTTAAATGAACAGCTACGAAATTAATTTCATAACCACACATATGTCAGACCCTATACATGTTAATTGGCCCTATCAACAAAGAAAAGCCTTGTCTGAACAACAAAAAACTTCTTTCAACAACACTTAGTAATTGGTCCTAAGGAGCACACCACATCACAGACCAAATGCTCCCATTTGAACAGTTATGAAACTAATTTTATAACAACACATGCCAGAACTCGAACAAGTAATTGACTCTATCAACAACGAAAAGCCTCTAAAGCCTCCTCTAAACTAATAAAAGCTCCTATCAACAACAATGAATAATTGGTCTTAAAAAGCAAGTCATATCAGAGACCAAATGCACACAGATAAACATAAGAAAGATAAACTAAACCAAATACGTAGAGAGAATGATAGATTCCCAAAAATATACCTCACCTAAACTTCAATAATCACTTCTTCAAAAACCGATTAAACTTCCCTGGAATAAAATAAGAAGTGTGTTGGCTTCATTGTTCTTCCTTCTTGTGTGTGCTTCCTGAGGCTAGGAGAATTCGAGCTTCATCAATGATGAATCGGCCTGCCTCGTATGAAGAAGAAAAAATGAGAAATGGGTAGTATGAAAAAGAAGAAGAAGAAGAAGAATGAAGAAGTTGTTTGTGTGTTTGATTATCAAAGATTCATTCTTCTTCCTTCATGGGTCTACCCACGTGAGAAGAAGAAGAAGAAATGAGCAGGTGGGTTTCATGAAGAAGAAGAATGAAGAAGAAGCTTGCTTAGTCGTTGGTTTTTTCCCAAAGCCCTTAGTTTCCATTTAATTTCATTTAAGGACCAAACTTAGGGCCTTTTAGACTTTTCAAACATACATTTTATTTCACCAAAGGACCTAGGTCCTCCACAGAATTTTCAGAATGTTTTGGTCCTTGACAGAAATTAATTCCCAAATTTGGTCCTTAGATGAAATTCTCCCTATACCATTTGATAAAATATGGTGTTTTTGATGCAGTGGATGGAGTTTGAAAAAAAAAAAGTTGTCAAAGTGTGTATCTTTTGGTGAAATATGATGTGGCTTTTAATATTTTTTATGTTTAATCCTTGACAATGGGTGAAGCAAGAAGTTTGCAATTTTGTTGAAGAAGAGATGAAGTTGGGCATGGAAGCGAAATGTTTGGGAAAGCTGATTGCTTTGAATTATACTCAGCAAAAGTATAGGAAACGGTTGGGAAATGGAGAGCAGCACTTCAGAAACTACATGTGCCAATTTGGCACTGCGGGATGGAATGCAGGGCAATTGGAACATGAAATAAATAAGAATGAGGTATTTGTAAAAAAAAAAAAAAAAGAGGTTAAGTGTGAAAATGAACAAGATAACGGTAAAGAGACAATAGGAGGTGCAGCAAAGCTTATGGAGAGTTTAAGATGACCCATAAAACAAAGCTATAAGTAAATTAACTAAACAAGTATTTGGGAGATGCTTATTAGGAGCTGCAACAATTTGATCTGAAGCTTCTGTGCACGAATGACCGTGAGGGAGTAATGGTTCGGACCTAATTATGTTTTAAAAGTAGATTGGAGGTCCATATACTTAAGGCAAAATGCAAGGCATAACAAAATTTTTACTCTAAACATAATATTTATGGATGACCTTGCGTGGAATAGCAATATACTAGCATGATTGAGGAATAGAAACACACTGCAAATTTTTTTAGTCCCAAATATAATAAAGGCACAAACCACTACATTAATTACGTTGTCCCTATTGTCCTTAAAAATTACTTTATCCCTACTTTACCCCTATGATCAATAGATGTCAAAGTTGAAAAAGGTTAGCATGTTATCAATTAAGCCTAAATTTAAGTACTCAATTATCATCCATTGGTTTGTGAAAATTGGTGATTGGTGCTTTATAATAAAGGCCAAATGGAGTAATAGCGTCAAAGATATTCTAAACAAATGTTTTTTAAATTAAGATCTATAAGAAAAACACATTGTATTTACTAATTTAACCTTCATTATATTAAATGCCTGTAGTTGTACCAAAGAAGTTAATATTTTTTTATTTTCTTAATTTTTTTAAAAAATTATCCGTTTAATGGGAGAGATTATTAGTCAAATAATATTAATCTCCCATTGGAGGGAGCATATATAGAAGTTAAGGATTGGAGTATTTATAGAAGTTGAGGATTGGAGAGAGTACTAAGTTATACGTAGTATGTTGATTACTATCATGTCCACACGCATTGTGTCGGGACTCGGGAGTGAAGTCATGGCGCTCCTTCTCTGAGTGTCAGGTTTATTTTATATATTCAAGTATATGCCTATCATGAGAGTGAATCCATTCCAGCTGAACTGCCAAGAACGCAGAGTTGGACAACAAGGCCCCTCAAATTATTTAACGATAGTATTTTCTACGCTACATATGGAAAAGGGAGTATTTGTTTGCAGAATTAGACCAAGTCAAATCTCTCTTGGCGTTGAAGTTTTTATTTAATTAAATGCGCATAAACTAGGGGCCGGCAGCCAACTTCCACAACTTTGACAGATAAAAGATCAAAGATGTGCCTCCAAGTCAATAAATTGAACTTCAAGCAAAAAACAATTGATTGGTGCAGGCGAGAGATCAGCATGAATACAAATGATACTTTAAGTCAATGAGTGAATGTGAATGGTATGAGGAGGGTCAATTATTGTTTCCCTTTGGATTATTTGGAAATCAGTGTCGGCCACGATCAGTTGATCACTTGCTTGAGCTCCACCATCCACACCTTCTTCCTCTTAGCATTAATTAATTGAGACATGATTTTAATTGCCTACCATAGGTAAATTAGCATTAATTAATTGGATCACACTTTCTTCTTCTTCCAGCCACTCACTCTTCCAAATCCAGACTCTATTGCATGTTATTTTCATGAACAATACCAAAGCAAGAGCATGTGATGTGATGCATTTCTTTTGTAAACAAGCGGACCAGATTCAAATTAAACACTCCCCTGCTTTCCTTTGTTCATTAATCCCAACTATATTTGTTGACCAAAAAAAATTAATCCCAACTATTTCCCCATGTGGGCCCACCTATTCTCATTCAGTATTCTATAGGAATCCCCCTAATTTTAAGGTGAATCTGGTGTATATACACTAGCTAATTAGTCTTCTCCACCAATTACACGAGATAAGCCTAACAACATGATTTTCATCCGTCTTAAGAGTTGAATTTCACGCCAAATCTCCCACGATAGTTTGATGTATATTCACCTAATGCATATACTTGTACTTCGCCGCACTTACTGCTGGCGCTTGACAATCTTACAAAAATAGTAACAAGTCTGAATCTAGTGGCCACAGTATAACTAATGTGGTTCAGTTAAAATAGCATCACATTCTTTTCTTTCCCGTTTCGGTTTCGGTCCAAGGCTACAGTTTTTTAATTGGCATTGCTCTGCCCTGCTTGTTGCATTAAACAAATGTTTGGACGTAAATAGGGTAGAGATGGCAGACATTTGTCTAGTTCATAAAAGTAAGCCTCTTTCCATTGGTCAGAAAACTGAGCATCGTGGGGTCGATGAGTTCTCTCTTGCATCTTAAAAACGAACGAATGACTTACCATTGAAGATTGGCGCGTACCTGGCAAAAAAAATATGAAGATTGGTGCGCACGAAGCTAAGCTGGATATCTCTAAAGATTAATTATATAGTCCCTCCGGTTCCTAATGTAAGAGCTAGCTGTAAAAAAAACGCTTATTAAGAAAACATGTGAATGTTAGTTGGGTGTCTGGAGTTAATGCTTCTTTTTCAAAATTACCCATATTTATTATGGTACTTTTAAGAGAGAGAAATACATAAGCATTAATAAATATGAAAGAGAGTTAGGGGTAAAGTAGGAAAAAATGCATTGAATGAGGAGAGAATATGGGGTGAGCTCTTACATTAGGGACCAAAACTATTCAAATTTTGGGCTCTTACGTTAGAGACCGGAGGGAGTACTCTATAAAACTAGTTTGTTTGGTTGCATGAAGTAAAGTGGAGAAATGGAAAGTGAAAGGTGTAAAATGGAAAGTATGGGTAAATTAAGTAATGATGAAAAATAAAGTGTGTAGGGTCCAAAAAAAGGTGGGAGATAGAGAGAGAACTTGTAAGCCACAGGATATATGTATATTACAAAAATACCTCATACTTTCTACACTTTCCAATTCTTTGTGATTTTTTCATGCAACCAAACAAGCCATAAATTTTATAAAAGTTCGCAAAACAAGGGTCAATGATAAATTCTTGTTTAATTCTTGTTTATCACTTTAACTAGAGTGAGATCGAGATTTAAGACAGAGAGGTACACTAAGTGGGGCCCGCCAGTAATGCCACCGACACAAAAGCGTGTCGGGCTTCTCCGCGCAATTGCGAGAGGTGAGAATTGAGAGGCATGGGCTGACTATGGATACGTGATACGCATATTGATCATATGAATCAATACATACGTATGTTAGTATTGAAAAAGAATGAAAAGAAATAGAGTAGTATCTATCCGTTAATTTTGGTTTCTATGATCCCATCTTCATGTGCACCGTCTATCTAGCTGGATCTAAGCTTTTCGTGCTCTGCCTTGTTACTCAAGCATCCTACGTACTTCCGATTCCTCATCGGGATTTGGCTCAACAACACATAATCAGTTGTTATACCACGTACTCAAAATAATACTCCCTCCGATCCCTAATGTAAGAGCTAGCCGTAAAAAAAACGCTTCTTAAGAAAACATGTGAATGTTAGTTGGGTGTCTGGAGTTAATACTTCTTTTCCAAAATTGCCCATATTTATTATGGTACTTTTAAGAGAGAGAAATACATAAGCATTAATAAATATAAAAGAGAGTTAGAGGTAAAGTAGGAAAAAATGGATTAAATGAGGAGAGAATATGGGGTGAACTCTTACATTAGGGACCAAAATCATTCAAATTTTGGGCTCTTACATTAGGGACCGGAGGGAGTAATACCCTCTGGTCCTATTATTTAAGAATTACCTTAATATTTTTTTAGAATTAAGGATATAAAATTAATCGATTTATATTGTCTATAATTATTTTCTCTTTCAAACTAATTTGTTATAATTATAAACTAACACATAGTATAATTACAAATGGTCTTATAAATGATAAAAAGATCACATAACTATTACTCTTCTATAATTTTCCTTTTCTATCATCAAACCAAATCAGCGCAAGAGTCCTTGGAGTTTTCATATGACAACAATAAACAAAATTATACTTTGCCCCCCTAATACTATATACATGGTCTATTTAGGGAGGTAAGTTTCTAAATAAAAGATGTCTTTCTAATTATTTTTAATTTTTACTCAAATTATCCCATTAAATACTCCACAATAATAACAAGTGGGGGGATATGTGATGAATTGGTAAATTGATGTGGCACATTGGTAATGGCATATGAGTTTAACTAACTTGATTAACATATTGAGTTAATCAAATTATATATCTATTTTTCAAAACATTTCATTTCATTAATCTCTCTAAAAAAAGTAGCTCAAATCTTATAGTAATCCTAAGAGTGGAATTCCTTATGGCCATCAAGCTTGGATCAAATGAATGTGGGTGCTGGCTATTATCTTATCACGAGAGTAAAAAAAGATTCCTTATGTGGATAATGCTAAAAGAAATAATGATAATGAATGTGAAAATATCCCTCCGCGAGTTATGGGACAAGAGGAATCACTAGCTAATGGTACACCAGAAATGAAGAACCGACACATGAGTAACGTAAAAATGAGAACATTGGGTCCATTTTTGCTATAATAAATTCCCACCCAGCTTCAACAACTATATAAATCTTCTTTCCATCACAAATCTCATTACACTCACTTACTGGGGACTCTCTCCACTTTGCCTCATTCTCTGAAACCATCATCACAGAGAAAAATGGAGCTTTTTTACTATATTGTGTTTGGCTCATTAGCTGCAGTTGTAGCTGCTATCGAGCTCAGCAAGAACAACAAAGATAAAATCAATACATCTTCAGCTTTCAACTCCTTCAAGAACAATTACCTCCTTGTTTATTCCCTCATGATGGGTACACTCCCTCTCAGATCTGTGCCTAAAATGTACTTACTTTATGACTTATTATGTGTCTGCACCTAATTTGGTCTTGTTGCATTAGATCTAGTCTGCTGTGATTTTTTTGTTCATTGGAACTGAAACTGCACATTTTTTTTAGATTAGTTTTCATTTTGTTGATCTGGGTGTGAATTTATGAGCTTTCCAGAAGCCTGTTTTGCTATGATGAAGCCATTTGTCTAAAACTAATGTGAACTGTCAGTTTATTAATTTGTTTGGTTTGAGAAAATATTAAAGTTTGGTTTTTTATGGCTATAGCTGGAGATTGGCTGCAGGGTCCATATGTGTACTATCTCTATAGTACGTATGGATATGGGAAAGGAGATATTGGCCAACTTTTCATTGCGGGTTTTGGTTCATCTATGCTCTTTGGAACGATTGTGGGATCTCTTGCTGACAAACAGTGAGTTGCTTTTGTTTTATTTTGTGCTCAAGTTTCATGGCAGATGTCACTCATGTCATGCTATTTTGTTATCACCAGGGGGCGAAAGAGGGCTTGTGTTACTTATTGCATAACCTATATCTTGAGTTGCATTACAAAACATTCTCCTCAGTACAAAATCTTGATGGTGGGCCGAATTTTGGGAGGCATTGCCACCTCTCTTCTATTTTCAGCATTTGAGTCATGGCTTGTGGCTGAGCATAACAAGGTACTTTAATAGATTTAACTGCTTATAAGCTAGGTTGTCACCTACAAATGCATGGTTTGAGAAGATATATATTAGTTAGAAATGATGATGACATGCTTATTGTTGAAATTTTTTCCAGAGGGGATTTGAGCAGCAATGGCTCTCAATAACATTCTCAAAGGCTATATTTCTTGGAAATGGCCTTGTTGCTATCTTGGCTGGGCTGTTTGGAAATGTTCTTGTTGACACTTTGTCTCTAGGACCTGTGGCTCCCTTTGATGCTGCCTCATGCTTTCTTGCCATTGGTATGGCCATCATACTATCATCATGGACAGAAAACTATGGGGATCCTTCTGAGAACAAGGATTTGTTCACCCAGTTCAGGGCTGCGGCGGTCGCCATTTCTTCTGGTAGAGTTCAAACTTTATACACTCTCATTTTTGTTAATGGCAAAACACTCTGTTGAAACTATGATTATCTATGTGTGATATTTGCATTTGGACTGGACGTATCATCTCTTGACCCAACTTGGTCTATTAGATATACCACAATCAAACATTATTGAGTAGCTAAATCTGCTCTCTGACCAAAATTTAAATTTAAGGGTCCTGGGATGTTTGAAATATATTCTTTGTCTATCCTTATTTTGTTGTCAATGTTATCATCCTATTTCATTCTGTTGCATTCTGTTGTTCCTTTCATATCTTCATTTTATTTTATTGTTTCTGTTTTTGCATTTCAGATGAAAAAATTGCATTGCTGGGCGCTCTGCAGTCTCTCTTTGAAGGTTCCATGTATACCTTTGTGTTCTTGTGGACTCCTGCTTTGAGCCCAAATGATGAAGAAATTCCCCATGGCTTTATTTTTGCAACATTCATGCTAGCTTCAATGTTGGGAAGCTCAATTGCATCTCGGTTGATGGCCCATACAGCACCCAGAGTAGAGAGCTACATGCAGATTGTTTTTGCCATATCTTCTGCCTCCCTACTACTTCCCATTCTGACCACTGTAAGCTATTGTTTCATGTACCCTTATTTTCTTGTATAATGATCCGAGTTTTTGTGATATGCATTTCATTATGTTATTTTGACTTGGTTAATGTTTATCAGTTCTTGGTAGTTCCTTCCAAAGAGAAAGGTGGAAGCATCTCATTCTCAGGTTGCATTCAGCTTCTTGGCTTCTGTACTTTTGAAGCTTGTGTAGGCATATTTTGGCCTTCCATTATGAAGATGAGATCTCAGTACATTCCAGAGGAGGCCAGGAGCACCATTATGAACTTTTTCCGCATTCCTCTCAACATATTTGTGTGTGTTGTGCTCTACAATGTATGTCACACTATCTACTTTGATAAAACAGTTGTTTTTAAGATTGTATATCGGCCCATGTGGTTACTGATAGCTAGATCAGTATTAGATCCATCTGAGTATATATGTGAGTATTTGACTGATTATTCTGTCTGTGTGTGCAGGTTGATGCATTCCCTATCACTGTTATGTTTGGCATGTGCTCAATTTTCCTTTTCGTGGCTTGTATTCTTCAGAGGCGGTTGATGATGATTGCAGATAAACCAAGTAAAATTCTCCCCCTGTAGCCTTCTTTTTGTTTTTTTGTTTTTTGGTAAAATGGTCTTCATATTTAAGTTTTGGGATTTGACTGCTTGTGTGTGGAACAGAAACAGGAGACTGGGCCTTGAAGGATAAGGATACTGAGTCTGAGCCACTGAACATCTAACTGAAGTTAGTAACAAAGTTGTAGAGCGTATTAGCCATTGGCCACTTCATTTAGCATATTGTACCTTTTAATGTCAGAGACAGTATGACTTAGCGATGGTACACCTTGAAAGAATGGTCATCTCCCCAACAAAAGAAGGGGTAAAATAGAAGGGATTTAAGTGAAGTTGAAGAATTTCACAAGTGTTTTTGGATCATTTGCTGTAGTATATTATATAACTATCTCTACTGGCTGCTGCTTGAGGAGAAATCTCCGTTTTGGTAGTTTGATTGTATTCTTTGGGGGCGGGATTAATAGTGTACATGGCATACTATTACTCTCTTCTTTTCCCCCATTTGTAGCGGAATTGGATTTGCATATCTTCATTTTTCCATGACAAATGTAGTTTATGTTTTGTAAGAATAATGAGTTATACAACCTCTCAAAATAAATGTAGTGTTATGGTAATTTGAAGCAGCATTTCATGTCATATTAATGGTAATTTCAATTTTGATAAGCTCAAATGATGTGCTAGTGATTGTCCTCAAGCTGGTGTAAATAATTTGTTTTGATGTTATTATTTCAACGTAAAGAAAGGGATAATACCCTTTGAGGTTGATCAAGGCTCAAAGAATATGGCAAAACCAATTCCTATCATTTTGAACTTTTCAAGGTAGATAGGTCCCTGATTGGAGGTTGAATTTTTTTTATGCACCTACTTTATTGTTGAACCCCTGTGTGGATTGTTATTTTGGCGAAATCCTTAGGCAGAGGGAAACCTTGTAGTACAGAAACTGAGTATTTGAGGAGAGACAATAAATTCCATGAAAACAGAGCACATCAATTTTTTTATTATATCCAGTCATATTCTTATGAAATCTTTACACTGCATGGAATAAGGTAAAGAATCGATGAGTATAAATTAACAGCTAAACTAGTGTCATTGTGCCAAACCATTTACAAAGTGTCGGCATGCATGCAAATAGAAGTCTGGCAATAAATCTAGCCAATAGACATTTTATTTCTGACGAGCAGGTTAAACCACGTCTTGATACAAATTGAGAAATTGATAAAGAATACATAAATGAGATACAATACAAATAAATACATAAATTTACAGAGTTACAAGGTCACATAAGAAATTAATCACAATTAGGTTTAAAAAAAAATCATCAAATGCACATTGAAGTCACTAATGACCAGAGTTCAAAGTAATTTGATGATTACTTCAAATCTAATCCTAATTAATTCCCTCATTTATGACTTGTGATTTTCCCAATATTTTAGACATTTAACTTAAATTGAGATTTCGTGTTGATCATGTTAGTGTGCCACACGTCTCCGTTTTGCCCCTACAGAGGCAACTTCCAAATCCCCAATGAAGAAGAGAATTTGGTCCAAAATTCCTAAACTAGAACCAGTTTTTTCCGTGAATTCCCTCTCCAAACCATTGCTTCCGAGCAGGCTTCTTTCTTCATCCACGTCTCTCCTTGAACCCAGACATCTCAGTATCTCACCTTGGTGAATAACATAGTAGTAACGCCCTTCTCTTACAATCTTCAAACCTCTGTTAAGTGAACAATGAAATCACACGCTCACGTAAGAGGTAAGACCCCCCTCAACCATTGTTATACCACACATTGAATTCTACTTCGTTATATTAATTAGAGTTAGTAACATACTTACAGTCCAACTCGATAAGAGCGATCTTGTGCCGCAAAAACATCTTTCCATGATTTGGAACTATCAGGAGCATTAAGAATTGCACGGGTTTCTCCCCACCTCTCCTTAAAAAGGTTAAACCACAAATCATCATCGGAAGCCAGCAGCTTCCATTTCCTGCACACTGTACAGCCAAGTGTCAAAATTTATGACGCCAATGAAACTCTGAATCCTTAAAACTTCAAACTGAATGGAAATCTCCAAATGGCTTTTATTGCTAAATATATCCACATAGTTGGATCTATCAGTTTCCTGAATAAAAATGCTTGATCTAAACGGAAATGTTGCATTGAGATCAATCTTCATAGGGTCAACGGTCCATGCTTACAAGAAATATCCTTCATTCCATTCCATCCAATTTGTTTTATCAATTTAGCGGTCAAAATTCAGAATCAGCCAAAAACAGAACAGAAAAATGACAACTTTACATATTTATCCAAAAAAAATTGCCAACTTTACAGATCTTGGCGCCCCATTGAGTATACAACAGGCATAAATCAGAATAGGAAATCCGGATGACATAATTGAGGACTACACCCAACTTAGATCCGATGATGATATGTAGAATAAACAGAGTGATAAATATACTATTTCAGATTAACAGTTCCAGAAAAAGCACATGATTGGGTGAAAAGTTTACATAAGCCCACTAACTAACCTTGATGAGCAACGGCAAGATGTTGGTAGTCCAAGAGGCAAAATATTTTGTAACATATTTCCACGGGTAAACTCTCCATTCCAAAAACAGTTACTTGATGAAACTGAAATCTTCTTTCTAGTTACTAATTCTCACTTGCATAAGGAGTAAGGAGTTTCTATGTAGGAATCAGACAAGTTAAGAGAAATCACGTTACAAGCAAAGATATGCTGCCACGTGTCTAGCGTAGATGAGATCCCCACGGGGTAGGAGGTTACCGCTTACTCGCTCCAATTTTTGTGCTAGTTAACTTACCGCCAACTTGGAGAGTGAGAACTTGGGAAAGATTGAAGGAAATTTTGAATTTTTCAATCGGAAATTTTGGAAATTTTTATGTATGTATGAATAACTGACGAGAATGTATTTTTCAGTTTTCATTCCATAATTTTGATGTCTAAACTGTGATGTATGTTTCACTTTTTTTTTTTAATCTTCTAATCTAAACTTAACAAAAAATAATTCCTACCTACTTAAAAAGTACTTCCTCCGTCCTAATGTACAAGATTCATTCAACTCACTTAAAAAGGTATTTAAAATTAGTTCAATGTAATAATGTGTTAAAGTTTACCCTCTTTTCCAAAAAAAAAATGAAAGAAAATGTAAAATGTATAAAAAATTGTATATGAATGGACAAGAGAAAGTAATGATAAAAATAATTATATGAAAGAAAATGTATAAAATAATTAATACATGGATAAAATGGGCTGAAAGTGTAACTAATAAGACAATTTCAGAGAGGACCTTAAAAAAAGGAACAACCTCATTAAAAGAATTAGACTCTATAAATAGGGAAAGAGGAGCATATTATTGCTATTGACCTATTGTTATAACCCAAAAATCAAAAGTAAAATTAATTTAATGCTTAAAATACAAATTAAATCGTTTAAAATATTTTGAGTAAAAAGAAGTTATGAAACTGGGGGTGGCGGGGTGTCTGACAAAGACTTATTCACCCTTAGCCAATTGTCTGCGGTTAGATCCTTGACATTGGGTATGAAAAAACATTAAATCTCTCGCGCCAATTGTCCCACCTTTTCACGTGCATATAAATCAGCAGAGAATTAATCTGTTACTTGTTGAGTGTTTGGGGTGGGGGGAGTATGTGATCTTTTATATAAAAGAATCTTTTATAAAAATGAAAAAGTTAAGAACTCATGGTATCCACTATCAACGCTCCCACTTCTTGTCCATTTTTCCAAATCGATCTAGAGAAGGAGAGATTATCACTTTTGAGCTTTTATGTAAGGAATTTATCTTTCAAAAAAAAAAACTCAACATTTTGCCCTGTGTAGTCATCTATATTAGGAAGCAAAATTATGCTAAAGTGAAAGCAAAGCAGCTAACATATCAAAACATGTCACACAATAAATTAACATAAATAGATTATGGATTCATACCGTTATCTCACCTTCAGCCTCAAAAGGCAGTCGGCCATATCTCACTTGCCAGTGAATTTTTTTTCTGAGTAGCTTGTAAAGGGCCTTAGTCATCTATGTTAGCAGAAAACTTTAGCACTTTGCCTTCATCACTGGCACTACCAGTAGTCCCCACATGAGCAGGAGCCATTGCGGAAGTGGTGGAATCTATTTTTGTCTCTCAAAATAATATCTCTCTTCACTACCAGTGACACATACTTGATTGCTGAATGGCAGTCACCACAAATCCTAATATTCTTCATGATACGTATAGTGGATTCAGGATGAGTATTCAGAAGCGCAAATGCCAGAGCTAGCTTCTCACTATGGTACTGTAACTTAGCTTCCTTCTCCTGTTGGTCAACAAACAGAAGCACATGACTTGTGTCTGGAACATAGCCAATCTTCTTAATTTTCTGACTTAACTCTTCCCACATTTTATGGATATTTTCTTTCTGAGGATGGGCATCATCATCAGCCACAAATACATGGACAGCATTCCCAATCTCAACCCAACTACAAGCTGGTTCCTTCTTTACCCCGCTCTCTCTCATTGCCTTTCTGATTCGTGCTGCGTCAACCCACCTACCAGCAGAGGCATACATATTAGAGAGCAAAATGTGAGGCCCTGAATCAGAAGGATCAAGCTCAAAGATTCTTTCAGCGGCATAAGCACCCATTTCCAAGTTCTTGTGCATTTTAGAAGCACCAAGCAAAGCTCCCCAGATAGCTGCAGAGGGTTCGATTGGCATATCCTCTTCTATGAATCTCTTAGCTTCATCAAGAAAACCAGCTCGACCAAGAAGATCAACCATTGTCACATAATGTGAGACTTTTGGCTGCACTTTATACTTGTTCATCAGCTTGAAATAATATTTACCATCCTCCAAAAGTCCCGCTCGGCTACAAGCAGTAAGAACACAGAGGAATGATATACCATTGGGTTCAAATCCCACCCGTATCATTTCTTCAAACTCCTGCACAGCCTCCTTAGCAAGCCCATGTTGGGCATATCCAATGAGCATTGAATTCCAAGAAACCAAATCAACCCTCAACAGTCTAGCAAACACCTTTTCAGCATCCACAATACTGCCTGCTTTTGCATACATGTGAAGAAGAGTGTTCCCTACAAAGCCAACAAGCTTTCTTCCCGATTTCATCATATGTGCATGAAGCCATTTACCTTGTTCCAAAGATCCCAAAGCAGAACAAGAGCAAAAGAGAGAGGAATAAGTAAATTCAGTTGGTTTAAACCCTTCCCTTTGCATATCGCGAAAAAGCGACAAAGCTTCCTCTCCTTCATCTTTCCTTGCATGAGCAGCTATCAAAGCATTCCAAGAAACCTCATTCCTGTTCTCTAGCTTATCAAAAATTCGCCGCGCTTCACCCAAGTAGCCACATCTAGCATACATATCAACAAGTGAACTCCCCACATACACATTACCATAACAACCGTGCTTGACACAACATGCATGAATTTGCCTCCCATCCCTATAATTTCCCAAAAAAGCAGACGACTTCACGAGGCTTGACAATGTGAACTCATTCGGTTTCAACCCACCGCGGAGCATCTGAGGGAACAACATAAGTGCATCATCAGCACGTTCATTTTGAGCATACCCAGTGATCAAAGAAGTCCAAGTGACCATATCCTTGGAAGCCATTTCATCAAACACCTTGCGGGCATCTTCCAAATTCTTACACCTTGCATACATGTAAATAACAGAATTCAGAATAACAACAACATCCCTAAACTTGGAACCAAGAATGTGGGAATGCACTAGCCTCCCTAGTTCAAGCTTCCCCAATTGTGTACATCTCTTGAGCAATTTATTATACAGAGTCCTGTCAGCTTCAATTGAACCACTGTCTATAAGATCAAGAACATAAAGACCTGATTTTGATTTTAAACTAGGACAAAGAAGGTTATTATCGTCAACAATATATAAGTTTCTGCTTTTCCCGTGCTCTAGAACATCAGAATGTAGACAAGTTTGTGGAGTTTCTTGCTGAAGTAAATTACTTGAATGCCATTTAACAAGTTTCACTGCAATGATGAGAAAAAAAATGAACTTGAAAGGTTAAAGTAGAGATATGGGAAATAAAAATGAAACGTTTTAGGAGAAGTGGGGAGCTCACGGGAGTAAGGGAGAAAAGTTGTGAAATTGATGGAGGAATTGAGCAGTGAAGACAGAGTTTTACAACGAATCATCACTACTTCTGATCTGAGTTTTTGTCACCCTTAAGACAAGTATTTGTGTTTCTTGTTGTTGGTCCTTTTCAATGTGAGAAACTTGAGATGAGCTTTGGCGCCAACTCCCCAGCTAAGGTGATTCCAGTCTTGTGACATTGTCATTCTTTCTCCCTTCGCGCCAAGCATGTGGCATATCCTTTGATTTTAAAAAGGGAAAATAATTTGTAGGGAAAATTAATTTGTAGGCTCCGGACTTAATAGTGGACAAGTCTCATAAACTCCACATATTAAAAATATCAGATTGCCCCTCCCTGTGACAAAGTCATGGGCAGGGAATAACGAGGTCATGCGCACGTATAACAAGATCATGAACAACTTTAATAAGGTCATGACTCATCCTGTGACAAGTTAATGGGCAAGCATTGACGAGGTCGTGAGCAGGAATGACAAGGTCATGCACGCGTATAACAAGTTCATGGCAGGGAAGAAGGGGCAATCTGGTCTTTTTGTATTTGAAGTATATTAAAGTAAGGTCCCTAGGGACCCTACTTTGATATGTGAAGTTTATGAGATTTTTCTACTATTAAGTCCCTTGTGAGGAACCACAAATTAATTTTCCCATTTAAAAATAGTTGAAATTTTAAATGTACAATAAAAAAGGAAAATCTAAATAAAATGACAATTGATTGATCACTTATGATTGAGTATTTAGAATTGATGTTGTTTCACCAAGGGCCTTGTAGCCCAGTGGTATGATATCTCCCCTTTAGGTGGGAGGTTGCGGGTTCGATCCCACATGTAACCTCAAGCCGTTAGTGCTTGCCCCTTTGAATAAAAAAAGAATTGATGTTGTTTCTCTAAAACTATATTAAATACTTCAATAATGTAAATAACTACTCATAGAGCGCGAAAAACTACTCTTATGGCGTGTTTAACTACTTCTGTTTTATAGATTTTTAGAAGTGGCTTGTTTCTCTTGCACTACTAACTACTTCAGTAACACAGATGACTACTCAGAAAGAGCGAATGACCACACTCATGACTTTATTGACTACTTCTGTTTTTCAACATAGAATGAGACTTATTTCCCTTAAACTACATTAACTACTTTAATAATGTAAGTAATTGTTTGTGAAGCAAGAATAATTGGCGTGTTTATCCCAAATAAGGAACATTCTCTAATTTGTTACCACTTTTTTCCTTTTGATATTTAACTACCTTCTTTATCTCAAAATATCACCATTTAAGTAGTGGCTTAGTGATATTAACTAGTTAAGTAAAAATATTATTTTGTCATTTCCACAATTTTAATTAGCTATGAAACATTTTAATGTGAAACTACCTCATAAAATTTATGGAAAAAATATGAAATAAAATAATAGGTTTCATTAACGAGGCTAATTTTCCATGGAATCTTGTTTCAATTTTATTTTTATTTCAATTTATTCTTAACTTTAAGACCCTGTTTCAATTCTATATTTCTGGCAAAATATGATCATTCAATAGATTAGATCCAGTAAAATTCATGTATCAATCCTTTTCACAAGCCTCTGGCTCCCTTGCTTCTAGACCAAATCAACCTAGACTTCATATCAAGACTAAAGAATATATGAAAAGCTTCTAAGTTCTCTATCATAAAAATATCCAAACAAACAGTCAAACTGATCTTTCAAGTTTTGCTTCTAAGGCAATAAAACGGAAACTATACAAAGTTCAAGCAGCTTAATGAATCTTGGAGTGATCAATGAACAGGGCAACCTTCAGCAACAACGCCTTTGGCAGTAGGGCAAGCAGCCAAGGGACAGCCTTCCAGATTATTTCCCCACCAGGTAAGGCCAATGCCCTTAGACCCCAAAGTAAGAAACAGTAAGATAGTCATGAAGGCTGTTCCAGCATCAAGGCCACCAGACATAACATAATTGTAACGTTTCCACCAATCTTGTCTGTATCTGAAAGCCACAAACCCAGATAGAAATCCCACAAATACCCAACTTGTGAAGTTTACTGCCGTTGCAGGAGGCATCATTGACGTGGCACCCAACAACACGGGCATGTGGATATGGCTTATCCATTTTTGACTTGGGAATAACTTGTGAGCAATCCACACAAGACATGGAGCTACAGCACCACCTAGAAAGAACCAATTTACACCACCATATTCTCCTAGGTCTCCAAAGATCCTGCGAGGACCAACCAGACCCCAAATCACAGATGCATCAAAGAACACACGGTCCATAGGACATGTCCAAGGGCTATCTTCAATGCTGGAGTCACAAATGTTAGGTATGGATGCCATCATCCACCATGCAGTAAATGTGTACACCACAACTGCTATGATTGTTCCAAGTACCTGCAAATAATGCAAAGTTTAGGTTCTAGCTAACGCTAGAAAAGAAGAACTTTTATGCATGCTCAGCAGAAATATAACTAACCTGGGCCATAAACATTGCTCTGGGTGGAATCTTCATATAATGACCAAGTTTGAAGTCTGCTAAAAAGGTTAGTGCTTGAGCCATGCTAATGTAGCCATACACCTTGAACAACATGTTGGCCACTGGCCGCTCTGGATACATGTAACCAATGATGTACTCCGTTATGATGTTTAAACCTGGTTGCTGTTTTCATGAATAAGGTAGGATTTAGAAGAGTTTTACTCAAGACAAGATGTGAAAAGTGAATCCAGAATCTCGTGGATAGTATACTGATACCTGATTTGTGGTGGCATTAATAATACCAATGGGAAGAGTGAAAAAGATGGCAATCGCGCAGGCAAGTAATACACCCCACCACGGCAGTTGGAGTGATTCAATGTAGTGCTCACAAACAAAGATAATGAGAGCTATGTTCAATACTAAGATGATAAGAAACCAGATGGTAGGCACTGATTTGTACTTCTTCATAAGTTTTGTGTGTATATCCATTTTTCTATTGCCCGAGAGGGCCCTCATACTTTTCCATATATCACTGCATGAAGCAATTAAAAAGTTAGGCTTACGTGATAGGGATTTGATTTTGGTAGGGTGTTTCGTCAACTCATGAATTTCAAGAGATAGAGTTGCATATTCACTTTTTGTGCTCAATTCAAATCTCTTTCTTTATACAAAGGAAATGCCTTTCTTTCTATTTTGAACTAACATATTGAAATATCATTTCATGACTAATGAAAATTGAAAAGTATTTATGGATCAAAAAAATGAAAAGTATTTCAGTCTTTGTTAAGAGCACAACTTGTCACGGTCAAAATAAATTAATGCAGTAAAATCCACGGTAGAGATGAACAACTAAAGTTGAAAGGATTAAATAGCTGGCATGTTTGAGTTCAGTCATATGCTTCAACAATGAATTATTGGAGAGTAGCATAAAATTTAAATAGATATTAACAATAAGAGTGCAGGCTTGAAGTGGCGGTTACCTTCCATTGAAGAGGAAAACATGCATAAGAGTGGCAGAAAGTGTCGCAAATCCAAGACCATATGTCATTGCAAAGAAGGTACTAAGGTTAAGAGACCCTTGCGTCCCATAAGCAACTCGATCAAGTTCGAAATCAGAATTAACGATGGATGCGATATCATATCTTGAACCGTTGCCAGTAAAAAGCTTGCTAGAGTATATTGGAAAGGTCTTGGCTTTGTAGACGTCTAGAAAGTAACATAGAGGAGTCATAACATACATAACTAGAATGAATCCAATAAGAACATTAGCTGTAGCAAACCATGGGCTAGCCAAAGGACTTCCAAGATAAGCAGAAATAGTGGACCAATCCAAGCCAATTGAACCAACTCCAAGGCCATCCAAGCCAGAACCGATTTGTTGAACAAGGATAGAGTTGGGGGCAAGCCAACACACCCAAGAGAATGAAGTCAACATGGCGAAAAAGTAGCCAGGAAGAACATAGTAGGCAAAGCCAGAGATCATAACAAGCAGGAAAAATTGAGTTCGTGTTGTACTTCCTTTTGGTCTCCTTCCCTTCTCATGCAGTGCACTGCATCGTTCAACATGAGTTAGTATTAATAAGGATAACAGCCTCACAAAAATTACCAAAGCAAATTTCAGTCACATCCAACGACTAAAATATAGTTTTTGTACCCCAAAATATTCATGTATTCAGTATTTGAAGCTAATGATTAAAGCATGCATGCATCGTCAATAAATAAAAATATACACTTCTCCCCTACCTGAACAAAGAGACCTGAACCAGATTAGAGGGCCACCACATTTCTCCAGGCTCAACCAGAAACTTTCTAAATATTCCTGCCCAGCCAAATCCTAGAACCTGTGATTGATGAACAAGGAAAGGAGAAATATATCAAGGCAATGAATAATTATTTGTCCAGTATGAGTTGTAAACAGATGTTGGCAGCTTTATCTTACAAGATAAGGTGAAAATAAAAGTGAAACCATTGATTCTCAAAAACTACTGTTTTATTGAGAAACAAGCAATAGGAACTACAAATGACAGAAGAGAACCTGAGTGGTGATCATAACGAGGAAGGACGGCAATAAGGAGAGGCTCCTTTTATAGTAAAGCTTGACAGCAGTCAAAACATGAGTAGCATAGACAGTTCCAGCACCAGAGTTGGCAAATATGGTTATGAGAACATGTTCTTTAATGTTGAAAGGGCCAGGATTAAGTGAGAACTGACAGCAAGTGTCCTTGAAGAATACGCGTGTAGGCAACGTCCTTGCCATGAGATGGCCCAAGGGAACAACAGCAATCTGAGCAGAAATGGAAGTGACAAACATAGGCTGTGTTCTGTACCAAAAGAATTGGTTCACAAAAGACAGAATCACACATGATGCAATGCCCAGAACCCACATTCTGAATGTGATAGGAGGCATGGTGGGATCATCAGTTTTTGGCACTGTGAGATCCACTTGTTGAATTGGACACACTTCATTTACTTCCTCTATGTCTAAGGCACCCCTTTGTTTTCCCTCTATATCATGTTCAAGTTCTGTAGACATGGCTGCAGAGTTGCTGAATGTATGCTCTGTTAATGGCAGCATGGTTAAGTAGGATCATTGGATGTAAAAGTGATAAGCTTTAATTTGCCACGGGCCATTCAGACAAGAATACAAGCAAAACTGGAAGAGTAGAAGGGATACACCACCACTTGCAGTTTACTTTTCTAGTCCAAACAGCAAAGTGTAATTATGAAACTAGTAGTTGGTGAAAAAAAATTTATGAAACTAGTACATATAAATAAAAGAACTGTGAGAAATAAAGTAGTACTACTCAATTGTTAATTAATTTTAAATAATTGTCTTTAAAACAAAGAAGGAATAAATTATCATTAGACTTGAGGTTTGAACTTTCTCCTATAAAATATATACTACATTCTCTAGTCTTAGATACTTTCACATTTTTTTGGAGAGATTATAAAAACAAAATAAGTTAGTTAATTTCGATATATTTAATATTTTTAAGATTACTTATTACTACCTCCGGTCCTAAGTGTAATACTTAATTGACTTTTTTTGGAGAGATTAAGGTTGCAAAATAGGTTATTAAATCATGACATATTTGATATCTTTTTAGATTATCCATTTACTTATAGGTAAAATAAACTAGTGTAAGAGAAAAAATTAGGTAAATCAATTTATAATTAACTTATTTTGCTTTTTTTTAAGATTTTCAAAAAATCAACTAGGTCTTATATTTAGGACCGGAGGGAGTACTTTATAAGTTAAATAAACTAGTTTAATGTTAAGTAAATCAATTTATAAGTGACTTATTTTATTTTCTTAATTGAATTAAGGGACTAGAGGAATTATAAATTATAAATTATTTGTTGGGAAGTACTAGTATCCTTTTATCAATAATTTTAGATAGAGTAACAACTAGAGGCATTATTTATGGCAACTGGCAAGGGAAAGCCTGCAAAAAGTACGAGGTTTTATTATCATGGGAGGCCATGGGGAGGATCCCGTGAGTATGATGTACTCATAAAATAAAGAGGATCGGTGCGAAATCAAATCGTTCAATTTGATAAATAATTTTCTTGCCAAAGAAATTTGATGAATAATTATTGACATCCCGTGCATAAATGGAATGCAATAATTGAAAAACATATAATCGTAAAAAAGTTAAACATTACTGTTTGTACATTTAAGCACAAAGTTGTTTTCCATGTATCCAAAAATGTTAAGCAACAAACTCTTGAGTGCAACAAAAAGACATGAAGAGTAAACTTTCTAACTTTACTACACAATTACCCGATGAAATTTCATTTCACGTCTCATAACTTATGTTATATTGTTACTATCATTATTGTTAGATCATTGTAATAAAAAAAATCATCGTTAGATCATGAATGAACGTATATTTTAATTGTCAACACTCAACAATATATATTTACAAATTGCGGCTTTAAGCGAATATCCAAATACTCTCTCCTCAAAAGAAAATATATGTATGAAATTCGATTCTCTCCCTTGTTAATAAATGAGTATAGTAAAAAATGGAACTTATCTGCCCACAGTTGAAGAGAAAAAAAAGTCGACAAATTATCTGAAAATTTTTTGCATGACATAAAAAAGAAATAAATGGGAAAATGGGGCTGATAACATTTGATGACGCCACTATGAATGAAGTTTAAAAACCACAAATGTACACATGTACACACACACACACAATAGGAGAGAGTAAGGGATGAATGAATAATGTAAGATCATGGTTAGGATAAAATATATATCATCAATCAGTAAACTATTTTAATTTCTTGATTGTACATGTGAACATGGAAGCGAATATTAGTAAGAAATAGACAACTAATATAAAAAGAAGGAGAAGGAGAAGAAGGATGGGGAACCTGGACTCGAATATGATGTTTTGTGTAAAGGTAGTGGGAAGAATCACACCATGAAGTGAATAACTGGAAATATGACGACTTAAACTCAGTGAAGTGTATGATGATGAGCTGTTAAATGTAGGCGACAAGTGATCGAGGAAGGTGATAAGATAGCGAGGAAGGGGCAAAAACCAATATTAAAAAATGATATAATTTTGTTTTTTAGTTGAAAAAGTGATATTGTATAGCTTATACAACAATAATTTGGTCGAAGGACTAATTTTGTAAAAAGAAAAGTAAGGAGAAAATGGGGGGTGTATGACATTTTCCTCGTGATGCATCATGAGAAAAAACAGGGAGGAAGGAAATGTGGGGAGGAATGGGGGATGGGTCCTTTGCTGCATTTTCTTTCCAAAACTTACCTATTCAAGTGGGTAGGTTTGGGGAGAGAAAATTGCTTGCTATTATTAACTATCATCCTACCTAATTCTCATTAACACTAGCTTGCGTTATTTGTTTTCTTTTTTTTTTATAACAAAATCTTAAGAAGGGGTTTGGGTTTAACCTAATGCAAGGGCAGAGCACCTAACTCATGATCCACTGGGGCTTGTCCATGTGAGCTCTAGAGCATGACCAGCAAGCTTTTTCTGTCTGTCCACACAGGTAGGTTACTCCCAGTTTCATTTAGTTACAGAAATGGTTTATTTGTTTTCTATCTTCAACATAGATTTAATTATTTTTTTAAAACGAAAAATGAAACAGACTCTATCAACTCAAGATAAATCAAACCTATAATTATTTTATTTTTCTTTATTATTAATGATGTTGTACAATTACTTTTTTTAACTGATGATGTTGTACAATTACAAGTTATTTAATTTTTAAGTATAAATAATTTCAAAAATAATCCACCTTTTTATTTTTACATTAATCTTTTAATAAAATTATTTGATCATCTTAATATATACCCAATATAATTTAATATTATTTTTATAACATTCATATCATAATTTTGAATATGATTTTTTATTACAATTATCTCCTCTCAATTTCCCCTCACTCATTTAAGTAAGGAGAGCAATGACATTTTCTTCCCTCTATTTTTTGTCATTTTCTCCGCCTCGTGCTTTTCCTCTAATCCAAGTAGATTAGTAGACCCTTTTATTAGATAAAAAAAGTAGACCCTTCTAAGCCCATTTTTTGAACAAAAAAAAGGCTTATAATTCATAAGCCTTAAAACCTCAATAATGGCCACTTTAAAATAAGAAAAGTTCACAGAATTTTTTCTTTAGCGTCTTATCATAATTTTCATTCCTCACTATAGTGCCAAAACCTTGATAATTAAAAAAAATCATGTTATTCATTTTAAAAAAAAAATGTAATTGCGTGTTTATTGGCTATGTTTGGTTTTGAGGGGAGGGATAGGGATTACAGGTTTTAGAATTTGTTTTTTTGTGTGGAATAATTACAGGCTGATGGGTCAAACGCTTCCCTAAAACCCTATTTCAATAGACGATGATAAGATCCTTATCTATAATAGATATGCTAATTTTCAATCCTAGCTAGCTACTTGCTGTTGTGATAATGCCTTCCACTGTGTCACGTTCTAAACTTATCTATAAACGATAGATCTCCAATATCCTTAAAGGCAGATTAGCAGGGCATGCCAAAAAAATGTTGCAACTTTTCTCTACCAAATAATTGTAGAAAAATGTGCAACCTAATATAAGATTAGTTCTTATTCAAAAGCACCCGTAGGGAGAGACTGTGTATTACAAAGAAAATTGAAAGTTTTACACTTCTGAAGTTGTTGAAGAAATGATTCACCTAATTAATTGAATATCTCACAGATCCGATTCCACTGCTTCTCGTACACAGACACGTCACACTTCGATACCAAATAATAAAAGCAATGATCACCCTCCACATATTCCAAAAGTTGTTAGTATTTAGTTTTTGTTAGTATTTAGTTTTTGGGATTTTAATTCTATCATCGTCTCATCACCTTCTCATCACCACAAATACACACAAATAAATAAGCACATGGTGTGCCCCACTAGAAGAGAGGTTATGGAACTCACCATGTGCTTATATTTTTGTGTGTATTTGTAATGATGAGAAGGTGATGAGTGACATGGGTAATGAGCATGGAATCACAACCCTTTTATTTTATTTATTGACTATTTTTATTCATTGACTATTTTTATTGAAATAACTACTCAAATTTAGGTAAAAAAAAGACTCATAACCTTAAACAATAAATTTAAATTCAAAACTCCCAAAGACAATAATAGGCAGGAATGATAATATATACTCCATAATATATAAGTAAACCAGTATCTACGAAACATCAACCAAAGGGTACGTAATATCTCCGAAAGAAAAGCATGCAAGAAAAAGAAACAATAATAAAGGTCTAACATATGAGACAAACTAAGAAGGGCATCAGTAAACTGGGCAGCCATCAACAACAACGCCCTTGGCAGTAGGACAAGCGGCCAAAGGACAACCTTCGACATTGTTTCCCCACCAGTCAACGCCAATGCGCTTTGACTGCAGAGTAAGAAACAATAAGATCGTCATAAAAGCAGTGCCAGCATCCAAGCCCCCAGAGAGCACATAGTTGCATCGTCCCCACCAATCTGGCTTGTACCTGTACAGAACAAACCCAAACAGAAACGCCACAACTAGCCAGCTCGTGAAGTTCACGGCGGTTGCCGGCGGCATAATTGCCGTGGCACCCAACATCACCGGCATGTGAATAAGCGCTATCCATTTCTGCTTTGGGAATATCTTGGAAGCTATCCACACCAAAAGGGGTGCTATGGCCCCACCAGCAAAGAACCAATTCACATTCCCATATTCACCAAGGTCTCCGAATATCCTACGTGGTCCAACCAGACCCCAAATAACAGACGCGTCAAAGAACACTCTGTCCATTGGGCATGTCCAAGGGCTGTCATGTGGTAACTTTGATGTGTCACACAGGTTAGGGATTGTCCCCATCAACCACCATGCAGTAAATGTGTACACAAACACTGATAATACTGTTCCTATCACCTGCAATTAATAATTTTGTAGGCCATATGTTAAGAAACACTTTATCATTATTTTTGTATGGTTTCATCTTTCATGTCATCATTATTATTATCATCATCATCATCATCATCAAAGTCTTATCTCAACTAAGTGGGGTCGGCTACATGGATCACACGGCGCGATTGTGCAAATGCGTGTTTCCATGCTCAATAGATTCGACATACTTTTACGTTGGCTGTCGAAGACTAACACAACCCTACTCCTTTATCCGGGCTTGGGACCGGCTATAATTATAGGCGTAATATTCCAAATGTCACCGACTTTTTTACTTGTAATTATTTTTTCATCTTTTATGTGGTATTGAATTTTGGAGATGCAGGGGAAGCAGAACTGACCTGGGCTGCGAACATTGCTCTAGGGGGAATCTTCATGTAGTGACCAAGTTTGAAGTCTGCTAGAAATGTTAGTGCTTGAGTCATGCTGATGTAGCCATACACCTTGAAGCACATGTTAGCCACGGGGCGCTCTGGGTACATGTACCCAATGACATACTCCGTTATAATGTTCAAACCTGGTTGCTGATTAGTGCAAAGAGATTCACTTTATTAAATGACTCATTTAGTATTATTAAGCTTATTTCGAATAGACACACTCATATATATACCTGGTTTGTTGTGGCCGTAATTATGCCAATTGGGAGGGTGAAGAAAACGGCAATTCCACAGGCTAGTAGTACACCCCACCAAGGCAATTGAAGCGACTCATTGTAGTGCAAGACAGAGAACATTATTAGAACAAGGTTGGATACTAAGATGGCGAGAAACCACCACGTGGGCACTGCTTTGTACTTCTTCATGAGTCTTGTGTGAATATCCATTTTGTTAGTCCCCGCGAATGCTTTTGCTGTTTGCTTCATGATATCCCTTCATTGTCAAGTTAGTGCAAATCATACATTAGTTTCAATCCCAAAATGAACTACAAATCAAAACTTCATTAAAACCGACCATCAATGATAGTACATACTCCCTTCGGTCCTAAATATAAGTCATGGTTGACTTTTTTTGGAGATGTTAAGGTTACAAAATATGTTATTAAATCATGACATATTTGATAAATTTTTAATTAAATTAGTTAAATTAATTTATAATTGACTTATTTTGTTTTTTTAGGATTTTCCAAAAAAAATCAACTGTGACTTATGTTTAAGACCGGAGGGACTATATTATTATAACATACCATCCATGGAAGAGTATAACATGCGTAAGAGTAGCAGAGAGAGTGGCAAATCCCATGCCATAAGTCATTGCAAAGAAGGTGCTGAGGTGGACTGGACCAAAAGTGGAATAAGCTTGCCGATCAAGGCGAAAATTGGCATCAACAATGGTAGAGATGTCATATTCGGAGCCATTTCTGGTGTAGAGTTGATTAGAGAATATGGGGAAGGTTTTAGCACCATAGACATTGAGCCAGTAGCACAAGGGTGTCATGAGATACATAACTAAAACGAAGCCAACAGCAACATTAGCTGTAGCAAACCAAGGGCTCACAAGTGGGCTGCCTAGGTAGGAAGAAACGGTGGGCCAATCTATCCCAAAAGAGCCAATTCCAATACCCTCTAAACCAGAACCTATTTGTTGGACGAGGACTGACTTGGGGGCAAGCCAACACACCCAAGAGAAAGAGGTCAACATAACGAAAAGATAGCCTGGAAAAATATAGTAAGCGAAAGCAGCGACCATGGCAATGAGGAAAAACTGAGTTCGAGTTGTACTGCCTTTTTGTCTTTTTCCTTTCTCATGTAGAGCCCTGCATTGTTTTTGCAAGTACATTATTATATGTCAGAATCCTTAGTTTAATTGGCAAAAAAAAAAATCAGCTTGGTTGCCATTTATATGTATGTTTATATATAAATATGATAGGATGATAAGAAACCTGAATAATGAGACTTGAACAAGGTTAGATGGCCACCACATTTCCGCTGGCTCCACTAAAAATTTCCTGAACAGTCCTGCCCAGCCAAACCCTAGTACCTATAACAGACAGTCATTCTTTATGAGAAAGTGAAGGCAACTGGTTATTAAATATGATAGAGCTGAAATAAAAGAAAGGAACGAAAGCCGGTGAAAGATTATCAACTAGTTCCACCATTAACTCCAGTAAAAGTTGCTATATACTTTTTTTTTGGTCTGAAGTAAAAGTTGCTATATACAGTGTATAGTAGTCAGTCATTTATAAATTAATTTATATAAATTTTGTACAATTAATTTGTTTAACTTATAAACTAAGAATTATTACTTCTGGTTTTAATAAGAGTTAGTTGACTTTTTTTTCGGGAGATTAATAGAGCAAATTAGATTCCTAAATATTAATATATATGCTATATGTAATTATATTATATGATATTTAAAAATAAATAACTTGGTTTTGAAAGACAAATATGAATAATTTAAAGTGGTATATTTTTTATCCTTAATTTTTTTAAGAAAATGTAAATAACTCTTATAACTTAAAGGGTATATTACATGTGTTATAACTAATTTATTTTTCTTCCTTAATTTTTTATAGAAATTAATTAGAACATATATTAAAGAATAAAGGCTGTATAAACACACAAACATAAACCCAAATCTCAAAATCAAGAATAAAGGCTGTATAAGATAGTAATTGTATGTCAAAAGCGTGTAATGGGTTATTTTTTAATGGGTTGATAGTAAAAATTTCCACCTAAAATTTCGGGTTTAATTCATGGGTTTGTTAGCCTTCAGCGGATATATAGTACTTTTTCTTAGGAATGGTTGGTACGAGATTTGGAGGAAGAGGAGCCGGGGAAGTTGATATTTTAAAAAATATAAGATGTAAAATAAAGGAAAAACTTATATCATGTTACTTTCTCCAGGTTCTCAAGTTCTTTCAATATAGGCCATTAGATTGAAGGGATGATTGTTATAAAAGGACACATGTCACTCCCATATTAAAAGAACTTGAGAACCTGGAGAAAAGAACATGACGTAAGTAAGGTCCTAGAATAAAATAGTAGTAAATATTAATTTATAAGTTTAATATCACTTCTCAAATTTTTAAAAATTTAAATCACAAAAATTTCCCCCTCCTTTCCTACGGCAGACCCTCAAAGAAAAATTAGGGTTTAACCCTTTCTAAATATAATCCATCAAGACTGACAATCGATAATTTCATGTGTAAATGCATTGAATACTACCAAATTTAAAAGGCAAACTGAACACCAAGAGCGATTTGACATGCTATTTTTGTTGGGTATAAACATATAACAAAGTATTTCATCAACTCAACCAAATTCAAAAATCAAAATAGAGACCTAAAAACTAAAATTAGATCGTCACCTCAAGAGTTTCACAATACATAATAGTTAGTATAGTAATGGTGTGTACCTGAGTGGTGAGCATGACAAGAAAGGCTGGAAGAAAACCAAGAGGCCTTTTATAAATAAGCTTGACGGCACTTAAGATGTGTGTAGCATAGACACTACCAGCACCACAATTAGCAAATATGGTGATAAGCACATGCTCCTTTATATTGAAAGGGCCTGGATTCAACGAGAACTCAAATCGTGTTCCCTCGAACACCTTACGTTTTGGCAAAACCTTTGCCATTAGATGGCCGATCGGGACGACAGCTATCTGAACACAAACTGAACTCACACTCAAAGGCTGCCTTCTGTACCAAAAGAACTGATTCACAAACGACAACAACACACATGAAATGACCCCAAGTACCCACATCCTAAAGGTCATAATAGGCATGGTTGGATCATCTGTTTTGGGCACAGTCAGTTCAACTTGTTTTATGGGACACTCGTCGGCTAACTCCTCCACCGTCTTTTCCTTAAGGCCATCCTCCACAGATTTCACAGTATCCACCGTCCCCATGGCTAGAGATGAGATGAATGACGTGACTCACGGCTGACTATGGTTGGGGTTATTATGCTATTTTTTTTATACAGAGGGTTACTATGCTATTGCTTGTGTATATATAGGGTATTAATTTGTGAGCACTTAATTCTCGGATTCCGTTACGATTTCTTTTTTCTTTTTTTTTATCAGAAACGATTTCATTTTTTACGGGATATTTTTGGCTGCATTATTATTTTCTGAATTTTTTTTGTGGTTTAAAAATGTATTGGCATTTGAAAATTTACCACGCCGTTAAGATATAATTTAAATTATTAAATTAATCAAAATTTATTTTTTGAAGTATTTTATTTTGACGGTAGAAAATGTGAAATCGTTATGGTCTCTTATGGCTAACCACACTTCTGATAAAAAAAAATGGCTAACCACACACATATATACAAATGGTATATCATAACAATTTTACATTTGTATCTTGATAATTGATACAGATGAAGTATATCATAAAAATTTGTATCAAGATACAAATGTAAAACTATTATGGATGTACTATTTATATTTAAGTGCCAACTGGCAAGGCTATCAATTTGGATATGAATTGTGGATCCAAAATTCTATTTTCGGAATTGTGAATTGAATGGTATCTTGGATAGTATGATTCATGATCACTTACTTTTTTTTATCTAGATATAATTGTAATTTTCCCCATCATCAACTAGTCATTTTCAAATTTTAATTCTGATAAAAAAAATTCAAATTTTAATTAGTATTAGTTATATTTTTATATAATTAGTTGTTAATATATGTTATTAAATGAAATATGAATGTAATCAAGAAAAAATTAAATGAAATATGAAAAGGTCAGCCAACAAACTACGTTTTAAATTTCAAAATAAAGTTTTTATTAAAAAATTCTATTAATTAAAATATTTATCACGAATTGTACATATAGAGAAGATTTCCCAAATATGTTGAAATCAATACATTTGAATTTTTCTTGATAAAAAAAAATACATTTGAATTTTCAAAAAAAAAAAAAAAAGTCCGTGTTAACTGTAGAGTTGCGGTATTATCAATTTTTTGTTGAAGAGGATACCCTGGGCATATGTTCTTGTCATAGCTCTGCACCATGTCATTTTGTTTGAAGATGATTATAATTTTGCCCTTTTGTTCGAAGATGATTGTGATTTAGGGTTTCAAACCTATCGTTTAATCTTTTATTTTTTTTATCTGATTTCCTCCCCATTTTTGTTTTTTTGTTTTATTAATTGATACTTTATATTTTTCTTTTATTAATTGATTAGTTATATTTTTCTTTCATAAAAAAATTTTGAGCCTCCATGTCATTAAAAAATTATAGCTGGTGATTATTTGTTTGCTACGTGTACAAATAATTGGTCAACTTTCCACAAATAATATGTCAACTTTCCAGTTAGATTAAAATTTAACGGTAAACATGTTAAATTTGACGGCATTAGTAAATTTGCACCTACTCAAATTGTTGGTTGATACATTTGCACCTTTAATTAGTTAATTGTACTGAGTGCACTTACGCTAAAAGTCCATTGATAAAATTGCACCTTAACTCTTCTTTTATTTTAAGTGCATAAATTCAGTCGGATAAAAGGCGGTTTGAATTGAAATCGTCAACACTCACAGCAAGAACCGATACATTAAGTGCCAAAAGGGCTAACTAGTCTCATTTATAAATCAATATTATTTCTAGTAAATCCGCCAGGAAACTTTCCTCCAATGCAAAAATAAACGCATTGTTCAGCCCGGTGAAACATAAAATTAATGAAGCTCACATTCTAAAAAAACTGTCCTGTGTACGAGCATATATCCCAAACATCTCATTATCCTTTAGCCAAATATTACTACTGCAAGCAAACATCTAAGATAATTCTCTCAGATTTCAGAGCATCTCCCAGTGAGCAGTATGTGCAAATATCATATAGAAAGATAACTCAAAGCTATATATTCTCCCAATACACAATTGAGTTGAGTTGAGTTGAGTTCAGTTGAATGAGCTGCCCTGACACCTGAAATTTGACCAAAATATCCGTGGTTGCCACAAATGGACATGTCACCCACACAGCAACTTCATGTGTTATCTACTACGAAGCAGAACCAAATCAACTAAAGAGGTCGATCCTAGATCCCTCTACATTCTCCAAATCCCACCTTGTTATGACCCATCCAAGCACATTACTTGTATAGAACCGACAAAATCACCAGCATACCCTGTTTTAAGGACCAATGACTTCACAATCTGAACCACTCTAAACCCAAATGCTACGAGTCTCAATTCATAAAGTATTCTGCAAGGACGATCAAGGTGACAGCAGGAGCAGAAGCTACTTCAAACTGGATGCTAACGCCAACTGAATTCGTCACTTAAAAAATATTACGTGCTAAAATGGCTAATAATCACTCTTCAACACTTCTACCATTCAGTTAGCCATCAGAAAATGACATACTTAACAACAAGTATACTTAAATCTTCAGTGGACTAAAAAAACCAAGGGGTTTAGCAAGCATAAGATTCACCACCAGGCATTATCATGGCAACTATTCAAAGTGCTCTGGCAAAAACAAAAACTATCCTCAATGATAGTAAAGTCACAGTCCCCCCTGTTTGTGGGAATAAATCAGTGGCTGCTGTAACGCTGCAAGATCCATAAACACAAACAACCTAATATTCCCAAGAATAACTGTAAAAACTCAGAAAAAAGATAGATAATAAAAGCAAATACTCCAGTAGTTTGCAAACTGAATTCAACTAGACTCACTCTACTTTTGCCTTATCATTCAATCCATAATGGCTGGGCTAGAAGTGAAAAGCGTGCACATATTTTGCTTGCAGGGAATTGTAAGAATGCTTATCAAAATTCTCCCCAAAAACGCTCTCTTATCAAAAACATTGACTTCCTATGCATGGAAATTAGACATTTCGCTGTTTTTCCTGATTTGATTCCAATATTGACTTTTATAAATGCAAAAAGAAGTATAGGTAGGAGTTTCATTGTTATTTGCAGGAGCATCGGTTTTCTATATAATACATCATGTAAGCAATATATTTAGCCGCAATATAATTGTCTTTTTAACTATACAAACGATTAATAGACATTATATGATATTCTAGAAGACTCACAAGTAAAAGAATGAAAAGTGTGCATTTAATTAATACCCCATAAGCTAGAGCAGTAAAATCCACCTTCAATAACGAGAAAATATACTGAACACAGACAATCTGAGATAATTTATTCTTAATGAATGAGATAGTTTCCTCACAAATGTACACTAAGTATAGGAAAGGCGCAAGATTCAGCTTGTCTTAACGATTACGGCTGCAATTCTCGGGCTAAAAGAGGGGTCTCTAACATCTGATGGGTGAGTCCTACAACGCTTCATGATTCAGAACGATACCAGAACGATCGTCATTAATAGAAGTCCATGGAACAAAACGATAAAATTAATCAGCTGCTGACGAATTGTTCAACGCTTGCCACGATGCCCGCCACCTGACCTTGCACCAGGATAGCGAGCGAATTGAACCCTTAAATTAACCGAGTTGCGGTCAAGCTCATCAAATTTGTAACCTGCAAAATTAAGGCTCACTGTTTTACGCTGATCAACTAGTCACGTCAATGGCGAATTACCGGTGTCAGAAGACAGAATGCATAAGGCGTGTGTTATCTTACCTCAGTTTTAAGACATATTAATCCTGAAATACACATGAAATTGTTTAAACCCAATATCTAACATATGCCAAAATGCGAGTTCCTCACTCATTCCTAAAGGGGCTAAAAACTGACCCAATAATGGAGGCAGAAGAATAACACCTTAAATAGTTCTCAATAGTTGGACTTTATCCGCCTTTAGAGACAATGGGCATGCAAATTTCAGCAAAAGTGCATCCTTAAGCATCAGCAGGACAAGTCCTTGTAACCAAAAACAATAATTTAGGGGGTATTATCCTTACTTCTAATCGATTAGTCGTTTGGATACGTAGAATCAGATCTGGCTTCTAAACTAACAGTATCTTTGGTTCTATTTCATCCAACTGTATATTTTCCCTTTTCGTAATCCATACAAAATAAACATTTGTTTAACTAAGCCACGAAGGAGAATGCCTCCATGATTTTGGAAATATCCGCCTGGACGATATTGATGTCTGAACGCGATGGCACATATAGATAACCCAAGAAATCAACGGAAGTTTATGTTGGCACCCAGAGATCGTAAACGAATAACATTCATGACATAAGCCATTAAACAACCTTTCAAGCTTCAGTCACGTCTTCATCTCAGTCAAACCAACTCCTAACAGCCAAATTAAGTGAACAACAAAATGTAGAAGAAAGCCTATCGCACAAGGAAAAATAACCCATAGCTTACTGCTGCAAAATAGCTCCAATCTCAACAAGGCACCTTAGTGTAATTCCTCTACTCATTTGCTATAGCAAGAAGCAATCACATCCAAGGCCCAATTCAACCCCATTAAAATATCAATGGTTTGTCTTTATTACCGTAAAACCAAATGTACAAACATCATTCCAACCAATCTCATACTCTTGGCAATCAAAAGAGGAACAGGTGTATAAAGAAGTTTCATATAGAAAGAATTCCTTTGCCCACTTATGTTGGTGATATTCCACCACAAGAAAACTACAGATGAATGCTACTTCCTTACAAGCAGCATAATAAGTAAGGAAAAATGCAACATAATACATGCTCATTGCCTTCATTTCTAGAATAATAGAAAAACAGATCTTACCCTGCAGGGCCTCCATAGCAGTCGCTGCATGGGCTGGACTCGCAAAATCAACAAAACAAAGTACCAGTGGATCGCCCCCAGGCTGCATGTGCCCATTCAAAAGTCAATCAAACGCAACAGATATATTTTTTTTTCTATGTAAAAAATTAAACTTACCTGTCTTGATTCCTTACTAACAAGTCTAACTTCTTTGTAGCCAACAAAAGGACGAAAGATGTCTGTACATAAAAGTTAAGAAACCAGAAAGAGTTTTACACCATCATTTTAGCATTAGTTGTCACACATATTTCTTTACAAATGATTATATATCCTGTATTAGACCATATAGGCAACGCCTCCGAAATAAGAATTGAACATGAGATTAATCCAAGTAATGTGAAGTTGGCAGTATGTGAATGTACAATTAAAAAGCTTCAACATATTTTATAAAAAAAAATCTTCAACATATGAGGAATCAAATAAAAGGATTAAAAAGCTTCAACATACGAGGAATCAAATAAAAGGATACGAGCTACTTCCCGTCTTGTGCAGTTGGAAGGTAAGCCCTCCACATACAGTGTATTGGTAGCATCAGGTGGAAGCAGACGCTCAGCCCTTCCACTACTTAGTCCCAGGGGTTTCTCTTTTGCAGTTGTG
Organism: Mimosa pudica; assembly: GCA_029929735.1. NCBI lineage: Eukaryota > Viridiplantae > Streptophyta > Magnoliopsida > Fabales > Fabaceae > Mimosa > Mimosa pudica. The sequence goes on along the minus strand of JAKELP010000004.1, from coordinate 20,205,418 downwards.
ATTGGGTTTGGGTCTACTCCCCTAATACTATGGGAATATGAATCATCAACAGAATGATTGGAAACTGCCCCACCAAAGGTTCTGGCAGACTGCCCGGCACCATAAGAGGAAACTTGCTGAAACATGTACACAATGTAAGGCATAAAACTGTAGGTCCCTTTGGCATATCAGATTTCTCCTAAGACTAACATGCTTGAGAAAGTTGTATTAATGTATTCTTGTGATTATTACACAACTGTAGAACAGGACAAAAACATTGTTCAAGAATTTCGGTGAGAAAATTTTGTTCATTTATTTTCTCCTAACTTGTCCGCACCTTCCTATTAGCCATTCAGAGCTCAGCTCTTCTTTGATAAGGATTGTTGTTTTTTATACAATGATTAAAAGATAAAAGCTGAAGTTATCAAAATTGAATAGATTCCTACTCCTTCGGTAAGAATTAGCACATCCTATTAATGTTCTAAGTGCCAACAAAAGAAGTTATCAAGACATCTATTCTTAACCATGCAGGAATGGTCAATAATAGGGACAAGCAATACCGCACTATGAAGGTAACGCTCATATGATGCTTCAAGTGATTCTGTATCTCTAATTACTTGTAGCCCGCCTCTATCATCATCCCGAGAAAGGTAATTGGCCAGGTCATGGACACCAGAGACATCTTCAGAGTTAAGAAACATTTTTAATTAACAATCAGACATAGACCAGAACAAGAGAGAAAACAATCATTTACATTGCAACTGCGATGGCATAAGAAAAAATTCATTTACTGACGCATAAAACAAAAATAACAATAATATAATGTAAATTTCAAACATTGGTTGAAGATTATGAGTCTCTGGAAGAAAGCATTTTAAAACAGACTTAGAACTTTCTAAAATAGTATGGACCCATTTTTATGAGGATATGATAAAGATCAAGGACCCCATAACTGGGCTTATCTATGATATGTGTTTCATTCATTTGCTCTTTCAACCAAAGGGTCTGTAAGCCAAAGGCTTTTAAAATAGTTTGTCATGAATGTATACTTAACAAGGGAATGGATGAAAAACAGAGCCCAGCATAATTTACTTGCCAGCCTTCATAAATGGCCAATTCTACATCAATTATAATCAAGTTATATCAATTTTTTTTAAAAAAAGGTACAATCTTGTTGATGTGAATAGGCAAATAAACAAGTCTACCACGTAACACTACAAATTTCTCATCTTTAGGCTTAAGCATTCGTCAACTTTATGTACTTTTACATATTATTGAGCTAGCAAAGGTTCAGACTATAAATCAAGAAATCAAAATAAACAGAACTAGACTTATAAAAGGGTCAACTCAATTCTATTCACAACTTGTCAGCCTTAATAGTTCCCAAGCAAACAAGAATAACTAAGGCACAACCAAGTATAACAGCTGAAAAAAATGGGATTTTTGTTTAGGGATTCTCAATACTAAAGTTTAAACCAAACAGTGATCGCCCTCAAGTGAAATTCTCAATTGGATCTCAAACAAGTTATTCTTTTTCAACTTTCCCATATGTCTCCTTACGTATGTGATCAACAAAATTATCGAATTCAGAGAATAATCGAAATTCAAGAATTGAATTAAAATAATGCAGAAATCGTAAAAACCCTAAATTCAAAATTGGGGGAAGCAAATACATACCATAGTCGGTACGAGAGCGCTTGCCGGCGATCAAAGGCATCTGCCGTGAGTCGGTGTATCTCCAATATGCGTCAGACATGGCGATGATGACGTCACCGTCAGAAATGTAGCTACGGAGAAGAAGAAAGATAATGCGTTATGGCGTGTTTGGACCTTCGGTTAGGAAATAGCTTATAGGATTAGGGACATAAAGAAAAGGTTGTGAAAAATACTCATCATTAAAGATTATCTTTGGCTTAAAGCAAACATATGCTATATCATATTTTTTGTTCTCACAGAAAAAGGAATAGTCAGTCAGTTGCACATTGGTTTTTTTATTTTAAAATTTGTAGTTATAAACTCTCAATTTTTTAATACAAGTTACTACTTTTAAAACTTTCAATAGCAAATGTCTCACTTCTTTGTGTAACATAAATTAAATTTCATTAACATAGGTTGAGTCTAAAAAAAGATTTTATGTCACTAGGAGACTGGGTTATAAGGTCCTCGGTGCAGGATAGGCCTTTAGAAACATAATCCAATGAGTAATTAATTAATGAGTAGAATAAGTATTTTTTATATAAAAAAGATAGTTGTTATTTTCTATATTTATGTAGATATGGGTATCATTAAAAATAAGTATTCGTTCCTATTTATAAGTCCTTTGATAAAAATAGTGTTCATTATTTTAAATTTCACTTTCTATTATTAATGTGAGCTACCCAATTTTAACCTCGTTAAAGAATATGAGTCATGAAGATGAGTCATGAGAGAGAAGGTTAATAAGTGTAAAAATCGAGTGTTTAGACTTCTATTTTTAACATTCATTTTCACATTAGGGTAAACTTGAAAGGATTGGTCAATTTTGTGCATATGCATAACCAGCATTTTATTTTCTTTGTGTGAGAGTTAGTTAGACAGCACTAAATTGTAAGTAGAAAAGAGTTCTTTTTTGGGAAAAACTTACATCAAGTTCATTTCTCCAGGTTCTCAAATTCTTTTAATATAGGAGTGACACGTGTGTCCTTTTGTAACAATCATCCATTTAATCTAACGACCAGTAATTAGAGAAATGGAGTACCTGGATGGAGGAGTTTGACCTAAGTAAGGTCCTTCTTTTTTTTCAAGAAAAAAAGGAAAATTAAATAAGATCAAGTTGTAATAAATCATACTTTTTTGCCAAGGAGTTGTAAATCATACAGATAGTTTTTTTTCAATTGAAAATCACATAGATAGTTGGATACGCGGAAATAGCTTATTAGACTTTTAGTAGTTACATACTATAGATAGCGATGAAGTGATGATCACACGACATTCACAGTGGAAGAAATATGGAAATTAGAAACCAATAATTATATAAAAGATCTAGATCTTATAGTAATTGATGACTCCTCATATTTAGTGGTTTTTAGGAAATATTTTATTATATTTTGGGAGTCATTAATTATATAAATAAGTGATTTTGTTGTGAATTGGAAAGAAAGTAATTTGAAGATTATATGAGTCATTCTTTTGGAAAATTTGAAATTTAATTGAAATAGGAAACTTAATATATTAAAAGAAATATTTTGATGAGAAGTTTCCTATTAATGAGATTATGTGATTGAGTCATTGTAATTATTTCCTATTTCTTTCTCTTCATGAATGCAGATTTTAAAAAAAGGAAATAAAGAGAAAGGGGCATACAAGAAAAGGAAAGAAAAGAAACTTAACATGCAAGGCAAAGCCAATATGGTGTTGGGCTATCTTATTATAAAGATACACATGCAATTGAGGAGAAGAGGAGGCTTGATCATAATTCTTCCTATTTCCTAAAGCCTAGAGGAGAGGCTGGTTACAATTCTTCCAATTTACTAAAGCCAAAACACACACTCGAAGGGATTCACGCCGAAGAGGAGAAAGGAAAAGCAAGAAGGCTGCAGCAGTTTTGGGAGATTAGTGAATTAAAACTCACACACGCAAGGACTTGCGCACAAGAAGACGAAAGAAGAAGCTTGAGACGTTTTGACTTTTAGTGCACACCCAAGGATCTACTGAAGCCTCGTTGAAGATGGTAGCTATTGTCAAATCTTGTGTTTCTTGGTCAATATGATTTCATATTTAATTCTAATGTTTGTTGGGATTGATTTGAACTTCATGTGTGGCTAGTTTTCTTTTACATCCTAGAGTACTATGAACTTATTTGTAACTTAAGTATTTTATTTCCCACTATTTAGTCATGGTTAATTTGATTTAGTTTATTTAATCTTGCTATTACTGATTAACTTGTTTAGTGCTTGATCACCATTAGACATGTTTAGGAAATTTAGAATTGGACTCGGAAGAGGGAATTTTAAATAGACCATGAGATTAAATAGTGTAGGATTGGATTTTTAATCTGATTTGCGACTAGGATAGGAATATACCTAGAAGCCCTACATAGTCACATTAGAGCGGTACCGAGATAAATTAGCCTAGTAAATTAGTGCAAGACATTGTGTAATTAAGCTAGGCAAGGATGTAAGTGGACCGGAAGGCATTTATAGACACTAGTACTCTGATTAGCTAGTTGAATTAATTCATAATTAATTTAGTGGGAATAAAATCTAAGAAGTAGATAAGGGATTAGTGGCTCTATTCTTTTGACTCGTGAATTTCTTCTATGTGAATATTTGTTTTATTTTATTTTCTTAGCTATTAGGTAATTAAAATCAAATTTTCTTGTTTACTCAACTTGAATGAAAATAGGAGATCTAATGCCTAGTTATTAATTGTTTGAGTCTCTGTGGGATCGACCTTGATTTACCACTTTACTAAAATACGATCCGTACACTTGCGGATATTTTTATCAAAATTTTGGTAGCATCAAGTTTTTGGCGCCGTTGCCGGGGACTCAAGGCAATTAGTAATTAGAATTAGAAATTCTTAAGTAGTTTTAGTTTGAGTTTTTTTTTTCTTTTGAAAAAATAGAACGATGGATTGTTCAGAGCTTAATTATTATAAATGGTATCGATGTTATCACTGTGGAAATAATCATGTACCAGGAAATTGTCCATTTTTGCCTACCATAAATTATATAGGAGATGATTTCACTAGGCAACAAACTTATGTTGATGATTTTTCTAGGCCTAGTTGGAATTTTGAGCGGATGAGTGTTGGAACCCACATGTTGATCCTTACTCACATGCAATAAACACACCCTTCATATCTTATTCACATGTTCAAGGAAACAATTTTGAGGATGGTGAAATCTCTCATAGAGAAGAAAGATTTGACATATTAGAAAGATTAGCCGATATGTGTTTGAAATGGCAAGAGAAATGTTTCAAAAGGTTAGACTCAATTGAGACTAAGTTTGAATCAAGAGTACAAAATCTTGTAGCACAGATGAGTCAAATGTGCAGAGAACTTGAAGAAGTGAAACAAAATCCCTCCTTAAATCATAGTTCCCCTTTGTTATCTAATGAGATTGAATATGAGGAAGTTGAGGATAGGGATGAACAGGAAGTTAAAGAAGATTTAGAGATTGTCATAGAGCCTGAAACTTGTTTAGAAGAAATTGATGGGTGTTTAATTGATCTTCAAAGTGTGAATTTAACTGCTTGTGATTCTGATATACATGTTGATGTGAGTGTTCCTATAGCTGCTTTGGATGATTCTCCTATTAATGTTGTGACTCTTACTGATGAGAGTCAAATTGATTTTATTGGATGCTCATTATTCTTAGAAAGACATATATCTAACTCTTTGTATGAGCATATTCTAATTCCTTTGAAATCAGTGATTGTTTGTTCTTTGAAATTGTCTATGATTGAAAAGGCACAAGTAATTAGTTTGATTGATTACTTATACTGTTTGAAAAGGAATGAAGATGAGGTGATTATGGTTTTTGATACTTATGACTAGGATTTGTTTGGAAAGTCTGGCTGAAGACTTTAAACTTAGCGCTTCTTGGGAGGCAACCCAAGGTTTTGGTATTTGATGCTTTGTTTTTTTTGAGTTTGTAGGATTTTTTTTCTTTTGACCTCAAAGAATGCTTCAACTTGATCTTGATGGACTAGGAGCTAAGAGTGGAAATCGAGAAGAGGAAGGGGAGTATTCTTCTAACCTTTTCTTGATATTATTTGACTGAGAATTATTTTGGTAATGAGTGATGGTGCTTATTGATATGTGCTTGTGTGATGATTAGTCTTGACTGTGTGCCTCTTGAGTATTTTGCTTGGTTGATATGAAAGTTGAAATATTTGTCATCTTTACACTTGCTATGGATATTTTTGTAATTCCACTACTTGTGTTACATGTTCACATTGGGGACAATGTGACATTTAAGTGTGGGGGTATGAGGGTATCATTGTTCTCTAAAGATTATCCTCAAGCTTTCATTTTGTAAAATTTTCTAAAAAAAATCTTTTTGCCAATTTTGGGATTAATTTGGACTTGAAATAATTGGATTTGATTAGACTTTGATCTCATCTTCTTTGAATGTAAGTGAAAAGGTAAGCTATTTGATTTAGATAAATTACTCTAGTATGTCAAAAAAAAAACCTGTGAGGAATTTGAGCCTTAATTTTATTCTTTCATGAGTGAGTACATTTATTGTAGTTTCCCCTCTAGAACTTGTCTTGAATCTCTTTTGACGCTCGAGTCTCTTGCATGCACAAAAATGATTAAGGCCTTCGTTTCATAGCCAGTTTAGCCAAATAGCCATCCTTTTTACATTATTTCCATTGCTTAACCCTTTGAGCCTGATTCTCTTTTAAAAAGAAAGATTGCATATTTTAGCCTTTGAATTCTTTTGATGCAATTTTTCATCTCTTATCTATTTCTTCCATTTACGCTTTGAAAAGTGTTATACTATATTCATATGGAAAAGGGTGAAGGAATTAGAAAAGGAAAAGGGGAAATATAAGTGTTAAAGAAAGGAGAAAAAAAATAATAAAAAAAATAAAAAAAAGAAAGAAAAGTGAAGGTGAAAAAGGAAAAGAAAAAAAATCACACAAAGTGTGAAAAAAAAAGAAAGAAAAGAAGAAAAAAAGAAAGAAGAAAATGAAAATCGAAAAAATTGAAGAATTGTGGAGTTCAAAAGAGTCAACCCTTATGTGCTTGTTAAGTTATGAGATTCCTTCATTCTTTACTATAATTGAAATGGTTTAGCACTTTTCAAATATACCTCCATCTCATTTTCATTTCATTATCCTACCTTTTTCATTATAACTCTTAAAAGTCCTTTTGATTTGTGTGTGCATTGAGATATAAGAGTGGATATCGAGATGATAAACAAGCCTATGGTAGCTGGATTACATAGATGGAATTGAGTGAAACACAACCCCTAAATACTTTGAGAGTAGAGCGTAAACACTTGACCGGTGAGGGACATGCTTTTGTGATTTATCTCTATCAAATTGATTGCCTTATTGCTTGTATTTGGGGATGGTGAGAGAGATTTCTAAGAGGATTTAATTGTTGAGAGTTTGAATTGATTTCAACTTTGTGATGATAAAACCTTGATTTCATTTTTTTTGTCCTAATGTGTTAACGATTTGAAATCTTGAGGACAAGATTTAATGCAAGTGTGGGGGTGTGATGACTCCTCATATTTAGTGGTTTTTAGGAAATATTTTATTGTATTTTGGGAGTCATTAATTATATAAATAAGTGATTTTGTTGTGAATTGGAAAGAAAGTAATTTGAAGATTATATGAGTCATTCTTTTGGAAAATTTGAAATTTAATTGAAATAGGAAACTTAATATATTAAAAGAAATATTTTGATGAGAAGTTTCCTATTAATGAGATTATGTGATTGAGTCATTGTAATTATTTCCTATTTCTTTCTCTTCATGAATGCAGATTTTAAAAAAAGGAAATAAAGAGAAAGGGGCATACAAGAAAAGGAAAGAAAAGAAACTTAACATGCAAGGCAAAGCCAATATGGTGTTGGGCTATCTTATTATAAATATACACATACAATTGAGGAGAAGAGGAGGCTTGATCATAATTCTTCCTATTTCCTAAAGCCTAGAGGAGAGGCTGGTTACAATTCTTCCAATTTACTAAAGCCAAAACACACACTCGAAGGGATTCACGCCGAAGAGGAGAAAGGAAAAGCAAGAAGGCTGCAGCAGTTTTGGGAGATTAGTGAATTAAAACTCACACACGCAAGGACTTGCGCACAAGAAGACGAAAGAAGAAGCTTGAGACGTTTTGACTTTTAGTGCACACCCAAGGATCTACTGAAGCCTCGTTGAAGATGGTAGCTATTGTCAAATCTTGTGTTTCTTGGTCAATATGATTTCATATTTAATTCTAATGTTTGTTGGGATTGATTTGAACTTCATGTGTGGCTAGTTTTCTTTTACATCCTAGAGTACTATGAACTTATTTGTAACTTAAGTATTTTATTTCCCACTATTTAGTCATGGTTAATTTGATTTAGTTTATTTAATCTTGCTATTACTGATTAACTTGTTTAGTGCTTGATCACCATTAGACATGTTTAGGAAATTTAGAATTGGACTCGGAAGAGGGAATTTTAAATAGACCATGAGATTAAATAGTGTAGGATTGGATTTTTAATCTGATTTGCGACTAGGATAGGAATATACCTAGAAGCCCTACATAGTCACATTAGAGCGGTACCGAGATAAATTAGCCTAGTAAATTAGTGCAAGACATTGTGTAATTAAGCTAGGCAAGGATGTAAGTGGACCGGAAGGCATTTATAGACACTAGTACTCTGATTAGCTAGTTGAATTAATTCATAATTAATTTAGTGGGAATAAAATCTAAGAAGTAGATAAGGGATTAGTGGCTCTATTCTTTTGACTCGTGAATTTCTTCTATGTGAATATTTGTTTTATTTTATTTTCTTAGCTATTAGGTAATTAAAATCAAATTTTCTTGTTTACTCAACTTGAATGAAAATAGGAGATCTAATGCCTAGTTATTAATTGTTTGAGTCTCTGTGGGATCGACCTTGATTTACCACTTTACTAAAATACGATCCGTACATTTGCGGATATTTTTATCAAAATTTTGGTAGCATCAGTAATACTTAAATATCAGCAAGATCTTTAATTTGTGGATTTGTTGGTTGATAAAAAATTATGTATTCCACTTGTTCCAATAAAATTGTTAAGTGAGTTTCTGCGGGGGAAGGTCAGACGGACAAGCGTACTAGACGTGGTTTCTTTTTTGGAAACAAATAATATATGACCTCCCTCTCTCAGGTTATGTGAATGGCCTTGTTGAGTGTATAAGCTTGCCTTTTCAACTCGACCACGAACACTTGCCTTGTTAAATGGAGATTATTAACAATTATAAATTTTAGCGTTCCGGGGCATCCAACTGAATTGCTGCTTTTGCTAAAACAATGGTTTATTTTTTATCATGGTACCTTATCTTCTAAGGTAAATGTAGATTTGCCTCGGAATTTTCTAAGAATTTCTAGATTCACCCATGAAATATTTTTTAGCCCAATGTTGTTCTAAAAGCAAAATATTGGCAGAATTTCGTCTCAGAGTTATATTGTACGAATAGTCAGAGTTTAGCTGACCTTATGTTGATGTGGAATGCTTATGTGACATTCATGTCAATTGGTTTCATTCTCTAAAAAGATCAAAATTAAGAAGGAGTAATGTCAATTGGTTGGAAGGAGGGGAGAGGCGGCACGGGTGGTTGAGGGGCGGCGAGAGGAGAGGGATGTGAAAGTGGATCGGAGGAGGAGAGAGATAAGATTTTAGATTCTTTTTATTTTAGAAAAAAAGAAAACTAAATGACATGGATATCACATACGTAAGCATTTCACATCACCATAATAAGATCAACTAACCTCTAACCATTTGCATAGTTGATTCTTGGGTGAAATTTCACCAACATTTTACTTTGAAGATACATTGCACGTAAAAATATTTTAAGGTGCCACAATTTCTTGGAAATTTTGAGGAGGAGTTGCATATGTATTACCCTATCTCATATATATACTCCTCTTTTTTCTTTTGTGTTTAATTTGGATCGTGGATATATATTTTCCTCCTTAATTTCCAATTCCTGAAACAGAAAGTGTTCTTCATTTGGTAGAAGTGTATTAATGATGACTGGTAATAAGGACCCGGTCAGCTGATAAAACATTATCAAATTACAGCGCGCCATCAGCCTTCTCATTCCAATTTGCCAAAACTTAATCAACAACTTCCTTTGTCTACGTCTGTTTGGTCAATAATATAGATTAATCTAGAATCCCTTATATTATATTCAGGGATGACCCAATCAACCAAGCACGCAAACATCATATCAACCAAAGGAGGATTAGCAATGGCAGCAACGTAATGGTTTCCTCATAAACTCCATGTCTGTCTTTACACGACCACAACATTGATTTCCCTTTACGGTATTATGAATATCATCTTAACTCTGTGTTAGAAATATTAGGATCATATTAAATGGGTTGTATCTTGTAAGTGGTTAGTGGCCCTATTGCCTATATAAAGGGTTCTAACCTAAACATTTTAGTGTGTGAGATTTATGAGAGTTTACACCAAGAGGGAGAGTTAACTTGGTCTCTCTCCTCATTACCCTAGTGTTAGGGATTTGTTTTGTAAATCCATTTTCTCAATGAGGAGTGGTCATCACCTCTATGAGGGATGTTTTGATCTAGTCCAAAAGGATTAGAATATTGTTGTTGTTTTCATATTCTTCTTCATCATTTATCAATATAAAGATTTGTTTAATTCTTCATCTTGTTTTCTTTCCCTACCGATTTGTCAACATGGTACCAGAGCCATAAATGATCTTTTGTGAGATTAATTCATGTCATTATCACCAAGAATTTTAGATAGTGATTCATGTGTTTCAAAAATCCTAAGATGGATAATCAAGAATCCATTCAAGAACCTCCAAATCAAGACTTGGCTTGTAGTGCTCAAATTTATGCTGCAATCCTTCGCAAATTACTTGAAGACATTATTCAAGAAAGTGAGCAAGATTCCATTTCCCAAGAACCAAGAGACGAAGAAGGTGAAGGCTTCCAAAATCCAAAAGACGAAGAAGGTGAAGGCTTCCAAGATCATAATGATTTTTCTGATTCTGGTAATAATATGCATTGCCGAAGGAATGATTAATGTTTAAGAGGGTCCACTTCAAATTGAGGAACACTTCAAGACTATTCATTTATAGTGTTTCAAGCAGATTGATAGAGTGTATCGATCTTCAGCTTCCGGAATCCGTACGAGAGAATCCAACTACAATTACAATTGGAGAGAAATCTTTATCTTCTACCAATGAGTTTGGTGAGTGTGATGATTCTTTATCCAGTTCTTATATCTCCTCTATTCAATAATTCCCTCACATCCAAAATTTATGAAAGGAAGATGAATTTTGATGCTATGTCAAGATTCTTGGAAGGTTCCTAATAGGTGTCAGAAGTTTCTTGGGCTACTTGTTTTCTGGATTTCATATCCTCTTTTGGTTTCATGTTTGCCTAATTGGTGGCAGAGGGTTTTCTTTGTCATTGCTAGTTTTACTGGAATTCAACATGTTCAGTTCTGTTTGAATCATTTTTAAGCTAGTGTCTATGTTGGTCAACCAAATGCAAATGATTGAGCAGACAAGCGGGATGCATGATATAAATTGCTCTACTTAGATGGATTGGTGTCATGGTGGATTGCAATTTCATAAAAAAAATGGCATATGAGGAATTATGTATGTCACTTTCAGAGACCAGTTATATCAAGAAATATAATTTTGTCTTGATCTGTTGGAGCTGGATTTAGGAGATTAATAATGGAGTTCACATTTCACTTGGTTTTGAGAGTTCGTGGTGGTATGCAGATAATGTGAAGACTAAGTTGATGAATAAGATTAGCTTGAGGAGAAGATGACGAAGAGAAAGATTAGAAATATGAATGTCTTTTTGAAGACAAAAGGAGGAAGTCTTCCATTTTTGTTTTTGTACAAGATCAAAAGAACTCGATCTAATTAATTCACTAAACCTATTGTTTGTATTGACAAGTTGACACTTTCATAAGTTTAAGTAGTGTTAACTTGAGGGGGCGTGTTAGAAATATTAGGATCATATTAAATGGGTTGTATCTTGTAAGTGGTTAGTGGCCCTATTGCCTATATAAAGGGTTCTAACCTAAACATTTTAGTGTGTGAGATTTATGAGAGTTTACACCAAGAGGGAGAGTTAACTTGGTCTCTCTCCTCATTACCCTAGTGTTAGGGATTTGTTTTGTAAATCCATTTTCTCAATGAGGAGTGGTCATCACCTCTATGAGGGATGTTTTGATCTAGTCCAAAAGGATTAGAATATTGTTGTTGTTTTCATATTCTTCTTCATCATCTATCAATATAAAGATTTGTTTAATTCTTCATCTTGTTTTCTTTCCCTACCGATTTGTCAACACTCTGCAAATAAATGAGAAAATGGCATTACCACATCCCTATTTCCTCTGACCACCATATAGGCATGTACACATAAATATATAGGAAAACCAACAAATCCACTGCATATCTCTATTATTTTCTCACCTCATTCTCGTTGCCCCTCTGTAAGAGCCATGTCGGTCCAATTTTTTGTGTGGGTTAACTATATAAGCCCAACTATGTTTGGCAATATGAGATAAGATAAAAGGATACTCCACCAAGCCATCATAAATTACTGCTTCCACTGATGAGAATCTGAAATTGGTCTTCCATCAATTCATATCGCCAATGCTATTTAAAGTTTTCAAAATTAACATCCAAGGTCTCAGAAATTTCAGGTCTCATAAGGTTTGATTGTTTCACCAAATTATGTCCCGCAACTCATACGCACTACAATATCGCTTCATTTCGAAAAACGTTTTTTCAAGCATTTCCCACTTGAAACTTAATTGTTATTTTTGAAGATAATTAACCAACTTCATAAAATGCATACATTTTCTTTACAAAGTATGTAGTACTTTATTTATCCAGTACAGTGTAGGAACATAGTATATTATTAAGTTGATGCATAAGGTCTTCAGTTCCGCAGCATAAGGGGTCGAAGTGTGTGATTATGATATTTACCGCGATGGTGCAATTACACTACAAAGATTTGTCGCCTTTTGAGAAACGTCCAATAAATATATGATTTTGCATTTTATCCGTATGATATATGTAAGATATTATATCAGGATGGTTGAGTTTTACTACAGTACTACTCTCCTTATTGCTTCCACCTTTTCTTCAGCCTCTTGTTTTTCTCAAGTGCTTCAGTGTCCTGTCCCCATATTTCGTCTACATAATCAAGTATAGGCCATCAACCATTGATTATTGTTTAGTAGTTGTATAATTATAATAAATTTATACATATGGTATATATCTTTCAATAAAAAAAAATCACGTGGTTGACTTTAATATACTTTCATGTGTCAGCTCTGTACTATCAACGAAAATAGCTATAAGGTCAAGGGCTTGCGCGTGCGTAAAAGCCTTATATATCGGCACCGCAGAATTTAATGGAGAATTACTTTGGTGTACTATTTGTTAATAATTCCTCCGTTCCTAAATATAATATCACTTTGGTTAATTTGCTTCCATTCTTTTGATGTACCTATGTTTGTCCATTTGTTCCTACTCACATTAACTAGAAAGGGATGGTGAGCTCCTCAACACATATATATAAAAAATTAAGCAATTTCAACTCATAATCTCATGCACATGTATTTCTTATCATTTTTTCTTTACCATATGAGTATTGCTATATTTCTATCTATTTATTTACCAAAAACATGCGATAAATCAGGAAATTCAGATGAAATGTGTGTACAACTATGGAGTTTATCACTCCACCAAACTTGAGTCATTGCTTGTCCTCAAGCAATTTAGAAATCTTTATGATTTGACCATATGTTTCCCCTAGTTTGATTTAATTACTTATCCTCACATGTTGATCTCTTAATTGAGTCTTAGAAAGTATGGGCTATATGTAACGATGTATGCATCTCAATTTTAAAACAAACTTTCTAATATCTTTGAACTTGTGTGTGTGTTGGAGTTAAGAGAGATTATCCAAATTCTAATCCAGCCACTTGCAATAATTCAATGCATGTATAAAATTTCATTTTCAAATTTCTCCACTCTTTTCTTCACACTTCTCCATTTTCAACTTGTGGCACATAAATTCAAAATCAAGAGGGCTTTCAAGGCTTGTAATGGGGCTAGGGGTTCAAGTGTTTAGCTAAATGAAAGAATGGGACAAAGGAATTCAAATATCTTGAGATAAATGAATACATTTCATTAGGCTCATTCACACACAAAAGTTTCTTCCAAGAAGTTTAAAATTCCCCCAAACTTATCTCAAATTGATTCTTTGTACTCCTAGTCTTATTGCAACATCTTTTTTTTCATACTTATTTTCTCTTTTTTTTCTACTTTTCCTTTCTTTTTCTTTTCATTCATTCATTCCTCATTCTTCTTCCGTTTTTTTGACTTCGGAGTACAAGCTTTTCTTTTTTTTTTCGATATTTCCCTTCTCACAATGTCCCTACATTTACACATCTTTGACAACCCTACAAATCCTCACTACTAATGAAATGTCAATTATCTCAAGATTCAGGTAGTTCATGGTTTTTCGGGCTGTAAAGGTTAAATCTAATGTGGGTTTCAAAAAAGAAATTTCACATAATTTTTCATTATAAGACTCAAAAAAGGGTACAAATAGGATAGAAATTGTCAAGGATGGCTTGAAAGGCTCAATCACATTTAAGAACGGCCTCAATCATTTTTTAAAATTATGTGCCATAAGTTAAAAATGATGAAGTTTTCCAGAAAGAGTTTTGAAATTATCAAATGAAAGAGAATACATGCATAGGATTATTACAAGTTTCCTTCACAAAATCCATCAAATAACTCTAACTCTATAAGTGCTTAGGTTGTTCAATAGAAGCAGGGAAATGTTTGCTTTAACATTGACATATAGATCAACTTTTCACAGATCACTTAGTCAAACAACATATTTCTATCATTGGATTTTCATACATCTTTTCAAGAAAACTCATGGTCAAATTGATCCAACAAAGCAACAACTCCGGTTTGGGATAAGAGTTCACACATTCACCATTCAAAAACATCAAAAAAAAATTTCCTGTGCACTTATTATTCACAAGCAAAAATTATTCATATTCTCAAAAGGTTTCAAAATGAGCAAATGAACATCTCCCTCCCCCAAACTTAAATCAAACAGTGTCCTCACTGTTGAATAAGATTAAGAAAGGAACAAACATGGAACAAGCATAAAGCACACATGCAATGAATCATAAACCAAGGAGTGTACTCATGAAATAAGGAAGCAAGCAACAAATATTTTCATAAGTGAGCCATCATACAAAAGATTGAACTTGAACATGTGACATTAGATCTCCAAAAGGTGGCTATCAAGAGCCTCACACCACAAATAAATGAACCATCAGTAGGTCAATGTCAAAGAGACTATGAAAAAGGTGGAGGTGTGTTGGTTTAGAGAGGATTTGGAGAAGACAAAGTAATTTAGAAAGGTGCTTGGGTGGGTATATGTAAGAAGGATGAGTGTAAAAAGGAAAATTGGGAATGATGGTGGAGATTTAGAAAATATGGAAAAGAAAGAGTGATAATTGAGAATATGAAGAAAAAGTAGAAGGGGTCAACAGTTAGAGAAGAAGAAGAGAAAGTGTATGGTGAGTGATGGAGAGGAATAAGGTTTAATTTTTAATTTTTTTTTCAAAAACAAAAAAAAAATACGAGGGTTCGCTATTGGTTGGCTGTCAGTCAACCCACAGCGAACGTCCCACTGCACAAATTCTGCAGAACTGCAGAAATTCTGCAGAATTTTTGTTTTTTTTTTTTGCACCATACAAGCAGCAAACTAATTCCCTCTCACACACATTTATTTCAATCACATACTAAAACCAAAAAAGCATCTCATACACACCACCAAACTCAATTGAAAGCAAAAATCAAGCTAAAATATGTCACATTCACACATAGGCATTCAAAGGTATCAAAAAGCTCAAGTCCTCAACTTATAGTAACCAACACTAGAATTTTCCTATAGGTTCAAGATTCATTCATCAATCAAAATGCACACATGCAATGTAGATTAGGTAAGACAAAATCTACACATAGCTGACACATAGCCATCCAACGCATATTAAAATCAAGATTCATAGCACTTCAGCTCATAATTACAACTCACTTACAAACACATCATGAAGGTCACTTCATAACAAATAAGAACACAACTTATGACAATTCAGCTCATCATGGGATTCAAATAGACCAATAGGCATAAACTACCACCACAGATCCAGTCCAGCAAACAGTTCCAAGCAATTAACCACAATAATACTCAAATTTGAATCCAAGATGAGGTTTAAGATGTACTCCCCTTTGTAGACCTCTTCTTGCCTTCCAAAACTGTAAGCTCTAGCACTCCTCATCAGAAGCAATCCAAATATCAGGAGAAACTTTCCTTCCTACAAAATAAAAAAAATGCAAATCTGCCAAACTAAACTAAACAACATGAAAATTAAAAACAAAATAGTAGAGTTGAGAACTTGGGTTGCCTCTCAAGAAGCGCTAAATTTATAGTCTTCAGCCAGACTTCCCAACAAACTCACTAATCATAGGTATCAAAAACTAAGATCACCTTGTCTTCATTTCTCCTCAAAAGACAAGGTTCCAATGACAATGGGAATTCAATCACACAAGACTTACATGATCTCTCAATCAAAAGTGATTTTAAGAAACATGTTTCAATATGGCACATGGTGGGCTCTAATTCAATTGCTTCAAAATTTTCAACACTAGCCCCCAAATATTTTGAAAACCCAATAAAATCAACTTGACTCTCATCAGTAAGAGTCATGAAATCACTCTGAGGATTTCGAACAAAGATTATAGGGATTTCTACTTGTTCGCAATAACAAGAATTAGGCTCTAAACTTGGAACCTCAATTGAACACTCAACATTATTCTCTCCCTCTTCACTTTCTAACTCACTATCACACTCACAATTGTCATAAACCGTTGATATCACATCATCACTTCCCATGATCAATTCTCCATTTAAGGTACTTTCTACACAAAAGTCATTTGATGTATCAATGAAAACACCTCTTTGCCTTAAAGACTCAACTTGAGAAGTTAGCTCACCCAATTTGATTGATAAATTTTCAAGAGCTAATGTATGTTCAATCCATTTTTCATCATCCCTAGCTCTATACTCATTTTCATTATCAATGTAACGTTGAAGCATATCTTCTATTCTTGACATCTGCTCATGACTAGAACTAGACTCATCTAAACTATTGGATGATATTTGACATTGTGGTGCATATGAAGGGAAAGAATAATTTGGATCCCTAGACAATGAATGTTCATGATTCCAACTAAGGTTAAAAGAATTATTATGCCAATCAGCTTGAACCTTAGGAAAATCATCCTCTACATAATCCATGGTTGAAAAATGGGGGCATTGCTCATCATAATGATTATCTCCACAATGATCACAACAAATGTATTCATATTGAGTTTGAAAAGCATTAGGGTCATAAAAAGAAGTTGGATAATCATTATCATGCTCAAATTCATCCCTTGCCCCATTAGCCCACCAAGGATACTCCATACACAAAGTTCTAAGAAAAGAAAATTAACAAACACAAATACACACAAAGAGAACAAATATACACATGAACACAAGAAGGAAAAAAAAATCTACAAAGAAACACAAGAACAAATATATACAAACTCAAGCTTAAGCTACTAATGCCATAATCAAGATTGACCAAGGAAGGTTTTGGGACACAAATCCCCGGCAACGGCGCCAAAAACTTGTTCGCTCCGCAAGTGCACGGGCCGCGCCAAGTAATAAAGTGATAAGAAAAGTATCGTTCCCTCGAGGATTTGGTTCCAAAACCCGGTCAAGTAATGATTATTGCACTCTCGTCCAATTTGAGTGATTCAAATATCAAGATATGAAGGGTAACCATAAAAATAAATAAGAAAAACTATAAACAAGTGATTCTCCAACTTCAAGGGTAAATGGGGACTTAAGATTATTTATCCCCCTTGTATTTCCTAACCTTAAAATGGTATCCTCTCACAATTGCTTTTAATGACTATATATGTGTTAACCTAGGGTTCACAATGTACTTGTAAATGCTCCGTCGAGTCAAGAACAAGTGTTTAATTCTATTAATCATGCAATCTCTTGTCACAATTAATAAAACCCAATTTTTAAGCTTCAACCCTAATGTGGCTATGCAAGGTCAATAAGTATATCTCTATCTTATCAACAAAACCATTCATTTGTCATGCAAACTTCAAGTTCTTACACTATTTCACTCAAGTTCTACACTTGACCTAGCTCTCTCAAGTCATAAGTCAAATGAACAAATCAACTAAATGGTGATCAAGCAATTAGAAGCATTAGGACTAGAGTGAAATAAACACATATATAACATTAATCACAAAATGAAAGGAAGAATCAAGAGTTACTCCATACAAGGGTTCAAGATAATCCTAAAGCAAAGTGTTTAGCTACTCATGTTCAAGAAATCCAAAGAAAAATACATAAGACTAATCATAAACATTGAACAAAGAGAAGGAATGAGAATGAAGAAGAAGAACCGAAGTGTGAAGTCAAAATCTCTTTCAAATTTCAAACCCCAACTTGATCTCCACCAAAATCCAAGCCCTAGCACACCACAAAGCTACCCAAGAAGTCCAAGAAGTGAAGAATGCCGACCTCCCTCTGTTTTGCCTCTTTTAAACCCTAACTTTCGAGTAAGAATGATGTAAAAACGCAGAGTTTCATTTTTTCGCAGGTGCGCTGATGGCTAACGTTCAGCGAACCCATTTTTCACAGGTTCGCTATGCGTTCGCGAAATGCGAACCTCCAGCGAAGAATTTGGCAGAATAGGTGCATTTTGGGGCAGATTCGCGGTTCGTTCGCTGAGGGCTAACTTCCAGCGAACCTTTTCTTCCCTTTTTCTCTTCTTTTGTTTATTGCTTCCATTCTTTTGATGTACCTATGCTTGTCCATTTGTTCCTACTCACATTAACTAGAAAGGGATGGTGAGCTCCTCAACACATATATATAAAAAATTAAGCAATTTCAACTCATAATCTCATGCACATGTATTTCTTATCATTTTTTCTTTACCATATGAGTATTGCTATATTTCTATTTATTTACCAAAAACATGCGATAAATCAGGAAATTCAGATGAAATGTGTGTACAACTATGGAGTTTATCACATCCATCATTCTATCTTTAAAAATCAACAAAACATATTTTCTTTACCTAAATTCATCTTGCATTGCATTAAATTTACTAGGTTAGTTCAATTAAACAAGGCTCCCTTGAGAACGATACCCGGGGTAACTTCCGCTTACCTTGAGGTATTAAAATTTCTTGAAGGACTAGACCCAAGGCACACTACACTGACCGCAAAATCGGTGCCCTTCACTTACATTAGGGACCGGAGGGAGTATAACTTAAGTTATTAACTAACGCCATGTTATACTATATATATATTATCATAACTTAATTGATCCGATTAACAGATGAAACTTAAAGCGTAAAAGGATACTCCCTCTGTTCCTAAATATAGGACCTAGATGACTTTTTTGAAAAATCCTAAAAAAAGCAAAAAATAATTTAATTATAAATTGATTTACCTAATTTTTTCTCTTAGACTAGTTTATGTTACCTATAAGCTAATGGATAATCTAAAAAGATATCAAATATGTCATAATTTAATAACCTATTTCGCAACCTTAATCTTTCCAAAAAAAGTTATCTAAGTCTCATATTTAGGAACGGAGGTAGTATCATTTAAAAGAGTGTTCGTGTCTTCTCACCAAAAAAAAAGAGTGTCGAGTCATAATCAGAGAAGTGTGTATATATCCAGCTGAAGATGGTCCTAAATTGAAGTGGTTAGTTCAGAATTCCAAAGATTGTTCGTATGTATGTATGTATGTATATATATATATATATATATATATATATATATATATATATATATATATATATACAGCTAGCAGCATTCAATTTCCTTGAATCCATAGCTAGCTTGTCTGCTTAGGGTCTGAAACTGCGGGGAGTATTATTCGCCAATGGATGTTAACAACTCGGTGCAGTAAGTTTATTGGTACAGCTAGCGTTGACTCACAGTTTCTTGATTTTCAAGCCTGCTCCCTAGCTACCTTGCTACCGTATTATGGCAGTTTAATTATAAGTTCACATACATACACATACATATATAATTTTGTCACCTATAAGCCTCCTTCTCAATCAAATGCATTTAGCAGTCTATGTGGGGCTCTCTTTCAAAATTCTGTTTCGTGGGGATGATTTGACATTAAATATTTTGCGACGATCTGTTGATCTACGTTAAATGAAACAAACTTATGATCGGGTGTTAATACGTGATAATGAAATTTTTTTCTAAAGATATTATGAGTAGTAACGCCATTAACTTGAGGTATTAATTTATAACCCAGAAGACTCTTAAATCTGATGTTACATTATTTTCAGCACAATACCTTTTCAAAGCAACAAATTAAAACAATACTGTATCATCTAAAAACACAGAAAGAGGCATAAATAATTGAAGGTTGGGGAGAGAAAGAAAATTAGAAGGAGTACGTACGTAAACCCCACAAAACCCAAGTTAAAAAGGCCATTAATTAATACTGTCACGCTTCACTTAAAACTATTGCCGAATGTAGCCAAACAGATAGGTGTGAAGCTGATCCCAATGAAGTTCATTTATGTAATAAGACATTGCTTTCAATCAATGGATCAGCCTTTGCTTCCATTAATTATATGGTCCCGCACC
The DNA here is from genome assembly GCA_029929735.1 of Mimosa pudica. Taxonomy (NCBI): domain Eukaryota; kingdom Viridiplantae; phylum Streptophyta; class Magnoliopsida; order Fabales; family Fabaceae; genus Mimosa; species Mimosa pudica. The sequence continues at coordinate 20,184,959 of JAKELP010000004.1, read as the reverse complement.
TCTATATATCTCTTCCAAATAATTGCCCTTCTCGTCCTTCCTTCTTAATTGTCCTCTTCCTTCCACGTTGAAACTTGAAACCCTAATTCATAAGGTCGTCAGTGTTGCGAGGTAGCAGAGTTAGTTAAAGAAAAACATCCCCCCCCTAGGGCTTCATCTTCAATAAACCCTACAGAACCAATTCCATTTCTATGATCTGGCATGATAAAGAAGGAATAAATTCACTTAGCAGTACAATATATATAGACCAAGCTTTTCAAGCATTGCATATAGTATATCGTAGGAAGCCGTTTCTTCTAGATTTTCCTATCTAAAAATCAATACTACTGCATCAGTAGTGCATAGTGCAAACTTTAACCAATAAAATATAAATCTTCTGTTTCACAACGATAATTACGTTTAATAACATCACACCACTTTAATTTGGCTATTAAACACCACTTCAATTTGGCTAATGTACCCGAAAGTATTAGTTCAACCACTCATTTTCTAAATAAATTACTTATAAATTGATTTTTTTTTCTTTAAATTAATTTATTGGACTTATAAGTAAATTTATAATCACAAAATATGTTATGATTAAGTGACTTGTTTAGCTTCTTTAAGTAAAACAAAAAAGACGATTGCATCTTATAATAAGGGAAAAGGGATGTAGCTAGTATCCTAGGAATGAGAGGTGGGTGAAAGCAATCATAAGTGGTTTCGGAATATTTGACAAGATATATCTTAAAACATATGCGGGCATTTTCTGATGTATATAGTCAAGAATGGAGTAGATGGACGACATCAGTTTGGCGAGAAAAAAATCCTCGCGCGCGATAGATGCGAAGCCCCGTGCTTTAAATATTTGCTCATTGCTTGACACGTTAGATACGAGTAAATTAATGAAGCCAACCAGTTAAGGATTAATAATCCCTATTGTTTATTTACTCTATCTAGTGTAGGAGTATATTATAATAACAGTAGTAGAAGGGAATAAAGTGTGTGATCTATATATATCTGTATAATAATTACATGTGTGTATGGAATATGGAGGATGGTGGATATTATTCTTGCACGGGGACCAAGAGGAATGTTTGTGGGACCCCATGGGTGGAAAAAGAGGAGACGGGAGTGAAGCCAGAACTTTAATTATGGCTTTCTTTCAACATAAGAAAGAAAAAGGAGAAGGAAGCCCCCCCATGTGGGAGGGATATGGAGTGAATTAAAATTAATGATAGTCTACGCAAATGAAGTAATATGTGGTTGAATAATAATATGACCTTTCCATTCCAACAACATCAAAAAAGCAACATATGTACCACGCAGGCCTCGCCACACATGGAAACCCACTTTCTTCAATTCTACTTTAAATTTCTTCTTTCCATTCAATCCGCTTTAAGATATATACCCCATCTAGCTAGTTCACTTCATCTTAATTAGTGATCGCTCTCAGAGGACACTAATCATCAGCAATAAGAATATGTAGGAGTTACAAATTCTTCTTTTCAAGGCGCTATTTGCATTGCTAGTAGCATTGTTAATATAGTGGCTAATTCGTGAAGACTTGCTTTAATGGGCGGAAAGAAGAATCTGTGAGAACAAGACGTTACTGATTAAGATCTGACAATACTTGTGACCAGTTGGCGAGCAAAGATATATAATAACGGGAGGGAGGGAGGTGGGAAAGGAAAAGAAAAGAAAAGAAAAGAAAAGAATAGGGACAGATAGGGAGACAACTTTTGCTGTAAAGGATTTGACACCCATCATTCCAAACTCACTTTTATGTTCGAGGTTTTCATTTTTTAAAGCCCATAATAAACATCCCATCTTACAAGTTCGTTTAATTACCATATATATTAGTAGAATCATTATCTTGCAGACCATAATATATATACATATATATCATCACCGACTACTAGCTATATATATATCTTCGCACCCGACAACAAAAAACAGTGGTTTACGTGCGTACGATGACGACGTACTCTGGGTAAACCATGGTGGAAAGTGGAAACTGTTGATGGGTGGCAAAATATAAGAGAAGATCTGGTATATAACAGTAGCATAAAGAGCTATACATAGTATACACACACACACACACACATATTTCACTGAAATTATATTAAGCACAAAATTTAAGACAAAGTTTTGACCAATACCCTGAAGCTAGGTATAAGCTGAAAAGAATTCGAGTTTCAATATAATATATATGAAACCATATATTAAAAATGACCACAAACTTAACTTAATTAGGTCTAAAGTGCGAAAATTAAACATACGGGTGTGAAATTAAAGTATGTACGGAGAGAAAAATTAATTATAAGAAGAGTTGTTCACCAACAGAAATATTGAAATGGATTAAAGAACCATGCATAGACAGAAGTCACAATATATCCTATTTATGTTAGTGGTTCGGAATATGATCATCCAAACAGTTGCTCACCAAACAGAAGCAGCAGCTAGCTAGCTAGAAGAGAAGACCAAACCCCCCCTTGTTTTTATAAAATAACTTCCTTCTTCAATAATAATAATGATACGATCATAACAAGATATATTACCAAGATCCTCCACCTAACATGCCATTCCAAAACCCAGTTGAATCCGCGTGGTGGCTTCTATTATGGTCATAATGATCAGCACTAGTTGCAACAACACTACCTTGCTTCAAATCCTCAGCATTAGGAAACAACAACCTAGCACCATCATCTCCACCACTATTATTTCCAGAAATACCCCCGTACCCATTTGCAAACCCTTCAAGGCTAAAACTAAGCCCTGGAGGAGCAGGAGGAGGAGGCTTGAAATCATGCAAATTAGGAAACCCACCTGAATTATACATTGCTGAAGCAGCAGAAGAATCTAACCCCACCGACATAGGCATCAAAGAACACAAAGCTGTAGTGCCAGTCTTGTCTTCAGCACTAAAAGGAACCTCCATGAATTTTGATAAGCTGTTGTTATAGTTTTGTGTTGTAGGCGGTGGTGGAAGTGGGCATGCTAAGTTAAGATCTTGGCCTTGATGGATCTTGGGGTTCAGATCAGGGAACTTCTTTGAAGATGACAGAGAAGTAGAAGAGTTAGATGATGAGTTATTATTATTAGATCGCTTGTTCTTTCTTGAGCCTCCTCCCACGGGAACGTTTCTGAGGGACCCACCTTCAGTCCAGTACCTTCTACAAGTCTTGCAGAAGTATCTTGGCTGAGAGAGGCTATAGTTGTTGTAGTAGCAGAATTTAGTGTTGGTTGAATTGCACCTTGGACAGTTCAAAGCTTGATCTTTCTGAGGCCTTGCTTTTCTTTCGCTCATAGGAGGAACCTTTTGAATTGAGTTTTCCACCACTGGCTGTTTCACCACTCCAATCCCCTGATATATGTTCATTCATCCAAAATTTACTACAATTTTTATATATATGTATAACCAAAAAGAGGAAACCAACAAGCTGATATCATACAAGCATCAATAATACAAACAAATTTATTAGCTTTTCCTTTTGGGTCCTTTTATCAGGTGGTGGAAAGGGAGAGACGGAAAAAGGGGAAGAAAGAGGAAGGTGTTAGTTGTACTTCCAATTACGTATACAGGAAAAAATCATGTATGAGAGAAAGATCTAAAATTAAAAAGACACAAACTTGGCAGCAAAAATTGAATTTAGTGATGAGGGACTACTACTGATGAGGCTGCTGGCAACATAACAATTATGTATATGCATGGTCTCTTGAGAATTGAAAAGTAGATGGATGAAAAAAGTGAACTTCACTTCTCATCAGAAACTAGGGAATTATATTAATAATCGAAAGAAATTGCAAAACCCAAAGCCTATCTTTAATAGAGATTATATTTACATATGAAGAAATTAGATGGGAAGAGAGAAAAAGGCCTGTGTGGTGTACCTGTGCCCACTGAGCCGTGTCCATGGATTAAGAGGAATGAGAAAAAGGGAATTGAATGGTGGAGTGAGTGCTGAGAGATGGGAAAGACAGCCACTTTCTAGAGGTTGGGTGTCAAAAGCAGGCAAGTGTGAAAAGCTTTGATATAGTGGTGGTTCCATGTGTTGCCCACTAGCTACCTATATTCACTCCAGGGGTACCGCGGTCTTTTTACATACATGTCACTAATCACTGTTTGGCACTTATTGGAAATTTTAATTTGAATACATGGCTACATGCACATATATGCGCTTCATCAGTCCTTTTGATAATGATAATCTTAATAAAAATATAATAGTGAAAGTATCTTCCATAATCTTCAGTTCCTTTGACGTTTTTCTGACCGTGCATGCTCTCTGAATTTAGTTTGTTAATTCTTCTATGACTACGACAGAAAATGCGCTGTGTCAACGATTCTTCGGTTTGGTACGCACGTACTTTTATTTATAGTACTGTTAAAATTGTTTTAAATTTCACCTTGTATTAGTTAATTTTGTATTTGTATATGTGCACAGTATCTCAAGAACCTGTTGGCGTTTGTTTATACTGTTCATTATTTTGTCGTGTTAAACTGTAATTATTACTCCTCTTATCCTAACTCTTAAATATAAAACTTATTTACCTAATTAAATTGATTACATTAAAAAGATCAGATCAATTAAGTTAGTTAAAATAACATGATTCTAATATATCCTAATTATCTACTTTCCCTCACCCCGCTTATAGTTTTTTATTAGGGAGCATTAATAAGAATAATTTGAGGAAAAGTTGGTAAGAATTAGAAATAAGTCTTATATGTATATAAGACAAAATTAATCTTCCAAGATAGGTCTTATATTTAAGACCAAGGGGAGTATATATACAATAGCCTCTATAATATATATTATCGCCATATACCCAACATTTTTATACTCTTAATATATGAACTTTTTAATACGTTACAGCATGTGATATCTAAGCAACCATTTGGAGTTTGTTAAAGCTCATTCCACCATATAGGTGTCTCTCTAGGAATCAAAGGTAAAACCCAGTAGAATTTAGTAGGTCTTACCGCATTTAGCATTAACTATATATGCGTTAATTATCTTGTACGGTTTATATGAGCAATGATGTATGTGAATGAAATCAGGGGCAGGATGAAGTATGTAGTAGTGGGTGTGGCGAGAATAAAATTGTGGAATGGAAAGTGAAAGTAGAAGTAACTTAAAGGCTATAGAAGAGGAAAAGGGCAGGAGAATAAGAGGAACGGACAGGAACGGCTGCGGTACTGCAAGTGACAATAAAAACAAACACATGAGAATATAATCCCATCAACTCATCATACAACTAGGCTTATATTTAACTGCTCACTTAATTAATTAAACGTAAATATATAATCTCATATGTTTCTAAAGTTAAACATGTTATGCCAGTTGGTATATATATAATAAATTATTAGATGGACAGTTTTTTTTTGGGTCAAAATGATGGACCTAGTTTAGTTCATTTCATCATTTAGAGTTTTGACTAATTATAAGCAGTTACCTTAGATCTAATATGGATATTTTAATTATATGACCAAGCACCATATAAAAATTATCTAGCAGCTATGTACAAAGCAAAACTTATGCCTCTTATCATAATAGTGGCCTCCAAAGTCCAAACTAATTAGGAAAAATCACAACTATATATGTCAAATTAATCACGATCATATTTCAAAACTTTTGTGAATTTTGCCCAAAAGTTTTTCCTCTGCAGTTATTTTGCTCCGAAAGCTAAGCTTTTTTGTTTTACAATTATTATCTCTAAAGTTTTAGACGTAATAAGATTTTCCCTTTACCATAAGATATTACAAGTCAAAATCATATTTTATCACATCTACGTTGACATTTTAATGGAAAAAAGACTACTACATTATTTGAAAACTTTTGTAGCAATTTTGTCCTTAACCCAACACACACGGATAACATAAAACGAATCCATTTTGTTAAATTCGGCGATGGCATTGATAGAAAATAAATTAGGTGGCGCAAACAAGAATATACGCTTCATTATGTTGAAGACAGCGCACAACACACAGACAACGTATCTCGTAATAAAATAGACCTGAACATTCAATCTTAATATATATATAACCAACCGCTTCATCCCAGAAAACCGCCTCCCCTGAACTGGGTAGCTGGTGGAAAAGTAATGCAAAGCATAAAAATGCAAGCTCAGTTTCCCTGGGAAATAATAAATCAGAGCCCTCGAGCATGTGCATGCATGATGCTTGGGAATGTCTATGTGTGTGTGTGTCTATATATTTGAGCGAATAACCTCATTCTTCTTTGTAATAATATATAACTGTGTTCAAACAAAAATAATAAGGATGGCGTAGTATTTAGGTAGCCGAGAAGCAAACAGGATCTACCTCGCTCGTCGTGTCTATATATAGAGCATGAATTATGTGCTGTTACAAGTATGGGCTATGTATCTACTTGTCTGACCATTTGCTGGATGTTGAGTTATTGCTTATCATAATATATACTATTATTAACCCACATGCCTTGTGGGCAAAGAGAGGGGGGGGGGGTGTTAAAAGTAAAAGGCACGCAGCGTGAAGGATCCTTCTTGTGAAGGATCGAGAGGGAAATTGAATGGATAAATGAGGTGAAGTGAGAGTAATAAGGACGAATGAGAATGAGAGTTGGGAAATTTGCATTCTAGTCCCTGGGAAGGGAAATTATTACTTGAAGGTCCCTACACATTCCAAAATAATTATCAAGTCCCTTGGGCCTTTCCTGCAATTATTTGCTTATGTGCAATGACCATTTTGCCCTTATGAAAGCATGAAAACCCAAAACATGTACAAGATAAAATTCAGGGACTTGCTACCGCGGGTGTGCCTACTTGCTACCGCAGGCTTGGGGACTTGCTACTGAAACGTTAAGTGATCAACATTCCCTCCCAAGTGTCATTCATATCTGAGGGCCCTTTAATAAAGTCAGTGATCACTTTTTGTTATTACCCCGATATGTGCCACACCATATTTTTCAAAAACCATTTTATTCACATGGGATGGGAGGGACTAGTCAGGGACTTGCTACCGCGGTTGTGCCTACTTGCTACCGCAGGCATGGGGACTTGTTACTGTGTTTACAGATCAGCAAACCCGCAGTAACTGGGAGGGAATGTTGGTCACTTAACGTCTCAGTAGCAAGTCCCCAAGCCTGCGGTAGCAAGTAGGCACACCCGCTGTAGCAAGTCCCTGACTTTTATCTTGTGCATGTTTTGGGTTTTTATGCTTTCATAAGGGCAAAATGGTCATTGCACATAAGCAAATAATTGCAGGAAAGGCCCAAGGGACTTGATAATTATTTTGGAATGTGTAGGGACCTTCAAGTAATAATTTCCCTTCCCAGGGACTAGAATGCAAATTTCCCATGAGAGTTGGGAGGCATTATGAATTATGATGAGATGAAGTCAAAGATGTTATGATGATGTGTAGAGATGAGATTCGAAGGAAAGAGTGGTGGCATCATCAAAGCCGTCCAGCACGGTTCCTTTGTCCCCTCATCCCGTACCACCGTTTCCCATTCTTTTAGTGGCCCCCCACCTCCACTCACCTCACCACATCCCCCCATTATCCTTCGTAGCATGGCTTTCAATTCATTCAAAACCAAGAGGAATTGTTTATACAAATATGTATGATCTATCAAATTAAATCGCATTTGAATCAATCATGTCATTGATCTTTTTCCTACTTTTGCAAACACCATGCCACTATAGAAAAATAGTTATACACCCATCATTTAAACTCTCAATTCTTCTATGAAAACACAATATCTCTAAATAGGTTAAAGTTTGTTCTAGTCCTCATTTAATGATGGTACTGTGTTAGGGATTATATTATTTGTCCAGCCCTTACATTTAATTTGCTTTGTGTGGAGAGATTGATTTGAACCCATGACCTCAAATCCTACGGCAAGCGAACTTAAGAACAAAACTACCACTGAAATTTGAAAAGTGGGGAAAAATGTTCATAACCATTAATTCAAGATAACTGTTGTATAATAAGTTGTTAAATCTCATGTGGGTGTCCATGTCTCATCTCACATAAACAAAAAACTAAGGGAAATTTGCAATTTTGCAATGCAGAAGATAACATTAAGACAACAAGGCTTTTGTAACGAACATAATTTTTTTTAAACTCAGCTAATAAGGTATATAATTAATTACTTCTTTTAAAAGCTGGGTTAAGGAACATATTTTCTTATGAAGTATGCGTGAAGAGGTCATATATGCCTCTACAGTATTTTTTGACCCAAATGTACCCTGAAAATGTACATCAAAGATCATATTTGCCCATGAAATACACATAAAGGTCATATCTATCCAGGAAGTACATAAGAAGGGTGATACATGCCCTTGAAGTGTGTGCAAAGGATCATATTTGACCATTAATATATATTTCAATTAAGGCCAAATATGATCCCCATGTATACTTTAGGGGTAAGTATGAGCCAAAAATGCTTCAGAGACAGATATGAACCTCTATGCATACTTGAGGGGCAAATATAATCCTTAAAAAAATTGACCAACATGTATTTTTTTATATGAAAAAACAATCCTCACATTAGACCCAACCGGGCATGTATTCCTGCTCTGTATCCCACACGAAAGCCCAACAAGGGATCACCTATAAAAAATTAAAGCCTCAAGACCTAGTTACCCGTATTTCCGTTGGGCCGAGAAGCCCAAATCCGATTCCTCATGGCGCCAAAACTGATCTTCGCGCTCTTAACTTTTCGCGCGAAAGTAAATTGATTAGGGCGCCAAAGAAAGTTCCAAAAATGGCTTAACCTCTCTCAACATTTCGTTTCTCATCACATCTCGTCTTCTCTTCTCTTCTATTCACTCTATCATCCACACAATCAATGTCTCTCAGGCGAAGGACGCATGCCCTAAAACCTTCGGCCAAGTCCCATTCAATCGGTGAATCGGTGGATTACGATGACGTGAGGTGCGAAGAATGCGAGCTAGGTCACTCGCCGGCCAAGTTGATTCTTTGCGACAAATGTGACAGAGGATATCACTTGTTCTGCCTTCGACCTATCCTCGTTTCTGTGCCTAATGGCTCTTGGTTTTGCCCTTCTTGCTCCAAAATCAAGAAGCCCAAGTGTAATCATGGATTTTATTATTATTGTTATTCTTTTTCTTTATTTTTGGCGTCTTTACTTGTTAAAGTTTGGATTTTTCGGTTACTGTACTTGTTTTTCATTGGTGAGAAATCTAGAAATTGGGTTTTGGATTTCCTTTTTCATAGGGATTTCCGAATGAACTAATTTTACGAGCTGAAAATTATTAATCCTTTTATTGGCTGAGATGGATAGATGTAATTGGCAGCTTGGAATTTATGTCATTTATATGATTTGTTTTGATTATTCACGGTTTAATCATGGATTTTATTATTTTTTTTCTTTTTCTCTATTTTCGTCGTCTTTACTTGTAAAAGCTTCGATTTTTCGGTTACTTTACTTATTTTCCATTGGTAATCTGTGTTTACTGTACGATTGAAATCTTGAAATTAAATTTTGGATTTTTCTTCGTAGGGCTTTCCGAATGAACCCAATTTACAAGCTAAAAATTATATGATTTGTATTTATATTATTTTTATATGATTTGTTTTGATTATTTGTCTCATTTTCTTTGTGTCTTCTCTGTAGCCAAGTATACTGATACCCTTGTGGTGAAAATGCAGCATTTCCTCTAGTTCAGACCAAAATTATTGATTTCTTTCGCATTCAGCGATCACCGCAAGCTACTCAGACATGCAGTAATCAAGGTAAAGTGGGTTATCTATAAATTCATGTATGTTTGTTTACCTCATTTTGTATATTCAATTAGTGGGGAAATGCAGAACCCTATGGTAGGTTTGTGTCTAACTTAAGTATGGTTTTTTGTGTTGAAGATATCCGGAAGAAACGAAAGCGAGCTTCAGTTTTAGTGGTGTCGAAAAAGAAAAGAAAGCTGCTGCCATTCAGCCCAAGTGAGGATCCTTCAAGGAGATTACAACAGATGGCATCTCTGGCAACGGCTTTGACAGCAACTAAAACACAATACAGTAATGAGCTTACTTACATGCCTGGAATGGCACCCATATCAGCCAATGACCCTTCTCTTGAAAAGGGTGGAATGCAGGTGACTTCATTTATCTTTTCTACTACCAACAATATACTGTGCAGTGCTAAAAAAAATGTCCTATATCACCTACACTCGAATGAGTCAGCCAAGTATAATAAGAGTGGTGGATCATACCTTCAATTTTAATGGACATTGATTAGAGGAAGAGAAACTGATGACCATCTGCATATTGTGCACTCATTTTGCATATGTTTGTGGAATTTCTGCAATTGCACTGTCAATGTGCACAATTTAAGCTAAACAAGTTGACTTTGTTTTAAGATTACCAAATAAATCACTTTGAATTGTTTTTCTTTATATTTTGTCTTCAAAATAATTTACTTCACTTGTAAACTAACTTATAATTTAATTCCATGTAGCATGTTACCATTTAGTGTCTGATTTGTGTCCTTAATCTCAACCAAAGAAGTCAGCTTAATCTTATAATTAGGATAGGAGTGAGTAGCATTTATGAGTGGTGACTACAAAAGATTGGCAATTCAGTGAAGTTCCTATCTGTTTGTGATTCAGGTTTTGTCCAAAGAAGATACAGACACCTTGAATTTGTGCAAGAGTATGATGGAAAGAGGAGAATGTCCACCCCTCATGGTTGTTTTTGATCCTCAAGAAGGGTGTGTATCTTTGTGAATTAAGCTTTTGAGTCCTGTCTTTTCCCACTACACATTGGATTGACTCTTTAGCTTCTATTCGTGCAGGTTCACTGTTGAGGCAGATAAATGGATAAAAGACTTGACAATAATCACAGAATATGTTGGAGATGTTGACTACTTGAGGAAACGTGAAAATGATGATGGGGATAGCATTATGACACTTCTTTCCGCTTCTGATGCTTCACAAACGTTAGTGATCTGTCCAGACAAGAGAGGTAACATCGCTCGGTTTATTAATGGCATCAACAATCACACACCGTAAGCTTCTTTGCCGTCCTTCATTTTATTTATGGTGGGATGATTTTTACTGGAAAAAAAACTCAACCTTGTGACTTTCATGCAGGGAAGGAAAGAAGAAGCAGAACTTAAAATGTGTGAGGTTTAACGTCAATGGTGAATGTCGTGTTCTGCTGATTGCAAATAGAGACATATCGAAGGGGGAGAGATTGTACTATGACTACAACGGAAGCGAGCATGAATATCCAACAGAACATTTCGTGTAAATGCTGAATTTTTCCTCTTGAAACATTCTAGATTGCCAAAATGGGGATATAATTCAAGCAATAGATGAGCTTGTATTCATTGGTTATGTTTTGTTTTAAATGGCCAAAATTCAATGAATTAGTTTTTTAGATAAATCAAATTGTCACTTAAAAGGGAAAACCGTGCCCTCTCGATTTTCTTCTCAGATGCTATATAAACATCGTTAGTAATATCTCAAACTTGATGATGAATTGATGATAGACAAAAACCCGGATAAAAAAGAATGTCATAAAAAAGTTTTGGACCAGAATATTATCTATCATGCTTTAAAGAAATTTCTCCAAAAGTTTTTTGTTTTGTACTTACGAAAATCATTTTCTTGTTTGACTCGTGTATGAAGCACTCGTTCAAAATTTCTCCATCTGTGAGTGCGTGATGTGATAGTTTTATGATTTTGTCCATTCATTCTAGAGAGTCAAAATGTCAAATGGTTTTGGTAATGGGACGCGGCATAACAATCACTGTCCAACAAGATTTCTATATTTGGGCTTTATTTGAGGTCCAAAATAAACAAATGGACTTTTTTCTAAGATTGGTTTCAGAGGTACTTTTCTTTGGTGAACATTTTGTGGCACACCATTTCAACAACGGATCCGTGGCGCAATGGTAGCGCGTCTGACTCCAGATCAGAAGGTTGCGTGTTCGATTCACGTCGGGTTCAATCCCCTGATCCGTTAGCCTTTTTATTTTTTACTGTTTAGTTTTTCAAATAATGCCATGAACCATGATCATGGACTTCACTTCACAATGTACAGCATATAGCATCCAAAGTTCGTTGGGAATGAATGTAGAGAGGGAGACCTTTGGACCCAAGTGATTAAAGAGAAACTATAGTATAGCGGATACTAAGTTGTACAACAGCTACAACACACCAAAACATAACTCCCAATCACTTTCCTAGCCGATCCTTTCATCTTCTAGGACCACCCTACACTACTACTCATCATCTCTATATACTACATGCATGCCTCTCTACTCATCTAAAATCTGCCAGCCCCTATATATGTATGTATATATAGATATAGCTTGGTCCTGATGCTCCCCAGCCAACCCCCACAGCCGTCTGATTCTGATCAGACGATCAAAGCCAACAGTGGTCCTACAACAACAACCCCTAGCTATACTAGTGCGATCTTGTGGTCCTCTGATGATACTTACCAAAGCAGAGACAAGAGTGTACTTTAGTTGAGGTGTTACAAGGTGCAGCCAACACCAGTTTCTTAGCAAGCACGACTATATGTGTGTGTGTGTGTGACTATATGGCAGGCCCTTTTGATTTTCCCTCTGCTGAAGGTAATTTCGAGTGCACTTTGGCCTTTTGGGACCATTATTAATTTGTACATATATAAAGTCATATGACTCTCATCAGACAAGTGAAAGTAACAACTGTTTGCAGACGTTAGTTAAGTTTGGCACAGAATAGACACCCCAATCGTTTTATAGCTCTCTCATGAATACATATAATTATGGAGTGGAACTGTTTTTTTCCCTATGGCACGGTTTTTCTGTCACAGTCTATGTAACATCACATGACTTAGCTAGCTTTCCACATTGTTGTAACTTAATTATTACTGGCTTGGCTTGCCCATAACTCCAACATGAATCAGGCCTAAAAAAGGCCCATACACAATAGTTTGATTCGTCCTTTTCTCCACTTTCCTTTTAAGAGGCATGCTTTTGCAGACGAAATATAATTAAAGGGAGAGAGACAGAGACATCTGCACCTGTTTGTAATTTTTGTCGCACAAAATCATGTTTAATTACGTCCCCAGCTACACTTTTCCTCAGGAAAAGTAAATGATATATAGAGAAATGAGTAGAAAGGAATTAAGAGGGAAGGGATGGGATGGGAGGGGTGAATAGTGAAAAAGGGTTGAAGTGTGGGTACCCATGTTTTGGAATAAATGAAGGCTATGCAGAGAGAAATTGGAACATAGCCCAAAAAAGCCCCCCACCACTTGCACTTCCCTTTAACAGTCATTCCCACCAGACAACCACCTTGTTTTCAGCCAACGTGTCTACTCTCTCCAACGCCCACTCCTCTCTTTATATTCATTATATTATATTGGTTAATCAAAATACTGTTTACTATTCCAAAACTTGTAATTTGTAATAGTTTTTGCCGGTATGCATGCAGAGAGTTAAGAAATACTCCATGTAAATATATACACAACAACAACAAAGTCTTATCCTACTACATATGTGGTCGGCTATATGGATCATAAGACATGATTATGTTTTATCAAAATATGTGTGCATATATATAGCACTATTTATTTAGTGGTGATATAATCATTTAATTTGTAAAAGTGTAGAGATTGGAGATGATGGTGATGAGAAAAGTGGTGTGTGGTGTATAGATATTGAAACTTAGCAGCATGAGGAAGGCATCTGCTTGTCCTGTGCGGCTAAAAGAATTTGAATAATCTGCATGAACCTGTGGGAAACCCCACAGGTGTTATTTGGACATTAAGGCCCTTCTCGTACCTACCTCTTTCATACTGTAGTTTTTAATTACCAGGAGAAGTGGGGTGTGTTTTTTTAATTTTTTTTTTTACCCACACTTTCAGAGATACAAACGTGTCTTTCTGCACCAAATTATTGATACTGATTACTTTGTCGTTAGCTGCGGAGCTCATTTTTTACATCTCGATTCTGTTCATATCCCCATCACAAATGGCATCACCTTGTCATCTTCTCAATCACTATGCCCTTCTATGCTTTGCAGTTACCATACCAATATTATAGAGATAAGATATGTGGATTTTCTTCATGTTCATTTATCATTAATGAATTATCCTTGTTCAATTCCCATATTCTTTAAAGCTATTACAAGTATATTGTATTTAATAATTTGTGGTGGTTGTTTAAGAAATGAAGAAGTATTTGGGGATGAAATTGATATAATGATTTTAGGGTAAAGAGTCAAATCTAGCACTGAACTATTGGCCAAAGTACACCCCACATAAAAATGCATTTCGGGGCTCAAAACTAGCACTGATCAAGTACAAACTCGGTCAAATGTAGCAAAACCGTGAAAGTTGACGAAGTTGACCGTTAAATTTGACCAGATTAAAACATATCACCTGCTATGTCACCTAATTAAGCTAAGTCACCTGCCATGTCACTGCATTTTCGCCATATCATCACCTTCTTCCCTACCACCATCAACACCTTCAAACTTTCCATCTCTGATCCAGCAACTCCCTCTCCCTGTGCCTCCCCTTCCTCCATTTGAGCAAATGTCCCTAGATCTCACTTTCTCTCACTAGCAATGACAAGTTCTTTCTGATCACTTCTAAACTGTCTGATCACAAGTTCTTTAATGACATCCACCACCACCTTCTCTTCCCTCCCTGGAACCTCCTCACCCGCCATGCCGCCACCGTCCACCACCACGACGGCGCCGGCGCCGGCGACATGTTCACCAACTCCCCGCAATTTCCCCCCTCCGACGAAACCCTTCTCCGGAAATTCCTCCCCCACAACAGCCCCGACGACTCCGACGACGACCCCTACTCGTTGAAGCACTTCCGGATGTTCGAGTTCAAAATCCGGCGGTGCAGCCGGAGCCGAAGCCAGAGCCACGACTGGACCGACTGCCCCTTCGCTCATCCGGGCGAAAAGGCCCGCCGGAGGGACCCCCGGAAGTACCACTACATTGGCACCATTTGCTCGGAGTTTCGCCGGACCGACACGTGCCGGCGAGGAGATAGCTGTGAGTATGCACATGGTGTCTTTGAATGTTGGCTTCACCCTACCTTTGTTCTTACACCGCCGTCGCCGCAACGTAGATCCGCCGTCCCACACCTCCAACAACGAGGTCAGAGTTTGCCGCAAGATGGCTGGAGGGTTTTAACAATAAGCTGCGATGCGATGTTGGTTTTAATGTTTTCTGATGTTCCGTTGGATTTTAATTTGGAAGCTAAAATGCAAATTGTGATTACCTTTTTCCAGCAATTTTTGTCAAATCTGTTGAATGGGAAATTTCCAGTGTGTAATGGAGAAGATGATGATGACATGACGAGGAGATGATGATGAGGTGCTGACGTGGTTTAATAAGATGACATAACAGGTGATGTGGTCTAAAGATGTCAAAACTAACGGTCAAACCGGTCAACTTTCACGGTTTTGCTACATTTAACCGAGTTTGTACTTGATCAGTGCTAGTTTTGAGCCTCGAAATTCATTTTTATGTGGAGTGTATTTTAGCCAATAGTTCAGTGCTAGATTTGACCCTTTACCCATGATTTTAATTGATGAATGTTCTTTTTAGAAAAAAAATTAGGAGAGAAGGGAGTAAATATGGAATAGAACAAGCTAGGAGGGGATACTTTATTATATAGTCCTTCCTCACCATAATATAAAAGTTTAAAATTTGAATGATTTTCATCCAAAATATAAGAACTCGTCTCATACTTTCCCCTCATTTAAAGTACTTTTTCCTATTTTGTCCTCAACTCTCTTTCATATTTATTAATGTTTATGTATTTCTCTTTTTTAAAAGTATCATAATAAATATGAGCAATATTGACATAACATTAACTCCAAACACCAACTACATTTACATGTTTTTATTAAGAAACGTTTCTTGACGGCTAACTCTTATATTACCGACTAGAGGGAGTATTATTGCTAAAGTGATGAAAATGATGATAAGGTGGAGGTGTCCACGTGAAGGGGGCATTAAATTGTCGGCCAGAAACACATCAAGAGAGAAACAACATTAGTATGATCATTAATCTGTGGTGGGTTTTCAACTAATCACAAACAGATTAGTCTCCTCATCATTTAATTTATAATTAATTATTAAATTTTTTAATATATTAGTATATGTCGGCTGCCTTGGCTCTTCATGCATCCAGTAATTTGTGCATTTATTCCCGCCTTCAATTATTCCCCATTCCTCATATCATCATCATTCATCACTTATATCCTTTTTTCCCCAACCCATCCATTAATTAATTTGCCTTGTTTGTGTCTCGCAGCGCTACTACTACTCCCACTAAGGCTGGCTAAAATATTGTTATTATATATATATATATATATATATATATATATATATGTTAAGTGGAATGATGAATCGTTTGTGATTGAGAAACCATAATAAGAGGAAACGTAAATTAGGGAAAGATAACACACACGTAGTAACATACAGCTTGGACATTTGAACAAAAAAAAAAACATACAGCTTGGACGAAATAAGTATTGAGGGAATAGCTAGGAATATGAATACTGATTCTTGATGAGTTGACCCAATTAACTGTATATGCCGGGAAATCATTAAAAAAGAGTGATATCCAATTATTATTATTATATGCGCGCGCGGGCATGAACTCTGGAATAATGAACAAAATCAGGGTAACTAACTGTTGTGTGTGATATTGATTTCTTCCGTTTTAATATGGCTGGTAGTCGTTAATCGCTGGTAGGTGATGAATGATGATTAGATTGCGTCCACGGGAAAGTTCATACTCAGTTACAACTTACACACACATACATATATAATACTCCAAGTTATATAGTAATTTATTTAAGAAAATTGGGTTATTTATTATAATAACTTGGAGTATTATAACTTACGTATTTTTTATTTGAGTTATTTATTTTTTTTACCATAATTTGAGTTATTTATTTAAGTTACACACTATACATATATAAAAGAGATTAAGAAAGTTGTGTTATTTATTTACTTATTATATACTACTCCTATAATGTTACATAATCTTTCTAAAATATTTTTCTATGATATGAACTAAAGTAGTATATATCAACTTATATGTAATGCATATTAAATTTGAATTTTTTTATACTTAAACCTAAAATTTACTTTCAAATTTGGTCCCATATATCTTATCAAAAAAAAAATTTGGTCCCATATTTATTTGAAATCAAAACGAGTGCGTGTATCAATGTATGGCTTTCATATGTGCCCACCCAGAAGCACTTTGTCCCTATATTTAATTTTGGTTAATTAAGCTTTTAATTTTCAATTTTGTCCATCTCTCCTGATTCCATGCCACGCAGCTCTCTTCTCTCATCATCCATCATCCCTTATCATTTCTACACTTTAAACATAGGAAAAACCAACCCCTCCAATCCCAGACCTCACGTCTTAAATATAATTTCAACTTAATTAAAATGAATTAGCGATTTCAATGACGATTTCTTACTTTGATGGTGGAGTGTTTCTTCAAAAAAAAAAAAAATTCTCCTAATCATAACTAAAATATATTTTAGGCCTTTAACTTCTTTCAAAAGCTTAATCATTAGTATGTCTCACACACCCTCAATTATATTATAAATCAAAACTTCAATTTTTGTTCACATATAGCCGACATGCTGTTGGTGTTATGGGAGACTATTTTAACTTCACTTTTTTGAAGCGCTTTGGGATAGATAAATTTATTCTTTGAGATAGTTGAAGGCTACATTAAAGGCTATTTTCAGGGTAAAGTCTAAAATTTAGACAGTATCTCATCGATTGTTATACATAAAATCATTTTTTTTATACATAAGGAAGTAAACATAAGATCATTTTAATCAAAATGTATTTTCCTTAAGTAACATTTAAAACTAGTTAAACATAAAAATGTGTTGGGAACATACTCTTTTTTTAAGTTGTTTATTTAGGAATTATAAAGAAAAAGTAATAATAAGAAAAACAATGAAAAATATGTAAGAGAGAAATTAATGAATCGGTGAAACCGGTAAAAATACATTTATTACTCATACAATTTCTTTCTTTCTTGACTGAAATTACTCAAACAATTTCAAATAATACTCTCTCCGGTCCATTATATAAGAGTCAAAATTTGAATGGTTTTGTTTTAAAATATAAGAGCTCATCTTATATTTCCTACTCATTTAATGCATTTTTTCCTACTTTTACCCCAACTCTCTTTTATATTTATTAATGTTTATACATTTCTATCTCTTAATAAAAGTATCATAATAAATATAGATAATATTGGAAAAACCCATTAACTCCATTCATTCAAGTAACATTTACATGTTTTCTTAAACAACGTTTTTTGGGTGATTAACTCTTATATTACAGATCGGAGGGAATACCTAATAAAAAGCAGATTCATTAAATTAATATTAAGACCTTAATTATGAATAGGAAAAGAGGGATTACATCTTAATTTGTCTGCCATATGTCTAACCGGTCGGCATATGTGTCCACTAAATGTTTACATTTCACCATTACACCTAGTGAGTGAAACCAAAAGGTCGAAACATTGAATCATTGATGCTTTATTTTCTTACTTAATCTCGCGTCCAAACATATTAAAAGACACCTTTTCTTTTCTCATACTACCTCCGGTCCTAAATATAGGACCTAGATGTCTTTTTTTTGGAGAGGTTAAGGTTGCAAAATAGTCTATTAAATCATGACATATTTGAGATATTTTTAGATTATCCATTAGTTTATAAGTAAAATAAACTAGTTTAAAGGAAAAAATAAGGTAAATCAATTTATAATTAACTTATTTTGCCTTTTTTAGGATTTTTCAAAAAAGTCAATTAGGTCTTATATTTAGGACCGGAGGGAGTCTTATACTCCCTCTGTCCCCTATATGATTTTTAACCAAATTACATGTTTCCAAAAATTTGTTAAAAGGATTAAGGTGCAAAAAGTACTCACATGATTGTGGCTAAATTGCAAAAATAGCTATGTGACTTTTTGGAGCAAAAATAACTGTAGCATTTCAAAACATGGGCAGGAATATTCATAACATTTGAAAATAGGGGCAAATTAAAAGTACCCATAACATTTAAAAACATGGGTAAAAATACTCATCACCGTTAATTCAAAAAGGTACTACTTCTGCCTCGGTTTTGAAATATTATGGTTACTTTTACTCTAAATTTTTTTTTTGTTGGAGGATAAATCTTGACCACAATCATATGAATATTTTTGCACCTTAGCCCTAATTAAAAAGCAAAATTTATGTAGGAGACAATTTTTTTTTTGAAAAATATCATTATTTATGGAAGAATAAAAAAAAGTAATAATAAAAAAGAAGGAAAGAGAATATGTATTTTGGATACGTAATATTGGAAAAATGAATTTATATATTAACCTCACAACTCAAAAGTTACTATATATTATATTGAGACAAATTCATTCAAATAAAATCCGCCTTATTATAATAAGGGACGGAGGAAGCAACATAACTATATAATAATCTTTCTCCAAGTATAACAAGGGACGGAGCAAGCAACATACTACTTCCCATCCTAAATATAGGACCTAATTGAATTTTTTTTGGAGAGATTAAAGTTGCGATATATATTATTAAATGATGACATATTTGATATATTTTTAGATTATCCATTAGTTTATATGTAAAATAAACTAGTTTAAGGGAAAAAATTAGGTAAATCAGTTTATAATTAACTTATTTTGCTTTTTTAAAGATTTTCTAGAAAAAGTCAATTATGTCTTATATTTATGACCAGAGGGAGTATATAACTATAATAATCTTTCTCCAATTCTCTCTCTTTTAATTTACATTCTTCCCTTTACTTTTATGAATCAATCAGATAATAACTTTACACGACAAACCACACTTACACCAAACACTTTGAATTTAGACAACCAGTTAACCGCAAAAGCGTGTCTTTTTAATAAAAAATAGTGGTAATTATCATCAAGGGGCAAGACCTAATGAGACAAAAGCAATCGAAAGTAAAATTGTTGGTTTAATTGGAAGCAATAAAACCTCACTTTATGACTTTTTAGGGCTTAAGTCCTCAAGCAGACATTGAACCCCTAAAACGTGAAACCTTTGCCAGTTTGCCACCTACCAATGCTCTCTCAATTGATAACAATTTTCATATTACGCCGTGAGATATGTGGATCATGTTATTTATCATCATTAACTTCCTTTCTCTCATTAAAAAAAATCAGTTAACCACACGTGAACTCAAAATACTCCACCTCATAGACATGCATAGCTATTGGTAACAATGGCAGGCTGGCAGCGATATACTCCCTCTGATCTCTAATATAAGAGTCTAAAATTTGAATGGTTTTGGTACCTAATATAAGAGTTCATCTTACATTCTTCTCATTTAATGTGTTTTTACTACTTTGCCTCTATTCTCTTTCATATTTATTAATACTTATGTATTTCTCTCTCTTAAAAGTATCATAATAAATATGAGAAATATTGAAAAATAAGTATTAACTCCAGACACCCATCTAACATTCACATGTTTTCTTAAGAAACGTTTTTTTTTGTGGCTATCTCTTATATTAGGGACCATAGAGAGTATATTATAGACAATCAGAGTCAAATTATCTGGGCCGGCAATGCAAATGGTAAATGGGAACGGGGAAGAACTTTTTATAAGTGATGAGCCCCATCAAATTAAAAATATACACAATTTGATTGAAATCTTCATCTGAACTAACCATGAAATGACTCGATAATTAATTAGACACCTACTACCAATCGAAGTGAGGAAAAAAAAAAGATTTCCAACGGAAAACTATAACTTGAACTTAATTGAGTTGACTACAGAAATACAAAAACATAAAAGAGACATGGTGATGTTTTTTTTTTCTTTCCAAAACGCAACTTCATGCATGGGTTAATGTATTGCAATTTACGCATAATTAAAAAACATGCCTGAACAGAACAAGATGTTTTAAACTTTTATATAACTCTCGTGTTGATAAAATAATGACTATTGCGTAGACTGTTTTAACTTGCTTGGACTTAGTTATACAAAAATAATAAATAAATAAAACTAGTTTGGTTGGATAAACATGTGTGATGACGTAAATGCCCATGCCCTGTGGGAAGAAAGAAGCATGATAGATGGGAAAGAAAGGTGACGGCGAGAGGGCCATCACTTGCGCGGCAACCTTCAATTATCAAACTCCGAAACAAAATATGCCAATTATCTGACCGTTGACTAATTCTTCCTCCCAATTATTATTTTTCAATTCATCCCTTTATAAATTAATATTATTAAGATTTAAGACTGAAAATTGCTCTAAATAAGGAAAAATCAATGTGAAAACCGAAGTGGGTCCCCAATTCTCGTGAAAAATTTCGGTCAAATTAAAACTTGTGACGCTGACTTAGACTTCATCCCAGTGGAAGGTTAGGATTTTGACCTAACCCACATCTGCATTTGCACGCATAAGTGAATAGGCTATTTTCAATGTATGTTATCATCAAAACAAATTCTTTTATTTTTCAGGGACAAAACCATCACCACAAATTAATAGTAAAATAAACTAAGAACATCTCAAGTAATCCCAATTAGCGCGAGATCATATTCTAGAGTAGGCGGCCGGAAAATCAAAAGAAGCCATTGCTTCGAAGAATGTCAAAAACATATATTTTTACCATAAAAATATCCATCTATGAGATTATGATCAACACTCATTACATTTACAATAAATTTATATTTAATATCAAGTTAAGTCAATCATATGTTATCAATACAATACATTAAAAATCTAAAACAGCCTTATCGACAAAATATTATAAACAAAGTAGTTGTTATATTAATAAATTATTGGTGTGAGTAGAATTAGGTAAGTAAAGTTTAGATTTTTTAATAGTCACATAATTGTTAGTAATATGATTTTTTGTAATATTTTAGTATACATTTCAATTAATTAATAATTCTAACTATAAGAGTTCATATACATAAGTTAACTACTCATTTGCCCCTAAATATCTAAATATAAGACCATTTGACTTTTTCTAAGCAAGTTAGTATGTGTTGGGGAGCAACTTTTAGGTAAGAAGAATCTCATCTGACCTAAAGAAGATATCATGCGCACAAATTATATATTTGGGAGAAGTTTAAAATTGCTGGGCTTTTGCCCTCACTGAGCTTATGGAGAGAAGCTCATTTAAAGAGCTTTAGTGCTAAGCTTCTGAAAAAGTCACTTCTGTAGCTACAAATCCAAATATAAATAAATTCACACAATAGAACTTTCTACGAAATCTTACTTGTACAAAGTCAAGTTGAAAAAAAGTCACTTTTCCATAAGATATGCAAACACACACTTAAAGAAGTAAACTAGGTCACTCAAAGATAACACATGCCATAAAGTAATTATTTTTTTTATCAGAAATAAAGTAATTAGTTGATATGAGAGTATTTACGGGTAGAATAAACTAGTTGGAGGTAAAAATTATTTAAAATTGATTAAATTTTTATTTTTAATTTCTCTAAAATGGTCATGCAAACTGATTTCCACTTTCTTTTTTTGCTTTTGTAACCATAAAAGAATCGTGCTCATTTATTTATAAATACTCCCTTCTATTTCGCAATCTCTCTTCTTTGTTTCATCCTCTCGCTTCCTCCGTACGCCCTTCAATATGCTCCAACCTCTTCTTCTCCTTCTTCTTCACTTTCAACCCAATCCTCTTCTTCACACATAATATTCACTAAATTCATCAACCCACCTTTCTCCCTCTTACTCCTATTTCACAATTCCAATTCTTTATTCACTCTTTTCATTCCGATCTCTCTCCTTCTCTGTTATCATCGTTCTTTTCTCATTTTCCCATTTAAATAAAAGCTTCAAGCTTACGTTGCCTTATATATATATATATATATATATATTGGGTTCTGTGCTCTCTCTCTTTTTCTCTCTCTCTGGCCGGTTTTGTTCACATTAAAAGGCCTCAAAATGTTGCCTTTGTTATGGAATCTCGTGGAATGAACTCAAACAATCATGGGAAGCTTTAGCGAAGACGAAGAATATCGATTTTTTGATGCTCAAGAAGAGGTTGCTTCTATTTCTGACGATTGTACGGACGCAAGTGATGATAATATTGGTTGTTATACCTATGGAATGGACTATGACTTGTGGCTTAGGAGCCCAATGAGCGTGAGAGAGCGTAGAAGTCAATTCATGAAGTGGATGGGTCTGGATTTTGATCAAATTCCCCCTGAAATTGAAGAAGATTTTTGTTCAATTGTGTCATCAATGTCATATCAGTCAAGTTTCAATTTTTTGGATGAGTTTGGTTCAATGGAAGAGGAATTAGAATGTGAAGATGGAATTTTGGATATGAGAGTGAGTTATGATTTTAAAGAGGTTGTTTCTGATGAATTGGTAGTTGCAGGGGAGACTCAGGAATGTGAGAAAAAATCACATTTGAGGGGTGAGAGTAAGATGAATAAAAAGGGGTGGTTTAAGAAATTACGTTTAAGAAGAGGCAGGGATGGTAGGCAAGGTGATGGAAAAGGAAAACAAGAAGGAGGTGGTTCATTTAGACGGTGTAGGATTCAGAAAGTGAAAGTTAGGCATAGTAGGAGGCAGAAAAAGGAGCTGTCAGCACTTTATGAGGGGCAAGATATTCAAGCTCATGAAGGTTCAATTTTGGCTATGAAGTTTAGTCCTGATGGGCAGTATCTTGCTAGTGCTGGTGAAGATATGATTGTGAGGGTGTGGCAAGTTGTGGAAGATGAAAGATGTAATGAAACTGATATTCCGGATATTGACTCATCTTGCTTATACTTTACTGTGAATAATCTCTCTGAATTGAGGCCTCTCTTTGTGGATAAGGAACACATGACAAGAGTTAAGAGTTTGAAGAAAACATCAGATTCAGCTTGTGTTATTTTCCCTCCTAAGGTCTTCCGCTTGTTGGAAAAGCCATTGCATGAGTTCCATGGCCATTGTGGTGAAATTTTGGATCTTTCTTGGTCAGATAATAATGTGAGTAAATATAAAAAATTTAGCTGTTCAATGAACTAGGCATAAAGTTTGTTATTCATGAAATGTTATTTTTTTCTGAGTGCAGTGTCTACTATCATCATCTGTTGACAAGACTGTTCGTCTTTGGCAAGTGGGATATGACCATTGCATGAAAGTTTTCTCGCACAGTAATTATGGTGAGCCTTTTTGCATTTCTATCTTAGCTTACTATTATGTGTTATTAGACTTGTTGAGCTGTTAGAAAATTGCTTGAATCATTGGAAATTATCTCACTGATTGTTGTATTTGGTATTGTCTGTACAGTGACTTGTGTGCAATTCAATCCTGTTGACGATAACTATTTCATTAGTGGATCTATTGATGGAAAAGTGCGCATCTGGGCAGTTCGTGATTGTCATGTTGTTGATTGGGCTGATATCAGAGAAATTGTAACTGCAGTGTGTTACCGGCCTGATGGGCAGGTATGTTTCTGTTACTAATTTCATGCTTAAGAGATATTTTTTAGGCAATAAATGATTTCAGTTGATAAATCAATTTCGAATACAGGGTGGGATAATTGGCTCCATTACAGGAAATTGTCGGGTCTACAATGCCTCAGGTATTGTGTTCTCTGCATATATTCCCTCATTCTTCTTTAGTCATATAGTAGCTGTTTTGGAGATTTTCTTAATCTCTTAAGCCTCAGAATTACTTGACTGTCATTAGCTCATGTTCTTTGTTTCAACCACTTTAAGAGTGGGCAGCTTTAGAAGGCTAAGTTCCTACATACTGTTTTGCTGATTTCCATTTATTGTTTCATTCAGAGAATCACTTGCAGTTGGATTCACAGCTATGCTTAGTTGGTAAAAAGAAACATCCTGGCAGAGGGATAACTGGCTTTCAGGTAACGAGTTTGTTGCTTCCTGTGGCAAGGCAGTCTAATGGTTGTCCTTCTCTGTGTGTTTTGTGATTTATGTATCATTTGCACTTTTCCTGTGATTAACTGATTGCATAATTTATTTCAGTTTCACCCACAAGACCCTTGCAAAGTTTTGGTTACAAGTTCTGATTCAAAAGTCAGAATCCTTGATGGGGAGAATGTGATTGGTAAATACAAAGGTAGGTTCTCTTAAATAATTACACTTGGGGAATTTTTCTGTTCAACTGATGCAATATCAGTTCCTATTAAATACAATTTTCAATCAGTTTGCTCTGGCATGTGTGCCAGAAAACTTAAATTTCAATTTGATAACTTGTGAGCTTTATAATATAGGAGGCCTGGCTGTTGTTCTAATATGATATGATATGATGGTTCAACAAATACTATGAAACACTAATTTTTAAGCCTCTATTTCTGTTTTAGGTATTAGCGCAGTGAACCAACTATCTGCATCTTATACTTCAAATGGGAAACACATTTTATCAGCCTGTGAAGACTCTAATGTATATTTGTGGAACGTCAGTCAGGAACAGTCTAGTCCCAAAAAAGCAAAGAAGATCAAGTCTTGTGAGCGGTTTTATTCAAATGCATCTGTTGCAGTACCATGGTGTGGTTTGAAATCTCAAAATCATGGTTATGATTATCAGTCGAATATAGTGGGTCAGAAATCACCTCAAATCATACGTCTTAACCCACCTGCTTCTTTTTCTCTCAGCCAAGATTATTACTTGGAATCTTTTCCCAAGGGATCTGCAACTTGGCCTGAAGAGAAGCTTCCTGTTTCAAGCCTCAAATCAAAAAAATCTACAATGCATAAATCTGAATACAAGTTCTTGAAATCCTCTTGCAAGAGCACATCCAGTTCTCATGCATGGGGCCTGGTCATCGTCACTGCAGACTGGGATGGACGGATCAAGTCATTCCACAATTATGGATTACCCACACCCGTCTGAAGTTTAGTGACTTTACTAATTTGGACTAGAGAATCAACTTCCTTGCTTTGCATGAGTGCGTTGTCCTTGGCAAATTATAGGCTGATAATATTTTAGGCTTGAGACTGATGTTTAGCAGGATCAGTAACAAGTCCGGCTGAGGCAAAATCTTATTAGGGAGTGCAGCTTGGATGATTAAAGGAACTTTGTCTTTCAGGCTGGCCCCTTTCAGATTTCCTGCGAGTAATATCAATGATTGGTGTATGACATGGCAGCTTAAAATCACTGAATGGCCATGGTCAAATATCCTTTTGTTGCACAAGAATCTATTGACCCCTTAAAAGAGATGCAAAGTCATGTGTTAGGCCTTTGAAGATGCCTCATCTGGTAAAAGGAGAGTGGGAGGATTCAGGAGCTGGTGGCTGAAGTTTGCTCTGCTAAAAATGGTGGGGTGTGTTTTGTATCATATCTTTGGCTCATAAGTGATAAAATCTGTCTCCTCATTTTTCCATCCACCTGATGGTAGGGCCCTTGCACCTGGGTTTTCAAGTGTGGTGCCGATCAATGGAGTGGTCATTTCTGCTTCCATATCCACTCTCTTCTGGGGGTAAAACAGTACATTCTCGTTAGTGGCTCTAACTAACTCAGCTATTGGCAATCGCTTCAGTGCTCACCATATCATTGCTGACAAATATTTGATATATCATCTCAGATTTAGGCTAACAACACTTCTGATTAGTTCAGTTGTTCAAGTGTCAAATATTTCCATATCATGTTCATAGAAATGACATTTTTGGTATAGGCAGATAAATATACGTGTAACTTTCTTGTGTAAATAAAAGTCTTTTTCAGCGTTTTGCTGATATAATTTTTGTCTGAAGCATTTTACAGCAGGAACGATTGACTGTAAATGGAAGAATATACTTTGATACTCAAAATTATTGAAATCAGCAATCATGCATTCTTTTATCACAGTTGTATTATATGTAAAATATCGGAACAGAAAATGAACTGAGGTCTTATTGGTTGACATTGGTCTTGTGGTTAGCAAGGAAAAAGACTAGTGCTAATTTACCACTCCAATAAGAAAGTGACGCATGAATTAGAGTCTGCCAGGTATGTTAATGCTCAATTTCAACCTCTCTATAATGCATCTTCCACTTTTAAAAAGAGCATGATATTTTTGTTTGTGATTCAAGTGCCATATAATATATGAGAATCTAATACACTCTGCTCACAATTATGCAGCTGATTATGAGGAAGGAAAATAATAGTAGGTATGAGCATTATTGGGAGGAAAATGTCAGTTCTTTCTTTGTTTAATAAAGTTTCTCCATACACACATTTTTATGTATAAAAAAGATGTATCATGGTGTGGTAGCACTCTGTATGGTCCATAATGCTGACTGACATGAGAGAAGACCCAAAAACGGGATACCCAATGGAAAAAGCATCCCACAACAATTGCCAACCGAGAACATAAATGCCAATGAAGATAGAAAGAGCCAAAGCGAGAACATGCGATCCAATTTTCTTTTTATAAAAAAAAGAATATAGAGTACTCAACATACTATAGTGAACATTTTGAGCTCACATAGGCGACAAGAAAGGGAATCCCATCTAGGAGACAGCAAGAACAAAAATGAATGATTATTTTTTGAGGGAATTTCAGGCGTAGCTGTGATTTCCCTCAAACTTTCATTGGCCTTTTCCTTTTAGTTTAGGCCTTACAAGTAGGAAAAATAATTTATTTATTTATTTGGCCTTCAGTGATAAGAGGGGGTCACTCAGAAGGGACAATACGCAATGTTGCCCATCTGCTTTACATTGGCGCAGAGTCTGTGACGCAGAGAATCAAAATACTAAAAGCTGAGATAAGGAAGGACAGGAAATATAAGAGTGTGTGTTTAAGTTAGCAGAGAGATATGTTTGAGATCAAAATACACGCACCCGACAACCTAACATGCTTACTCTTGTCTCCTCTCTCTTCCATGATTTAATAAGTACATTTTAATTTAATTGTTCTGAACTCTCCTCGCAAGATCCCGTTTTGTCTGCACAAAAAGTTTTCTTTGAAAAATTGCGCCCACGTTTACTTGTAGTGTAATGTTTTATAGTACGTACTAGTAATTAGTGAATATTTATTCTCCTAATCTCCATCTAAATCTGAAAATTGTAATCTAATAACCCAGCAGAAAACAAACAGAAATGCGATGTCAGAAGTAAACAAAAGATGCAACAAAAGAAGGCAATTCACGAATATCAAAATTAGTTTCCAAGTAATCTTCTTGTTAAATCAATATTTTGGTGTTTCCCTTTTTTTGATTTTTTTCTACCTAAATGTTTTCTCAAATAGTTTATGTATATTTTGATTCATTTCATATATTTTAAAACATTTTGTGGCCGAAATATTGTAAAGCATAAAGAATTCCCAATAATTAATTGCATTTTAAATATAAATAGAAAAGCAACTATGAGTAAAATGTAGCTTTGCTGAAGTGAAAACTGTAAAGGTTTGAGGTCTGTGCAGTAGATCATGTCAAGTCACTGACATTAATTACTCAGCAGCAAAAAGCTTCTCGCTGAGTGGGAACATTACAGCCAACAAATCTTTCTGAGTGGGAAAATGTTGGTCTTTCAAGTAAAACAAAGCTTCACAAATTTCATTTCCAAAATCACAGCTCAAATTGTTAGAAAGACTGTCAAATATAAAGAGAAGAAATAGGAAGTAGCAGAGCTGGAGTGACGTGAACTGGGGGCAAAAGTTGGGAAAACTAACCCCGAGAAGGCAAATCACAAAGTATGCACAATGCTCATTGCGCAAGACTAAGCGAGATATTAATGATAAAGCCTTTGAAGTTCAATACTTGGTTGATTTAGTTGGCCAAAAAAATACTTGGTTGATTTATATATTGCTATGTTCGTTGGCATGTTTAGTATTTTTAGTGTCACTGAAGTACCAGCAGGTTTCATTTTAACATCTTAAATCTCCATGTTTCCTTTCAATTATCAGATCATATAACCATTCTCTATTTCCCCAGTTTTTCAATACATCAGGAGTAATTTTCTCTAGTTAAATAGCTAAATTTCAGCTGCTATCAACTTTTTTTTTGCCAAGAGCTGTTATCAACTTGGTTATCCGTTTGTGTCAAATAATCACAATATTCAATATACCATTGACTGTTCGTGCCAGTGTAAAAGGTTTGCACGTTTGAAACTCCTGGCCATAGCATGTCATGAGCTTCAACTGTAGCGTAGTTCACTTGATATTCACCATACACCAAATGTTCTTTGTTAAAGGATGAGTGGAAAAGTAATATGTTACACAATATCTGATAGGTATGCTTGGTTGGTTCAAATAAGCTGCACACCATATTTTTTATTTATATTAATTGAATATTGATAAAACACAATGTTGTCCTAGGATCCATATATATTATCACACCTAGTAGGGTCATATTTGATTGCTGTTGTATTACTCGCTTTTGCTTCCTCGTGACCAGCAAATTAAAACGAATGAAATCATAATTCCACAACGTGGGCATAGGTTAAAGATCGGACAACAGTATAACAAACTTTATGATTTCATATTTTCATGTGACGTTGTGTTGGTAGGTTGGGGATTTGACATATCTTTATGTTTTTAGTCGAAAGGGATTCGACATATCAGTATAACAAACTTTGTGATATTTCATATTTTCATGCGAAGTCATGTTGGCAGGATATCAGGAGATAGCTTGGAATTGTTGTAACGGAAGGGCAGATGGTACCATTGTCAAATGTAATCATACGATTGATGTCACTTTTCCCCCCCAAAACGGACAGGTGAACAGAAAATGTGAAAAATGTGACACGATGTAGCAAACTTTTGTAAGACAGGTATTGTGTGTTAGAATTTATAAAGAAAATGCGCTGATAAATGTTAAATTTAGAAGTATGTGACCTTGTGATCTTAACAGTGCGATCAGCAGATGACGGGCAAACTACCTTTTACACTAGCACTAGTTGGGGCCACCAGTTTCAGGAGAATCAAGCTGCTCTTGAGATGTTTGAAACGACTGACTCACACTAATATTTATACATGTATATATTCTTTACTGGGTAATACGAGTTGAAAAGTTGAAATGTTGAACCACCACTACATTCTACAATGAAATATGTGAAGTTTGCAACTCAATAGTTAACTCTCAAGAGGGCCTTGTTAGACTCTATAAACCAATAGTTGTTTAAATTACTTCAAAACACGATCATCTGAAATTGATAGCTTTTCACATCAAAACTAAAACCATGTATACATATATGATACATAAACCATGAAAGTGTTAATGAATCCAATCAGCTACGATCACAGCGAATACATTGTGTATGCTAAACCATGAATACAATTCCGTAAATGATGGAGGGTAAACGGGGTACAAAAACCAAGAGATATAACAAATCCTGTTGTATGTGAAACTAGTAACAGCCATCAATCCAAGTTACAGGAACACCTAACAAAGCTAAATCACCCTCATAGATGAACAATCATGACACTTTTTGAGTGATCCACTCACCTTGACAGCTCATATTCTTTAAAGCACGCTTATTTTTGAGAATCCTACGTGTCTTCCTGGAAGGAAATCAACAAATGATGGACTCAAAAACTTCAGCTCGAGACATGCTCAAACACGCATTTATATATCACCAGAATGCTCAATCAACAGCAACCAAACACAAAAAGTTAAGTCAATAAGCTACCAAGAATAATTAGCTCTATTCTATGTTTAAGAAATTTTCAGGAGAAAGCTAAGTAAGGCATGCAAATGAATTGACAACATATGCTTAAATCAAGAAATCACTTCAGTCAAATTTGGAACAAAACATTTCACAATAACATAACAATTGATTAACAAGAATCTCAATCCCCTCATCCTGATCCCAATCAACAATCAAACACATTTAGATAAAAGAAATCAATTTTCGATTTCTCCAATTCAAGATTTCAAAGATTAGACATGGTGAATCAAATTTGTCACATCACATCATCAGAAAATGAGGGAAAAAGCAAGGCAGGGGCAATTCAGGAATTACGAGAATTAAACGGGGAGGTTTTGAGGGGGAGGAGGGGAGAGGGAGGGGGTGGAATTGGAGAGCATGGAAACGTCGTCGTCGCTGTCGTCGTCGGTGGAGACGTTGATGCAGGACCAGCGGTCAAGGGAGGCGAAGAAGGCGGAGGAGACGCTTGCGCCGAACCACGTGGCCATGTACCAGCACGATGTCCCCTCTTCCTCCTCCTTCTCCATGTCCCAAGATCCAAGAATTGAGCTTCAGCTTCAGCTTCAGCTTCGTGTTGTTGTTTCGTAACGATGAATGAATGAATTCCGTCTTCTTTGTCTGCGCACAAGGCAACTACAGGGGCTAACAACAACAATTGGGAAAATCTCAAAAACTCAAAATCACGCTTCTCTCCCATTCAACTATCTAAATTACTTTTCTCACCAACAAAACAAGAAAAAAAGTAAAATACCACCTAAATTACAATATACTCCCTCCGATCCTAAATATAAGGCCTAGTTGACCTTTTTTTTGGAGATGTTAAGGTTACAAAATATGTTATTTAATTATGACATATATGATATATTTTTAGATTAGTCATTAGTTTATAAGTTAAATATTTTAATTTAAGGGAAAATATTAGGTAAATCAATTTATAATTTACTTATTTTGTTTTTTTTAAGATTTTCTAAAAAATTCAACTAGGTCTTATATTTAGGATCGGAGGGAGTACTATTGATGATTACTAAATTCAGATAAAAAGAGAAAGATTGGTCAAAAAAAAAAGAGGGAGGGAGGGAGGGAACTATATTAACATGATTTACAGTATAATGTTTTAATTAAACTAAGTTTCAAGAAAACACTGAAGAAAGTTATCATTGTAGTCCGACCATGTATTGTTAGAGTGGGGAGTTGAAAAAGTTGTTGTTAAGATTTGTAATGTTGTTGTTGAGAAAAGTCGTCACAATTTATTAAAAAAATGTTGACTGTTTGAATCGAATAATGTTAAATTATCAATTATGAATGATACTCTTAATTAATCTAAAATAAATAGATAAATATTATTCTTTCAGTTCCTAAGTATAGGATCTCTTTTTAATTTCTCAATTTTTCCATGCTCTTAAATAAAAAAAAAGTAAGTGAGTAAGGGAGGGTTGAAATATACACAAATGGTTAGTGATTTTTTAATTATTATTGTGTCATTTTAACTAATTTAACTAATATATTTTATCTCATAAAATTAAGAATAGATGATATATATATTTAGGATATATCACTTAAATTTAGGGTGAAAGGAGTATTTATGTTCACGTCACCGTTGAAAAGCAATACCTAAGCACTAATTTAAATTCGACTTCAATGAAACTGAATGCCCAATGGCTAAGGCCATTGCTTTTACCCAAAAGTCTCGCCTTCTTCATTTTTTTAATGTTGTCAATGCTATTAATGGCTAAATAAACCTTTTTTTATACATGGTTTTTTTTTATCAGCATTTTTTATACATGGTTAAATAAACCTTTTAGTAGGCTTTTACAATGTCAATCAAGTTTTAGGTCACATCGTTAAAATGGGGAAGTAAGCACTTCTTTTGAACATAAGCACCTAAAATGAATCTAAAATTTGTGTGTTTGGGTTGCCCTATTAATAATTCGACTTGGACTTATGGCTTATAACTTACAAGTCACCTTAAGCTTTTTTTTTTTTGTGAGACATGGCAAGCTTACTGCTTTTTTTTTGTGTCTTGGGTTCCAGCCAGCATCACGCTGGGAGCAAAGTTGGAGATCTGACAGATACATGTTCAAACTTATAAATAGGAGAAGCTTATAACCATTCGCTTATTAGTGTTTTCTGATATGTGCTTGTATTCGTGTGTCTATGTGTGGTAGCCTAATAGCTCAGCTTCCTCCTTGTTTTTGTTTAAAAAGATTGTATGTATTTGTATTTTTGAAAGTTGTAATTTAGAAAACTAACACTATTTTAACAAACACCAACTCTAATTAATTTTGTCAAGAGAAACTTCCACACAGATATCATTTTATATAAGCAAGAAATAAAGGGGTTGATGATCATCAACATGACAATCAACAGTAAAATCATGAGGTGTCATGGGCAAATCCAACCACAATGATGTCTGAACTACAAATGAACTATCTTCATCACATAATTAGAGGTCGATTTGCAAAAAGCATGTGACCCAGTTAATTATATGTATTATCAGTTAATTAAAAAATTTTATATTTGTTATATTTCTATTTCTAACTCTAATGCATGTGACTTGTTATCATTAAATTTCCATTTTACCTTTTTAAAATAAATTAGCTTTTTGTATTAAAAAATAATTATAGCTTTTCACTCAAAATCGTCCTAATTCACAAATTTAATTTACCTTTATTAATATTTTTTGTTACCAAGGTGTCTCACTTGCATGTTAGGTGATATTTATGTTTCGTGGTTTATATAGAGGGTGAACAACTTTCTTGTGAATATTTAATTGAGATCAAATAATCAATCACTTACTTACAGGACAAGAATATCTAACACTCACTTCAACCCGCCAATTTAATTTAGCTCTATTGTTCAATAAAATACATGCTCTTTTTTTTCATTTTCATCTTCAACTTACTTTTCAACACAATTATACAAACACGTTTCAAAAGTTAAATGGATAAAACAGTAACTTTTATATAGCTAATCGCAACATAAATCTCACTTTACAATTTGAACTATATTCAACCTGACTTATAAATAAGATAGATTGAAAATAATTTACTCTCCCACAACTCATTTCAAAGACACCCATTAGCTTAAATATTAATAATAAAACCCCATTTTAATTGTTTCAATCTTTTCTTCAAATTTACCCCGACTACATTTCCTTAATAACGATCAAAGAATGAAGGAATGATGGAACAAATGTAGATAATTATGGCGCATTGTCAATATAATGTAATTTTAATTTAATTTAACAAATATCTTTAATCTTATCAAATCATAAATAGTCCTGCATATGACATTAGGGACTATTTACTATTTTTTCTTATTATTAAAACTCATGCCCACCCCTATATTTTCCCTGGAAAACCAAAATCTCACATCCCTTATGATATGAACAGTTGAACACACACAATATAACAATATTTAATACAGGAGGGCATAAGCAAATTTAGTAATTACGTGGGTTCATTACATAATAGATATTACATAGTGCAGTCTATAATGAGGCGGGGTTGATGGATAAACTTGAAGCACGTTCTCCGCCAAAAACCGCATAACGTCCAAGTGAGGCGCCATTTCTCTCTTCCCTCTTCCCTCTTCCGCCCAATCTGCGAAATCCCCAATTTCTAGGGTTTATCCTCTCCCATCCATCCCTCCCCTTTTCTCAAATTCCATCTCCATACATCACAACAACCTCTTCTAGGGTTTCGCCGACATGGGAGACTGGCAATCCCTCATCCAATCCATCTTCCTCGGCCTCATTTTCTCCTACCTCCTCGCCAAACTCATTTCCATCGTCGTCGCATTCAAGGACGACAATCTCACTCTAACTCGCCGCACCGTTAACAATTCCACCCACCGAGAAACTAACGAGAGCAGTATAGAGCCTGATTATGTCGCCTTTCCCTCCAAGCCTGACGCCGACGAAGGCGAGCATAGAGAGAATGAATCGACCGTAGGAGAACATGGAAGCGTGAGAAATGAGAGTGTGTATGGCGATGACGATGATGATGATGATGACTGGGAAGGAGTGGAGAGTACGGAATTGGACGAGGCGTTTAGTGCAGCGACCGCTTTCGTGGCCGCCGCCGCAGCCGATCGCCTCTCTCAGAAGGTGTCGAGTGATATGCAGCTTCAGTTGTATGGACTGTACAAAATTGCAACTGAAGGTCCTTGCAGTACACCTCAGCCTTCGGCTTTGAAAATGACGGCCAGAGCTAAATGGTAGTAAAATCATTTTTTGTTTTTGTTTTTGTTTTTTTGTTAATGCAATACTGTATGATGGATACGTGGAATTATGGATTAATAATTAAATTCAAGGTATTCTATGTTTGGTAGTTATGGACATATAGGGCTGATTTAAGTGTCTGATTTGTATTATAAAAGCTGTGAACATATCGTTCTTGAATTTTAGTAGCTGTCTTCTTTTTTTTGTTTGGGTTTTTTGGAAGGCGTGTGAGCATGTGATGTTTGGAATGCATTATAATAAGCCATTGACTATTATATGTAGATATTTTTTGGATTATTTTTTTTTTGGCATGGTCTTGTTTCTCTTATAATTGATTGATTTTTTTTAAATGTTTAGGCAAGCATGGCAGAAATTGGGTGCTATGCCTCCTGAGGATGCGATGCAGAAGTATATTGATATTGTGACAGAGCTTTACCCAACTTGGTTAGATGGCGCGGCTTTGGTGAGATAATAAGCTGTTTTTTGCTTTCTATATTGTTTGTTGTTTTTTCAGCTAGGAGAAAGTTGTTTACCAAATAAAAGTAGCACACTTACTTGCGTATTTCTTCTCCTTGCCTTTTTCTTTGTACCTAACTTCTAATCTGTCTATGCCTATGTGGCAGAGGAGCAAAAGTGGAGATGATGTTGGCCCAAGTTCAGGGTCTTTGGAGTCTAAGGGACCAATGGGGCCTGTGTTTAGCACTTTTGTGTATGAAGAGGAATCTGGCAGTGATTTGTAAGGTTTCTAAGACTTCAAGTTGTATGAGTTCTAATGCGTGTATCTAGATGGCAATGCCTGCACAATTTATTTCCTTAAGTTCCACAACCTTGCTAGCTTGTACAACTATAAATGTCTGCTGCATTTCCACTCAATGTTATTTGCATCATCTAGCACAAGTTATTTCCGTTGATGTAGGGAATTGACCTTAATTTTCTTTGAACCCACTCTGCTCTGGAAGGATAATTAATTTTGATGGGTATTGTCTATGTAGCCATGAATTCATGATTATGTTGACAGGACCATTTTTTTGGGCTTTGAAACCATCGCTCATGCCTCTTAATACCCTCCCTCCCTCCCTCCCTCCCTCCCTCCTTCTAATATACGTGCATATTCTCACACTTGTGAGTACACACACAAACACACATTTGGATTCGTGGCAATGGATAATTAAAAACTTCAAATTTCTCTCTCTTCTCTCAAATCTCCCACCTTATATTTCAAAATGAACTTTCACTTTTGAGTTGAATATCATAATAGAATGGTGAAAATTATTCTGTTTGTGGATTTATAGAGTTTGGATTCATCTTGTTAGATTGACTTTAACATATTTGAAGTAAATCAGCTTCTGATTTTATTCTTCGAATTTTATTTATAATTATTCTTGGGTCCTACTTTTATATTTGTGCATTTTTCTTAGTTTGAATGAGTATTTCATTGTAATCTCACCTTCTTTTCATAGTAGTTTGGATGCAACTCATGATTTTGGAGAGAATGAAACATTGACAGATTTATCTTGTGCTTTTTCAGAAAAATTGATGCTATTCATGGATTCGCCAGAGAAGGAGACCTTGCCAATGTGCTCAAGTGTATTGAAAATGGCGTTTCTGTGAATCTGAAGGGTGGGCTATTTGTGGTTATTTCTTTTCCAATCTTAAGTGCACTATAAGTTGCTATTAATGCTCTTGCTGGTTATTAAATGGATGGCTCTCATAAAGTCTACGCTTAGCATTAAGAAGTTCAATCACTAAATAGGTGTGATAATATCATCGGTTTCTTTTTCATCTATGCTCTTGGGACAGCATGAGTCCAATACTTCACTGCCCGGTTTTGAATCAGCCAGATAAGAATGCTTAGTGAGAGAAATGGATAGCCAACAATTCATACTTTCCAATTTCGATAAATCATTTGTTGGTTTTATAATTTTTCATATTGTATTTATTCATATGAAAGTGGTGTGTCATTATAAATATGATAGCTTTTAGTTATTTTACCAGAAGATGCTACTAGATTTCTTATTATACCTATATGGAATGATATGAATCAAAGACGCTTCTTCTAAAACACGAGAATGAAGTCATTGAATCCAATGATATTGTGGTGATGTTCAATGCCAATTTTAGAAGCATCTGTGTTACTGTTTGTTTATGATACTTCCCATCAACATCTATTAGTTCACTTGTTTTGCTTGCTCAATATGTGCATCTGAAATGTATGCAGACAGTGAGGGTCGGACACCATTGCATTGGGCTGTGGATCGTGGTCACCTTGAGGTCACAGACCTGCTTGTCAGTAGGAATGCTGATGTAAACGCCAAGGTACTTCAATGTGGCAGATGTAGTGTAAATCAATAAATACAAGTATAAAAAAAGTTATAGCAAGTTATATTGTTCCTAATTTATTAACAATGTCCTCTAGAAAATGTTTCTAGTTTATTCTGATGGTGCTATCTTTATGCTTTATATCATCATCAGTAGGTTTGAC
Organism: Mimosa pudica; assembly: GCA_029929735.1. Taxonomy (NCBI): domain Eukaryota; kingdom Viridiplantae; phylum Streptophyta; class Magnoliopsida; order Fabales; family Fabaceae; genus Mimosa; species Mimosa pudica. The sequence goes on along the minus strand of JAKELP010000004.1, from coordinate 20,147,673 downwards.
ATCATGAATCGGGTATAAAAAAATTGCTTGAGTTGCATAGTTTGGAAGCTATCATTGGCCTCTTAAGTTTCTCCTGTTGATATTGAAATTATTCATTATTATATGCCTACTCTTTAATGTTCGTTCATGCTGTGTTTTTGTTTTGGAAGGATGATGATGGGCAAACTCCATTGCATTATGCTGTTGTATGTGAGAGAGAGGCCATAGCTGACTATTTAGTGAAGCATAATGCGGACCCAGATCTGAAAGATGATGATGGCAGTTCATCACGTGACATATGCAGGCCAAACTGGCCTTGCATGCAACCTGTGGCAAATTAAGTTATTGATTATTAGGTCTTTTGCTGATCCTGGCACTCGGCAAATTCCTTCGAATGTATATGTCCACAGAACTTTTATTTTTTTTCCATCTAAGTTCTGGCATCTTCACGGTTTTTCTTTTTCTTTAGGTTATGTTCATGCATAGTCATGCATCCCTAGGATATATGGTATCATAATTAATTCGATTTCATTACATATATTCTTGTCCCTGTCATATCCCACTATGCTTCCCCCAATCCTCCCATTTCATTGATGGAAAAGTCTGCACATAATTGGACAGGCATTTTCGGGCATTGCATGAAATCTAAAAGAATGGATTGGAGTATCTATGACTTGTGTTTTTTTTTTTGCCATAATCTATGACTTGTGAATAATATTTTTATTTTAGATTGATATATTGTTGAGATATTTTATGACGTGGAAGGACTCAAATGAAAAAGAAAATGAAGTCAGTCTTGAGAAAATTTTCTCCCTCAATGACTAGTGCCTACTTATTCTCATGTGAATGTAGTTTATTTCAGACGAAAAATGTTGTATTAGTGATCGCTCCGTTTCTTTCACTATGTGCATTATATTAGGCTAAAGTATATTTTTGGTCCCTTAACTTTGGAGAAAATCATGTTTTGGTCCCTTAACTTTGAAAAGTGTGTTTTTGGTCCCTTAATTTTGGACAAAGTCATCTTTTTAGTCCTTTAATTTTGAAAAGTGTGTTTTTAGTCCTTTTAAATTCGGTTTTATAGTATGTTTTCGGTTCCTTAAGTTTACAAAAAGTCATGTTTTAGTCTCTTAATTTTGAAAAGGAATGGACTAAAAACATTTTATCCTTTTTTCAACGGACTAAAAACATTACTTTATCCAAAGTTAAAGGACAAAAAACACAGTTTTCAAAGCTAAGGGATTAAAAACACACTTTCTCCAAAATTGAGGGATCAAAAACACACTTTTCAAAGTTAAGGGACCAAAACATAACTTTGTGCAAACTTAAGGGACTAAAAACATACTTTAACCCATTATATTATTACATGTCTTTTTTTTTGGTTGCTTATCTAATTGGTGAATTTCATCCTAGAGCCACTAGCTTGACGGTTAAATTTTTTAACTAGCGAATTTCAGTCAAAAGGGAAAAGAACCGTAGACACATTTCTCTAATAGTACATCACATTTAATAAATAAAAGAACAGTTGAAGGAATGTCTGAAATTGAATTGACCGACGAACCACCCTGCCCCTGGACTGGGTCCCAATACTGCTTCTTTAGTTTGGCTTATCATTTCATTTTTCACCTAAAAGGATTTTAAATGAGGGTTTTACTGTGTGTCAACCTAATCTGTATAGAGAGGTGCCAATTAGCCGAATGTGTTTGGATGCATGCATGGAGGATATGCAATTAAAACCATTGATGGACCATCTTTTTTATATGATGATTGATGACGCCCAACTCATTCTTTTTCTTGCCTGGAAGCTAAACACAGATTAAGTAGCCACTTGAAGTTCGTTCAGAGAAGAAAAAGGGTCAAGGTAGGTTTTCCAAACTATACAGGTAGGTTTTCCAAACTATACAGGTGGAATATCTATTATTCCTTAGCAAGAATGCTCCTAAATAATAAAGCAAAATATGAATTAAACGAATAATGTTCAGAGAATGTGCTGCTCAATAAGACTTGTGTGATATGACTGCAACAAATATGTATCTCATAAAGCAGTGGTTGGATGTGAGGCAGATTCCTTTTTCTTCCTTTATTTAATTTTATTTTCTACGGCGAGACTTCATTCCATGTGAATTCAATATTTGAGCCTTTGACTGCAATATCATAATGTTAGGGTGAGCAAATTTACAAAACGAAATCACAGTACAGGCATCTAGAATGAACAGCATATCCACTTTGACCACCTATATATAGTGATCACGTATTCATCCATGAATATGGAATTAAACTATTAAATTCTGGTCATATCATATCTGCTTCTATCCTGGTTCAATGTTCAAACTTCAAACTTTATCTCTCTCATTATTGTTGGGTGGATGGAATGGCGAAAAACGTATATATGCAGTACTATACTAAAAAGTCGCACAATTTTCTTTTTGCTACATATAACAACTGTACATATGCCATAAACAGCAACTCATATATTCACTCCCAAATAAGGGAGATTTATCATTTCTAGCTTGAATGTTCCTTCAGCCAAGCGCACTCGTTATCTTCATCCAATATTTGTTTGGAGAACTTGATGAAAATCAAAGGATACAAAACTTCTAAACCACACATGCAAAGAGAAACAATCAAAATGCACTACTTCATTGCTTTCTAACACAAGAACAAATTTTTTCCTTCTAGACTAAGTTGAATAATATAGTAAGGGTGTCTTTTTATCAAGCTGAGTGTTAAGGCCCAAGTCTAAAACCTGAAGTACAACTTAATTACTTGAGTTCAGTTGGTTCACTAAAACCATAATTACTACAGACATATGGTTTTACACAGCATGATTACGCTAATGTTATTTGTCATAATGCATTGCCTTTGTTAGTGCTCCCACTAAGGAGGTTCCACGTTCAATTATCCTCTTTTGGCCTCTCCGATCCCTTTGGTTTCTTCTGCAGTCCACTCACAATGTCTGTCTCCACCAATTGACTATGATAGTGATCAAAGACGAAACGTGAGGAACTAAACCCCCCCACCACATTAAAAGGTGAGTTTGGTGCCACGGAAAACTTAAAGCTTCCAAGGTTCTTTTTGGGAGTTAACGATTCTATACCTAATGTGGATTCTCCACACGTTAAGGTCAATAAGAATTTGCAGTCGGCCTACTCCACTAGACAAACACCTCGCAGCTCTTCAACTATAATTCTCCGTGTAGAAATAAATGAAGAAAGAGAAGATAGATATAAGCACATGGTAAAAATATAGATTGTGTTAAAGGAAAAGGTTGGCAAGTTAGAAGTGGTTAGATTTAGAGCCATGCAAGGAAAATATTGGTAATGTCCACTACATGCAACCAGTCACCCTGTTTATACTTTTTTGATGCAAAATATACAAAATAGTGTAGTTGACTTTAGGATTGTGGAAGTTCCTGCTTTTCATCATCATCACATTCTGTTGATAGTGGGTGGGGCCACCATGTCAAAATGTCAATAACTCTCAATCCCATCGCCACATCTATTGCCCTTGAGTTAGCATAAAAGGGCCTTGCACCTTCCTAGCTAAAGCCCACGTATGTGTTTGTATGTTAATTACCAGCCATGGCTCTCAAGACCAAGACTTTTCTTATAATTATTGTCCTAGTATTCATTTTCATTTCTCCGTCTTCAGGTGATTAAGTTCTTTATATCATCAGTTAATAAATCTTTTTTTGGCAGACATTGCTGAGGCAGAAATTTAACAGACAATCTTTTTAATTTCTTTTAGGCGTCGCTAAAGGTTTCAGGGAAAGCCAGTACCGTGCTCGTGACTTACTTTACAAGGTATAATATTTTTGTACTTATTTATTTTTTAAACTGGTGCTGGAGATAAATATCAAAGGAGCAGCATTATGAGGAATGCATATATGTACACATATTGTGCTCTTTTGACCAACATGTTGTTTTGGATGAAGGATGGTAATATGAAGATGAAGCCGAGGAAGCTGTTAACCCATGTATATGAGCTTGATTATGATGACGCAGGACCCAACCCAAAGCACACTAGAAAGCCCGGCAAGGGTAATTAAGTACCTATTCACTTAATAAATCCAATGCATTTTTCTCCCTCTTTCTTTTATATGTTTTGTTCAGTTATGAGGAGACTATATATAATTATTTATGAGTTAATTTACTTATACTTATGCCGCTTCTCGTGTATGCGTGTGCGTAACGAGTCAATAAGGCATGATAATTTAGTATATACACGAGATGCTGCTAATGTATGGACCTCTAAGCATTGTAAGAGTGATGCTTTGCATTTTGTTTAATTTTTGGGAATAAAAACAAAGCTGGATGTGAGCTTTTTTTATATATTACAAAAGTTCTAAAAATGAGTCTCATTATTTATGGTTTTTATATATAATAGGCTCTCTCTGATTCATCCTAATTATAAGATCACTTTGACTTTCTTGGAGAAATTAAGATACAAAATTAATCATTTTAAAATGTCTAGTTATTTTTTCCTCAAATCTGATCTACCATAATACAATTACATGTAAGATACATTAAAATTAAGTAGTCTGTTTGACTTCCTTAATTACCACAACATAAAAATTTAAAGTGGTTTTACATTTAACAATAGATTAGAAGTATAATGCATTTGGCCAAAAAAAAAAAAGATTAGAAGTATAATGCAGATACATGGACTATATGTAGATTTGCCTTTACTATTTCAAATTATCGGGTAACTAACTAATATGGTAGAAACTCAAAGAAGACTGGATCGCTCAAAAAAAAAAAAACCTGAATATTACTTCTAAATCGCAAATGGACCTATACTTTTCAATACAGTCAAATGTTACATATGAAAACCAGCATGATATAATGATCTTCTTGCCAGTTCCAAAATTTGCAGATATACCAATATGAATTCTTAACTGATAATGCTGGCCACTGAAGATTAAACGTTTTTTTTTTTACTTCTCGACTCTGTAATCAAAGTGTCAACGCCCAACTATAATATGGAATATAAGATGTTCTAAAGGTCCAACTATCATCAAATCTCTTTAGACCATTATTGATGGCGACAATCTAGGAGAAGACTTATTTACATAAGCGCGGGGTCTAATGTAAGTGGAAGTAAAAAACGTGACGGAAACATTAACTTTGTCCACACATGCAAAACAATTACTAAATTTTAGCATCAGAGTATAAAATTGATGCCCCACATCTTAAAGACCAAGTAGATTTCAAGTGAGAATGTACAATTAGATTATACAGGCAGGAACTCTGAAATTCTATGTGTCAGTTTATGTACATGACCAGTAATCTTCTTCAATTCATAAAACCTGGGATGAAAACCAGATTCCAAGTGACACTATCCCAATGGTGGCTAAAGCTTGTACCAACTCATAACCAACATTTTGCTTCTGAAGTGGCAAGTTCTGCCAGTCTGTCCGCCTATTCCGAATACATAAAGTTAATTAAACAAACCACAAGATATTCATATACAAAAAAATTGCTCACTACTATGCACTACCATGTAATTGTATCCTCAAATAAAAAATTATCAAGTTCATGTGCTGTTGAGAAAAAACATACCCTAAATCAGCAATTATGATGCTAACGTTATCCTGTGTGCGTCGATCCTGCAAAACATAGTTATTGTTATAGCCAAAACTGGCAAGTTTTCAACAACAAAAAAATAAATTCAGAATTAGAACAGCCATGAAATTTTATAACACTTACCAGAGCAGCTTGTGCAAGAGCTTCACAAGCTAGCTGAAATAAGAGCAAGAAAGGTTTTAGTTGCACCTTCAGTGGCTTCATAAACAAGCATTAGTGAAATGGTAATTATCCTCAAGTTTGGTGAATATTGTATTACCTGAATATTCCCATGCTCTCGAAGTTGATTCCTCACAAACGAAACTGCTTCTGAGCTGAAATGGTAATAAGAAGGTAAAGCTGATTTCTCTACTCTTAAGAAACACTATAAGAAAAAGACCATTCATGTAATCTAGACCTGCTCATATAATCCCATAAGCCATCAGATGCTAATACTATGAATTCTGCGTCCGAGCCAAGTTGTATTTGATAAATATCGGGGCATGCAACGACCAAGTCTTTGCTTAGCTGTACACTGCAAAGCATTAATCAAAAAATAAATCATCGTGCGTGAATTCCACAAGGTGAAATCTTTATAAAGGATAAATGTCTACAATTAAAGAAAGAAGAAAATGAACAAAATTTGTGTTAGTTGTCCTATATGGTTGCAACAGAATGAACTTATGTCATCTAGCTAATTGATCAAAGCTGAAAACTGAGAAGACATTTTCTCACTAATCTTTCAGCGGAAGAGACAATTTGGAAAATTGCCCAATACTAGTTACTGGCATCCCACTCAGTTTTCTGCATTTGACAGATTATATGCAGATTTGGACCATTCTTACTTTTGGAATCAGGACTATAAGAGCAGGCACCAATGTTAAAAATATTTTGTTGCTTTCATCTTCAAGCTTAAAGGATATATAGCCAAATATAACAATTTCTCCCGCCAATATATATATAGAACACACACACACACACACACACACACACATAGAGAGAGTGATCCATGTAAATTTACTCGAATTAAGGAACGATGGGTAAGACAAGCATAAGATTACCAACCGAGAAGCAAATTTTTCCGACCATCTTCCTTCCTCAACCCCTTTTCTCACCATTCTTCACATGCAAAGGGTAGATGACTATTAGGAAACACATTAAGCAATAGACAATAAATAAGAAAAGTTAACATCTTTATAACAAAACAAATAGTGTAGTGATGAATGGCCATACTCATTCTTCTTTGTTTTGAATCTTATATCCCCAAATGCACGAGATACAGCAATGTCTCCACAAATTCTACCATTGACAATCTACAAATAAGCTTCAATTCTGTTAACATCCTAAGTTAAAGAAATTTCTAAAATCAAGTACTTTAGCCTCACACACACATACAAAATACTTAAATATTGGCCAAAACATGTTGGGGGAAAAGGAACAAGGAAAACACACCCATCCACCTGCTTCTCTGATTCTTTTGATTTCTTGAAGAGAGACTTTATTGTTCCCATATGGTCGGTGGGGACTAGTCAGCACTTCTGCACTACCAGACCGGCTTAGAACCTGCATCAACAAATAAACTCAGATGAAAATCCAAAACATATTCAGTTCCCAAGAGACTCTAAACTTCTTAGAAACTGACTGAAAAATACTTTTCTTATTAGGCAAGCAAGCACCACATTTGCAGTGCAGGGATGCAGAACACATACCACAGATGAGTCACCTAAATGTGAAATAAGAAGCATATCATCTCCAACTAGTACTGCAGTTGCCGTGGCGCCAGATTCATCTTCATCTCCATTCATTTCAAGCCTTTAAAAGTGAAACACTTTCTAAACCTTCAATGCAATAATACCAAATCTACGATCATATAGAGATTGCTCAAGCTCAAAAATCTTGGCATACTTTCATTATGGCTTACCGTTTTAACAAATTAGAGTCGGCATTGACAAATGCCTCCTGTAATGCTGCACTAATGGCTCGGAAATCTTTTCTATCCAATATTATCCCACCTTGTAAAGCCGCAAGACATTCCTTGTACAGTTCATCCCTGCAGTAACACACACAAACTAACAATTCAGAGTATGCCTAATAATTGGTAGCACATAGCGGTTAACTTTCAGTATATTATTCATCTATTGGAGCAAGAAACACAAAACGATCAGAAGTTCCATTAGTACAGTAAAAACTGGCTGTATAGCTAACATGATTTATAAACAAAGTTTCAATTTTGGCGGGAAGAGTTCAACTGCAGTGAAACATTAATATAACAAGCGTGACAGTTGTTTAAACTGAGGAATCAGTCACTGCAATGCTTAGAAACATAGTAAGAGTCGGATATTGCTTTACACTCTATTGATCATAAACTAGGTAACACGACATGCCAATAATTATACTCCCGTTTCTAATATAAGAGCTAATTGACTTTTTTTAGAATCCTTAGAAAACTAAATAGGTACTTAAATATTGATTTTTTTTCTGTATTTTTTCTCTAAATTAGTATATTGGATTTATAAGCTAATATATGATCTAATAATATACAAAGTAGGATATGATTAAGTGATTCGTTATGCTTTATTAATTTCTCAAAAAAAAAAGTCAACTAACTCTTATATTAATTAGGAAGGGAGGGCCTTTCATTGTCATGGATTATGTGAATTTAAAGTACTTGGATAAAGCGAGATTGGCATTAAAATGGAAGAAAGCCTAAAATCAATTTTTTTAATGATAATTCTTCACTGTGATGTAGTACAGCAGGAAAAGAAATATGCAGGAGTACTTAATAATTGGTATAAAAGCAAGAAATGGAAACTGGATTTATATGCTACTTGCTCCTATCTTAATTATAAAACCACTTTGACTTTGTTACCTGAGGAAGGCGACGGAGGAAAAGCCACCATGGCCATCAAAGACAGCTGCAAAAGAGAAGCCACTGAGGGAATTAGGACGAAGAAGAATGCCATCTTCCATCTCTTCACGGAGGCCCTGCAAAGCAATGGACCCCCATCGGATTCCTGCCACGTCAGCCAAAGATGAGGGAGTATCAATAGCTATAGCTGAGCAGCAACGTCCCCTGCTGATATTAACCACGCCGTTTCTGCGGTTAGTATGGTTAGAGGTGGAAGGGCCATGAAGTTTGGTCAAGACTAATCTTTGGATGTGTGGACTTGACAGAGCCATTAGAAGTGAGAAGATCAGTGGAGGGAAGCAGAGATGGTGGCTTTGGAGGATAAGTGAGGTATTGAAGGCCTCAGAGTTATTTAGTGGTTCGGATTCTCCCACAAAGAATCTCATATCTAACCAAGCTTCTAGTGATAGATAAGCCTGCTGCTAACTTCACGTACTTTTGTTTTGTCCACCATGCTGATGTGGCGAATTATGAGACTTTGGGTGAATTGGCATATTCCATGTTTACCACTTTACCCCTCACCAAAACAACTACATGTCCTTACTCTCTGACACGTAAACTGATGATAAAATGACCGAGAATACCATTGGACCAACATGTCATAGAGATCAGTAATTTATTGCTATAATATTTTCACATTACTCATGATCAATTTATCTGCATTGCTTCCCTTTCACGCCAGCAACTTGAAGTCTTGAACACAATGGGTAGTTTTAAGGCCTAGCTTGATGAGCCAGGGCTGGGGAGAGTTGAATTGGGAAAGAATAGAGTATTAATGAAAGGGTAAATGGTAAACAAAATGACTATTTACTTGTACTTGAAATGCATCTAGTACCTTTTACTTTTTTTCTCCAAGATTGTCCATCAATTTTTATAATCTAGCTAATATTGTCTCCTCCGTGACCCATTAGCGTTGGTTGTTACTAGTTACTACTTTCAAACGTTTTTACGGAAAATCGTGAGACGGAGGTTGAGTTGGGACACAAGTGACATTTAAGTCAAATTTTATTAGAGTCAAGGGGCAAAATTGACTCTATACTTGTGTCTTTCTTTTACTTAAAATTGTCTACCAAATTTCAAAATCAAGTTAATAATAACTCCTCCATCTATCCTATATATATAAAGGGAGTGCTCCCTTTATATATATATATATATATATATATATATATATATATATATATATATATAGGAAATTTCAAATATAAATTCTAAAATTAATTACAATATTTTTTTTAAAAAAGGTCTTTTTAAAAAAAATTATGATTTGACTCTCTCTTTATGTCCATCCCTGTTTATGTCCATCACAATTTAATATGTTTTTTTACAATCTTGCATTTTGTTAACTTTACATATTGCAATTAGGTTTTTGTTTTTTTTCTTCTTTCCTACACACTTTATTCTTATTTTGTCTATACATCTTATCTTAACAATAGAGATAAAGTTGGAAATTAAATATATTTGAGACAAATAAATATTTTATCTATTTTTAATAGTTTTTTCAATAAAACAAAGTGGTTGTTTTCACTTTATATTTAAGGATAAGGAGAGTATTATTGTTATCCTTATCATCGTCAAAGAATAGTACTCTCTCTGATCCGTGATATAAGAGCCCAAAATTTAAATAAATATTTTCCAAATATAAGAATTCACCCTTACATTCGTTCATCATTTGATGTATTTTTTTACTTTACCTCTCTAACTCGCTTTTGTAGAAATTTTTTTGGAATGTTAGCATTTAATATACCATTTTTCCATTGTACTTTGTTTTTCCTTTAGCATATCAATGTATAAGTTGTGTTTTCTTTCTGTTTGCTTAACCATCTGCCTTCCAATTAAATGTACATTCCCTCACCTTGGAAATCATGCAGTTGTATTACTCTTTCTTACCATGCATAAATTAACTTTTTTTTGTTTTTTTTTTTGCATAAATTAATTCTAGCTACTGTCTCCCCCTTCTAGATTAAGTATAGTTTGTCCCTCAAAAGTTAATGCTACCCGGGCTGATGCCCGGGAATACCATCTAGTTTAATCAAACATCCATAACTTTACTTGTGCGAGTCCTGCACGTTTGTGTAGATATGCAATTACTCACAAGCAGACCAGGGAGTAATTAATAGTTTTTCCTCAATTTATTTTTCATTTGTTTCTACAACTAAACCATCATCTTCATTATTTTCCTCGTCTCTTCACCCCCTTTTAGAATTAAGCACAGATAAATACGAAGATACCGTAATATTAACCTTTTGGATGGTTCTAATATCGAAGCTAGTTTGGGCGCTGTATCGCCCAAAAATGGTGCACATTAATAAAAGAACAATTAAAGTGGAAGATGATATTTTATTAAGTATTTATGAGAATTACAAAGAGGAGTCACCAATATAGATGATTACAAGAGAATGAAAATTACAAAGATATATACAAAATAATGAAATGCTAAGGAAATAAGGGATGAATTTCGTTGGATAATATAAGAATGATGAATTGGGAGTCAGAAATCTGTTCATGAGTGTTGATCTGAATATTGAGATGATGAGAGAATGTTCAATATGCATTTGTGGTTGGTTGTTCAGGATCATTTTTCTATCGGTCTCTTCTCCTTTTTATTGATCCATTGTGCCTTCCCCATGATGCCTTCCACGTTCTTCTTGCTGTCAACTGCTCATTTTTCCTTTAGACACGTGTCCCATGCAGTTTGAATTTTGAATAGAAGAAGTAACTTCTCTTGAATTGGCGCATGGCTTCATTCTTTCATTTTAAATCTGATGGATATGGGGCCGAGCAATTAAGTAACCCAATTAGTATCCCTTGTTTGAAAAGTCAAAGAGTAAGAATTTGGGGCATACATTTACTCCCCCACTCTACGTGACTAACTCTAGTTGGACATGTAGAGTTATGTCCCGCTCAGATTGGAGCTATGTCTTGTCCTGGTTCTAGACGTCCAATCAAATCTGCACACCTTTACATAAAAAGTTTCATAGTAGAAAGGAAATCTGGATTCGGGTCTCTGGACTAGGAATTGTGTATACAACATTTTGACATTTGTGCTCTATATGGTGTTTTTATTTTCTAAATGACATGTGCTCTAAATCTAAACTAATGTGATTTAGAAGTATTAAGTTTGAGAATGTCACTCCTAAGATATAGATGAAGTCGTGGCTTTGTTTATAAGGAATTTTGATGTTTTGCCTTAAGATAGGGGATGGAACTAACTTGGTAATAATAGGGATTTGTGTCTCTGAGATTTGAAAATCTCTGGTCTAGGTGAGATCCTTATTTATGAGATTTGAGAAGTTCTTTTGTGAATAGGTTCTTAATTTCCAGGTTACAGGAGATTAGTCTTAGAATGAGGAACATGAAGATGGGAGCTAAAAGTTTTCCCAATAGAGGAAATCATGCTTAGAGAAGTTGTGTACTCCCCTTGTGTTGCAATGAGGTTTTGGTTTCGGGAAAAATATTGATGCGTTCAGGAACTATGTATTGGTGGTACATGAATGATTCTGAGTGTGAGAATCAATTGTAATACTTCATACTTATCCAGTAGTTTTGCATGTAGTTAGAGGCTGTTTTGAACACTGTGGTGTATCCTTCAATATTTTGGGCTTACATGTTCGTATGAGATTGAGACTTTATGTCTTTGAAATTAGATTGGGATATTTGCCTGTGAGTTCGATGATACCTCATATGGGTGAGACATTACTTTGACAATAAGAAGAACATGATATACCAAACGATATGATATATTTGAGAGTGAGACAAATAAGATTACATGATGAATTGAATAACATGATGACTCAGATAGCAAAATAATATAGATAACGAGATAAATTTCATAGCCGGATAAATTAGATATCAAATGAATTAGATAATAGGATAAATTAGATGTCATAATCAATCAGGAACAGGAAAAATTAAATAGCAGAATAAATTAAACAACAAGATAAATTACATAGCATGATCAATTAAATAACATGTAGATAGCAAGATAAATTAAATAACATGATAAATTAAATAACACGATAAATTAGATAACAGGATAAATTAATAGAAGACGGGATAAATTAATTTACAGGATAAATTACTTAACGAGATAAATTAGATATTAAGATTAGATTAGATAACTGAATTATATTAAATAGTAAGATTATATCAGATAGGTGGATTAGATTAGGTAGCAGAATAAATTAGATAACATGATTAGATCATATAACATGATTAGATCAGATAACGTGATTTGATCAGACAACAGGAGTAGATCAAATAACATGATCAGATCAGATAACAGGATCAGATAGGATGACAGGATCAGATCAGATAACAGGATTAGATTGGATAGCAGGATTAGATCAGATAACAATATCAGATCAGATAACAGGATCAGATAAGATGACAGGATCAGGTCAGATAACAGGATTAGATTGGATAACAGGATTATATCAGATAACGAGATTAGATTAGATAACATGATTAGATTAGATAGTAAGATTATATCAAATAGCTCGATTAAATTGGATAGCAGGATTAGAATAGATAACATGATTAGATTAGATAACATGATTAGAGTAGATAACATGATTAGATCAAATAACAGGATCAGATCAAATAGCAGAATCAGATTAGATAACAGGATCAGATAGGATGACAGGATCATATCAAATAACATGATTAGATTGGATAGCAGTATTAGATCAGATAACATGATCAGATTAGATAATAGGATTAGATTAAATAACATGATAATTTAGATAATGATAAATCATATAACATGATTATTTAGACAACAGAATAAATTTTATAACAGGATTATTTAGATTACAGGATAAATAAGATAACATGATCAGTTAGATAACAAGATAAATTGTATGACAGGATAAATTAGATAGTAGGATTAGACTAGATAACAGGATTAGATTAGATAGTAAGATCATATCAAATAGCTGGATTGGATTAGATAGCATGATAAGTAGATAACAAGATAAATTAGATATCATGATGAATTAGATTTCAGAATAAATTAGAAAATAGGATACATTTAGATAGCAGGATAAACTAAATAATAGGATAAATCATATAACATGATAAATTTGGTAACAAAATACATTAAATAACATGGTAAATCAAATGACAGGATAATTTAGATTACATGATTAATTAGATAACATGATGAATTAGATAACAGGATGAATTAGATAACAGGATAAATTAAATAACATGATAAATCATTTAACAACACATATTTGAAAATAATATAAATTAGGTAGCAAGATAAATTCAGTAACATGATAAATTAGATAGGACAATTAGACTTGAGAACAATGTTAGATTAAATAGTAATATTATATCAGATATAGCTGGATTAAATTAGATAGCAGGATTAGAATAGATAACAGGAACATATTAGATAAAAGGATTGATTAGATATCATGATTAAATTAGATTGTAAGATATATTAGATAGCATGATAAATTATATAATAGGATAATTTAGATAACAGGATAAATTTGATAATATGATAATTAAATTAAACAACATGAGAATTTCGATAACATGCTAAATTAGATCGCATGATTAAACTTTATAATAGGATTAGATGAGACAACGGGATTAGATTGGATAGCAAGATTATATTGGATAATAGGATTCGTGGCGTAATACCTTATCAGGATGAATAATGTCTTATTCAAGGTTATTTGGTTTGATACGAGTCTATACATAGTGGTAGCAATCGTTTTATGATTATTTATGGAATTATAACTAACAAGAAAGCAAAAAATTAAGTTATCATAGACTATTTATTTGTTAACTAGTAATAGTAACATGTTATCCTCGTACTAGAAATAAACCATAAACATAGAATGTAATTCAGCAAAAGATACTAACTCAAAAGGGGAATTACATACCTGGGAAATCTTTTGGGTTGTACAACATCCTATCTTGGCCTTGGGAAGTTCTTGTTCCAGCAAGAGTGTGATTTCTTGACATGTGTGGTTTTTGTTTAACGAGAATATTCAGTGATATGAGATCATTTTAGGATATGGAATCTTTCTTGAGGTTTAGGATATGTGAATATGACAAATTTAAATTACAAGATTCAAGTTCAGGATGATTACAAGATACTTGATATGTGATCGAGATGATCTCGATTCTCGAGATGGAGGATCCGTAAACAAGATATATATGAGATGCAACATCTGTGATTGAGATGTTTCTAATATACAAGATCAATTAACAAGATGATTTTGGGATTCTGGAAATATGATCGGGATGAATCTGAGATGCAAGATTATTAACGAGATGACTCTGAGATGTCGGATTTATTAACAAGATGAATTAAGGATGTCAAATTTATTACCAAGATGAATTTAGGATGTCATATTTATTAACAAGATGAATTTAGGATGCAGGACTTGTTGACGAGATGATATGTGACATGAGATTAAATTACAACTTTTTGATTTGAAATTTTTCTAGTGTAACATCAAAGAAATTTGAGTTCAAATATAATGAATTAACCATATATATCATGATATAAATGTGAAAAATACTTGGATAAATATAAGTTGTGTGACATTTAAATTATAAGAGTTTGAATTGTGAAACATGAATCAACAAGTTTGACATTTGCATAAAGAAATGAGACATATTTTCAGTAAGAAGATTCTGACATGCATATAAATTAGTATTTGATGTTCATAAATTATTTTTGAAATGTGTAACAGAAATTTATTGTGATGATAATAAGTATGGCAGAATAATAAAAAGAAAATGAATTTGAAAACAAAGATTTGAGTGATTTGTACCTTATTTCTAATTACTAATATGTAGTTTGTCGTTCATTCTTGATTTTTTGTGAGTCTTCTCGCTGGACCAGTCTTGTTTGACTATTAGTCTGACAGGATGAGTCTGTTTTGACAGGATCAATCTGTTTTAACAGGATCAGTTCTGTTTGACAGGATCTGTCCTGTATGATGAGATCAATCATGTTTGATTGGATCAACCCAGAAATTTGACTTTTTCTTTGAGAAATTTGATTGTTGACTTCAGATTTGTTGATAACATGAGGCGGAAGATTTTTCTCTGGTAAAAGGGAATTTCATGAATGTATAGTGAAGGTAGATTATCTCTCATGATTTCTTAAGTATTGCCGAGAAGAAATTGATTTCTTCCCCACGGTCGGCGCCAAAATGTATTGCCCAAAAATGATGCACATTGATAAAAGAACAATTAAAGTGAAAGATGATATTTTATTAAGTATTTATGAGAATTACAAAGAGGAGTCACCAATATAGATGATTACAAGAGAATGAAAATTACAAAGATATATACAAAATAATGAAATACTAAGGAAATAAGGAATGAATTTCGTTGGATAATATAAGAATGATGAATTGGGAGTCAGAAATCTGTTCATGAGTGTTGATCTGAATATTGAGATGATGAGAGAATGTTCAATATGCATTTGTGGTTGGTTATTCAGGATCATTTTTCTATCGGTCTCTTCTCCTTTTTATTGATCCATTGTGCCTTCCCCATGATGCCTTCCACGTTCTTCTTGCTGTCAACTGCTCATTTTTCCTTTAGACACGTGTCCCATGCAGTTTGAATTTTGAATAGAAGAAGTAACTTCTCTTGAATTGGCGCGTGGCTTCATTCTTTCATTTTAAATCTGATGGATATGGGGCCGAGCAATTAACTGACCCAATTAGTATGCCTTGTTTGAAAAGTCAAAGAGTAAGAATTTGGGGCATACAGGCGCTTATTATTTTTGTAATTTTTGCATAAATTAACCCCAAATTTGGTTGTTTAAGTTATTGAATCCACTTGGTTACTATGTAACCATTTGCGTTTCTTTTACTTGGCTAGTAAGAAAATAGAAGTATGCTCTGTGCTCATAATCTTGATCTCTTTTTGCCCCGGATTAATTTATTGGGAAATAAAGAATAATCTATTTTATATCAATTTTTCATATTAGATGTATCTTTAAGGGCTTCTAAAATTTGAGGGGTATTTTTTTTCTTTACAAATAAAATAGAAAAGTCAGGAAATTAATGAGTGATTAATAAAGTCAAATGTTCACATGATTTATCGAGCATTTACTTTACTTTAAACGCGATTCATGATGTTATATGAATACTCTCTAGCCCCTTTGGGTTTGAGCGCCAACTATTTGTGAAGAATGAAATACCTAAAATCATAAACCAAATTAAACGCAGTGTTGAATTCTCATTTTGCAGTAGTTAATTTATATAGGAAAAGTCCACAAATTTAGGCTGAAATTGACAAATCATTTTCTTAATCTTTACAAATTTTAATTTAAATTCCATGGAAGAACATGAGATTTCGATATAATACGAAAATACACAAATGAAGAACATGAGATTTCGATATCACGCGAAAATACACAAATGTCCATATGATTATCAAATATATTACAAGCATTTATAACTTATAAGTTTAATATAATGATTTTCAGCATAGTTAACGACTTTTAAATGTTTTTTTTACAAAAAAAATTTAAATTCATCAAAGAAATTTTTTTTGGCTAAGAAAAGTTTAGAGGAGTTTCTATTCTACCAACACATATTACGAGTCAAACTCTTTACCAACTAAACAATCATTATTAGTTCAACAAACGGATCTTGTTTGATCATATTTCAATAAATGGATTTGCAACCCGATAATAAAGATTTCCAAATTCACATTAACAACTAACAACGACAATACTTAATCGTCTCTATCTCTTTCGGCAATATATAAAAATTTTATATTCTTCTGCAAATTTGATCTGATATTTCTCAAATCCGAAAGATCCAATCCTCTTTTACTATTTTAAAGCAGGCCAATTTATTCAATTAATCAACACGCCAATACATGTTGTTCACAAAATTACATCATTTACTATTTAAAGCCACCATGATTCCATGAAGCCGAAACAGATAAGAAAATGGGTTGCGTGGCCTCTGTGGTTAACGTTGTCCTGGATTGACTGCTTTACATCTCAAAGATATCAATCGTATACGGAATAGTAACCACTAGTAAGCAAGTAAAATAAGTCCTATCCTATATTCCTATATATACACCACACCATACCACTCAACACGCCCCTCAACTAACCAAACACTCTCGTCTCTCTCGTGCTCATCTTCTTCTCTCAGAAGATCTATCTAGGGTTCCTCCTCTCCGTACAAATTGCAAAGCCCTACTTATGGATGTGGATAATCACAATTACAATCTCAATCTCTGGACCTAAAATTTGATAGATTTTGATGTTCATTTCCATACCCATTTGAAAATAGTGGTTAAAGGTTGAACCTTTGGTGTTCATTTCCATACCCATCTGACAATAGTGGTTAAAGGTTGAACCTTTGGTGTTTATTTGCATACCCATTTGACAAAAGTGGATAAAGATTGAATCTTTGGACTGAAAAGTTGAAATTTTGAGATGGAGAGGTCTAGATCTAAGAGGAACTACAGCAACTACTATGACCAACAAGACTATGACTCAACAGAAACCTTGGCTAGAACAACAAGACCTCGTTATAATAATAACAACAACCACCACTACACTAGCCGCCACCGTGGCGGCGGCGGAGGAGGTGGCGGCGGCGGCCTAAGGCCGAAGGGTCAAGACCCATCTTTAACGGTCACCACAAGTTACCGCATTTTATGTCATGATGTGAAAGCTGGTGGAGTGATAGGGAAGTCAGGGAGTATTATTAAGTCTATTAGGCAGCACACAGGCGCGTGGATCAACGTGCATGAGCTGATCCCTGGAGATGAGGAGAGGATTATTGAGATATCTGACACGCGTAGGAGGGACCCAGAGGGGAGAATGCCTTCATTTTCGCCTGCACAGGAGGCTTTGTTGTTGATCCATGAGAGGATTCTTGAGAGTGATGCTGCTTTTGGGATTGGAGAGGAGGAGGAGGATTATGGGGGGAGAGGTGGGAGTAATGGAAGGGTGGCTACTAGATTGGTGGTGTCTAGAATGCATGTGGGGTGTTTGTTAGGGAAGGGTGGGAAGATTATTGAACAAATGAGGATTGAGACTAAGACTCAGATTAGGATTCTTCCTAGAGATCATAATCTGCCTCGGTGTGTTTCCATGTCTGAGGAGATTGTTCAGGTGCAAATGCAATGCTACAGAGTTGTTGTTGTTGTTGTTGGAGATTTACAATAATCTGATGCTTTTAATTAAATCATCACATGCATGCTGAATGAATGAATGCCCAACTTTGAGTTTAAGTGTTTTGTTTTTTGAATAAAAAATGCATCTTTCTGTGCTGAGATTTCAGTATTGGCTCCTCTTTGATTTGGCCAATTAACGGCATTTCATAAATTGAAGAGAGAAGAAAGGAACTATTATTGGTTTTAATGACATTATGAATGGCATTTGAAGCTACTTTGTTTACTCAGCCGGAGAGGTGGAACAATGTTCAGCTTCTAAGCTATGTGGCATTCTTTCACCAGTTTTTGTGACATGCATATTGTGTTTGCAACCACATTTGCTCGTGTTGGACCTTGTGTTTCTACCATAATTTGGTTTGACTTGGATAGATTGTAAAATTGGCTTATTGCTGTTGATGCTATCTGTATCATATGGTTTTTGCCCTGCATTATCCAGAAGTTCAATCCGTATAGTCTTGTTGCTAAAATCAACTTTGTCATTTATATAATTCCTTCTTGATGAAAATACTTATATTTAAACAGTCTTATTCCATGCAAGAAAACTTTCATGCAATCATAGGTTGGCTTTTCTCTTTTCTAAGGGGATAGCCTATAAATGCACTAATGAATTGCGTTCTATTAATTTTTTGTTGTTGACTATTCCAGCTGTTTCTGAACTTGTGGAACTGTGAACAGTTGGAGGGCACTTTGCTTCTTTTTGTTCTGATATTACACATTTCACATTATGTCTGCATGCGTAGTTTTTGCTGGGCTTTTAAAAAAGGAGACTTTGTATGCTAAATGCCTAATATTATTTGTTGAAATTAAGCTTGCTGAATTGCTAATTTTGTCAGAAATATTGCTGTTTAAAAATGATGTGCCTGGTATATGTTTGGCTTTTCTCTATTGAGTTTGCATCAGCAAGCAAGTGGAAATGAGGAGATGCATTATGGAGCTAGACAATTTTAGAAATTGATGCAACTGCCCTTCAATCATTCTCATGAAAACACTTCTAAACATAACAATATTTAGTGATACCATATTGCTATTCCCTGTGCAGGTGGTTGGTGATACAAATGCTGTAAAGAATGCTATAGTACTTATCTCATCACGCTTAAGGGAAAGCCAACATCGTGACCGCAGTTTTTTTCATGGACGAGCGCATTCACCAGAGCGTTTTTTCCCTCCAGATGATGATTATGTACCTCATGGGGCAGCTCGTAGATCCTCTTTAGACGGGGCAACTTTTGGATCACGATTATCTACTGCCAATATAAGAAGCAATGGCTATCCATCATTGGGCCATACAGTGGAACCTGGGGCTCATCTTGTAGCTGACGATGCACAACCCCTTTATGATGAAGACCTCATTTTCCGGATACTTTGTCCATCAGACAAAGTGAACCGTATTATAGGGGAATCAGAAGGATTTGTAGAATTCCTTCAAACTAAAGTTGGTGTTGATATCAAGGTTGATGATCACATGGTTGACTCAGATGAGCAGATTATCATAATATCTTCAGATGAGGTGCTTTCCCTTTCTGTCTCTTTATGTATCCTATATAAAAAATGAATACCCTAAAGTTCACTAGTAAAAGGGAGTGAGCTTATAAACTGCTATATCCGCTCTCATTGGTAGTTGTAAGTGAAAGCCATGTAGATGCATTTTACCCTTCACGTAGTTTCATTGCTTCTATCCCGGTGTAATTAGTTTGCTTCAGTAATATATCTTGGGTTTTGGAGGTTCTAACTTCTAACTGCTCCTTTTATTTGTACAAGGGCCCTGATGATGAGTTGTTCCCGGCTCAGGAAGCTTTGTTGCATATTCAATCACGAATTGTTGATCTTGAGCTTGATGATGACAACATTATAACCACCAGGCTTATTGTTCCATCTAGTGACATTGAGTGTTTAGATGGAAGAGATGTATCACTATTAGAGATAAGCAGAGTCACTGGCACAAATATTCAAATTCTCCCTAGAGAACAGTTACCTCCCTGTGTTGAAAAAAATGATGAGCTTCTACAGGTTTGTCTTCTGACCCACTGCCTGCACTAATACTATGATCGAGTAATGAAAGTTGATCTTTATAACAATGACAAATCTTTTCTCTATGGACTAGACATGGTGTAAATGTATGTGCATTAAAATTCCAAATAGTTGCTTCCTCAAGCTAAAACAAATGTCTGGCATTCAAATTTTGCATTCTCAATTCTTAACCATTTTTCTGTTGTCCTTGACAGATTGTAGGTGAGATCAAAGCAGCTCGAGAAGCTATTCTTGAGTTGACATCCAGACTAAAAAATCATTTGTACAGGGATTTATTTCAAAGGGACGCAGCACCATCATCTGCCTCGGTATCTAATACGGAAATATCTTCTTCCAGTAACACGGCTTCAGTTCATGAGGCTTACAATGGCGCTGAAACTCCCATAACCTATCAGAATGGACAGCCTTTGGCGGCTGCACTTCCTTCAAAAGTAATTATCTTGATGCATTGGCAAATTTTCCTTTCCTCTTCAATGTTGCCTTACCTTGATATATGGATGATTGAGAGATCCATCAGTCATTCTGTTTCATTACCTGAAAAAAACATTTTGGTATATCACACCAAAATTTCTGTTTCAGCACTTGTGTTCCTTGGCATGAGATTAGATGCACGAGGTGTTTTCCATGAATTTTGTGAATTCATAGCTGATTATGGAGTGACTTTTAGAAATATCCAACTTTAGTTTGTCTGGTGTTTTTTTTTTAAATGTACTTGATGTATTTACTCTCCTTTTTGAAAAGGAAACTGGAGGAGCTAGCACAGGGGCAGGAAAGCAGAAAGAAGTTGATCGCCGTGATGATGTGATGAGTAATTTAAATAGGTAACTAAGTCCTTCATTTATTTAGATGGGATGTTGCAATAATGTAGCATCAAATCACTTCTTGGATCTTGTTCTATATTTAGTGAGAAGATGCAGCAACTAGCGTATATCACATTAGTTCTTTCCTTTATTTTATCTATGTACTTGTTCGTTTGCTTATTTAACTATTGACATATGGCTTTCTGTTTTGTATCTGTGGTTAGGATCTCTGTACCACTTGTCACTAGAAGTACGCTTGAAGTGGTCTTACCAGAGTATGCAGTTCCAAAGCTCACAGCAAAGTCCAAAAGCAAGCTAGCTCAGATAAGTGAGGTATGCAAGACTTCAGTTCCTTATTTCAGTATCTGGCAACTGTTACAGGCTGTTCCCATTCCACACAGTTGATGCATTGAGTTTCATGATTATTTTTATACTACTATCTCAACTCTCACATCAGTCGATGCAATAAGTGTTATGTTTACTTTTGATTGAATTTACTCTTCTGTATTCTTATCCAGTTTCAAAGCGCACTCATGATTATGCCTGAAGTAATTTTGTTTCTTTTTTGGGTTTTAACTTGAAAAAAACAAGCCATCAATGACTTTTACAGAAAGTATGCAACTTTTGTTGGCTTGAATAATTAATCTGAAAACTATATGTACGATTTTGATTTGTTTCTTCTATGGGAGCAGTTGTCAGGAGCAACTGTAACACTTGTAGAGGATAAGCCGGAGGAGACAGAAAAGGTTATTCGGATATCTGGTACTCCAGAACAGGCAGAGAGAGCTCAGAGCTTGCTCCAAGGATTTATTTTGAGCAGTAAGTATGCTTCTTGGTTATTAAAAGTCAGTATATTGAATATAAATTTACTAGACACCTGTTTCAAATTGCCTTGCAGCACAAGAAGATGGCCCATAATTGATGGGCATGATTTAAAGCTGAATGGATGAAAAGGATAGAATAGTGCCATTGATTTAGTGTGTAGGGCATTTGTTCCATGCGCTGGATTGGGTTTCAATCACTTTACAAGATTGATGTCACGAAGAGTTGAGAATTACATTCTCCAGGAGAAGGACTTCAGTGTAAATGTAGGTGTGGAAGAGCTTCTTTATATTGTTGTAGCGTTGATAATTTTGGCATGACTATGCAAGTGCATGAAGGGCATATATTGATGGTGACACTGCCTCAATGGTGCTTTTCCTTGTTGCTCAAGTCAACTCCAGTTTGAGCTACAAATTTTCCCCAGTCTCTTGAGAGGTTCTTCAAAATTAGGACAGCACAATGCCCTCACTTAGATGGGGTTCATTTGACCCCAGTTTTACCCGGTTAATGTAAAAGCTTGTTTTTTTAGTTATATTTGGCCTAAAGGTTTTCCTTAGTCATATATGGAGGCAAGAAAAAGATGAGTGGTTTCTTTGTGCCCTGTTCTTGTTTATGTGGACCTTCAAGTAATGTTGATGTTCGGGTGATAATATTTTTATAAAATTTCAGTTGTTGAGCATCATTTCTGATGTGCTTATATTTTAGCGTCAATGACAGATAACAGGGTATGCAGGCCAGTCGTTTGACTTTGATCCAAATTTCAGTATAGTATACATATTTTTTTTTATACAAAGTATTTATTATACATATTTTATACTGTGGTAATACAAATTACCGTATATGAAGTAGCTATGGGAATCCTCTAGGCTCTACGGTTATAAAATATGACACCCCTTTATATGCTCTTTAAACATAATCCAAGTTTTCTCTTCAAACAACACGTGTTTTTCCTGGAGCATGTGCAAGTATTGGGTGTATTTTTGGCAACATAGCTTGGACATGAGTTACTATAATTTAGTCAAATTAATTAATTCAGGTGGGGGGAATGAAAGTCCAAAGAAATTAAATTTAAGAATGAAGATGATTAGTATAATATTGGACAGGTGCAGATGATGGAATAAGATCCACAAAAGCAATGGTTGAAAGTGGAGAGAGCTGAAATGGGGAGGGGGGGCCAACATTATTGACCACTGGATTTGGACAATGCTGTAAGCTGAGTTGTTTGGATATGAAGAGAGTAGATTGTGTTGTCTTGTTCAGCTCAAAAAAAAAAAGAAAAAAGAAGATAGTGTTGTTTTGTAATAAAACGATTTTGTTTTCCACCAAACAACTACTCACTTCTTACGTGGAGCTTGGCATCCTTATCTCCTGGCCGACCCTATTCTTCACATCTTCTATGTTCACCCCTTTTGCCATATTAATAATAAGAGTGAGCCTCACATCACTCTCTCGTTTTTTTTATCACCAACACATCACTCTCACTTTCATTACTTTATTCATTTTCCAAATATAACAACTTTATAACCTCTTGTTACTACTATTATTAGTATTGATGGTTGATGATATGATATTGAATTATTGATACTATAACCGGCCACACCTATGTCAGGCATTGGCACCGCCAACGTTTCTAGCCGACCAGCCGGTGGAGAAAGTATGACATACGTCACAATGTACTCTGAGTTGCATTATTCATATTTTTCATGTTTTGAGAAACATATTGTGTTTGCCAAAACGAGAAAAGAGATACATACTGCGAGTAACAAAATAAAAAATCGCTACCATTATTTAAATTCAAATTCAAATTCAAATTACTTTTTGTTGATGAAAAGATGGAATAATTTTGTTGAATCTCCGCATCGTCCTTTTTTTATCCCTTTTTCCCCTTACACAGGCCTTAACATTAAATCAGGAATGGTTTACATTTCATATTTATAAAATTTCAATATATATATTTATGTAATCAGCAGTTGAGAATTAGTACATTAAATTCGTATACTTATAGCAATGAGATGAACTAAAAGGAGTAGAATGAAAATAGGGAGTGCATCCAAATCCAAACAATATAAAAAGATATGTTTAATATTTTTTCTCATCCTAAAAATAACTCCATTTTAAATGCACTCCCTATTTTCTCATCTTGTGAAAATTCAAGAAATCAAATATACATAAATTGGTTATAAGAAAAAAAATACGGAGTATAATTACATATATTTAACACGGTACAGTTATTAATTTTGCACCTTAAATTTACATAAAAAAGAAGTAAAAAGTGATATGTAATGAGGAGTACTTGATAACTCGAATAACATTTATCATCTTAGGTGGCGCCAAGTTGTTTGAATAGGCCACGTGTTGGCTCAAAAGTGTTTGTTACCTTATACTATATAAACGCACGTAACAAACGTTCGGAAATCTCTCCACTGTTCTTCATCATTCTCTGTCACTGTTGTTTTGTCATCCTCATCCAAATACTGAAGCCATGCCGTATTGTCGTGCCGGAACTCATCCAGCCACCGCCGTCAACCTATTTTACAAAACATTCGGACACGGACCCACCAAAGTCCTTCTCATCATAGGTACGCTCTCTCTATTCACTTCACTTCCTTAGCTTCTTTTCTATATCCTTTATTTTCTTAGCTCAAGTTTTTCCCGCCCTACTTCTCAACTTATAGAGACTCATTTGATTGTTCTTCATCAGGATTTGCGGCTACCCATGATTCTTGGACACCTCAAATCGAGGGACTCACCCGTACTTTCACACCCAACGAGGAAGAAAGCTATGAGAGTAGTATTGAGGTGTGTGCATTTGATAACCGTGGTGTCGGTCTAAGCTCCGTACCTACCAAAAAGTCCCTCTATACGTGAGTTTCAACCTTCATATTGAATATTGAAGTATATTTCAGTGTGCAACTTAAGTTCGTGCCTTTATATTTGTGTCTGAGAGGTCACTGCTTGTGTGTTTATCTCTGTCATTGTATTTAAATGCTTTACTTGTCTTTTCATTACTTCGTTTTGGTTGTCCTTGTCTGTGCATCACTTCGTGGATGTGTTATGATCGTTGGTGTATGGTATTTTTTCCGATGATATTTCTGTTCTAGAAGGATGTAAATTTTAAGTTGAACTTTATGGTTGTTACTGCAGAACCGAGACAATGGCGAAGGATGCAATCGCCTTGTTAGATCATTTAGGGTGGAGAAAAGCTCATGTTTTTGGGCATTCCATGGGTGAGATATCTATCATGTGTAAATTAGAGTACTTGCTAAATTTACTTGGTTAGAAACTTAAAATGACCACAACTCAACTCAGATCTCTCTTCGTTGTTCACTCCGAGCATAACTTAAGTATTCCCTTGGGCTTTGTCTTTTTGGAAAAGATTAAGGATGCAAAATGAATCACTTTAAACTGTCTCTATAGTTATATTTTTTCTCAAAACTAATTTATTCAACTTATAAATTAACATATAATTTGATTACATATGTTATAATTTATTGTTTTAGGTTGCTTCCTCAACTTAAAAAAAAAAAGTCAAAGTGACCTTATATAGGACCGAAGGGAATAACATTTAATTCCTCCAGGTGCTTTCCTGAAATTAGATTGAGGTAGATAAATATCTTTAGCTCAATTTCACTGCTTAACAGAATTGATTCACATTTTAACTTTCACTTAAAGGGTAGAAAATAATCAACGTTGTGACTTGAAGTTGAACTAGTATTTTGGCTCATATGAGTCTCTCAATATTAAAACAGGAGCTATGATAGCCTGTAAACTAGCAGCAATGGTGCCTGATAGAGTTCTCTCATTAGCGCTGCTCAATGTGACTGGTGGGGGTCTAGAATGCTTTCCAAAGGTATTTATATCTTCAAACTCTCATTACCTTGATCTTTTATTGTTTAAAGAATGCTGACAATGTTTCTGTAATCCAGTATGATCACAATTCTCATCAGTGCATTCAATAGTTTTAGTTCATTAATCTGCCGATTCTATGTCAATCACTCATTTTTTCTGTCTTTTTGCAGTTTGACAGACAAACACTCTCTATAGCTTACCGTTTCTTGAAAGCCAAGACTCCTGAGGAAAGGGCTGCTGTTGACTTGGAAACCCACTACACAAAGGTAAAACATTATAGGATTTGCTGATCTTGTCCTATAGATGTAGTCATGTCTTGTACAT
The DNA here is from genome assembly GCA_029929735.1 of Mimosa pudica. Classification (NCBI taxonomy): domain Eukaryota; kingdom Viridiplantae; phylum Streptophyta; class Magnoliopsida; order Fabales; family Fabaceae; genus Mimosa; species Mimosa pudica. The sequence goes on along the minus strand of JAKELP010000004.1, from coordinate 20,121,217 downwards.
TGTGAAGTGATTCTGGATTTGAATATTGTCTTGTTCTCCCACCTCCTTGGACGTGATATAAATTGATACTCATCACACTATGATGAATCATAAATTGAAAATTTATGTTTGATATGCAGGAATATCTTGAGGAATATGTTGGAACCAGTAAGAGGAGAACAATTTTATTTCAGGTAAGGAATACTAAATGATCAGTTTAAATAATTAGCACAAAATTTTATTTCAGGTGCTAATTGTTACTTTTCTGCTGTGAGCAAGTGTTTGTTGCTTGAGTTAAATAGTAATGAACCACAAATTTTTCTTATCCAAATTTACACCTCTTTCAGCAATATGTGAAAGGCATATCAGCAACTGGGATGCAAGCTAATTTCGGTTTTGAGGGCCAAGTCAACGCATGCTGGACACATAAAATTACTCAAGCAGAAGTTGAATCAATCAAATCTGCCGGTTTTCCTATTGCAGTCATTCACGGCAGGTAAATAGTCTTGATTTGAACTTTGCAGTTAGTGGTGTAGATGCTCCTTAATATAATTCAGGATTATCACAACTCCACACAAAATAATTTATCCTTCCATTTAACTTAAAATTGACTGGAAGCTTTATGTACGTCCAGGCATGATATAATAGCTCAGATTTATTACGCTAGAAGGCTTGCAGAGAGGCTGCAACCAATGGCTAGAATGGTAGAACTTCACGGAGCTCATTTGGTGAGCCATGAAAGGAGTGAAGAGGTATAATTTTCTTGTCATTTATGTGCAAGGAACCAGACTTATTTTATAGGCTTATATTGATCTTACATGATATTGGAGATTTAAAAGGACATTGAACATAACAGGTAAATCAGGCTCTTTTAGACTTAATCAAGGCATCAGAATTGAAGATAAACGCACATGACTGGAGTAATTTGCCAAACAAAAACTCCAGTAAGTAATCTACTTTTTAATTAAGCATGGATCAATTGCCAATTTACTTGTTCAGTTATTTCTCAACATCTCCATGCCTTCATCTTCTTCTTCTTAGGCGATCTAAATCTAAAAGATATACCTGAATAATTTGTAGGGACAGATAAAAAGATGTTAGTTTTAAAAACAGACATTCAGGGTGGAAGCAATGCCTCCTTTATGAGTGGCCTAGTGGAAAAGCTGCGTCTTTCCATATTTTACCTCTTTGATATCATAGTCCTGCCCATTGAAAGTGGAAGAAAGCTGCTGGGAAGCTTAAAACCAGTTCAAGTTGGAAGTTCCACCTCTTACTTGACACATGATACATAAATTTAGCACATGCTCAACATGAGGCAGGGTCGTTTATTCAATCTCCTGGAGTTATGATTCTAGCTCCACTCTTCTACAAGACTATGATTTTTTGGCCATTCATCTTGTAGATACCCACATAATCCTCGTCCAATACACACACACACATAAAAGAAAGAAAGACATGGACCAGTTTATTCTTGTATATTTCTCTTGAGCATGTTTTGCCTCATTCTCGCTGCTTTCCACGTGTTTATTCTTTGTCTTAAATACCATCTTGCGAGAAAACAGGGCCTGAGAGTTCTGAGACATAGTGTAAGGAGACACCAAATGGACCAAAATCGCGTCTATGATAAATTAGGCCTAATATGTACATTAGAACATTTCCTGATGGAACTGGTATACATATTAGTATTATTTTATTTTACGATTTGCTTGATTCAGTTATCTTGGAATTAATTTGATCCGAATTTCTATGATATACTAACACTTTTTTATGTAAAAAATCACGACAGACTCATTCATATCATGGCGCAGAATCGATTCGCAATCTCAACATTTAATGTAAACACTAGACAGGCACATACAATTCTTTTATTATTATTAAGAAATTTGATGGAAAATCAAAATAACAATGATAACTGAGCTGGGAACAGGAATTAAATATAAGGATAAACGAGAACAGTGAAAAAAGTTTATGTATAGAATAGAATGATATAGAAATATTCAGTCGTATCCAAATTTATACAGAATGCATCATTCCTTTTGCATTCTACTAGATTATACAATTTTCAGTACTCATCCAAGTAAGTGTATAGCATCTCATCCTTCTTGGACTTGCGTTTGCTAAGCAAGGCCTTCAGGAAACGTTTACCTTTACTGGAATTCTGTTCTACTTCTACATCCCTGCCTCTTTCAACAGATAATCTCATCGAAGCAGATTTCCGAGGCTCAGAAGGGTACTGATACAGACATAAAAGGAAATGCATCAAGTTAAGCATATCTAGATTATGTCATCTAACTAAAGTAATAAAAGGTGGGGAAAGGCATGCAACTACTCACCCATCTTCTTTCAATAGAAGGGGTAGGTGTGGTTGGTCTGCTTTTGTTTGGAGTAGTTGATCTACTGATTTTTGGTGTTGTAGGCCTACTTGAAAGAGATCCACTACGGAATAGTGGAAATCTGTGGGGTGAAACCGCCCTCTTCTCTGAAGTGCACAAAGATTGTTTCAATTATATGTGAAATTGACTAAGATAAAAATAAAGGAGAAAGGAAGGCGGTCAAATAACAGCCACAAGCACCATAAAATATCATATTACTAGAAGAGTATATCACCTAAGTCACTTTTTGGAAAGCTGGAAGTGCCTGAAAAAGATCCAGGTCTATGAGTCCGTATAGAAGGTGAAGGAGAACGCCTTCTCCTGCTTTTTTTAAAAGGAAAAAACAAATCATATCATGATTGACATTGTGCAATTCAGAAAGCTGGATTCGTATTTACCAACAAAGCCATAAAATATATGCATAGAATGTGTGAATAGTGATTACCTTGGTGCAGGTGTTGGGACTTCTCTGATTGTAGCTCGGACAGCTTCATAACACAAATCAAAATAAGAGTTCATACTAAAGGTCAAAACTTAGAAAACTGAAAGAAAGTCACGGAGGAATATAGATACCACTCTTGATTTGATGCCAATCTTCATCGTCTAGTGTTCGATTGCATCCAACATACTTTGATTTTGGGCGGCTAGGACCATACATGGTCTCCCCAACTGAAGATTGGAATTCAACAATGTGATTAATTAACATTACAGGAAACAATATGAGAATTAGTAGAAGAATATGAGATTTTATTGCCTGGCAAGATATAGCGCTTGTGATATTTTGGAGTGCTGATCACTAGTGACTGTTGGGCACGCCCCTGATGATCCATATTCTCTTGGCATGTCCTCATTCTCTAACATACCACATTAAGGGAAAACACTGTTAGCAGCCTACACGAATTTCTCTGTATAATACCATCAACAACAACATTATTATCAATGAGGGGCAGTCTTTGAAGCCACAACTGTGGGTGTAAAACCATGCTTTGCACCGGGCAATCTTTATTCATGTTTAAACAGCAAAACCAGTGCCAGGAATAATTGAAGCAGGCTTTTGAGTCAATAACTCATTATAAGATAAAAGAAATGGCTAAAAGCCACGATCATACGGAATGCTTCGCCAATAAAGGATGTTCTATGAGGTTGAATAAGTATGGTAATTTTTCAACTTCAACTTCAGTTTTTGGGATGTAGTTTCCTACAAAAAATATTGACCAACGACAAAATCAAGTGGAGTATTAAGGTATAGCTATCAAAATGTTGGTTCTCCAAGGGCAGCCGATTGATGGAAACAAACGTAGTATGAGATAGGTAAGCCTATACTTAGCTGTATGAAATGCTCTACAGGGTGCATAAGTGGATTAGTCCTCCTACATCAATAGATGATTTCTGCAGAAGTCCTGCATCCGACTTAAGGGTCTCTAAAAAAACTCTCAATTTCAAGACAAGCATACATTCATTTTGGCCAGCTACTAGTATTATTCAGTAGCCACCACTTAAGTAACTCATTTTCACTGTAACATTGATATTTTACTCACTGTCTTTCTTTTACCACAATTTTCCAAAGGGGCATCAACCAACCTACGATGGTCTACATTGTTTATTCACATTACTTTCTTTAGGGTATATCTTTTCTAACATAACCAATGAAATGCAAATCTTACTAAGTTATCCTTGATGGTAAAGTGATATTTAAATTTTTATGAATAATAATTCCTAATAATATTTTGGTCTAGTGCACATGCTATACCATCAATTAGTAAATAAAGGAAGAGCTATCATTGCATAATTAACTTATAAATGACAGCAGTAAATGAAACATTCATCTACCAACTACTTTCAAGCATTCATTCAATGGATTTTCTTTTTATTGAGCTGAATGGGGCAAAATAAAATTCAAGTATACCTGTTCAATGGAAGACACCCGTAGCTCTGTTCCAGAAACTTCGACAACGTTCTCATCCAAGAAATCGTTCACCTTATAGGTTACAGATCCTAAATGGTCCACCGTATTTACAAGAGCCTTGACAGTATAATCTTTCAATGTTTCAGCCACTCTGATATCATGACATACAACCAAAAACTATATGTAAGGGCGGATATAAATGGTGCTTTAATATCAGCACATAGATACACACAGCTCCATCTAGTAACTCACATCTGGTTCTGGTCATCATTGGTGTATGAGAGCTCAAAATATTCAGCAGCCGAGTATAATTGAGTTCTGAGATTTTTCAAATCCTAGAAACATACATGAAATACTAAGAGGATCAGCAAAAAGCTCTTTCTTACTCTAGCACTTGGTTAAGGACGTTAATATGGAAAAAAGCAATAAAAAAATCATCAATATATAGAAAGGCATATTATTCATAATTCATGAATAAAATAATAAACTAAGTGCATAATTGGATGGTGAAGCTAGTAAAAGGCAGCAAATACCTTGAGACTATCATCAAAGAGAAAACTCTGCTGCATGAAAGCCTCATCACTATATAAAGTAGGGTCAGATGAAGAAGTTGTGACCTTACCCATGAACAAAAGTGTGGGAAGCAGATCCACCTAATCCATCAGAATCATTAAGAAAGATTAAATTAAAAACTGAGGGTAATGAGGTAAAAAGAAAAAGAAAATTGGGCATCTGCAAATCAAGAAAGGCCAAGAAAACAGTGACACAAAGAAAGAGACAATCTCCTCTCTAAGAACTAATAAGATACTAAAAGGCCAGATTATTAAAATGAGCAGCATATACTCATAAATTATGGCAGAAACAAAACTATCTGAGCAGTGAAGAGAAAAGTTAATTGTTGTCTGAATCGTGACCAACACGCACATCATAACAAAATTCGAATAATCATGCGACAAAGGAAGCAGACAGAGTGCAACTCAAACCTCAAAAGCAGGAAAAAAACAAGAAATAAGTAAAATTTAAAGAATATATTATATCAAAAGCGATAATGTAGAAAGTAGTAACCTGAGAAAGTGTAGTGGTAGGTTTTGGGTTGTAATTGTTTGTTCTATAGATTTAAGGTGAAGTGGGAGGAGGAGATGTGAAATTGGCAAGCCATTTTAAAAGTTGACAGTGAGGGAAGAAAAAGAGAATGAACAAGATTTGGGAATTTTGAAATAGAAATAGAAATAGAAATAGAAATAGTACAGGTGTATGTATAATATAAACCAGAGACTGGTCCATGTGCAGTCTTAAGTTCTCACTTCTTAAGTTCTTATCATTGCAGATTTGCAATCTCGCCCACCTTTTTTTCCTTAACTTCTTTTTGAATGCTTTGGCCTTTAGACCATGGTCTTTTTAATAATTGACAACTTTTTTTATTCTAATCTATTCCATCAGTCCCTATAGGAATAATAAATTTGTCTAACGTAATTTTTCCCTTGAATTTCCTAAAAAAACCATTAAATATTGAGACTAACTTAGACTCTTTGGAAAATGGGTGAATTCATTCAAAATTTGGATTTTTTACATATAGTTCTATATAGCGAGGGAATATGATAAATAGAGTCTTAAATTGCCACTATAAGCAATTAAAACTATGTATTTCCTCCTTTCTGAATATTAAAAGGTCTTTATCTAATTTAGTTGGAGTAAGAATGTTACTTAAACTAATTTAAATAATATGATGATGATAATAAACCACCCTAATCACAATCATTGTTTTCCTTCTCTTGTTTATTTATTGTTAAGGAGTTAGTATAAATAAGAATAATTTATGAAAATTGAGATAAAACTGAAGGATGTCTAATATTTTAAAATAAGCCTGCATTCCCATATAAATCACATAATTAATAAGAAAAGCGACAAATGAATAAACCAAATTAATCTCTAAGTTCCGTAGTGGAGCAACAGCAAAATGGGCCTGGCTTTTAATGATATATGGGGGTAACTGATATGGAGTAATGATTGTTTGCATGGCCGAAAAAGATACTCGGGTTATTTTCCCATTTTAATATGGGTAAAGGTGTAAAAATGCCTATGTAATTATCGTCAAAATGCATTCAACGTCATGTAAAATATTTTTGAATAAAATTGCTCATGGAATTTTAAAAGTGAAGCAAAAATGTATTTGACTATTAATTCAAGATAACTACCGTTTAATAAGTATTAAGTGTCATGTTGATGTCCATGTGTCATCTGACATATGCAAATAATGAAGGGAATTTGCAGTGTAGTTTTAAGGAATAGATTTTTAATAGGTCCCAAAAAATATGAAAATATTAGGAGTCCTCTTAAGGAAGTTGGAAAATAATTTCTTCCTTCCCTTTTCTTCTGCCACTTGGCAGCTTCTTTCCCTCCTTCACCCAAGCAAGACTTCTTCAGACTTTTCCATCACCATTTCCGCTTACTGTTAGAGTTTAGGGCCTAAGGTTGCATGATATATCTGCTTATTATCATTCCATCTCAAGAGCTAAGTGACATGTTGGACGTGAGACTTTGTTAGTGTGTTTGTCAACACTTAAGTGACAGATTGTTGTGGGAGATTGAAGAGGGGAGAATAATAACTTTAGGGGGATTTGCCGTTGGAGGAATATCGCTGCCTTCTCAGACGACGCTGTGACATGGGGTCCTACTTTCAGACTTGCTAGTAGCTTCAACAGATAGATTCTGCTCATTCCTCTTCAATGAGCCTGATCACTCTCCTGCTTTCTGTGTCATGTGCTTTCAAAGTTGAAAATTAGATAAAATTGAAGTTGGTGAGTGTTTAAACCCGTACTATTGCACATTTTTATTAAAAGTGTTAGGATCGATCAAACTGAATTTTCACTTGTACTAACGTGTTACATACCGCATTTATGGCTACCAGATTTTTTCCATTTTTATTTTGAGCAATGGAAAACGGCCCAACTATCAATTGAAAATTTAGATGCATTTACCATTTTCATAACGATATAATGCATTTGTCAAAAAAAAGGATATAATGTTATATTTTTGACTTTTCAAGTTCCAACTATATATCACCAGTTTACCCCCGCTCCTATTCCAATTACTACTATTTTAGTTATAACTTTGATTAAAAACTAACATTACTATCATTATACTACAAATGATAAGAGTAATAATGGCATTGTTTCAATTTTCTAAGTCTTGTCGTATAGCTAGGCCTAACCCCATTTTTAATTTGACTTTCAAACCCATCACACCTCATTGCTTCTAGCTTTCTCCAGCTAACCTAACGATCAACCTCGTGACAAAAATAGTGATGATTTCAATAATGAGCGTGGATCATTGCCTCCAAAATAAAATGATGATATATATACTTATAAAAACAATTTTAGCTGCGTATAGTAAAATATAAGGAATTTTCTTAAAAAATCAAGAAAAGCAGGGGGATATTGTTCTTGAAGGTTGTTTTAAAATTTTGGGAAAATTAATTTGAGGTCCCCACAAGGGACTTAATACTAGAAAAGTCCTAAAAATTGGGAAAATTAATGTAGGGTCCCAAGGGACCTCACTTTAATATATTTGAAAAGTGAAAAGACAGTTTTGCCCCTAGCCTATTAACACTTGTCACATGTGCCCAGTAAATTGTCAAGGTGTAACAACTTACTGGGCACGCTTAACAACTATTTGGGCAAACCTTGATAAGTTACTGGACACATGTGACAACTAGTTGGGCATGTGTAACAACTTAATGGCCAATACTCTTTAAACTAATGGGCAGGGCAAAATGACAAGTTACTGGGCACACTTGACAACTCTTTGGGCAAACTTTGATAAGTTACTGGACACATGTGACAACTAGTTGGGCATGTGTAACAAGTTAATGGCCAATACTCTTTAAGTTAATGGACAGGGAAAAATAACAAGTTATTGGGCAAGTTTGACATCTCTTTGGGCAAACCTTGACAAGTTAATGGGCACATGTGACAAGTGTTAATAGGCTAGGGGTAAAACTGTCTTTTCATTTTTCAAATATATTAAAGTGAGGTCCCTTGAGACCCTACATTAATTTTTCAAACTTTTGAGACTTTTTTAGTATTAAGTCCCTTGTGGGGGACCTCAAATTAATTTTCCCTAAAATTTTTATACATGAAAATTAATTTTGTATACAAATTTTCAATAGATTCCGCAATAATTCTAAAATCTTCACCCAAGTTTTTATCTTCAAAAAGAGTCAATACTTCATATTCACCTCGCCTTTTTTTATTTATTAAATCTTTAATTAAATTTTAGCTTATATTTTTTAATGTCGCAATAATATTAATAGATAAATATATAAAAATAATTCACGTCTAATAACGGAAGATAAATTTTTATTGTCTCCATTGACTTATTTGATGGCCTTTCATCCCAACTCACCCGATCTTCATCACCAGTATTATTTTTTTTAAAAAAAAACAAATTTAAACAAAACTTGTAGCACGTATATTCAACCTCAAAAGTCTCATCATTAGAACAAGATTATTTAGTTGGTTCTTAGTATTTTTTTTAGTCTTATTTTCTTTTTATATATATAAAAAGAATAAGATTATTTTGTCAAGTCAGATCATGAAATTGTTGGGACATAACCCGGATTACCAACTCCAATCAATAATTACCCTAAATAATAGAAGGAAGCTGTGTTTTGACTTTAATTTGTTGGCGCATGGCATATTATTAGAAGGAAGAAGCGAAAGGAGTGGTTGTGCATAATTCAGTTGTTGACAAATATTTCAATCAATGAGTTAATGCAGATGAATGGAAGGCATGATGCTTATGAGGTTCCACATGGACACGCGTGAGCAGTCAAGAAAATGATGAACAACTTAAGAGCACGCGTCAACATGGGGAAATCAGCGGCAATATATATAGCACTAGCCAAGTTAATGATCACAATTACACTATATATGGCAATATGAATATCTACTACACACCGTTGAATTAAAATAAAACAATACTACTGGCTTAATTAGCTCTTTCTGTACAAGTAAGAGGTGCTCTAATTAGGGGGCGCTCTCACACCTAATTGCTGTGCTCCCCATCTTGCTTGCGTCTCCGCGGGACCACTTGCCTTAAGCCATCACAAATGCTCGCCTGCATTATTTTCATCGCATCCATCCAAATTACACTTTTATCAAATTTCTTCTCCCCATACCTACTACCACAAGACTAATCATGCAATCATAATCATAACGTTACTAATTAACCATCATCTTACTAAAATTCCCACTCCTCCCGTTTTTTTTTTTTTGACAAAAGGGGCCACTATTGCTCTCGCCATCATGACGTACGCTTCCCTCTGCATCCGTTGCTTATAGTTACGTAGTTTTTTCCCCATTTTAATTCATTAAATTGATTCCACTATCAACGCTCGCTAGCTGCCCCTTGTAATCATTCTACTCTCTATCAATATATACATAGATTTCAACATTGTCATCTATGTTGTACGCATATGAATTATTTAATAAATAATATTTGAAAAAGCCTGAGGCTTATTATTTCTAGCCGGTTAGTTCTGGCTGCAGGGGGAATGTATCTTGTATTTTCATTCGGTACGTCGTACACATACATAATCCGTGGAAAACACTGCTTAACATCATCAATTTCAGTGAACCAATTAGTTGACTTTTTTTAAATCCTAAAACAACTAAATAAATTGCTTAAAAATTGATATACTAAATATGTCATAATTAACGGTTTATTTTCGTTTCTTAATTTCTCCCGAGAAAATCAACTAGCTCTTATATCACTAAAAGAAGGAAAAAAAAGAAAAGAAAATTTTAGACTTACCCATAGATGTGACCTTGTGTGAGATGAGTTGCCGAAAAAGCTCCCTCTTTTCCCAACCGCAGCCCTTGAGCACCTCCTCACTCCGGCAGACCCACGGCCGTTTCCAGCAGAGCGTGAAAAGTCAAAACTGCCCTCCACACCCTCCTCCTCTTTCTCTCTATTATTTCTCAAGAAACCAGTCCACCTGCACGACCCAAAACCACCATTCCAATAATCCCTACCACTCGAGTTCATCCTATTATTAGATGACGACAGGGACATAGTTCGGGCCATGTAAGGTCCTTCCAACACGGTGGTCGGCGACTCCACGTTGGACACCTTCGAACTCGACAACACCGCCAGCCTCGGTGGCAGCTCCAACGTCCTCGCCGCACACTTTGCCTTCCACTGCTCATCAGGGCAGTTCCTTGGCTTTCCCGGCACCTCTTCCCACTCAAACGGTACGGACACCGCCGCATGCAGCGGAGGCGTCGATATCTCCGGCGCCCTCGTTGCCCGCGAACTCAACATGGACAGCTTCGGCGTTGTAATTCCCTCCTCAGATGATGATCTCATCATATAATAATTAATTATGCTCATATGGTAAAGTAGTGTGTATGTATGTTTGTGTATATATATTATATATAGATAGAGAGAGATGGGTGGGTGGTGATAAATGTGAGTGTGAAGTGAGAGTGAGAGTGGCACGGCAACTATAGTAACGCTATAACGTACGCTCCTGCCGCAGTGCCGCTTCTTCTACTTCTGTTTTTCTACCCATGTGAACAAGGATGCGCTCTTATTAATTCTTGTTGCATGGGGCCGGTTTGTGAAATTACCAAAGTGCACTTTTGGGCCGGGTCAGGCAGAAGGGCCCACTTTGACTATTTCTTATTGTAGGACAGCCACGTGGGAATAGGCTAGACTTCAAACAGGTTGTCTTCGGCTTCGCATGTTTAAGTTGTGGCCTTACCTATTTATTAAATAGATTTGATCAAGACTATTTACGTACAAGTCTCATTATGTAAATAGGTCAGATCTATTTCATGAAAGTCTAATATACAAACATTTAGGTGTGGTCTATTTAGTATTAAAAACTATATTAATAATTTTATTAGATATTATATGAACATGTTATATTGTTTGGTAAGTTTGTTAAGCCTATAAAAAGTCTTTGAATGTAAATATGTAGATTTTGAAACTTATTAAAATCTTACATTTAAAGTAAACTATTATAAAATGTAAAGCCTTTTTGAAAGTTTTCATTGTAAGTAGGTCTTTAAAAATAATTCAGACTCTGTCTTTTGAAGACTCAAACCTAAGGCTGAAAAAAAAAATCTGCATTTAGGCTCAGATCAGACCCAATTTTCATTTCTTCACCTCAGGCCTAGACCTATTTAGCAAATGCTTGAATTAGTCTGGCTCATACCATCAACGGTCACTCTCAGCTTTTCTTCTTCTTTATGAAAAGTCGTGACGTATCAGCTTGGTTGTTTGGTTTGTTTTTTGGTGTGTCTATAATTGTTCAATTCATTGGCTAGCTATGTGTCCAAAGTTTCAAGTTTCAACTTTACCCGGACGAAACGGAAGTGAATCCAATCCTTTAATTTACCCCCTAGCTTAGATACTGCCAATCTTGCATTAATTGGTCAATCTTGTGTGTGGCTTTTCAGTATTGAAATTCCAGGTAATGCAGGGTCATTTTCCTCATTGATTATGATTAGTTTAGTTTAGACTTATATACTCGACACATGTTTGGTGCCAAGAGAAGGAAAGAACACATGACCCGGAACAACTTATAGATTTAAGATTTATAATTCAATATAAAGGCAGGTAACATGTCACGTTATTTGGAGGTTGACATATGCACGCTCTCGTCTCTAGAAAATGAAAGCTGGAGAGTTATATAAAATTTGAGTGGCATTTGAAAACTGTACTGAAGTGAGTTACGTAGGTCACGTATATTGCCTTGTGGCTAAGCGTTACACTTGATGATGGGGTGGTGCTCGTGTTTGGGGCTAGCTAACTGATTTCAGCCATATTTTCATCTTACTTTCTCGGTCAGTCGGAGTTTCTAATAAAAAAGTTGGGAAGGAGTTCGTGAATTATAATGATGCGTATACTGAACAATCTTCAGTTGTAATTTGAGCCCTTTGAATTTGAAAATATCATTTCTTCACGTTTTCCATCACGAAGATAGCACAAGAGACTCGTGTTTGTATCCAATATTTATTATATATATAATTGAAGAATCATGTTAACATAAACGTATGTGGCTGCTCATAATTAATTATATTGAAAGCCTTATCTGTGTTGTCGAGCTAGTGAAATTTTTTCACCATCAATTAATATTTTAAAAACATGCACCTGGAATATAATAATCAATACAATCGACAGTTTTAATTATAAGTAACCCCGATAATTGAAGTTTAAACCAGAGAGTTGAGTTTTCAGTTTTTATACTTCATAGCTAAAATCAACACAGCCACTAATAAATCTAATAGCTACATATAGAGACACGCATGCATGTATGGTAGAGATCATGGAACATACACAAATGGCACTGCCTTTTATTGACTTTGACAGGCCTGGACACTCTACCCATAAAATTTTCATAATTTTAATTTAGTTCCTGAGATCTGTAATCAGGACCTGAGAGATTTAGACTTTTTCAGAGGAGTAATTAAAATTAAAGTGTGCTCTATTCTTTCCTTCATGATAGCACAAAATTGAACGAAAGGGTCGTTGCAGTGAGTCAACGTGCACCAACTGTACTGTATGTAGGAGGGCAGGCCTTAATTTGACATCCACCTAATTTTCCGGCCATACTTTCATTATATACCTCACATTATATTACCTCTCTTCATCTTATTTTACATTCCCTCTCACTCCTCCCCCTCTGAAATATAAGACCGCTCTGGAAATATGTGTTTGTTTCTAATTATAAGATTACTTTTTAATTTGTCAAATTTTCCCCAAATTATTATCTATATTAATACTACTATTCAATAAAAAAAATGAATGATGAGTAACATGGTTGGAATAAAGGCAAGATGTGAGGGTACTTTTGTAATATCTTGTGATTTTGACTAACTTAACTAACATCGTTAATCTCATATTCAAATTACGTACATATATCTTATACTCCATTTATCTAAAAGGAGTATAAGATCCATAGACTAAACAATTCGCTTTAATTATTTTGAAAAAAAATTAACGAACTACATACTCATAACATATTTTGTGTACTATTATATTACATGTTAGTTTATAAGTCTAATAAATCAGTTTATAGAATAAAACTCAATCCAAACAATTTATATAAGTTTTTAAATATTTACATGATCTGTTGATAATTTTTCAGGGGTGAGGGGTCTCTCCATTGAGATCTTTATCCATTTCGTGTCCATTTATATCTAACGGCGTCTATTTATCATCCATTTTGATCCAAGCTAAAATATGTATTATTTATAATTTAGGGTTAAATATCATTCTGGCCAATAAACTATTTTGAAATGGTCAAATTGGCCAAAGAACAATAAAAGGGCTCATTCTGGCTAAAGAACAATTAAAATGGTTCATTTTGGCCAATGAGCTATTGGAAAGTACTAAAATACCATTTGAGACTTAATAAATACTCCCTCCGGTCCTAAATATAAGACCTAATTGACTTTTCTGGAAAGTCCTTAAAAAAGCAAAATAAGTTAATTATAAATTGATTTACCTAATTTTTCCCCTTAAACTAATTTATTTTACCTATAAACTAATGGATAATCTAAAAATATATCAAATATGTTATCATTTAATAACCTATTTCGCAACCTTAATCTCTCCAAAAAAAAGTCAATTAGATCACCAGAGGTAGTATAATTTATGAAACTGTGGGTCCCACATTTAAAAATAAAAAATCCCCAAACCCCACCCTCCTCCTCTCCCTCCCACCCTCCTCCACCGTCAACCCCTCCCTCCCTGCAACACCCACCACTTCACGTTCATCATAATGAACCATTTTAATGCCATACAAAACAAACACAACTGCTTCATACAGTCACATTCTTATCGAAACCTATCTTTCCAAATCACCAGCGCAACTGACACCTTGAATTTTCAACAAATTAACTCTAGCTTTAAAGCAAATCAAAACGCACATAAAATTCTTAACATACTCCTCCTCATTTAATAAATGAGAGCACAAAAGGAAAAAAAAGGGAGCGAGCAGATGAAAATAATAGGATGCATAGGAAAGTGACGAATGCGGAATGCTTTAGCTTCATAGATGCGTGGGCTGTGATAGGCGAATACTTTCTCGCCTTCGGAGTACATTCTAGAATCAGAAGGAGGAGTTTTGCTGCCGGAGGAGTTGCCAACGGTGATGGTGGTGTTGCAAGGAGGGAGGGGTTGACGGTGGAGGAGGGTGGGAGACAGAGGAGTTGGGTGGGGTTTGGGGATTTTTTATTTTTAAATGTGGGACCCACAGTTTCATAAATTATACTCGCTCCGCTCCTAAATATAAGACATAATTGACTTTTTTGAAAAATCCTAAAAAAAAGCAAAATAAGTTAATTATAAATTGATTTACCTAATTTTTTCCCTTAAACTAGTTTATTTTACCTATAAACTAATGGATAATATAAAAATATATCAAATATGTCATTATTTAATAGACTACTCCCTCCGGTCCTAAATATAAGACCTAGATGACTTTTTTGGAAAATCGTAAAAAACAAAAAATAAGTTAATTATAAGTTGATTTACCTAATTTTTTCCTTTAAACTAGTTTATTTTACCTATAAACTAATGAATTATCTAAAAATATACTAAATATGTCATCATTTAATAACATATTTTGCAACCTTAATCTCTCCAAAAAAAAGTTATCTAGGTCCTATATTTAGGACCGGAGTTAGTATTTCGCAACCTTAATCTCTCCAAAAAAAGTCAATTAAGTCTTATACTTAGGACCAGAGGTAGAGGTAGTAGTGCATCTCTATGCGGGCTAACAGATTCCAATACTATGTGTGTGATACCAAAAAACGATGTGCTCACTTCCTACAGGATTTGGCTAAGCTGCAAATCCTCTAGGGAGCGTGCTTTGACATAGGATTAATATTTCACGGATTATCATTAATTTCCCTCCAGGTGATGTTCTAAAATTTCAGCTGAACCAATTAGGTGAGCTGGAACCGGTAAAAAACATATGGCCGCCCAATATAGACTCCGAAAAGATTTTTTTGATGCCTGTACTGCTTTGATCCATTAACAACCGACAACGCTAAATTAAATTTACTACATTAAATGGGGACGAAAACTCATAATATTATCCTGATTACTGCCTCCGACCTAGATCTGTTAAAACTTTTATAAACGATTTAGCACGGAGGCATGCATAATATCCTGACTTGACTAGCTTTATATATAACCAACTTATCTAAACTTTTTCTTATAAAAGAAGAGAGAGAGAGGAGCTGGTAGCATAAGGTCTCAAGGGAAAATTTACTTTCGATAAAAAAAGGGGGGAAATTTACTTTCATTTTTAATAAAAATGTGTGTGTATAGAATATATAAAGTAAGCTGCATATCTCTTGTTCTTAATCTTCAGAAACAATTTTTTTATACACGCCAACAAGAAGGTTAATAATTATGAACTTTTCAGTTTTGGTTTTCTCATGTAATGATCTCATTTGATCCCCAAGATTTTTCGGGCCCGACAAGATAAACTCGCGTGATTGGATTTTGAGAGTTTGATATTTGACATAGTAGAGTGTGGATTTCATTTCAGATTTGCATCTATTAAAATATTTTTTAATAAAAGTAAATTTAGACGGCTCAAATAAGATATAGGTGGCTTAAAATCCTTAACCTTGGATATGATCCATAATTACTTGAAGCTAGCGTGATACTCATTGTGTGTCATCATTCCCATGAATAGATTAGTCAGTGGCTGGTAACGTCAGATACTAATGGATAAACCCTTATACTCTCTCTACACCTAAATATAAGATTGCTTTTAGTTAATTTGATTAAATTAAGTATGTTAGTTAAGTTTGTTTAAATCACATGATATTATCAATCCACCCTCACCACCTACCTTTATTCTCATTTTCCCTAACTTACTTGTTTATTATTAAAGAGAATTAATAGGGAAAATTTAGTGGAAACTGAAAAAAATGAAAGTGGTCTTATAATTACAATCAAATTGAATTTAAAAGTGGTGTTATATTTAGGATAGGAGGAGTACCATATATATAAATACACAGACTTGAGAATATCCAAGTTGACTGATTCTGTAACAGATACACGGAAGCAAATACTTGGCAATGTAGCAATTTAATGTGAGTTTTCTTTTGATTTCTTTAACTTCATGTTAAAACAAACCTCACCTTGATATATCAACATATGACTTGGTGATCCATTAGCCGCTGCATGGAGCAAAGTGTATAACAGAAAGGAAGAGCCTAAAAATTTTAATTCCATTAACTTGTCTGTACAAAACTAAAGAAATCAACCATCATAAACTCACTATCTGTTTGGCCAAAAGAGAAAAATCATTATAGACTCATAAATGTAAATACAACGAGGTCATCATGTGAACAAAAAATATTTCCACTCCCTCAGTGTTATCTTAGCTTCTTTATTGCATTATCCCTTCACAAGTAAGTTTCACCTCAATATCTCCAATTATTCTGGCTGTCCTTATCTCAAGACCTCTTTGAACTTCCTGCATCAGATTTCTTATACTCTCTGCAAATCTCTTGGTGTCAATTCCAGAGCTTTCCTCCATCTCTTTTGTCACTCCTGCAAAACCTTGAACCATCCTGGACTGAATTTCCACCAAACTCTGTCCTGTTCCAACTACACTTCTCTGTACTTGGAATGTTTCTTCTAGAAATTGCCCTACTGCTTCAGCTCTCAAATTTTCATGCAGATCATCCTCTTGCTGAAAACAATTCACAATACATGATTGAAAAGATTAATTAGAATGGATTATAAATCACTATATATGTTGTGCATGAATTATAACTTGAAACTGACAAGGTCACTTAGAATGATCTTTACCATCAGTTTGCAAAGGTTGTCCATCTTCTCTTGGAGGCATTGATATCTTTCAACTTGCTTATTCAGCATAGAAGTCAAAGATAGACAAGTCTTCATATTGGTTCTTCTATCTTCATTAATTTCGTTTGTTTCCCAGCTGGTTTGTCGTCCTATCAACCTGTCAATAAGAACAAGTTGCTGTTTTAGCCTCTTGATCTTGTAAAACAGTCCAACAGCATGAAGATCCATCTTCCATGGGAAATGACATTTCTCTTTGGAGCTGTTGCTGGTGGATGCTCTATTTTTGGCATCATCAAGGTCAACTTCACTCATATTCTGATTCTTCCCAAGACTGTATTTCATTTCTGAAGATAGTGCTTCCTTTTCACAGTATTCCACCATCAAAGTTTGCTTCATTTCTTGCTCTTTTGATGACTCTAAAGGCAAAAGCAAGTTTGAAGAGTTTAATTGTAATGCAAGTTTTTCTTTTGGGGAAGTCAATTCCTTGTCTCTCCCCAACATCACTGTCTCCAACTTCATTTTATCATGTCTGAGCTGTGTAATATCCTTGATCAATCCCTTCACATGGGACTGAAGCTTCTTTTTTTCTAACTCCATACTCAATAATTGCCATTGAAATGACTCTACTCTCTCAGCTTTATTACTCAGTTCTTGTGCAAAAGCTTCCAGCTCTACTTGATGCCTCTTCTCAATCTTAGCCACATAATTTTGTGTCTCTGATTTTACCCAGTCTTCCAAATTCTTCTCTTTGCCACTAACTCCTACAGCAAATATAAAATTAAAGATATTGAGATTTCTGGTTATGTGTTGCTAGTAGACAAGATTGATATAGAAAAAAAAAGAACAAATTTAGAGAATATCTCAGAATTGTTTCTTTTTTTAAAAATTTTTTTATCAAAGGCATGTTCTTAGTTCTTACCCGATTTCTCATTAGACTTAGGCAAGTAGTGACGAGGTAGGGGAGAAAAATGTTGTGTTTCTTTTGAAACATGTAGGTGCCTTGTTGAGCTTAAGCTAACCAAAATGTTCCTTAGTGAATGCCTTTTATATCTTCCACCAGAGACTGCCCTCCACTTTTCTGTTTCTTTTTCTGCTTGTTTTCTCCTAGCCCTTGACAATTTTGCCTCCTTTATTAGCACTTGCTTCTCTGCAGAATCCAGCTTAGCTTTCTTTAACATTGCAGACAAGATTTTACCTTTTTGTTCCAAATCCTTGTGCAATTTTGAAACCTCCATAGATAATTTCTGGATCATCAACTCTGACTCCCCCTTCCTCTCCAATACCTTACCAAAGAAGGCATTCTTTTGCTTCCTTATCTCACAAGAATGCTCTTTGATCTCACGCTTTGCATTCTCTATCAACTCTTCTGCCTTTCCTTCAGCTTCTGCCAACTTTTCCTCTAGTTCCTTTCTCTTGTGCTCCTCTTCTGTCAACACCTTGTCCTTACACACTATCAAAACTTCCATTTCCTTCAGTTTCTTGTCTAATTCAGATACAGCTTCTTCCTTCTTTTTCTCAACTATCCTCAGTTCATTCATCATAGCACCAATGTGTTGATGAAGTCTTTTCCTTTCACTTAGCCAGTTCTGTTCTTGTGTGGCAAAAATGCTCACAACTCTCTCGTTGGCTTTGGCATCTTCACGTCTCAAACTCTTCAAGTTTTCAATTTCTCTCTTGGCACTCTTGAGTTCACACAGCTCCTGAACTTTCCACACAAGCAGCCCTAAGAGCCTTGCACTCCCATGAAGCATAATATCACGAATTTTAAGCCACCTTTCACTTTCAAAGCGAGGTTTTGAGAGAACATGGATTGCAAAAAATGCACATGAAACACCAAAATACAAAGGGTATATGGTATCACTCTTATTTTGACACTTATTCATGTCAACACCAGAGATTTCCTTCTCAACCATTACAACAAGATTTGCTTTTTGGCTCTGAAACAGAAAATCGTGATTGAGAAAGACTTTGATTTAATGGACAATAAATGATAATCTAACAAAAGTATCCCTCGGACAATAATTGATACTATATATGTTACCCGTACTATCAATGTAAAACAATTGTAACATAACTAAGAGTGCACAGGATGATAATGATTATTAAACACTGAAGAACTTACAGTAGCCTGCAGAAACTCATGTGCAGCAGTAGAGTTGAGAGGAAATATGGCTTCAGGAGAATATATTTTATTGGAGATGTTAACGTAACATGAGAGACCAAACAGTGAAAACCAATGTATGAGATGTTGAAAATGATAGGCATCGTTTTTGAATACCGAAAAGGAATGATGCATGTTTACACGTGTGAGACTGAACATTCAGTTAAAGGAGCGAGTGATACATGCACATCAACATGATAAGAGAAAAAGCTGTGAAGTTTGAGCCCACTTCCCAGATTTTCAGCTAGAGAGTGACCTACATTAGCCCCCACATGTTTCCCTACACTCTTATATTTTTCTCCTCCCCCACTTTTTCTTTCCTAAGCAATGTCATTAGCTTCTTCAGTATTTTAAGCAAACATGAAGAATATATTACATTTGTGAGTGAAATGTTCCTGTAGGGTAGTGAAGGGTACATATTAGTCCACCCAGTATGACACATGACAATTAATACTAACATGTGAGATTAGTGGTAGAGAGACACAAAGTCGTAGGAAGTGTTCCCACCACCGATCTCGAATTTTTAACAGGGTGTATTGGGTCCATTTTAATTGACTTTATGTGTTCATGGCATGCCTGGTTATTTTTCTAGGCACGTGAGATGCTGATTTGACACGAGATTTCAATGTTATTTAATCTTGCACGAGTGACGAGTCCATTTCTTATCCCCTAAAAAAAGATGGAGTAGATAGATAGATGTCAGTACTACATATCATTATTGAGGATAAGAAACAGTGAGAAGCAGGAGAGAATGTAGAAACGAGCTCATATATAGACTAGGGGAACTACGAAGATTTTTTCAGCAGAGTACACACACCATTAGATGTAGAATTATTGTGTCAGGACAAGGTGAAATAATGACCTGGAGATGAATATGACATCCCTGATAAATCTTAATCATAAGAGCATCACCATCTGTATCATGAGGAGCTTGAACCTAACATGGCTGAATAAGAAGTGTCTTCTATTTGTTTCCTCATAAAAGAAGCCTCTTTGGCTGGTTCATATGGAAACTTGCTAAAATATCATACTGGAAGCCTCACAATTAGTAGAAGAATGATTAGATGGACCGGTTTTCTTACCTCAATGACTAATTTTTGAGGCAAGCTGCTCATTTCATGTTAATTCGTCTCTGTCACAGTTTAAGTCTACCAAAAACTAAATTTAACTATTTTTATTAGGAGTATTAAAATATTATGCAACTAGTGAAATCAATCAACAAGTAATAGTAATTTCATTTAAATCAAAATTTCAAAAATTCTAATAATACACCAAGAGTATAAATTTATGGTCACTTCTTGGCTGAGAAAAAACTAACGGGTGCCAATTAGTAATTAGTGCTGCCCCTATAATTTATAAAAAATTGTGTGTAGTTAATATCTTTGCAAAATTAAATGTGGATCGAATTCACATTAAATTAATTGGCGAAAAAATCACATTAAATTTTAACAAGTCCACTTTATGAATTCTCTGCATGATTTATAGGAAGACTCCGTCCTTATTCCATGCTTGCGCCCTCGAGTCCTTATTCCATGATATACTAATTCTAACAAGTAAAAAGAGACATGATTAACTGATTGAAGACCTTGGATTATGGATGTACAACCATGCATATATACATGTATATTCAGTTTAGAAATATCCATGAAGAGGAAGAACTTTACAATGGAACTAAAAACAATAAAAAGGGTCAAATAAATCACACCAAACCCTCAGCTGCATACTAGATGCACATACCAGTTCTTTTTACATTATTGATCGATTTCTATGCACAATAGCTCAGCAGTTTATGGCTTCCCAGGAGAAGCTATGAATCCACAAAGAAGAGACCATTATTTTTGTTCTGAATTCAACTCCTCATGCAGCTAATCCCTCTGCACACCCCTAACCAAATTACAAAAAGCACCGTGCAAACAAATATGTCCAGCAATAGCACCACTCTCATATGTTTCTTCCATATCTGCCTTGCTTTATATCCATCAATAGCTCCACTTTTAGATACTGACATGGCAAAGTCTGTGGCAAACCCATCTCTATCATCATCACATACATCTAATTTTTTCTCCAACATCGTCCCATCAATTCCATTGCCTTCTGTACTCACCGTTTTCTTCTTCTTCAAGCCTTCCCTAGGCTGCTCAAGAAGAAATGTTACCTTCTTCCCGTTCACCGATCCCACGCTCGGATTTTGATCATCCTTGTTTTCACATGGCAATGGCTTTTCCATTTGCAAATCCAAAGCCATTGATTCTCCAAATATGGGATCAAATTCAGCTTGGAAACAAAGAGGCAATAAAGCATCATCATAATTCATGATGGACATGTCTTTTTGTTTCAATATTGTGTCCAACCCACACTTGATGTGATCTAAAAACCAAAGAGCCTCTGTTTTGTCGAGATTTTCATCAAAAATGGCGAAAAAAACAAACTTTTGATCAATCAAGAATGTGTAGGTCCTCTTCTTGGTGGTATGAGAGAAAATGGAATGATGTGGAGGAGCTTGGTGAAGGCATTTTGTAGCTAAATCTATGATATTTGGTTCGTTGGAGGCATATTGGGCAAGAACCATGGTTTCTTTTGCAATGCAGGCATAATGGACGAGGTTGCGATTTGAAATCATCGAGGCATAACAAATATAATGAAATGCAATGAAGGAAGAAAAAGAAACTTTAATGCCTGCATGCACTTACTTTGGCTCTGCCTCTAAAATGTGCAAACATCATTTTGGTGTGTTGTTGAATATAATTTATGATTATGGTGTGGTGAGAAATTGAAGGGAGGCAAAGTGGGAAGGGGATAGCTGGAGAAGAATATGAGGAACGTAATGGAGCCTCATTACCAGAATCTGTGTTCGTTTCGTTTTTCTGGTACTCTTTCTTTTTTCGCGCGTGCGGTTTTTTCCACCTGAGCATGCATGCATGGCTCGCAGGTGCATGCATGTCTAAATATCTTCCAATTTATTTTTTAATTCATTTACATGAAAAATATAATAACATGTAAAGTAAGCTGGTGTTTTGATAAGGAAACGCACGAATGTTAGTAATTAGTTAGACGTGAACTTTTATGAGAAGGTGATATGTCAATGAGTTTGAGAAATTTGGTGAACGGAACATCCCCTAAATTTGTAGATGCCACGGTTAGTGCAGCCCCCAAAATTGACATGAATGCAACCAACGTTGTAACGTCATGTATTATGGAAAGAGGGTTCAATGGGCATGTTTGTCTACCTATTCTGAGAACAGATCAGCTTAAACGGATAAACCTATAGTTGCTCTATCACAATATACAAGCACCCTCATCAATATCATTCTCCATGCACCATCACTCCCTCCTCCACAGACATACATAAATATAATATAAATATTAAATAAGACGGACACGTGAACATTTTTACAAGATATAACCAAACATACCAGCCATAGTCACACCGAATAAACAGGGTATGAAACAGGTTTTCTTAATCACAACCTAAGAATTCTTCATTCACCAATAACAAATGACATGACGAAGCTCATGGTATATAACAATGACAATAATTAACATGGCTTTTTAACAAAAAAACAGGATATAATCAAATCAATGAATCATACCCAACCGTGGCCTCCAAGAGGAAGTGACCAATCCTCAAAGCCAGAATAATCTGGGCTACTACCTGCAATCCTTCTAGACTGTGGGCGGCTCCCACTTATTTTTGGGCTTGGGCTTCTGGGGAACTTGTAATTAGACGTTCCTCCTGCTGAGCTTGAAGAATCACACACCGACCCAATACCAGGCCCTTTCTTTGTGGACGAGTTCCACTGGGGCCCAGGTGAGCCACGTGGCTTCACTGGCGTCTGACCTCTCAGCTTAGCCTTAGCCGACTGGGTCGGAGCCATATAGCTGGGCGAATTCAAACTAAAGTGTCGATAGTTTTTTCTGTCGGACATTGGGCTTGGGCTTGATTCCAGAAACTCCTGGTTCATCAGGCCCATTGAGCTGACGTTGCCTGGGCCCAGAGGTGCCACCATGTCCATCTCCACTGTCTTTTCCGACATGTTATCAGTGGTGGTAGTTGTTGTGGTGGCAAGTGTCATGTAAGAGGTCTCACGTGGCCCCACATTCCTTACATTGTAAGGTTGTGATGTCATCCAACGGTCCAACCAATTCCAACCCCACGGTGGCTTTTCCAGTTCATTGTTCTGCCTCATGCTTCCAACATTATCATCCTCATTGGGCTCTGAGTGCATATATGGATTCTGCTGCTGCAAAGAACAATTATTTAAATTTATTTAAATGAGATCTGGATTTAAGAGGTAAAAGGGCATTTTAGCCTATATAATATTTCAATAATTCAATTTGGTTTACAAACAATAAAATAGTTCATTCTGGCTTTTAAAACGAAACAAAAGGGTTAACCCTTCTATTTTGTTAACCCTTCTATTTTGCTTTAGGCCAGAATGAACCATTTTATTGTTTATAGGCTAAATTGAGTCATTAAAAATAATTTATAGGCTAGGTAAAATGAACATGACATTTAGGTAGTCTTGCATGTATGGAAAAGGAAACTGTGTATGTCACCAAAAAAAAAAAAAAGGAAACTGTGTAACCTGATAGTTGAGTGAGTTAGAAAGAGCTCTTTCCCTCTTCATTAAGGCATCTTGTTTTCTGGCATAATTTTCTTGGATTTTGTGGCTGCTGTGGCGACTATTATCCCACCTATTATTAAGGTGGGTCCTTTTCATGGGGCTCATAGGTCTTCTCATTTGTTCCTCGTACTCCTCCTCTTCCTCTGCCTCCCCAAGTTGGTCTTGATAGGTCAACTGAAATCTTCGAGCTCTAACTCTAGCCTGCACTCGAACTAATGCTTGCATGCATCTCATTGTCATTTGTGCTTGCTTCCTCACATTGTGTCCCCTCACAAGTGCTTGCAACCTCACCAACCCTTTCAATGCATGCAGTGCACGTCGAGCCTACACAATTTTAATTTTAGCGGCCAATGTATATATATGTGTGTATGTGATGTTTGCCTTTCTATATACAATGATGAAATAGGAATTAATTTTAGGCATTACTATTTTAGTAAGAGAATTTGAGAAGATCTTACTAGGTAGCCCCTATAATATGATTGTATAAGAGTTGCTGCTCTTTCTTCCTTAGTGAGTCTCCCATAACCTGCCAATCGAACAACTCTGGCTGCCGCTTGAGCCGCTGCCACGGCGGCTTCTGCAGCCGCGGCTGTGGCGGTGGCCACCGCGATGGCATGATTTCTGTCTTCAGTCACGGGCGTGGATGCCATACTGTCGTCATTGGTGACATCATCACGGGAACTCTCCGCAGGAAAGTGCTCAAAAGAGACAACCTCTGCCACTTCAGGCTGTCTAATTCTTTCAATGTCCTTCTGAAACACAAGTAATTGTCGGCATTATATTCAGCTCCCAATTATTCAGCTATCATTTAGCTAGGTTGTAGAAGGAAAACTTGAGCATAATATGTTAAGATGAGTTGGGATCTAATAGAGGAAAGCACACGATGATGAATGCATGATGTGATGGGTTTGGGTGGCATGATAGCTATGTGACATGTATGGAACATATATGCGATACGTATAGACATAATAGTGGACCATACATACACATGATGATTACTTCCTGAACAGGGTTCATGGACCTAATCATAGAGCAAGGACCAGGCAGCTAAGCATTTACGTACGTGTGAGCACAGAAAAGACAACAGAAACAACCAATGAATTCCCTCTCTCCACTTTCTATGAAGAAAGTAGCAGCCTTCAATGCGTGAGATAGAGTTTAATAGCGCCGTTACTTTTCTCAACGCAGTATCATCAATTTTTTATATATTTTGAGGTTTGTTAGTTCCCAGTTGTAATCAGTAATAAATAAAGATATCAGAGCGATCGGTGAGAAAATGGCTCATATAAATAGGTATGATAAAAAAGGTATTGAATTACAGAGATATCTAACCACATCACCCAATTTTCCCATTAATATCGATGCCAGATTGGACACAAGAGATTAATGGCTTTACGTATCATTCAAACCGTGTTAACAATATTATTTAGTCCATAAAAAAACAATATTATTTAAATTTCAAACGGATCCCTCTGTTAGCCTCAAGCACTACCACTTTTCGTGTTTTAATAAGGATGTTTACAGCTTATGAAACTATGGTATGAACTATGAAGCTAAAATTAAAATAGCCGATCAAAACCATGGTTTAGAGCCCAAACTATTTTTTTTAAAAAAGGAAAATGATAATTAAATTACAATAAGAACTAAAAGCAAAACAAGGGAAAAACTCACCTTCCTGGCCGGCGCCGGCAAGGAGTTCTTATTAGAAGACGATCTGAAAACTTTCTTCACTGAAGAAAACCACCCACCTCCTTTCTTCCCCATCTCCGGCTAAAAGATAATCTACCTCTTCAGTATATATGTCACACAATCATGTCACACAAATTCATCAATAATGTCAAATATATAATCCAAATTAAATATACATAATTATACATTCTCAGCAACTAACCTTAATATATATATATATATATATATATATATATATATATATATATAGTGAGGAAGATGAAGTGAGAAACAAACCTGAGAGGAAAAGAATATTTTGGATCAACACTTGGGTGCAAGTGTTACATAGTATTGAGTGTGGCATGTCTGAGAATTATCATGCCGGAGTGAAGTTTGATATTTTGAGAGAAAAATGCTTAACCGGAGAGAGAGAAGAATCAGGAAGTGAGAAGTGTACTATGAGGCGCGCAATTGCCGTTGGTATTTATTACATACACGGGCGTTATAGAATCTGATGCCTTCTCCACCAATACACTTCTGACACGTCAGCCATGTCCCTTCCAGGTGGCGCACCGTTTGGAACACTGCTTGCTCGTATTCATTCAGTGCACGTGTATAGGAATATATATGTATGATTTTATTCTGTACTGCATAAAAAACATATACTGTGACATTACATATTTACGTGTACGTATTTAATACTGGCGGCATACGGGACTTTTTCAATGTGTTTAGGTGTGATGGGGTGGTGATTAGTGTATGTAGATGAGATAAGTGGCGTGGATAGCAAACATTTAAGTAAGCTAAGCATCAGATCGAAGGTAACAAAAGAAGGAAGGTCGGGTTAAGTTTTAGCTTAAAGGTTACTAAAGAGTGGTGGTTGGCAGATTTATATTATCATTGTGTACTAACGACGCAATTGTTCTTTTGCCAAGCGTTACGTTGAATGTTTTATTTTAATTGAGTTAATTCTTGAAAGGGTGTTTGCACTTTTAATTTGTTGGATATGGTGCCATGCATGTGGGATTTTATAATCTGCGAGATCGAGTAAGTTTTTTGAAAGAAATCAGAAGTGTATGCATACGAAAGGTATTTGGTTAAACTAACTGTTTAGTTGAGCGTAGCAAGAAAAGTGGCATAAATATATGTTCAAGGAGAAAACGTGCTCTTATTCAATCTCAAGGACAACCATGGAAGCTTCATGGCAGTGAATAAATTTAAATTAAAAATACATACCCTTAATGTTAAAGGGTTACATCAAGTTATTTAAATTAGTTTATTTATCTATAAATTAACATATAGTTTAAAAATACATAAAATAAATATGTTATAATTATAAGCTGCTTATTTAGTTTTATCAATCTAATGAAAAAAATAAACTTAATCTTATATTATACTACCTCCGGTCCTAAATATAGGACCTAAATAACTTTTTTTTTAGAGGTTAAGGTTGCAAAATAGTCTATTAAATGATGACATATTTGATATATTTTTAGACTATCCATTAGTTTATAAGTAAAATAAACTAGTGTAAGGGAAACAATTAGGTAAATCAATTTATAATTAACTTATTTTGCTTTGTTTAGGATTTTTCAAAAAAGTCAATTAGGTCTTATATTTAGGACCGGAGAGAGTATTAAAAAACTGATAAAAGTAATAAATATACATAGTCAAGTGATTTTTTTTTTATAAAATTAATCAAAATGCATTATACAATTATGGTCGTTACATCCAACATGAATAAACATAAAAAGACATGCATAGATATAAATTATATAGGATTCTTCTTCCTCTAATACCCTAATGTTTAAAACTTTTTTAAAATTTAAAAATAGCGATGTGGTAAAGCAGGGATGGAGAGGGGAAGGGAGTGGGGGGAGAAGTCACCAGCTGTGTGTGTGATTAAGCTGGCCTGTCTATTCCGTTTTATGGGTCCCACCGCCATTTTCACCGTCGATCTTCAAATTGACTACCATGACTACTAGTAATTCAGCAATTCCAACATAATAATGTGATGACAATAATAATACTAATTTTTTTGTATGCTAATAGTGTTATATATACACGTATAATTATACTTGTGTCCCTTATAATAAGGTGTGACAACGCTTTCAGTTACCCACTTGGGCATGCCACTACAGTGCTACGGTGCCTTTGTACACTCGCTTTCTATTTGTACATGTTGCTGTATGGGGTTAATCATCACTTAATACACAGTCATTGTGAGCCATAGGCGCATTGTACGTACAGTGCCATTCATATTCAGATTAAATTTAAATTAGTTTCGTTTAATTTAATTTATTTCAATAATAACTATACAATCTAACAAAAAAAAAATCCAAGAATGATGGTAGCGGTGAGTGATGGTTGGAGATCACAAAAGTTCACACCTCACACCGGTATATTTATTTGGTGTATTCAAAGTTGCCTGCTTAATAGGGAGCCAGCCCATGAAAAATTGCTGTTGAAGCTGGGACTCAGGGATCACGAAAATAAATTACTCGATGCAGAGCATAATTCATTGAAATTTGAGTGGTACCATTTCACATTTCGGGAAGAGTAAGGGTCTTGCAGTTTACTCCTTTATACATGGGCACTCGTGATTCATTATATTTCTGGTGACCAGCCCCTTTCAGCAATCAAATATCTTACTCCTCACTGCATCTTTATTACAAACCATTCCCACGTCACGTCCATCTTGGTGTTTCCCCTTCCCAAATTACACCCATGCCCCTTGCCCTCTATTCTTCAATAACTCCCCTCTTAACTCCATCATCATTACATGTTTTAGTTAGGCTTCAACCAACACTACTTAAAAAGAGTTAAGATTATTCTATTTTTATAGTAAAAAGTTTAGGTGGGTTGGACCCTAAGGACTAGGGACGAAAGAGTATTTACAGAGGTACATACAGATCACACACCAACAATGTTCTCATATCAGCAGCATCCGAACCTACAACCACGTAGTTATGACTTATGAGCCAAACTCCTTTACCAACTGGATCAACCTTTATTCAGCAACATTATTTCATTTTGTGGGATAAATTGCACATTTACCTTGAATAAATATAACAACGGTAGACAGAGGCTTTATGTTCCATAAATACTTGCTTGGCATGACTATTTTATGTGGTATCATTCTTTATTTTTCTTCCTAGATAAATGAAGTACAACATTTTAATTATTTAGGGAAAAATTATATTTGTTTACTTTATTTATTTTGGAATATAAACTTATCAGAAAATTATATTAATATTCATTATAAAATCAATGTCAATGAGTTTCCTGTCTTTATATCTTTTTCACATATTTTACTTTCTTTTGAAAACAACTACTATTAAATAACATTATGGGATCTATTATCATAAAATCACGAGCTCACCTCTTTTTTTCCAAGATAAGAAAGCAGCGAATTATGACAAATTTAAAAAGGGCTTTCAGGCGGACAATGAGCCCAATCAATATTGCCCAAGCCCAGTTACATTGTAAAATCTGGGTGAACATGGCTTCTCACACTTATAAATATCCCTTAATTGGCTAATTGCATGTCAGAGGCTATTACCAATTTACCATATGTCGAAACATCAATTTACATTAATGTATTCATGAACTTGGCATTCTCCCTCATGTATCTACTCATTTCAATTTGAAATCACAATTCACAATTACATAATTAGAGTATCTTGAAATTAATGAGGAATGGTTGGAACTTAGTTACCGTGGATAAAGGTAAAAAAGAAGACCACTGATAAATATTCTATTTTTAATAGGCACATTTAGTTTTTTCATACATAAATTTTATGAAAGGGTCGAGCTCAACCACGATCCAAGGCAAACTTCTAATTCATGATTTATTGAGTCTAACCTTGTGACTCTAGAATATGACAAACAAACCCCTTATTTATTTCTATCAACAGAGACAAGACTGCGGCAAACTTCACTTAACTGATCACAATTAAGTGATACTTCAGTCCACCTTTTGCTAGCTAAACCAACCAACAATATGGGTAGAACCGTAGAAGCATATTTATTTTGGCACATATATGCGCATGAATCAATGAAGAAAATATAAACAATAAATATGCAGTAGAAAATCAACAAAAGTCTCTAATTAAAATTTCATAGGCCACAAATTATAACTTTACATAAAATTTCAGATAAAAAATCAATCAATAGTATAATATTGAATACTAATAAACTTCTTAAACAAGTCGCTCCCAATATTTCCTAAAAATCCGGTAATGTTAATTTCCGTTCTAGTTTACCTTTCGCTCTAATCAATTACTCCCCCGTTCCTAAATATAAGATCACTTTGGGGAAGTGGATAAATTCATAAATATAAGATCACTTTCTATTTTGTCTCAATTTTGGTCCAAATTACCCCTATACTTCTTAGCTCCTTCACTTCTCTCTCAAATCCCTATTTGTGTTTCAATTTTAAGTGAGGGGTATTTTGGGAAGATCATGTAATCCTAATTCATTGAAAAACATTCCTTAATTTCTCCAAATTAACCAAAGTGATCTTATATTTAAAAACGGAGGAGCTACTATTTTACTTATTTGGCGCATTCTGACACAGGCTAGAGTTTGAGTGTAGGCCGGAAATCCCCCGATCCTCCGCCAGCCGCTTGGCAACGTTAGTCTGAAATAATATTAATAACACTACTCCACAAACATTTCAATTTTTTTTTTTGACCAAACAAACATTTCAATTCAAAGAAGGAAAAAAACAAAGAATTAGAAATACGACTATACATTGGACCTACAGTACTCAAAAGTTATATACTTATTATATATGAATATGAATATGAATGAAATTTGATGTAAATTTAAAATTGGTTCATACTTGAACCTGTCTCCGCCACCAGTACCACCATTTGGTGGAGGATAAAATGAAAGATTGTTGCTTTCTTTTTCTTCTTTGAAGGCAAAGTTTGACCAGTCCTCTTTATTTGTGGGGCCCGCTTTGGAGAGTGGGACCGCTCCTTCAAGCCATGTCTCTTCCCAACAAACAGGTCAATTCAATTCCTTCTTCTTCTTCTTCCTCTTCACATCACTATTTCACGTCTTCTTTATATTGCTCCTCACACTCTTCTCATTTTACTATTCAGTCATGCCTTTTTTCTCTGTTCATAAATTACCGATGCCCTCTAATTTCTCGAATGACATGTTCATTGTAACTTGTTTCTTCTGGGTTTCTTAATTTTATTTTTTTAAAAAATTTGGGGCTATTATTTTAGGGTTAACTTGAAAGAAGGGTCTTGATAAGCCATTAGCTCTTAAATCCCAATAACTAGCTTTTTGTTTTTTTGTGGTGTGGTTCTCCCAAAAGTTATTATGGTACTTTTATTGAGAGTTTGTTAGTTGTGGAGGGTTTAATGAAGGGTTTAGTTGGAAAAAGTAGTAAATTTAACGTGAATTTTAAGACACGCCTACCTACCATTCCTCAGTAAGTGAGAAATGAGTGTTGTTGATAGGAGTGTTTACTTTTAAAATGTTATCTTAAAAAATGGGCCATCTTGAGCTTTTCTATTCTAATGACTAATTATTTTTAGGGTGTGGTTTTTAAGTGAGCCTTTTGTTATTTATAGTTAGACCTTATGTAATTATAATTGCGGGCATTTCCACAAATGTAAGAGAGGGAAATTTTTTGATTAACTTTTTGAGGACTTGTTAATTTCGTGTGTTTTGAGATAATGTTCTAATAGGCGTAAAAGATTGGTCACGTGGTCGCTGACAGCATCAGAACAAGTTGCCACTATAGGTGGCTACATGTTATAAGTTACGATATGTATGTTGTCATTTGCCATCTATTTTCATCGTCACATGTACATATTTTTATGAACTGCCTTATATTTTCCTTTTGCCCCTGCCAACCATTCCAATAGTTACTTTATTCAAACACCTCAGCTATTCCATTCATTTACTCCGAGTGATTATGTTTTAGTATGATTTAATTAATGGCCTTACATTCACTGAGGCTGGTTCAGCAGAGCAAAATCTCACTGCTCTGTACTTTTGTATCCAATAAAAAAATACTCCAGTAAAGATCATGGAAGATATCAATCTTTCCTGTTTACATAAAGGCATCCATTTAAGGTTCAGTGCTTCTGCTAGTCTTTATTGGGATACTTAACAGATGCTTATTTATTGAGTTGGATGGACAGTCTGTTTCTTCAGCCTTGGTGCCTGTCGAGGCAAATGAAACATATATAAATGCACGGAGCAATATGCAAAATGGTGGATTTATACCGGCAGAGACCTTAATCCAAAATTCCCAGGTTGTGGTCTTTATTTCTCTTCATTTTTCAAACATTTTGTGCTGTTGAATCTATCAACAGGTTTTGGTCTTCAATAATTATTTGTTACTCATTTTACTTTATTACTGGTA
Organism: Mimosa pudica; assembly: GCA_029929735.1. Lineage (NCBI taxonomy): Eukaryota > Viridiplantae > Streptophyta > Magnoliopsida > Fabales > Fabaceae > Mimosa > Mimosa pudica. The sequence goes on along the minus strand of JAKELP010000004.1, from coordinate 20,089,266 downwards.
CACCTACTTGCCAGGTCTCTTGATTTTAGTTGTGATGAAGGGTAATGCAAACTTACCACACTTTATGCAATGCTTGCAGAAACTTCAAGATGCTGTAGAAATGTTAGGGATGCAAATTAAGCAGCATGAGGATAATCTAAATCATCTGAATACTCAAAAGACCAAATTAGATTATTCCATACTTGGTTTGCAAGGTACATTCAAAATTACCTTTGAAGGCATTTTCTATCTTTATTTGTCACCCTGATGATGGATGAGGTAATCTAAATGGGTGATACTAGCTACCATAAGCACTCTAACGTGTGTACAGACAGAGTTGAAGTCCATAAATTTATGATAATGACAACTGTATGGTCTGAGGTACCACCCAAAATGGTAGTATCCTAGGTCTCCATGCATATTGAATGGCTTTAAGTATCTTGGGTAGTCAATTATCATATGCATCCATCTTGGAAGCATCTTGGTATCAATGACACCATAATAAAGATGATGTGTCAAATAGCTTTGGAATGTCATTTCTTAAAAGGGGTTGCAATAAACTTCTCTTCATCATCATTTTCTTCTTCTTCTTCTTAATAAAGAGCTAGTTACATGTGTGTGTTTTTTACCCTATTATTATAAATTTTAGAGAAATATAAATCATCGAGTTTAGCCAAGAGTGGCCAAGCGGACAATTTGCAGCCAACAAGTGATGCAGCGATAAATAGACAGATATTGCAACATGAAAATTCTGCCGCTGGTTTATTGTGCCAGCTGAAAGCTCATCATGCAACTCAGGCATCTAATCTTTCATTGATTAAGGATATTGTGGGTATTGTTGCTACCCTAGGTAAAGTTGAGGATGATGACTTTAGCAGGTACGTTTAATCTAAATATCACCTTTAAGCATGTGAATACTCAACTTCCTTTTTCATTGGAATTAATGGCAGTTATCTTAAGAATATAATAAGTAACTCTCTCAATTGCTTATATCTTGCTCGAATATTATGAATATTAAGCATCCGTGCAGGTTCTTCACTGTATTTAGTTTGAATGCAGGCTTTTGTCAGAGTATCTAGGACTAGAGACCATGCTGGCAATTGTGTGTAAGACGCATGAAGGAGTTAAAGCTCTTGAAATTTATGACAATGATGGCTACATAGACAAGATCTCTGGTTTTCATGGGCTAGGTGCCTCAATTGGAAGAGCCTTGGATGGTCGCTTTTTAGTGATATGTCTGGAATCACTCAGGCAAGACTTCGTGATCTTGTATATATTCATCTTTAATTGGTGACAATTGGATCATTGGATTTCTGATATTTACTGTTGTGCTAACCTTTTTTCCTTCTTCTGTAGGCCATACGCTGGTAAATTCGTGCTTGATGACCCACAGAAAAGGCTGGACATTTTAACCCCAAGATTACCCAATGGGGAGTATCCAGCTGGGTTTCTTGGCTTTGCTGTAAATATGATTAACATAGACGGTTCAAACTTATTTTGTGTAATGCCCAATGGCTATGGTCTCAGAGAAACTCTGTTTTATAATCTCTTTTCACGTTTGCAAGTGTATCAGACTAGGGAGGAAATGATAAAAGCACTTCCTTGCATAAGTGATGGAGCTGTTTCTTTAGATGGAGGAATGATTAAGACTAATGGTGTGTTTACCCTGGGCATCAGGTAAGGGGATTATGAGAAGTTTAATTTAATTTATACGTCATATATCAAAATTATTTGTTCCATCTTTCACATTGATTATTGCTTGTGCTTGTACTATACCACCCTAGTAACTGGACTTGCCATAGTAGCCATATTTCACTCATAACTAACTAAATAAGAAGAAAGAGATCATCCTGTCATGCTGAGTTTCTGTTTTTTCATGTTGTTAGGGAAGAGGTGGATGTGAAGTTCCCTGTGGAGCTTGATGGTGGCAATGAAATTGAGAGGCAAACGAAGGATTTGAAAAGAGAGAAGGACAAGATTCTGGGGGACATAAAAAGGGAACAAAGTTTGTTGGACTCGGCCAAGTTCAGATTTCTTAGGAAGAAGAATGAGTTTCTGAAGTTTTTAGCAGAAAGTTCATCATATGCAACTCTAGCAAATACCTCAGTGACGCCTCTTAAACGAAAGCAAGGATAAGCTTATTCTGTCTGGAAATCGGAATCCGTCACTATGCCATGCATGAGCATGAGATGTAACATGTTGAAATGTTGAAAATATGAATTGGAAGCAGTATAAAATTTGTTAATTGCGGTTTAAACTTATCAAAGTTGTGTTCGAACAAAATGAGATGGTGAAACATTGTCAAAGTTACTCTGTTGCTGAGTAAAGTCGGGGATTAAACATCTTCATTGGTAATTTTTTGTTAAGTAACGATGTTGGTGGATTCGAAATTCTTGGCTTATCTAACTCTGCAAGGGGGAATTTTTGACAGAAATCTGCATTGATGACCACGACTTCAGTTAAAACAATTTTAGGCAGTTGATCTAAAGGCTTTTGGCTACAATGGCTAAGAAAGCTAAATGAAGTCATTAAAAATTGATTTTCCTAAATGTTTTGTCAAAACTATTTTATTTGATTTATAAACTAAAATATGATCTAATAATATATAAAATAATAAAATATGTTATGAATAAGTGGTTCATCTTGTTTTCTTAAAATTCTCTAAAAGAGTTAATTATGTCTTATATTTAGGAACAGATGAAATATATATTACTCCCTCACGTCTGTAATGTAAGACACAAAATTTTAACGATTTTGGTTTAAAAATTTCACCAATATATCTTATGGTTTAATGTTTTTTTTCTACTTTACTTCTAACCATCTTTTATATTTATTAATATATATCTCTTTCTCTATCTTAATAATATCATAACATATAAATGTGCAAAATTAAATTAAAAACTTCAAACAGTGAGGTTTTGGTTGTTGAGCTCTTATATTTATCATAAATTTTTAACTTAATAATCTTTTGTTAATTAGCGAAACATCTTCACACGTATTGTACTTACACTAGAATCTATCACTTACATTCTCTTCCCATAAATATCTCCAACGTGTGAGATTCTGTTTCACTGACTAGTTGATATTTTGGCGCCCATCTCAGTTCCTTTGTCAACCTCAACTTCTAGTCAACTATCCCAATGCTCTCTCCTCACATGGCTGCTGTCCTTAGATCCCAACCTCGTAAGCAAACCTCCTCTCTCTTCAGATACTACATATCTAACTATATGCATGCTACTCACAGAACCAACCAAAATGGCAGTAACAAAAGATGGAGCTTGAGGTCTTATGTTACTGTTAATTGTGATGGAGAGCCACCAGTGTTGTGGTCTGGGGATGGTGTTAATATTCGCATGGATAATACTAACCTCAACGTGCTTCAAGGTGATAGTGTCAGCCCAGGAAGTGATTCTGGTTCCAAATCTAAGGATGACTTCTCTGGTGGGTCCAACTTGGGAAGTGATTTTCCTACCCCCAAGAAAATTTGCCAAGGACTTGATCAGTTTGTGATTGGCCAGAACAGGGCTAAGAAGGTAATTTTTCCTCAGCTGTCTTTTAACTTTTAACATCTTAAGTTTTTAAGTACTCCCTCATGTACAGATTATAAGACAATCAATCCCTTTGAAATATCTATTTTTTTTTATCTATGTTTCATTCAGATTAACTTACCATACTTCACTATCAAGTGGTTTATTTGGTTTCTTTGATTTCCACGGAAAATGTCAAAAAAACTCAACATAATCTTATGATGATAATTAACTGATGTGATAATTAGCACACGGAGGGAGTAGTTTACAATGGATGTGTTGCCTTTGTGGAGGTACTGTTAGTTGCTTTTGAAGTGGCAATGCTAAACAGCTGGTGGATTATGTGATTGTTTTATTTGAATGACCAGTGAATGTTGCATCTATGCTCCATTCTGATTTACTTCTTAGTCAATCTATTCCCTTTGTGATAATTCATCTATAAATTATGATGCAGGTGCTTTCTGTGGCAGTTTACAACCACTACAAGAGGATTTTTCATGAATCTTCTCAAAAGCAGTTAGTACTTTTTTTTAAATGAAAAGCAGTTGGTATTTGATTTCACCGTGCTTTCTTTTCTTTCCCTTTTTTCTCTCATGTTGGTCTTCTTTCACATGCAGCCTTGGGTGAGATTTTAAACAATCATCTTTCTTTTATTTGTGTTAACCTTGTTGGTAAAATGTAGAAACTGCTTTTGACATGCTCTTGTTACTGTTTGAAATGTTAGGCCTGAAGGAGATTCAAGCAATAAAAGAGCTGATGCTATTGATGAAGAAAGGGTTGAACTTGAGAAAAGTAATATCCTTTTAATGGGGCCGACAGGTTCAGGTAATTCAAGTTTTACTTTCTTTAGCCAATGTAAGTGTTTCTATAACTGTGGTTCTGGATTATTCTTCGCATGGATTATCATCTTTCAAGTTTGATGAATTTAAGAGATAATACAGCTAAGTTCCTTTATTTGCTTTCCATCTTCTTTTCCTTTGTTAATCATGAATGCCTTGTTACTAGTCTAACTTGTTTATTTACACCATTTCAAGGACAGGGAAGACATTACTTGCCAAAACATTGGCTCGGTTTGTAAATGTTCCCTTTGTTATCACTGATGCAACTACAATAACTCAGGCAAGATTATTTACTTCTGTTTTATAATAATTCATGATTTATGATACCCTCAAAAAGAGACAGATAAAGAGAGCATTTTCTGCCCCAATACCACATTGGTGCAGGCTGGCTATGTTGGAGAAGATGTCGAGTCCATTTTGAGCAAGCTCCTTATGGTAAATAATCTGACCTTTGTTATTTGAATACAGTATGCTTGTTTCAAAGTTCCTTTTTGGAGAAACTGGTTTATCACCTTTGCTGATTTCTGAACCATACTCTGTTGTTGTTATTAAGTGTAGCTCCTTTTATATTATTTATGTAAAGCAAAGCTGTTTTCCTTTATTTTTGACGTGTTTTTATTTTATGGGTGTCAGTAACATTAGGTCAAATTATTTTTCAGGTTGCTGACTACAATGTGGAAGCTGCTCAACAAGGCATCGTTTACATTGATGAAGTTGACAAAATCACTAGAAAGGTTTCACCATGTCACATCTTCCCCCTAATTTCCTTTTCTTTAATAAATTCAAACCACTTTCCCCGTTGTTTTCCCTTATTCAATTGTCTATTTTTTAGGCTGAGAGCATCAATATCAGCAGAGATGTCTCCGGGCAAGGTGTTCAACAGGCTTTATTGAAAATGCTTGAGGGAACAGTAAGTGGATTTCACACTGATTTGGAAAAATTTTAGTCATTATTTTAAAATGTCAGCTTAACTTATTGAGTAGTGATCTATTGCATCCTATACATCAAGGTCGTCACTGTTCCTGAGAAGGGAGCTCGGAAGCATCCTAGAGGTGACAACATTCAGGTATGTGGGCATTGGCATTTGTTCTTACAATCATAATATTCTCTAGTTATACTCTTGTAGAGATTGTTAGGTCTGCTTATGACGTAGGTTCATGTCTTCCATCATTTTGATATATGTTTTTCATTACTTGGACAAAATTTCCCATTATTTTTTCAATTTTCCATGTTTTTCCTATACTTTCGCCCCAGTTTATTGACTCATATTTGTTCCTTCACAGATTGATACAAAGAACATACTTTTCATTTGTGGAGGAGCCTTTATTGACTTAGAGAAGACAGTCTCTGAAAGGTTGCACAAACCTTGAAATTTAATTGATTTTTATGCCTACAGTGAGAAAAAAAAATGAAGTTTGAAGCATTCTTTTAGTCCCATGCAGGCGCCAAGATTCTTCTATCGGATTTGGGGCACCTGTGCGTGCAAATATGAGAGTAGGTGGTGTCACTGATGCTGCTGTAGCTTCTTCATTATTGGAAACCGTATGTTAACATCTTACACATGACATATCTTCTTCTTTTGAAAACTTGATCTAACTACTGTCAGCTTCAACATGTCAGATATTTGCATGATTGAAATTGTTGCATTTGGCAGGCTGAAAGCAGTGATCTTATTGCATATGGTTTGATACCCGAATTTGTTGGGAGATTTCCTGTTCTTGTCAGTTTGTCATCCTTAACAGAAAATCAACTCGTTCAGGTAGGCTTTTTTGAAGTAATACGTTTTACTCAAGGAAGTTTCATTATGTCATTATTTGTATGTCTGAAATTGCAATGACTTGCTCTACAGGTTCTCACAAAGCCAAAAAATGCCCTTGGGAAGCAATACAGGAAGATGTTCCAAATGAACGGTGTAAGTTTTTCCGAGTCTTCTCTTATCTGCAGATGATATGGAGAACGCAAGTCCTACCTACCTATTTTATTATTTATGTCAACGTTTTTTCTTTCTTGTTCATGTTAGCTTAATGGATGGGTAAATTGATTTCTCATTTAAAGAAATTAATGTTGATAAAATCTCTTCAGCTGAAAACTTTTATTTTATTTCCAGGTAAAATTGTATTTCACAGAAAAATCCCTAAGATCAATTGCCAGAAAAGCAATATCTAAAAATACTGGAGCTCGAGGCTTGCGGTCAATAGTGGAGAAAATATTAGTAGATGCCATGTATGAGGTATGCCATTTCAAGTTTAATATTTAAAATAATACCTTAAATCTTCATGTATACTGTGGTGTGTAGATATTCTTTACTCCTAAATTTTTGTACAGATTCCTGATACCAGAGCAGGTGATGATGTCATAGATGCTGTTGTTGTCGATGAAGAGGCAGTTGAAGGTGGGGCCAAGATCCTCTATGGTAAGGGTGCATTGGATAGATATCTTTCAGAATACAAAGATAATCCAAAGGTATGCATAATTTGGGATGCCGATAATGTTGATTCTCTCTTATTCCCTTGATGTAATATATATGTTGAACTCAGCCAGTTGTTGCATTCGTCATGCTTCTTCTATCTTAATTCATGTTTCGATATGTAACAGGCCATAGAAGGTTTAGATGCAGATAAATATGAAGGAGAGGCAGAACTTCCTTCCATTGTTGCCAGCATGTAACATGACTTAAAGCTTGCATTGGAAAGTGAAGGATTTTGGCGTTATGGGAACATAAATGCTCTTGAACTCAAACTGGATTCCATCATGCCTGCCTTTGCTTGTTCTTAGAGTTACATATTGTAATTATGCAGTGTAATGGAATAGATGGTGGCATACAACCATACAGGCATTGCCATAATGATGTAAAGTGTACGTGTCTATTTAGACAAGGCTCCACATGTATAATGAACCTATCATTATTTTATTATTTGTATATGAAGACACTATCATTCATCATGCCCATCCAAGTGAAGTAATGTATTCTTGAAATTGAAATGCAATCATGGATTTTTAATGTTTTATTTTCTTCTCTGATCAAATAACTTGGACGACATATAATTTTAAGAAAATGATGTGAACAGATGACAAAATTCACAACACTGGTGATCTTCTTGCTAAACAGTAATGATGGCCCCCTCCTGGATCAATCTATTATTGGGCTGGAATCTGCTATAACATGGCCACGTGTTCTCTAAAGAAAGTAGTCAATGGGACCAAAAACCTTCATCATTTACGGGGAAGTCTTTCCTTTACTTTGCTTGCACAATCAACTATGCATCAAAGGTGTCCCATAGGGAATAAAATAGACCCCAGATGCATAATGCCTTGCATTAATGATCGGGTGAACTAATGAGATCAAACTTGAAATTTTATACAAGTGACACCGGTAGTTAGTGATTATAGTAAAACAAGTCAGCTTAAATAAACCTCGAACTTTATTCCCGTTCATAGGCAATATTTGAGTGACAAGGCTATTAAAAAATAACCATATGAGTCATGTTGTTGTTAATAAAAAACCAAATCAACTAACAATGAAAGAATTAATTGCATGCTATACCGGTTTCAAAATAATCTATCACTAAGTACGGAAGATCCAAGAATATTTTGCACATGAATTAGCCTTAAGTTATACTCCCATACCAAACTTCAAAATTCAAATAATTAATTGTCCATATGGTTTTATGAGTCAAAACTCAAGGGTCAATTTTGCTCAAGTGTTCACTAAATACTAAATTTTCATGGAAGTTTTCTGGAAAGTACCCTATAAATTTCAAAAAGCAACAATAAGAAAAAAAAATAACTACTGACAAAATATTTTGACTATAAGTTTTTCGTTTCATATTTTAATGGGTGAAATTACTTCATTATAATAATTACTTGCAAAACAGAAAAAAAATACTTGTAATAAAATTGCTATTAGTTAAAACTCAGGGAAAATCGCAAATAAATCTCTCCCAATACCCAAAGATAAGTGAGAAACCTAAACTTCCAAAAGGACTATGAAAGAACCAGCACCTACCTATCATTTTAAAATTTTGCGAAAAGACAAAACTGCCCGCATCCTAAAACACAAATTACTACCCACCCTAAACTCACCCTAACACTCACCTTCTTCTCGCAATTTGTGTTTTAGGATGTGGACAATTTTGTCTTTTCGTAAAATTTTAAAATGATAAGTAGGTGTTGGTTCTTTCATAATCCTTTTGGAAGTTTAATTTTTTCACTTGTCTTTTGTGCATTGGGAGGGATTTATTTGTGATTTTCCCTAAAACTTAAAACCATCAATCAATTGACCATATACGTAGTGTATATTTTAAAACCCCTTATAGTGAAATACTCCGTCCGGTCCTAAATATATGACTTAGATAACTTTTTTGAAAAATCCTAAAAAAAGCAAAAAATAAGTTAATTATAAATTGATTTACCTAATTTTTTCTCTTAAACTAGTTTATTTTACCTAGAAGCTAATGAATAATCTAAAAAGATATCAAATATGTCATGATTTAGTAACGCAACTTTAATCTTTCTAAAAAAAAAGTTATCTAAGTCTTATATTTAGGATTAGAGGGCAGTAGTACATAAGAAAAAATAAGGTTGAATTTGACACAGCCGTTGGATGAAATCATGAAATCCTGATTATCTATCACCCATCTCTGTAAATTGAATTCTGATAAAAAAAAAAAATCTCTGTAAATTGAAAAGAGGAAAGGAAAGGAAAAAGGGTGACGAAGAAGAAAGAAAGAAAAGAGCCTCTGTCTTCTTCTTCTTCCTCAGGAAGGGAGGTTGGTTCATCACCCGAACCCCCTTTTCCATTCTCATCCTCTTCCTCCTATTCCCTTCTTTCTCCTCCCCAATTCTCTTCCCTTCAAACAAGCCCACAACGAAGGAAATCCATCCATCATACTTCATACCCAGGCTTTAGGCATGTGATTGGGCGAAATTTATGATTTTGACTTCTGGGTTTTTCTCAAATCCGTCTCTTCTTGTGGGAGGGCTGATGGAGTTGGACAACATCGAGTGTGTGTCGTCCACGGACGGCATCGATGAGGACGAGATCCACCACCCATATCACCACTCCGACTTCTCCTCCTCCAATAAGCCCCGCAGTGGCCCCACCCCCGTGGGCCCCACCGCCATTGCCCCCGCCACCAGCGTCCACGAGTTGCTCGAATGCCCCGTCTGCACCAATTCCATGTACCCTCCCATTCATCAGGTCTCCTTTTTACTAATTATGTTGTTCTTTTTGCAATTGTTCATGAAATTCGTTTTCATGGTATCCATGTTTTCGTGATTTTTTTTTTTTTTGGTTGGGTTCTGTGTGGTTTAGGACATCTATGGCTTGGTTTTGGGGTTGGAATTATCTTTGTATTGGGAAAGCATTATATTTCAAGGGCTAATTGGAATATAACATAGTACTTTGTAATTGAACATATGGCCAATCTTGCAATTTTATTTTGTTGTCTTTAGCACATTGATAACAGATCAAGCAACTTTCCTTGTGGTCTATGTTCTTGATATGACAGTGCATTGGAGAGAAGATTGATGTTCGGGTTTATTTATGTACTTTGTTATGAGGGGAATCACAATAGGTGATAATTGAATTTCAAAATCATTTTAACTAGTGAAGTATTAGGATTAACTAGTTAAGTATCAGCATTTACTAGTCAAAATTCCCTTTCTGGGATTTTGAAATTTAAATGGCGTTTATTTGGGATTTCCCCTTGTTGTGAACCATGAAGGACTGGGTTTTTTTCTTTCTTTTTTTTATGGATTAAACAATTAGTTCTCTTTTACACTGCATTTGTTAATGTGAAGTTATTTTCTGTGTCTTGTCTTAAAGTACTGCACCTGGGAAGGTGGGGATTGTATGTAACTGTGTGAATCTAGTTTTTGAGTTGTTAGTTGGTAACATTTCTTATTTGAAAAATTGATTTTAAACTAAGGATAGCGTTGCTGTGGTTCTGCTTCTGCTTTATCTTGTCATATCTTATTCAAGCAAATATTAATATCTTTGCAGTGTCACAATGGGCACACCCTATGCTCAACATGTAAAATAAGGGTGCACAATCGATGCCCCACATGCAGACAAGAGCTTGGGGATATTAGATGTTTGGCTCTGGAGAAGGTAGCTGAATCACTTGAGTTACCTTGCAAATACTATTCGCTTGGATGTCCAGAAATATTTCCATACTACAGCAAGCTCAAGCATGAAACAGTGTGCAATTTCAGACCATACAATTGTCCCTATGCTGGATCAGAGTGTTCAGTTGTTGGGGATATCCCTTTCCTCGTTGCACATCTGAGGGATGATCATAAGGTGGACATGCACACTGGATGTACATTCAACCATCGTTATGTGAAGTCAAATCCCCGTGAAGTAGAGAATGCTACTTGGATGCTCACTGTAAGTCTCCCTTCGCTTCATTTTAACCCTTGTTCAACAAATGGTAGACGAGAAATGGTCAAGTTTGGTTGCATTCCGAAAGTAGAGTTTTAATCCACTGGTTTCTGTCTTGTTGGGTTTTCCATCATCATTTCTGATTCCTAACGTTTATATGATGAATCAATGCCTCCTATTATTTGTTATTTATTTTGGTGAAAATAAAACCTAAGGTTCCTATTATTTCCCCATTTTTGGAGTTCTGATCTGTTACGAGTGTGAATGTTTTAGTGCATTAGTTTTGTTTGGTGGAACCATAAAAGTTCCTAGGGCTGAGATGAACAAGTTACCTTGTCTCCGTTGACGAATAATTACCAAGGAAGTTTATTTTGGCCTGCCAATCCGTTCAGGAGAAACATATGATCATCACTCATTTACTTAGTACATGTGTGCTCCTCACTGCCTGTTTTTTACATTCGCTTATTTCTTCTGATTCTCTGGTAGGTATTCCATTGCTTTGGGCAATACTTCTGCCTTCATTTTGAAGCTTTCCAGCTTGGGATGGCTCCTGTTTACATGGCATTCCTTCGTTTCATGGGAGACGAGAATGAGGCTCGAAATTATGGGTATAGCCTTGAAGTTGGGGCAAATGGAAGGAAAATGATTTGGGAGGGCACTCCAAGAAGTGTCCGGGATAGCCATCGTAAGGTTAGGGACAGCCACGACGGTCTTATCATCCAACGAAGTATGGCACTTTTTTTCTCTGGTGGGGATAGGAAGGAGCTTAAGCTCAGAGTTACTGGAAGAATATGGAAAGAACAACCGAATCCGGATGCTGGGGTGTGCATACCGAATCTCTGTAGCTGATGATGTTGTGTTCAACGTTGAGACACTTTTCTGTATCTTGCATGGATGAAGGCATTGAGGCTGCTTTAAAATTCTCATCGTTCTCATGTCATGTAATAAATACATTTTCTTCACACGCTCTTGGTCAGTAATTATCAAATCATCAAACTTGATCCTGGGAATCGGAAATTGTCTCTTGTAATTTCTTGTGTTGAATGTCTTTATTGTTTGATTGGTTGCTTCTTTGTATTGTGTATGTTTGGAGAAAAGGAAGTATCAAAATTTTGGCCATACAAAGCACGTCTTATGCCACTGTAATGTATTTCCTGCAAATATAGATATCTACCGTTGACTACCAGTAAATTTAGTTGCATGTATATGCTGGAAAATATTGACGATCTAATGTATTTCAATCGAACAAGGGAGGTAAATTTCACTTCCGCATCCTCCATGATTGGTTTAATCCTATATCGTAATTTAAATATTGGATTTTCACATTGTGAATTATTAGTCTCTTCTACTAAAATGGACCATATTGTCTATTAATATAACGTTGTATAAGTGTAGTTTCTTGATTTCTTTTTTCTGACAAAAAGCAGGGTTTTGGGCTTAACTCAAGTCAAGAGTAGGGTAACATTTTTTTCTCTCAGACGTGAACATATGCATCATACTATAAGATGTCTCCCACAGTGCCCGCAATAGAGAAGCAAATCCTAATTCATCGGAGGTGCCAACTCCAATTTGTTCTTCAGTTCAAAATAAAAAAACTTCAATCTGTTCTAAGGCCGATAGTATGGCTTTAAAGAGGTAGTGCTGCTTTATGGATCCAGTGATGTTACGATGGAGGTCCTTGTAACAAAATGAAAAAGGGAATCGCCCAAAAGAAGACTTGCAAACAAACTGATTTTTTTTATGATCTGACTATATTTAGCTTAATATTTCATTTTATATTGTAAATAATGGTTACATTTCGAATGAGTTCATCGTTTTTTTATAAATGGAAGTTCAACGATAGCAACATCTTAGTGAAAACTGACAGAAGATTTGTTAATAATGCTACATGAACTTGTCTGACTTTTTGATTAACTCTCTCCTAGATACCGATGAAACAACTTTCGTGGAGGTGATGTAAGGGCCATTAGAAAGCGGGAAGAGTTTAGTGCGGATCACTATATATATAACTTAATTATATATGGGTGTCTAATGTTCCAAGAAAAATGCCAAACATATGCACGCATCATGCGACGCTGTCAAGAGGGGACGTCTTGTGATATAATACTTGATATTTGATGTTGGTCTGCCCTAGGCGTGTATTATATTGCCAATTGTGTGAGCAAATAGTTTAAAATAAGCATTTGTTTAAGATAAGAGTGGAGTTTGTTTTCATTTTCTATTGTATTTGTTCTCATCATCCTTGTAGGCTTAGGCCCAATCTGATGCTGAATTAATATATTCACATTTTAAAACTTGCATGGATTGTGAGAAGATTTTGAATGAGTATCTTATTAGCATAGCTCACACTTGACAGAAGATTTGTTAAAATGCAAGCGTGAGCTAATGTTAAACGTTGAATGAAATCACGTAGATATTTCCTCGCAAAGTCCAATCGATTTCCTAAAGTTAAATGTCATATAGGATTTTATAAAAAAAATACTATCATGTAAATTGAAAATTTTAATTTCGACTATGATAGAGTATATCAAAAGTTTAACAATTCAAATAAATTTATCCTTTGCTTGAAATTTGATCATCCTCCATGTATAAGGTATATCAAATTATTGAAATTATATATTCAGATCTATTGAAATCATATTAGTTTATTTTGAATCAATACTCTCTTCATTCTTAAATATAAGAGTCAGTTGACTTTTTAATAATACCAAGGAAAGCTAAATAGTTTACTTTAAAATTGATTTTTTAATTTTAATCTAAATTAACTTATTTGATTTATAGAATAAACTAATATATAATCTAATATCATATAAAATATAGTGTGAATAAAGCATTTATTTCGCTGGATTCATTTCTAAAAAATGTTCACCAACCTTATAATAAGAAGGGAGGGAGTAATTTTTAGAAATCAGGGATTTATTGGCGCAAGACTGGGAAGTTGAGCTGCTGAATATTCCTAGGAGTGCAAACAAAGTTGCTGATTTTCTGGCTAAATACTCCCTTAGCTTATCTACTGGTTTTTATATTGTAATGTCTCATTCAATAGAATTAGCATATTTAGTTGAGAATAATTGTAATAAGCCTACTGATGTAGGCTAGTAGCTGTTTAAAGTTTCCCTTCTTTTATTATAAAAAAAAAAGAAGGGAGGGAGTAGCTTGTAAAGTGTGAAGTACACAAATGTTTGTTCCAAGTTGACGAGTCAAACATGTTTTCATTTTGGTTTCTTCACTCACAGTGATTGCCAGCTGGAAGATATATACACAGAGTATATTATTATATAGTCCATGTACTCGTAAGAGATATCTCCGATGTGATGACGTGTCCATTACGCAGGGCCAGCTCTTAAGCCGACGGCGCCCCGTTTTGGTCGTTGGTTCTTTATAAATTGCACGTTACACACTTTTGCTCAAAAAGCAAAAGCTTGATAGAATTTAACGTACGACCACTTTACTGATTTCCACTTTTCTGGATTGAACTTGGCGCCAAATTTTGCAACTTTAACGTTATTCCTCAATCTCTCATTATTTAAGCTGCATTCATCTCTTCCTCTCTCAGAATCACAGGTCAGACTTTATATATATGTTGGTGCTAACTGTGTTGTATAATGTATATATCGGCTACGTTTTGTGTTTTTAATTTGAATATCTCATTTTGTCATTTCTCAACTTTGAACGTTTCTGTCTCAAGACGCATATTTTAATTTGTTTCCTGCATTACCAAAGGATTCTGATTTTTATGGAAGACCTTTTTAATCTTTCACAATCGAAAAATTTAGATCCAGAACTGGATTTTTAGTACACAATCTTATGTAAAGACTAGATTCTTTTTTGCTCTAGATTTGTAATTGCAGATGTTTTGAAGGAATCCAATTTAAAGTTGATTCTGATCTCTCAGATAAAAAAATGATATTTTTTTTGGTCAACCAAGATAGTTCTGGGTACTTGGATTGTATGAATGTCACGTTTGGACAATTTTTTAGTTTGATTGCCGGGTTTACAGCCAGAATATCATAATGCATGTCAAATGTTGATCTTTTGTCGTTTAGGTGATAGACAAGTTAATTAAGTTGTGGTCTAGTTTGTGGGAGGAGTGATTTTCAGGGGAGGTATTTTTAATTAGGGGATATTTTTTTTCTTTACAAGTTGCTGCCCAATGAATATCTGTTTTGTTTTTTATTTGAATAAATTCTACATCAATGCCAACCATTGATTTTCGTTTCATCGAAGTTTATTTTCTCCTCTCACTTGGTAGTAGTTGGCATATATCATTCACACGCACACATAATCTATTATTTTAACTTTATGAGAAGGCGTCCGAATCTAGCTTTCTACACTTATATAAAATCACATACGCAGTCAACTCAAATCCGTTGATAGATGAGTTGCAAATTTGAGGCATAGTTCCGTGTTTAATACTCCCGGAAATTGAAGAGTTAAAAAAAATTACGTATGAGCATAACTTATCAGTCTGGTATAACATGTGATATCCACATCTGCCCTTATAAACTTCATTTAGAAAAATATAATGGTGTTATTGGACACTAGCATTTGTTTCCTTTGTAATTTACAGTATATGGCATTGTAAGAAATCACTGTATCTCCAATATTCTATCAGGAAAGGACAATCTGCTTATCTAATCTTTGCTTATGAATGTGTCAGCTTTGAAATTTATAGCTGTCTCTTGGAGATTTATTAATTCTTATCTGCTGATATATATATATATATATATATATATATATATATATATATATATAATATCGTTTGCTCCAGGCAAGCTTCAGAATAAGTAAAAACTCAAGGACACGCCCCAACTTTTGACATTGATGCCTTTTTGCTTCCTGAATGGGCTGCATTCATTCAAAGAAAACTAAGTCAGCAGGTTATGAAGAACCCACTGTTCTTGCTTCTGAGACACCTTGTGAGTATTGTTCATCATCAGAGACTGGTAAAGCCTTGCATTTACAGAGTTGAATCCTTTGCTTTAAACTAAGAGTGGGCATATTCATGTTCCTTTAGGCTTTCAGCTTTCACTTTATTCCAAAGCCTCCTAGGAGTCATATTTATTGACTTCTATTTGTGTTAATTTAGTTTTCAATGCACACTACTAATGAGAGGTAAATTTCATCTTTTTTGTCTTCAAAGTCTCTGTGAGTGAAGTGGAGGCGCTACATGAGCTCTATAAGAAGTTGAGCAACTCCATTATTGAAGATGGCCTTATTCACAAGGTTAGTTATATGCATTTACAAATTCTTATCTTATTTCCTATTCTTGGTGCTCAAATTCTTTCAGATAAATTAACATCCATATCATATTTCCATCCAGGAAGAATTCCAGCTGGCACTCTTCAGGAATAAAAACAAGAGAAATCTGTTTGCAGACAGGGTGTGCAAATTTACTCGTGCTCTACAGTAATAGGATTTCTAACCTTTACTGTCCCTCTAACATATATTTGGTTGTGTTTCATTATAGGTTTTTGACTTATTTGATGTCAAGCGTAATGGGGTTATTGATTTTGGGGAATTCGTTAGATCATTGGCTGTTTTCCACCCAAATGCACCTATAGAAGACAAGGTTACTTGTAAGACTGATTCTCCTATGTCTAAATTTCACTCTCATCTCATATTAGTTTCTTCCATTGTTTTGTGTGAATGGTATAACATCTTTTCAGTGAACTATATCAACTGTTAAGTTGTGGATAACCATTTTGCAGTTGCTTTTAGGTTGTATGATCTGAGGCAGACGGGATATATTGAACGAGATGAGGTATGGTTTTCTTGGATTTCACTAAATCACATGAAGTCAGTTGTTTTCTTCTCCTTCTTTTTCTTTGCAAAGTAATCAGAATGCATTTACAAGCTTAGAAGTGATCATGTACTATCTGCAGCTGAAGGAGATGGTAGTGGCGCTTCTTCACGAGTCAGATCTTGTCCTTTCAGATGATATCATAGAAACCATGGTAGATAAGGTGTGCGCGCGCATACGACTTTATTTTGTTAACTTGGAATCTTCTTTGAACTGACTGAACTCTAAGGAATTGTTGTTACTTCCACAGACATTTAGTGATGCTGATACAAAAGGTGATGGAAGGATTGATCAAGATGAATGGAAGGAATTTGTCTCAAAGCATCCAAATTTGATGAACAACATGACCCTTCCTTACTTAATGTGGGTGTAACAAGTCTATACTTATAAGAGATGTCCATAATCTTTCTACCCTTCAGTAATTTAAATTTGAGATAGCACTGAGCATGCCTAATTTTCATGCATGCCTTGTTAACCCCATTTGCAGGGATATAACCTTAGCGTTTCCAAGTTTTGTGATGAGTACAGAAGTTGAAGACTCAGATGTCTGAGATTTTAGCACCATCTTCCTTGCTTTTGCGATGAAATATTACCAGTGGTTCCCTAACCAAACTTAAATCCGACGGAGTATCACCAGTGGTTCCATATTTTAACTTGAAAGGACTTGGTTTTGCGAATCATTGAAGCTGGATCAGCCATGAAGAATGGTACTTCATTTGTGTACGTGCATCTTCAAATTGCTGACACAAATTGTTCTTCTAGCGCAAGGCTTTGTGTTACATTGAAAATAAAGATACGTGTGACCAAGTCAAGCACCTTGCTTTGAGTGTCTTGCAGTACAGGACTCTTCGGACTTCTTATTACCTGATCAAAATTTTTCATTAGACATATATTTTATTTATCACTATTACATCAACTAGAAACCTCCAGTTACTCTAGCAAAGTTATTTTGCCATGAACTAAATAATATCTTTAATCACTCTAGCAATGTCATTTTTCCTTTAATTAATAAAATCTCCAGTTACTCTTACTACAGCAAGTAGTAATGTCTCCCGTCTTTAACACCGAGTAGTTGATTGTAAAGCTGATGTTGGAATAATACAAAATTCAGAAGATGGATAGTGGGACTTGGCTTCACTTGTGTGCTTTTCCGGGCTTCTTCCTATTTTTAACTTGAAATTATATAGTTTTGAGGGTCAAATTTTTTGTGCTTGATTTCATCATTAGATTTGACATACAATCTGTTAGAATCTTAAGTTTTGATGAAGACTAAAATATAGAGGATTAGACCAAGTGCCTAGGAAGCAATAGGATAACATAGGATCCCAAGTAAGAATGCTTCCGGATGAGGATTTACTTCCGGATAGATTAGGACTTGCGCATGCGGATGAAGTTTTCATCCCCCAGCGTCAGCAAGAAAATCACTAGGGAAATAACTTAGTCCATGAGAATTAGGTACACAAACCTTAAGACTAAGCTATAACTCAACCGGAAGTGAGTTTACTTCCTGTTAGACTTAGACTGGCGCAGAGCGATGGAATAGATCTCACCCCAAGCGTCAGTGAGTCTACTTCGCCAAGTGAAAGCACTTCCTGTTAGATTTAGACTAGCGCAGGTTGATAAACTAGATATAACCCCGAGCGTCAGTGAAAATGCAACGTCAAGTGAAGTTGCTTCCTGTTAGACTTAGACTGGCTCAGAGCGATAGAATAGATATTACCCCAAGCGTCAGTAAGTCTACTTCGCCAAGTGAAAGCACTTCCTGTTAGATTTAGACTGGCGCAGACTGATAGAATAGAATGACCCCAAGCGTCAGTGAATCAGCCTCGTCAAGTGAAATTACTTCCTGTTGGATTTAGACTGACACAGGCTGATAAAAGAAACATATCCCTAAGCGTCAGTAAGTTCACTACGTCAAGTGAAAGTGCTTCCGATAGCTTAGTGACTAGCGCTGAGTGTTGGAATGAAATACACTAAGCGAGAGTGAGTTATAGTGAACAAAAATCCTTCATCCAGTGGTTTTACTTCCGGATGTAAGAATGCTTTCGGATACATCATAAACCAAATCAGAACACAGTCTAAGTAAACTACTCCCCATAGCGAACAAGCTTCCCACAGCATGTATAATTCTTATATATATATTGCTATGTTGGACTAACCAGTATGTGCAGAACATGGTCACGCTTCCGGATGCAAATGAGCTTCCGGATGGAAAGACTCTTGACATTGGGACTCAGAGCTTAACACTTGCGGAGCAAGATTACCACTTGCGGATGAATGATGATCATCCGTCAGCAAGAGTACAAGAGTA
Source organism: Mimosa pudica (assembly GCA_029929735.1). NCBI lineage: Eukaryota > Viridiplantae > Streptophyta > Magnoliopsida > Fabales > Fabaceae > Mimosa > Mimosa pudica. The sequence continues at coordinate 20,070,422 of JAKELP010000004.1, read as the reverse complement.
AACATCACATACTCAGAAGTCAGAATGCTTTTGTCAGAGCAGAGGTGTCAGGACTACTTTTCAGAGATAAAGCAAGTCAACCCTGCTGAGCATTAATGAAGATGTACCTTACAACGGTAACATGGGATTAACGGCCATATTCAAACGTTAATATTCACCAGCCACCCAAGTCTTTAGAGCGAAATATAAAAGGAACATCTACACTCAGAAGAAGATATGGAAGTAAGAGAGAAGAATCGAGCCTATTATCTGAAACATTGTATTCTACATTCCTCTCATCTTGTACTACTCTCAGATCCAGATTTGTAATATCTTTAGAGAGTGATTCAGTTGTACTTAAGTGAGTAACGTCATTCACTTTTAGACAGAGTCAATTTTGAGCTTAAGTGTTTAACAAAATCAGTTCATAGAGTGAACATAATTGTAATCTTACATTTTGTAAGGGGGAGCATTTAGAAGTTTTCTAAATCTCCATAGGTTGCAAGTTAGCCCGTAAAACTTGCGTTTGTAAGGTTTGCAGGTGAACCCGTTGTAAAACCTGTGGGTTGTTAGGTGAACCCGTGCTCGTAAAACCTAAAGTGTAAAGGCTTCTCTTGTGCCTGGTTTAAACAAGAATAGTGGATTGAAAATCTCAGGTGGAGCCTGGGGACTGGATGTAGGTCTGGGTGACCGAACCAGGATAAATTTATGTGTGCATAAATTTACAATTAAACATTCTATCTTGCATCACATAACATACTGACTTGTGCATACCATTACTTCTTAATATCATCACCAAGCACAAGCAGTCTTTTGAAAAGAAGAGTTAAAAGTTTTTATTCTGTCACCCAATTCACCCCCCCTCTTGGGTGACAGCCACGCATTTCACAATCGTCCATAAAATATTTAAATTGAGTATTACTAATTTTGTGGAGAACTTAAGGGTAAATTAACACAAAAAAGTGACCATAAAGTGATAAAACTATGTACTTTTGGGCCGAAAGACGCAAGAAAACGGAAAATATAGGAGACAAGTCAGATCCGAAGCATGGGTGCACTCACGAGTAGTCACGGGAGGGTAATTATTTCAAATTTCAATGCACAACCGGCAAAACCGATGGCTTGTTAGATGTTGTGTCATGACATAAGCAAAAGCTTGGAGTTTATTTATACACGTGGCCTTTCAATGGCAGCGAATCTTTTCATACGCATTATCATGTATCATGCATAGGTTCTAATCTTTGTGATCCCCTGTTATTGATGGACAGTCTCCTCGTGATGAGTATTTTACTTATGGAAGTTTAGGTTCTTCACTTATCTTTTGGGTATTCAAATGGATTTATTTAAGATTTTCCCTTATTTTTTAGGGAATTTTACCCATTACTCATATGTCTAGCTCGAGACTACTACTTTATGTGTTTTTTGAATTGAGGTGACTACTCACCAATATTATTAGTGTCATACAAGTCCTAATAACTTGTTTATGTTAACACATGTAAAAAAAAAACCTATTGTTAACTGCTGCAATAACATTTTTTATTGAAAAATACCTGCAGCCACATTTTCACTACTGCAATAACTTCAGCTTTTATCTTTTTATTTAATGAGCTGCGATTAGATTACTTCTATTAAATTACCCAAACGTTACTATCATGGAAGGTTTCGTTTTGAAGTAATTAGGGACAAATGCTATAGGTGAAATTAGGGACACATGCTACAAAATGTTGTTCACTCATTATTAAAGCATAAAAAAGTCCAGAAGAAGAATAGGCTCAGCAAATAAAGCAAATAAAATAAAAAGGATTGGTTTGCTTGTTTAGACCTGTAAAACTAAAAACAGCCCCTTTTGTAAAAGCCCGGCTCTTGAGGCGTCAATTCTTATTTTTTAGATGTTTCCCCCACTTTTGAATACATATATTGCTAACTAAAACCATGTACATTACTAGGAGAAGAAACCATGACTCTACCCCCGCCCTTCCCAAGCATCATCCCCAACCCCAAGCCCCCTCCTGGTGACTCTAAAACCTCCACCACCACTACTCCCTTTCATGAACCTGCCGAAGCTCCTCCCTCCACGGATTCCGAAGCCAGCATCACACCCACCTCTGTCCCTGAAACCCAAGACATCCAATCTACTCAGAACGAGGCGCCGCCTCATGTTCCTTCCTTTAAGGAGAAACTCCTAAGTTCTGGCGCCTTCTTTCCCGGCGACGAAGAGGAAGAGGAGCTCTGTATTTGTAGCGAGGATGTCACCATTGGTATGAATGGGTCCTTTCCCACCATCAACTTTGCAAGTCATATCCTTGAAGCTCTGGACAAGAGGATGGGTTTTGCCGTGGTCGTCAAACCCCTCGGTTGCTCTGTAGGATATCGGGCCATGCGAAACCAGCTCCTCAGAATCTGGAAACCACGAGGCCGCTCCAAGTTACCGACCTTGATGAAGGCTGCTATCTGGTCCGCTTCAAGGATGCCTTGGACCACCAGAACTCCCTCACCGGAGGTCCTTGGATGATCTTTGGCCACTACCTATCTGTCCAGCCATGGACCCCATCCTTTTCCCCTCAGCACCACAAGATCAGTGAGATTGTTGCCTGGCTTCGGTTACCCAAACTCCCCGCCAAGTATTATAACAGAACCGTATTACTTACCATTGGCAGTGTCTTTGGTGAGGTGATCAAGGTGGACTACAACACGGCATCGGGAGATAGGGGGAAATTTGCTAGGCTAGCCGTCTTGCTCGACCTTACCAAACCACTCACCTCAAAAGTTGAGATTGATGGCCAAGTCCTCTACGTTGAGTATGAAGGTCTTCCTTCCATTTGTTTCCACTGTGGCAAATATGGACACCTCCAAGGGGCATGCCCACTCTTACCAGCCCCTGAACCAGCCTCGGTTCCTCGTCGGGAGGTCCCTGGCGAAGCTCCCATCGCCGACGTGAGGGAAGCCTCCACATTTGGTGACTGGATGGTAGTTCCACGCCGCCGGCGAGTAACCGAAACGGGCAGCAAGAGGCCTGGGTCCCTGCCCGTGGGGCCCACAGGATCAAGGTTTGATGTCCTGCCAGTGGAGGAGCCGCAACCTGCAATCAGACAGCAGATGTCAGAATTTGGGAGGCCACTACTTGCTGGGGGCCCCAGCACCCACAAAAAGAAAACAAAAGAACCAAAAACCCCAAACAAATCTGACCACCTCAGCAAGCCTAGAGAGAACAGTGGGCCTGATCACTACACAACAGCCCACAAAGCCACCTCACTGGATCCAAACCATCACAAAGCCATTACCATCACAGATCCCCTTCAGGCCCAAGTTAACCACCCTCCCACCACACACCCCTCCAACCCAATCCGCCCTATAAGCCCACCCCACCAACCCAACCCACCACAACCACAACCACCTGACCGCCCCACACCACAGGAGGGAGTCCGACTATCCTCTGGGCTCGTTGTCCACTGCCTTGGGACCCGAGTCAATGGTAACCAGCCAAGCATATCAGTTAAGGCCATGAAGGCCATGGCCCGTGGAAACTCACAAGGAGTGACAAAAGAAGATATCGAGCTGCTCGTCGAGGGGGTTGACTTCAGCTCCCACCCTTCTCAATGATTTAATGTCCATCATCACATGGAATTTCCAGGGGGCCCTTGACCGACGGTTCCCCTCTATTTTTAATACTTATGTAGATACTTACAAACCTGACATTTTTGTTTTGCTTGAACCACGCATTTCAGGGGTGAAGGCTGATAGAGTGATTAAAAAGCTCCGCTTCCAATCCTCCCACCGCATTGAAGCTCACGGTTTCTCTGGCGGAATTTGGGTTCTTTGGTCACACCGAGTTACAGTGGACATTCTAACCAACCACTTCCAATTTGTTCACATGAGTGTTCATCTCACCGACCAAGGCACGAGCTTCCTCTTTACAGCCATCTATGGCAGCCCCCAACCCTCGACCAGGAGGCAACTTTGGGCTGCATTATCCAGCCTTCACAACACTTCTAACCATCCCTGGCTGCTGTCCGGTGACTTTAATGCCACTATTAATTATGCCGAGAGGAAAGGAGGAGTACAGCGGCGAAGCCATGGCTGTAGTCACTTCAAGTCATTTATTCATGATCATGACCTTCTGGATTTGGGCTCTACAGGACCGACCTTCACCTGGCGACGAGGCACATGTTTCGCCAGGCTTGACCGAGCCTTATCCAACCCCCACTGGCTCCACTTATTTCAATCTGCACAAGTCACCCACCTCCCCAAGCTCCTTTCCGATCACTGCCCCATCCACATCACTCTTGGCCCGGATAGAAGTGTCCCACATGCTCATAGAAGTTTCAGGTTCCTTGCTGCTTGGTTAACTCACCCAGACTTTGGGAATGTGGTGAAAACTGTCTGGCGACATGACGTTTCCCTCACTGCCAATCTGTCCGCCCTTACATCCTCACTCACCCAGTGGAACCGCGACGTTTTTGGTGAAATTGGTAAACGGAAGAGAAAAGCTCTGGCCAGACTTCGGGGCATGCAAAAACACCTAGAGGAACACCCTTTTTCCGATCGCCTCATTACTCTGAATAGAGACCTTATGGCTGAAATTGAAGAAACTTGTCTCCAAGAGGAACTCCTTTGGCTACAAAAATCAACCTCTGATTGGGTGTGCTTGGGAGATAGGAACACTACCTACTATCACACAAAGGCCATAATCAAACGAAGGCGCAACAAAGTCACGCGGCTACGAAATGATGATAATACTTGGGTAGAGGAGGAGCAATCCCTTATCTGCATGACGGAGTCTTACTTCCAGAACCTATACTCAGTCACTGAACCTTCCAACCTTGGCGCCACTTTCAAAGGTGCCTTCCCAGCGCTCTCCCACAGCCAAACAGCAGCACTCTCAGCGGCCATCTCATGTGAGGAAGTGAAGCAAAGTCTTTTTGAAATGAAACCCCTCAAAGCCCCGGGAGCGGATGGTTTCCATGCCCTTTTCTTTCAAAGTCAATGGAGCACTGTTGGCCCTTCCATCTGGTCCTTAATGCAACATCTATGGCAGGGAGGCCCACTTGACCCAGAGCTGAACCGGACACTCATTGCTCTAATCCCCAAAACTCAGCACCCCACTCACCTCAAGGAGTTTCGCCCCATTAGCTTATGCTCAGTTGTTTACAAAACAATCACCAAGGTCATCTCCAATCGCCTCAAAACCATCATGCCAGGTCTTATCAGTCATCACCAGTCCAGCTTCATTCAGGGTCGCAGTATAGTTGACAACGTCATCATCTCCCAAGAGGTGGTGCACTCAATGAGGCATAAACAGGGACGAGGTGGATGGATGGCCATTAAGGTAGATCTGGAAAAAGCCTTCGACAAGCTCCGGTGGGACTTCATCCGGGACACTCTTGAAGATGTCAGCCTTCCACCCCAACTGTCCAACCTTATCATGACTTGTATCACCACTTCCTCTATGCAAGTATTATGGAATGGTCGCCCTTCTCAGCCCTTTCATCCACAGCGTGGCATCCGGCAAGGCGATCCTCTTTCGCCTTACCTCTTTGTGCTCTGTATGGAACAGTTGTCTCAGATGATCCTAGCAGCAGTCAGGGACCAGTCTTGGAAAGGCATCAAGATGGGCCGCCGAGGAGTCCCCCTCTCCCACTTATTCTTTGCTGATGATCTCATTCTTTTTGGTCAGGCAACTGCAAGACAAGCACAGGTCATCAAGCACATCCTCCATAACTTTTGCCTGGCCTCTGGGCACAAGGTCAGCAGCTCAAAGACCAAAGTCTTCTTCTCTCGCAACACTCCAGCATGCAAAAGAAGGGAACTTTGTGACATCTTAGGCTTCCCGCAAGCCAGCGCTCTCGGCCGATACCTAGGTGTTCCACTCCTCAATGGCCGCATGACAACAAGCACCTACAACTATCTGCTTGACAGAGTGCAAGACAAACTAGCCGGTTGGAAGCGTGGCTCACTTTCACTGGCCGGGCGCCTCACGCTTGCGAAAGCGGTCTTGACCACCATCCCCTTTTACCTGATGCAGAGCACCCTTCTGCCCATCACATGCTACAAGAAATTAGAGAAGATCATCAGAAATTTTATATGGGGGAAGCCTGATGGCTCTCGTGGAATTAGCCTTATTAAGTGGCGGGATTTGTGCACCCCACTCACTCATGGCGGTGGTGGTTTACTTAACCTGGAATCTCAGAACAAAGCTTTCCTGGCTAAGCTTGTCTTCCAACTCCACCATTCTCCTGACTCTCTCTGGGTCCGGGTTCTTCGCGGGAAATATGGCTTGGACAGCACGCTGAAATTCCCCTCAAATTCCTCGTCATTTTGGAGGCACATGAAGAAGATTTGTGAAGATGTCCTCCCCCACATCAAGTGGCCGGCCTGTGCACACACAAAGTTCTGGACTGACTATTGGGTTGGTGATCTAGGCCCCCTTCAACACTTGGCCTTCTCCCCCCTCTCTGACTCCGAACTCAGCAGACCCATTAGTGACTTCATAAACGATGGTGAATGGCGATGGAATCTCTTCCAAGACCTTCTCCCCACGAGCACCCTCACTGAGATCGCCAATACTCGCATCACCTCGGCTTCCTCCTTCACGTGGGATTTAACGAGCTCGGATGACTTCACGGTGAAATCCGCATACATCATGGAAGAATCCCTCAACTGGGGTGACGCCAGCAAGCTGTGGAAAGCGGTGTGGAAAGCCCCCACTCTCCACCGAGTGCGAGTCTTCACTTGGCTCCTCCTCAAGGGCAAGCTTCTCACTAATGCAGAGCGGGGCCGGAGGAAGATGACTACCATTACCGATTGTCAAGCTTGCTCAGGAAGGGTGGAAGATTTGAACCACATTTTTAGAGATTGTACTCTTGCCTCCTCAGTATGGCGCAAGATATTACCTCTAGATCTATGTCAAGACCTGTTTCGATCTGATATTCAAACATGGCTCTCAAAGGCTTTGCTTGAAAATGGCCTTCACGCAACTTGGATGGTGGGATTTATGATTATAGCCTGGAAGCTCTGGGAAGCACGCAACCTCCGTGTTTTCACTGGCCAAACGCTGACAATGGACAGCCTTCTCTCTCAGACCATAGCTTTAGTCAACCATTCTTTTCATAGCCTTAATGCCTTACAGCTGTACACACAGGCATAGCCCATAGAGTTTTTTAAAACTTCCTTTACTTTAGGATACTGTAGTACGCAGTGCTTTTCTTCTTTTAAAAAAAAAAAACCATGTACATTACTGACTCATCAATAGCTCTTACATTAAATGCTAAGCGTAGAACTAGAATTCACACAATTATATGGAATGTTCCACAAAGTCCACACAATTGACTGTGTTTGACCATCTATATATCTATACATGGCAAAAATATCAACCAAGTCAGTTGGTGTAGTACTTATATTACCTCATACTTATATTAGCTCATCTTACTTTTTAATCAGGGATCTCGAGTTTGAATCCTAGAATTACAATCTACCTCTAGATCAACACTTTACCCTTAAATGAAGTTTAATGCAAATACCGGATAAAACACAAAAAATTGCAAAAAATATTATTTGTTTCTTATCTTTAGTTAACAATATATACAAACATGAAAAATGGAGGGGAAAGTGGGCGGGTATGTATAAACCGACCGACTCATATAGGCCCAAAGCCCAACAAGTTTGGCTTGAATTCCCAACTCTAACAAAAAAAAAGAGGTACATAATTTTGTAAAGAAATCACATCTATTTAGTTAACTCAATTTTATTGAAAGTCAGCCTTAACCTAAACACACACACACCTTACATTTTCACGTTAATTGAATAAACAATACGAGAAGAAGAGATCAAGATGTACTCTAATATCGAAATTCGGGATGGAGTTACTTTCAGGTTGCTTTCTTAGCGGACAATTTTGTTTGAACGAGATACAGCCAATCCCTTAATCTTTTAATTGAATCTGGTGTGAAGTCCGATATCAGTTGTTCTATTGTTGGTTTGTCTTACTTCTAATTGAATCTAGCAGACTGGCTAGTAATTGATCTGACAATTCTTAAGTAACCCCCATAAAGTTCACGTAGATCTTACCTTTTAATGCAACTCTTTAGTAGATTGTCTTTTTTTCATCATTATCTGAAAGATTGAAAAGAGATTCCCAAGTTTTTTTGTTTGACGTTTATCCACATTAGAATTCCACTTCGCTTTTTCATCCTTCTTCCCGCTTGAAAATGAAGCAATTGAACACTCACTCACATGTCATTTAACACAATATCAATTTCCTTTTTAGTAAAATAAATCATTTAAAAAATATTTATATTTATCATGTACTATATTTTTTAAAATGAATATACCTGAATTATCATAAACTTATATATAACAAAATTATATGAACTCCATGCAAGCAAATCTTTAATTGCTAGTATATAAAGCATGTCGTGCAGAAGTTTAGTGGTTCTAATAATATATGGTGAGACAACGATGTTAAGTGGCCTCCACCTCCTAATAAGGATGAATTAAACTCAATGTTAACATTGGATACAGTTTATTCGTAGAGTTATGGGGGCCTGCTCTTTGGATTTAGGATTGAAATTTCCTTGCACGTCGTTTACTCATTGAGACAGATGCTTCCAAAAAGGAAATAAATAACCCTCAAAATTCATGTCTAATTCAGGAAGCAAAGCTCTAAGTTGCTTACCAACCTTGGATATTTTAATAAATTATGTTCCAATATCAACAAACTCTGCGACAGACCATTAACCAAACAAGTCGTGAAATGTATGTCAAAATCCATCTCATCGCTAACATAGATCTAACTATATTGATTGGACGAGATTGTACATTATTCTCAAGCTAATATCGTTTACTGCTAGGTGATGTTATTTTTTTATTATAATAAAATGCATCTATATATTCCAACTTTCCTAAATATAAGAGCTAGATAACGTTTTTTAGAGAAATTAATGATGCACAATAAATTACTTAATCATAATGTATTTCGTATAATATTATATAATATATTAACTTAAAAATTTAATATACTAATTTAGAGAAAAAATATAGGAAAATCATTTTTTAAGTGGTCTATTTAACGTTCTTAGGATTCTAAAAAAAGTCAACTAACTAACTCTTATATTTAAGAACAGACTAAGTATAAGTTATACACTTATACATGATATGATGAGCTAACTCTCTTATATAATTTTTTTAAAAAATTGAATTTCTTCTTCCATGTAACATCGGTAGAGATAAGTGAAAACAGAAAACTGAGGAATCGGTGTTCGGCGAAACGGAACTGGTCCCTCCAAAAATCCAACAAATGCGACATTTTGGCGCGTACAACACAAACAAGCCCTTGCGTTTTGCTTTCCAATCTGGAAACTCTTAAACTAAACTATTCCCATTGTTAAATCCAACAAGTCTCATCTCTCTATCTCTCAGCTTCCTCCCCAATCTAATAACAACATTTTTTTCCTCTTCATTCGACCAAAAAAAGCATTTTTTTCTCCGTCCTACCCTTCACTTCCACAAAAATCCATTCCATCATTCTCCTATTCATTTTTATTCGCTTCCTTCTCTGGTTAGAATCTCATTTTCATCCTTAATAATGAAACCGATTTAGTTTTAGTTAATCAAGATTAATTCAAGAATCGTTGCCTTTCTCATTATTATTATAATTATTATTATTCGTTTTTAGTTCCATTGTCTGCGATCCGATCCAACACGAGAAGTTGAGAGTTCTGATAGTGAACTTTTTTGTCACCCCTTTTTGTATTTTTTGTAAAAGAGATACAGATGTTGGGAAAGCTTTCATTTTGATTTTGAAAGGTTTGTTTTTTCGCTCAAGATTGGTCCTTTAGGATCTGTTGTAGACTAAAATCGTGTTTTTTGAAAGGAAATGATTGAATTGGAAAGTGGGTTGTGCTAGATGGTAAAATAGATTCTGTAAAGTTGAGTTTTTTTTTTCTTGGATGTATGAAGTGATTACCAAATACCAATCAAGTCTATAAATGTTTTTGCTTTATTTTCTTTCGTTGAGCTTGTCGTGTTAATCTTTTCATTTTCTTGCTGCTGTTCTAGCTTAATATAAAGTAGAAGCTTACATTTGAATAGCCAAAAATTATGCTTTCTAGTGTCCATGACCATTAAGTTATGCCCATCTTCGTTGGTGTCATTTTTCATTTCCCCTTTGAATGAAGAGCTAGGTGGAACAGAGGATAAGATTTTTAATATGGATACAATCTCTAATAAAATTATCTCTTGTCCTACAGATTGTGATATGAAATGGAAAGAAAATTTTTATAATATTTATGTCTCAATTTTCAAACATGCTAGTTGGGTTTGATAGTAAATAAATTCATATCCATATTTGACTGCAGAGAACCCCTTTAGTTTATTTGCAAAGATTTTCTATATCCACATTTGACTGCAGAGAACCCCTATAGTTTATTTGCAATGATTTTCTATGTAATGTTATTTTCTAATATCTGTCGCTGTTGAATATTTTCTCTGGGTGCTGCCCTCATTTTGCTTGCTTTGTTGCAGTTCAATGACAGACATGATGGTGTATCCGTAATGCAATCAGTTGATGTGAACGAGGAGAAAAATCTGAAGCGTCCAAGATCTCCGCCTTTCAATATGCCGGTGACAGAGTTTAACGAGGCACAGAAATTCGATGATAACAGCCTTTTCCCTGTTGAAGAGATTGTACAACACCCTTTGCCAGGATATGTCACACCATATTCAATAAGTTTCAGCCCTGACGATAATTTAGTCGCATTTTTATTTAGTCCTGATCACAGTTTGAATAGGAAGGTTTTTTCTTTTGATCTGAAGACATCCAAACAAGAACTGTTATTCAGTCCCCTTGATGGTGGGCTTGATGAAAGTAATATCTCTGCAGAAGAAAAGTTAAGGAGGGAGAGGTTGAGAGAGCGTGGGTTAGGGGTGACACGATATGAATGGGTGAATACTAGTTCCAAAAGTAAAGCAATAATGGTGCCTTTGCCTACTGGGGTTTGTTCCCTTATCTCTGAAAAAAGCCTTAACTTTATTTTTCTGTGATTTGTTTTTAATTGTTGGGTATCTGTAAAACTTAGTGTGCATCTTAAATTTAACTCCAGAAAAAGCAAAACAATAACATCATGTTTGGATGATAGTATATATTATTCCCTCATGCACGCTCATACGTATGTATTACTCTGGAAATGCCACCTTGCTGTGACCAGCATTTTATCACTTCCTGTACTTGTGATGCTAACACCGTTAATTTATTGCTTTGTACATGGCATTCATATTGAGATGTTGTACACAGATGGATTAGTTCAAGCTTTTACTGTGTGTTGTTTGTGGAGGGCATTTTATCATGTCACAAACAATCTTAAAGGAGCTGAAACTTGAAACACATCTTCATTCTGAACCATTTTAGCTTCTGCACTATATTCCATTATCCCTTTGTAGTTAATTTGTTTTCATGTTCAATTTTAAAGAATTTAGCTTCTTGCATATTCTCATGTTCATAGGCCTAGTTATAAACTTAGTATGACTCCTTCCCATCAAAGAAATCAGTGTCAACTGGTCTTATGCAAACTCTTAATTTGTGTGGTGCTTTTAATATATACAAGTTTCATACCTAACTTTCCTCACCATGATGGTGATGGATATTGAGCAAGTTGTCCATTTAGCAGTACAAGATGAGCTTAAGCTTGCATTTTATTAATTAATTATGAGTTTGAACTTTATGATTGTTTTTGGACAGCTTTATATCCAGGAGGTGTCCAATCCAAAAGCAGAGCTCAAGCTTCCAAGCATACCAGGTTCCCCAATTATTGATCCACGTCTATCCCCAGATGGGACAATGATTGCCTATGTACAGGACTGTGAATTGTTTGTTCTGAATCTGTTGTCTAATGAATCAAAGCAGTTGACCTATGGTGCCAAGGAAAATGGTTTGGTGAGTTTACATTTCCGTGGTCTCTATTGTATTAGAGTAACTAAATGTCTTATGGGTTCTGGTGTACACCAGCTGGTGGACTTCAATAATATTTCTTTACTACTTTATTTATTTATTTATTTAGATTTACTTAAATGGCATAATTTTGTTGTGAAGTGTTGAGAATCAAAATACTCAAACCCATCCATGGTTTTAGGCTTGTTATTGCCATCTTCTGACAATTCATGTGACTGCATACATTTTTTAGGTTTGATCTTGGTAATTTCAATATACTTTTTCTCGCGTTTCAGCATTCTCATCCCTTGAAAATGACTTTTTTCTTATATATATTGCAGACTCATGGCCTTGCTGAATACATAGCTCAGGTGAGATTGCACTGTAATAATGACATCTTTAAATGAAAATTTCCCTTCTCATTACCAGCACATTCAGCATTATCCTCAGGTTTCAAAATTTGCTTACTACAGGAGGAGATGGACAGGAAAACTGGATATTGGTGGTCACTAGACAGTAAATATATAGCTTTCACTGAAGTTGATTCTTCTGAAATACCACTTTTTAGAATTATGCACCAGGGAAAAGGCTCAGTTGGTTCAGAGGCACAGGAAGACCATCCATACCCTTTTGCAGGAGCTTCAAATGTTAAAGTTCGTCTTGGGGTTGTTTCGGTAGCTGGAGGATCCACTACTTGGATGGATCTTGTTTGTGGGGGGACGGATCAGCAAAATAATGAGGAAGAATATTTGGCTCGAGTCAATTGGATGCATGGGAGCGTTCTCACAGCCCAGGTCTTGAACAGGCCCCAAACAAAAATGGTGGTCCTTAAATTTGATATTAGAACAGGTCAGAGGAAAGCTTTACTGGTGGAAGAAAACAGCACATGGGTCAATGTACATGACTGTTTCACCCCTCTTGATAAAGGAGTTACCAAGTTTTCTGGGGGGTTTATATGGGCTAGTGAGAAAACAGGATATAGACACCTTTATCTTCATGATGCAAATGGGACTTGTTTAGGACCCATCACTGAAGGTGAATGGATGGTTGAGCAAATAGCCGGTGTGAATGAGGCAACAGGTCAAGTATATTTCACTGGGACCTTAGATGGGCCCTTGGAGTCTAATTTATACTGTGCCAAACTTGCTATAGATGGAAATCAGCCACCACATGCCCCTATTAGACTTACTCATAGCAAGGGGAAGCACATTGTGGTTCTTGATCATCGCATGCAAAATTTTGTTGATATTCATGATTCACTTGATTGTCCTCCTAGGGTGTTACTATGCTCATTGGACAATGGAAGCATAATCATGCCCTTGTATGAGCAGCCAATTACAATTCCAAGATTCAAAAAGCTTCAACTCAAACCACCAGAGCTGGTGGAAATCCAGGCTAAAGATGGCACCCCATTATACGGGGCCCTATATATGCCTGATGCATCAAGATTTGGACCCCCACCTTACAGAACTATGATCCATGTTTATGGTGGTCCTAGTGTTCAGCTTGTTTCTAATTCTTGGATCAGTACAGTTGACATGAGAGCACAATATTTGCGAAATCATGGCGTCTTAGTTTGGAAGGTAAATAATGCCAAACCTGTTGCTTTAACTGAAATATGATCGGATGTTCTGATCTGATTTCTGCATCATTTTATCGTTGGACATGAAACATTCTCAATTATGTGTCTTTTTTCTCATCAATCCTCGAGCTCATAATCAGTACTAACTTTTATTTCTTTACTCGTCTTTAGTTGGATAATAGAGGAACGGCTAGACGGGGATTGAAGTTTGAAGGCTGCGTAAAGCATTGTCTTGGTCATATTGATGCTGATGATCAACAAAGTGGTGCTGAATGGCTTGTCAAACAAGGATATGCAAAACCTGGCCACATTGGCTTGTATGGGTGGAGCTATGGCGGGTATATGTCAGCAATGGCCCTGTCAAGATATCCCGATTTCTTCAAGTGTGCCGTGGCTGGCGCCCCTGTGACATCATGGGATGGCTATGACACATTCTATACAGAGAAGTACATGGGACTGCCGTCTGAGAATGAAGCAGGCTATGAAAGCGGTTCTGTGATGCACCATGTTCCCAAGATGAAAGGGCGCTTGTTGCTTGTGCATGGGATGATTGATGAGAATGTGCACTTTAGGCACACTGCTAGGCTTGTTAATGCACTTATTGCAGCTAGAAAACCTTATGAGCTAATGATTTTTCCAGATGAGCGTCACTTGCCTAGGCGTCACAGAGATAGAGTTTATATGGAGGAGAGGATCTGGGACTTCATAGACAAGAATCTGTAAGATAAGAGCTTTGTGTATATTGCATCTTTGTTCTGTTCACATTGCCCCATTAGATTCTGTTCATAATAATTACAAGAAATGTTTCTTTTTGGCTCATTACGGTGTACCTCTGTAATTATTACATTGCATTTTTTGTTGGTTTTGAGGCCTTTAGTAATTTTATTCCATTTTTTAGACTGAATTTCATCTTCACAAATAAATAAATTTAATCTTTATCTGCTCACCTGAGATCAGATAACGCTGGGACAAACTGATGGGCGATGGCTTTTCTGATTAGCTGCTTTGTATTTTTAACGTCCTATACATGCCATCTTATTTCCAAAAAAGAAGTATCAAATATTATTTGCTGCTGTGTCAGTTTTTACATGAAGTCCTCACAAAAGTTTGTAATTGTATTCTTTAAAATTGCGGCCTATTATAAAGGATTGTGGACTGGAATAATTGGTGTTGTACTAGTTCAACTAGGAAATGACATTTTGTGCAAAACTTTAGTGAACTGTGAAAATGCAAGGATGAGGATGCTTACGTTCGAAACAAGTAGCTATTAGTACAATTGTCACATACGGTATAGAACCCCCTCTTCTTTATTCTTTATGGTCAACTTCTCTTCTTCCATAATCCTAATCATCCATTAATTCTGATGGTTTAAAATATAAAAAAAAAAAACATAATAATACAAATCTAATATTCTTTCCCTTACCCCCTAGATTCTCGACTACACTAACTCTCCACTGGCTTCTCATTTTTTTAAGCCATCAGATTTAAAGGATGGTTATGATTAGAGAAGACGAGGGAAAGAGGACCATAAAGAAAAGGAGCGGTTCCTTGCCGGCCCCGAATTTATGAAGAATGTTGTGCATCATACGAGTCTTACATTTTAGGTAGACCAATAACTTTTATTACCTTTATGTTTGGTCCTTTACACTATAATTTTGTAGTCATAGTTTTTTTTTCTTTGAACTGAAATTGTAGTCATAGTTAATAGAGGCAATTTGAATCGAACACAATATTCTGAAAAAAAAAAAGAATCGAACACGATATCACTGTTTCAATTTAAGTGCCATATTAAAGACTAAGAGGCATCATAATTAATCTTTATAAGAAGCGTGTGCTATATAACATTAACATTATTGTTTTAAAGAACATGAAGAAATTCAATACGCTTTTTGAAGCATGTGAGAGAAGCAGCAGCTGGTAGCACGATAATACTGCACGATAATACTACCTCCGGTCCTAAATATAGCACCTAATTGACTTTTTTTTGGAGAGATTAAGGTTGCGAAATAGGTTATTAAATGATGACATATTTGATATATTTTTAGATTATTCATTAGTTTAGAGGTAAAATAAACTAGTTTAAGGGAAAATATTGGGTAAATCAATTTATAATTAACTTATTTTGTTTTTTTAAGGATTTTCTTGAAAAAGTCAATTAAGTCTTATATTTAGGACCGGAGGGAGTATGAAATACGTGTTGGGGAACAAATGCTAAATCAAGCACCTCCAGAGTCATTTTGTTCAATACAATATGCTTGCATTATTGCCAGATGTGGAACTCGGATTTGAATTCTCTTTCAATTAAGTCTCATTTGAATTCATCAAAACTACATATTAAAGGTATATATGGTTAAGGTAAATTAATAATATCACGTGATAATAACTAACTTAATTAAACTCCTTAATCTAATCAAATTAGGTAAAATGGTCTTATACAGGTCAATATTAAATTGTGGTCTAATGATGTTGCATGGAGGATATATATATATAACTTAGAAGCCATTTGTTTATCTTTTCTTAAAATATGTAACTCCTCCCTTAATATGTCTAGATCACAGGATAATGGTTCATTGAGTATTTTCTAATCGAGGCTTGAATGAAAAAGCAGAATGTGGGCGTCCTTAGACAAATATATGAATAATCAATAATAAAAATTTGCTATTCATAAAAAAATTAAAAAATTGCTTAAAAAATTGGATGGAGGTTGAGAGTGTACAGTAGAATTGTCATCGACTATACTTAAAACATCACATATGCCAGCTAAGTTGGGGGCCCTTCCAATTGGGTCCTCCATGTGAAGGACCAACCAAGCACGACATTAACGAGCTTCAATCCTGGGCCATGCACCCCACGTGGTGTCGTGGTGTGCCTCAAATAGTCAAACTTGACAAACAAGCCCACCTTCGAAATTACAATATTGCCCTCCCCCTTTCTTATTGCTTTCTATCATTCCAATTCCAAGTAACATACACTTATGTAAAATACAAATCACCTCAGTATCAGTATCAGTCATATTAAAATCACAACACCTATCTCTTTTAAATTACACCATGCTTATTCTCATGTCATTGAAAAAATTATTAACTATTAATTATACCCGTAAATTAAAGCTATATGAAGTAAATCCTAAAATTTAATTTTCAAAGAAAATAGAGTTGTAGCCACTAGCCAATGTGTGTTTGGACCACATACCATGATCCCAAACCAAATCTCATGACTTTAAGTAGAGAGGCCAGCCAAGAATGCAACCCCCGTTGAGGGCAGCCAAGATGAGCCAGATATGAAGTCCGCCACCGTGAACCGCCTAGCCTCCACCGGTGATTTGATGACCCGATACCCGGGCCACCCGACCCGTTTTCCTACACCTGCACCCGGCCCGTAATTCATGTACTCACCATAGTACAATGTGTCTAAAGCAAATGAGCCATCCCACTCCAACCATCCCTGTGGATGTAAATGATCATCCATGTATGATAGCATGTACACAGTCCTAGAGTATAATTTCCACGGACGGCCAAGATATGTATACACACTTCCCTTTACGGGTACAAGGTCCGGGGCAGGAAGGATCTGACAATTATGGATGGATATACCCGTATTCTGATTTGGGTCTTTTCTGTTTTGGGCCGTGATTGTGTTCTTTTGTTGGGCCATGGGCTTGCGGGCAAAGAGGCTGCAGTTTTGGAAAACGACTGCCGCATTTCCAAAAATAAAGTCAACTGTCCCATATATTTTACACTCCCTAAAGAATTGACGGTTGGAGTGGACATAACACGTGTCCTGATATCCCAATATCTCGCAGCGGTGAACCACTGCGTGGTCAGCTCCGACACGGAGGGCCACCGCCTGGTGCTTGGCCGGACCGGCATAGTTCTCGAATGTTATGTCACGTGCGATAAAACCGGCACCGGTTGCAGCTGCATTAGGAAAGATTGAGTAAGTTAGTAACTTATTAATTAACACAATAAGTTAGGTGGGAAAAGATGTTAGGATTGACTGAACAATTTTTTGTGAATGGAGCTCTTGGGTTGGAAGAGGAAGACCCACCACGTAGCTACTAGAATTTTGCTTTATGCTACTTTAGTTGGGTAAAAGTTGTTTGGTACTATGCATGATGGCCTCCTTTTTCTAATAGGAGAGGATCGGATTATGTGCTCTGTAGATAAAATCCGTGGGAGTAGTGGGTGGTTTGTGTTTTTTAAAGAAAGTAGGAGAATGCGTAGGATTCCAAAAGTAACTTAGAATCATTAGTTATTGGACGTTATATGTAGTAATCTTAAGTCAGTGGCGTAAATTTTAATGAACATAATCAATCCAGTCACGTCGCAAGTGATAAGACTGAAGGAGCTGGTAAAAAATAAAATTAGGGAATTGGATGATTCATTGATATTGATATACTACTAGCTAGTATGAGTATTTTTTTTATTATTAATTGGAGGCAGATAGTGTAATTAATGCATGCACGGATAGTGTTGTAAAAAGTTAGCGGTGTTGTGAAATTTAGATATGTAGATGAAGTGGCCTTATCTAATGTGAGAGATGGACATGGAACGTGTAAAGAGGTGGGGTCGGTTGTTATGTTTTATTCTCTCTTTGTCATAAAAAACTTTAGAACTCCTACTTTACTATATGGAAATTGAACGTGTTGGGACGGTGATCTGATCACCGATAGATTTTGACTTGAGAATGATGAACCTAGCCTAACTATATGCAACGGAATGGTGTCATTCTATGGGTTGGATTTTAATTTATTGCACCCAATAAAGATAGTATGTCATGCAAGATAAACTATAGGCATTTTAATAACACTATCAAAAATAAAAAAGAAAACAAAATTGAGAAAGATAGTAGGTAAATATAATTAAACAATTTACCGAAGGAAGCTGTGTGGAACGTGGTGAGGCCATCCGCAACACTCCTTTTGCCTCTGATGATTGTTTTCCCCATGCCGTCCCCTATGAACATCACATTCGTCTTCTTCCTTCCCACCTTCAAATCTTTCTCCTCATACCTGTTCACCATTTCATCTCCCATCAATCAGCCACCTTCTCCCATTTCATAAAAATTTACGTAACCGTAAAAAACATCATAATATTTTACCTAGCCTAATAATGATCAATATATCAATTATACACATGATGACAATAGACGCTAATTAAATTCAGAGGAAGCTAATAAGTCAAAGGAAACAATTGATTTTCTTTTGAAAATCATGGGTAGCTCAAGAAAATCGCTGTCATCACTTGGTAACTCATCACTCCCTCTCACCTTTTTCTCATCCCTCCTTTTCCGTCGGCATCTTTCACCATCATTTCACTCAAGCACTCCTCCAAACAAAATGAACCACGACAACCTAACCATTCATTGATACCGCTTCCTCGTGTCGTGTAAAAACACACCACCCTCCCTAAACTTTTATCCTATAATAATCCTTATTACTCCCTCTGTTCCTAAATATAAGACCTAGATAACTTTTTTTTGGAGATGTTAAGGTTACCATATATGATATTAAATTATGTTATATTTGATATATTTTTAGATTAGTCATTAGTTTATAGGTTAAATAAACTAGTTTGAGGAAAAAAATTAGGTATATCAATTTATAATTGACTTATTTTGTGCTTTTTAGGATTTTCCAAAAAAGTCAATTAGGTCCTATATTTAGGAACGGAGGGAGTATATTTTATGTCATTGTCGTTGACATAGGAGTATATAGTTAATTATATGTGTATATATACGGGTGTGATAGACTTGTAGTAAACTTAAACTACCGAATACAACGTTAACTCGCCTCAACACTATTTACTTTTAATCTATATATATGTCAACATTACTACTACTATATATTAATATTAACATTAACTTGCATCTACCAACTATTACCAAGTAAGTAAATTAAATTACCTTCCTGCCCTCACGTAAATAATAAAGCGCCGACCACTATGCTCCGGCGCCTTCTTGATAGCCTCGGCTATAGTCCTCACCGTCCCATTCCCATCCCCATCCTTGGCCACTATCACATCCGCCTGAATCTCCGCCACCGGCCGGCTCAACAGTCTCCGGTCCCTGCCGCCCAACCACGCCGGAAAACTCCCCATACTCTCACTCTTACTCTCCCCCATCAACCTCCTTCTATTCTGTATCGGCACGCCAGAAAAATCACCACCATCACCACCACTTGCCGCATAAATCGCCAAACTATTACTCACAAGCTCCGACAAGTCCTTCAAATTACTCACCATCTCATCCCTCACACTACCCTTATCCACTTCCATAAGCCCCTCCGCACACGTGTCCTGACTCGTCAGCGCCGCGCTCAGCCACGTCATCACGTCATCACTGGACCCCACCTCATCGCCATCATAAGGTGACGGAGAAACGGACGTCAGTGAACGTGCCAGCGCGTCCACTGAATCCTCCATAAGCTCCAGACAATCCTCGTATGCTGACCGTCCGATTGGGTCCATCTCAACGTACGAGATTCCAACTGAAGAATATAGGGCTTTGTTCAGGTGTTGCAGGGTCATGTTAAATGAAATGTGGACTAGTTCTTCTTCTGTTGCTGTGGTTGAGCCCGGGAATTCGAGTAATGAGTTGACGCATAGGTTTGGGTATTGGGTTTTGCTGCACGTGCGGGAGATTGCCTCCGTGGGCTTCCCGTGCAGGCCCAGCCCGTCTTGACCCGGCCCGCGGGCCCGGCCGCTGATGACAATGCCCGCGGAGATGGCCGAGCCCGCTATTAGTATGGCGGCGGTGACGGCTAGGAAGATGAGCTTGGTTTTGTTATTGGTGGGTGGTGATGATGAGGTGGGCTTATCGATGATCGGGGCGTCGGATCGCCTGGAGGAACTGCCCGGGTCGGAGGGCCCGATCCTACCAAAGTCCATGGTTAGGAGTTAGTGTGAGTGAGTGTGTGAGGGAGAGGAATTGAGAGTGTAATAGAGGTCGTTTCGTGGAAAATGAGGGACCCTTTTTTATATATAAAGTGAGTGTTTATTGGAAGTGTGTGTGTTTGGGAGGAAATGGATGTTTGGTGGCATGTCTTTTTTTTTTTTAGACCGTTTGGTGGCATGTCTATGTCACATTACTTATAGTAGCTGGCTCGCTCTAGCTCAATCAAGAAGCCCATCTCTTAAGTATCCTTCTTTTTGGCATTTATTAAAAGTAAATATGAAGTAATGATCGTGAAATACAAGCGGTTAATTGTCTACAATGGGTCAATCTCATGATTCTATATATGAAAAAAACTTATTTAATTAACCAAGTTAAGTGGTGTATTTATTTTTTTTTACTATTCAGATCAGATTGATTGGGAGGGCATGATAGATTGTTGCGACAGGTATATATTGAAGTAAAATATAGTTGTTGAGAGAAGCTCAATAATCTTGGTGCTTTGCAGTATCTTTTATGTTGTCATGAACCACTCAATCTATTTCACCCAACATACAATTTGTTGTGTCATGGTCTATCACTTTATTATTGCTCTCCAAAAGTGGACGTTCCATTGCATGATTCTCTTAACTATTAAGCTATCTTTTCTCTTCTCTTTTCTTTTCTCTTTTCTGGTATTCCCTCGGCTTTTTCTCTCCATCTCATTTTTAATCTCATTTCTCCTTTTTGATTCAATCTTTAATGGCATTATGATCTCACTTTACGGTTTCTTTTCGCACAAGACAAGTGAGTCGTCTGAGAAAACATTGTAGTATTAGCCTGAGACACAAGGCCAAATGCATGGGTGTACTTAACTCTGAATTCAAAGTGGAATGGAATTTCAGATTTTGTGTAGTTAACTCTGAATTCAAAGTGGAATGGAATTTCAGATTTTGTTGGTGAATTCAGAGAGATCAGTAATTTGCCGGGATGGAAACTTTATATACATCTCTGTTTTCTTGTAGACTTGTACAACAATTGGTCCCCTACTCATGTTAATCAATCGCTTCAATTTTAGAGTACAAAAGTGGGCTCAAAGATTTATATAAACTCCAGAATAAATGACATTATATTGCTCATTATTTTTTAAACAATCTAAAATTATTAATATATTGAGGATTATGAATGGTTGGTGCGGATGATCAGCGCCAGGACAAGCTAAAAGTTGCAGGTTCCCAACTGCTTCATTATAATATGAAGAAACAGTTGAGCTATGGATTCTAATTTATCCATTGTAGAAGTAAGCTTACTACTTGGTAGAAAGAAACCAATGATGGTATCTTTATGCGCCAAAAGCTTCAAAAGCACGAAACTTAAAGTTTTTACACAGACATAATATATTTCGATGCTATAGATTTTAGTGTAATTATTTTCATTAGAAAAATAATTCTTTTGTAACGTTTCTTTACAACTCATGCTTGCGATAATAATCCTTTTTCAATGCCTTTTTGAGCCTAACACTATCTTGCTTTCAGATTATTACTTTCTGTAAGCAAACGTACGTGGTATATGGAAAGTGATTTTTCCAAACATTTGCCTTCGATTAGTGGTAGTCTAACCATCGTTTCTCCTTTTGATCTCTTTTTTCCTTTCCTATATAGAAATTGGGCGTTACAAATAAAAAAGATTAATTCTCAGTGACACCAAAAGGATAAACAGACGAGAGAAAAATGCTAGCTCATTCGGGAAACACCAATAATCTTTTTTTTTTCTTATAAAAATAAGTAGGGTGAAGATTCATTTATGATACATAATAATTGTTTTAGGATCAACAATAGTACATAACTATTTTAAAGTTTAAAAATGATACTCAGCTTTTGTCATGTGATTAACAATAAAATTTTCCTTAATAAGACAATAAAATTAAACGTGAAAAGTTCAAAATGTCCTTATTAATAAAATAAAAGTATCTTATTGTCAGAGAGTATTGGAGGACATTCTGGATTTTTCACGTTTATTCTTATTGTCATATTAAGGAAAATTTCATTGTTGATCTCATGATAAAAGTTGGGTAGCATTTTTAAACCTTGAAATAGTTATGTACTATTGTTGATCATAAGGCAATAGTTATGTATCATTAAATGGACTTTCGCCCAAAAAAAATAAATTTTTTTATTTAACAAAATAGTTTAGGTGAGTTAGTCCATAGGGCTCACCAGGCCATGATATGCCTCCGGGCTCAAAAAGCGCTTACAGAGGTTTTTTACATCGGTGAGATTCAAACTCACAATCAACCACATAATTATGAGTAAAACCCCTTTAACAATTGGACCAACCTTTATGAGTAAAAAAACAATATTTTCTTACTTTTACCCAAAGTATAATATATATGCAATATTGATAATTGAAAATTTATGAACCGTTTAGTGGCTGTCAAACAGAAATAAGAACCGACCTAACAGTTGCTGCTATTAATAAATTGAACGAATACGCTTGACCTTATAACCACGAATCAAAGTTCGAATTAGTCTCTGATCTAAGGTATGAAAATTCTATAACGGCTTTTGATAATATTTAATAAATTCTAAATTATGCAATTTATTCTACACAATTTATGAATGGAGCCCCCTTTCGATTCTTTACAAAAGACGAGTTTCAAAAAAAGTTACTGAGCCAAAAGTACCTGTTAAGAAAATCAATGAAGTACGTGTATAGGTGTGATGGATCACATGTTGAAACCTCACCGCCCCTACACCAACCCAAAGTTACTTCTGATGCTTCCAACATCCAAGGGTATTCTGTAGCCTCTCTATTATTTAACCAAACAAACACACAATGTAGTTCGCTCTTTTTTTTTCTGGCCGACAAACAAAGAAACAGACATACATACACAGCTAATACAATATCACCTATGTTAGCGCCGTTAAAACTGGCCGGATGTGTGCTGTCGAGAATTCATCATTGACTCCCTTTTTATTATTGTTTCTGCTTTAATACTGAGATAGGTGTTGAAATTATACGGTAAATTCAACAAAAAAATCATGTTATAAACATATAAAATATATTTACTCAATTTGATTAAATTATATGATGATGATAGTTCTCGCTTTAAATATAAGATATATTGTTTTAAACAATCCAAACATCTTTAACTCTCCTATTTGATTATTCATTATGAGTATGAATAGGACCGTGACTGATAGGATAGTAAGAAAAATTAGAGACAATATTAAGATCAACTCTCCAAATAGCCGCACATTTATAATATAATCACAAATATGTGAAGAACAAAATGTTAAGGAAACCAATGGATGGAACTTCTTCCATGCATCATATACCTTTTAACATTTTATTTCATATGGACTTCTATGTTTTAATAGGTAGAGGGTAATTCTATATGGATGGAATAACTGATTGTAGACATGTGTAACTATAAATGATAGGAAGGAACTAGCGAGGAAGGGAGGTGAAGTGTAGATTGGTAAGAAAGAGAAGGCTAACGACGTGTCCCCTGAACTTGAAGGTCTGCACATGCATTGTTCATTACTCTGATGACCTTACCGAATATTTTTATATTTTTATTGTTGCAAAGAATGAATAGAAGGCCGAATAAGAAACTTTGTGCCTTTGTCGTGGGGTGGTTGGTGCGGTTGAAATCACTCTGATGAAATAAATACGACAGTAAGTAGCTGGAGTAAGGCAGTGAGCAGAGTTTTGGGGGGAGTGAGAAATGATGAAAAAACTATCACCAGGTACAAACAAATACTCCTTTGAATCGTCTGCGGTTAAGTGGTCAGATGGGTAGTTAAGGAGTTGTAACTTGCAAGGTGCTTTCCTACCTCTAGAATCTAGATCCTAAATTCAATCCCACACACCACCCTTCCTGGCAACCCCTGAATTAGTCAGATAGTTAAAGGATGACAGATACCAGGAGTTTAAGCAAAAAATACTCCTTAGCATTAATTAAATCATAATATATGTGAGACTTACTCTTATGCCTGGTCTTGAAATTTTCTTTCTTAGTTTTCTTAAAATCATGTGTTTATTTACTGAATAAAAAAATTTATATTAAAAATGATATGTAATCACAATGCTTACTGGTTAATCAGTTTTATCGCTCATTTAAAAAATCAACAATATTTTGTTGAAAGATAAGCAAATTATTTTCAAACTCAACTATATTTTTAGATATAAAAAATTATTATTTAAATTAGAATAAATCATATTTTTATGAGACCGTACCCTCAATTAGATATGCTCCATATTTTTGCGGGTAAATCACGTGGATATGGCATTTAATTAATTAGATATAAGTGGGACTAGAAGAGAATCCACCGGCGAACGTTAATGATTGAGGAAATAAGGAAGAAAACACTTAATCCCTCCATTTTCTTGTTAAATCAGCTTTCATGTACATTGTGTGTGTTACATCTTCTCCTTGTTATTCTTGTTATTCTGTAGCCAATAAATATAACTATTGCCATACTTCAGTACATTATTTTGGAATGAGGGAACGATGTCCTAAAATTAACATCGTGAATTCATGATATAAGAGACCCTCTAACATAGCCTATGTCATTTTTTTTTTCATTTTTTATATGAGATTTTATAATTTAGAGGTTATTTTGTTGTTTCATTTTTTTATATTCTTTTTTTTGTATAGAGTATAGACCCTTTAACATATATAGCCTATGTCATTTTCTCCGTCTACCCCAACATCGTCCGCCTCCACCTTCATTTTAATGATATTCTTTTCATAATTTTGGGAATTCCCGTAATCGGGACCGGGACTGGAACTGAATTTCAATCTCCGCTTCGGATTTGGACATCCCTACTAATGATTAGTCGGCACCAACCAGTGATCATGGATCCGAATATTTATAAGCAGCATGTTGGAGCCTAGATAAATTTTGGATATTTTGTAAAATAACTTCTTTCATTACCATCTGTATGCACATGCTGAGAGTATTATTTATCTGTTTGATTGTTTATTTTAGTTAAATTAAATAACGAAATGCCAGCGACTTAACAAAGGGTCAACTTATCACATGCCTCCAACTATCTTCAGTACTACGAGTCTACGACCCTCCATCCATTCTTATACCTGTGATGATTTGGAGGGCGTACACTTTTGTTTTTGATACCAGACGTACACTTGCTGTTTTTGCATGCGCTGAAGTTGAAGTTTTGGGACCAAATTAACTAGTATTATTTGCTCTACCGAATGATACAAACAAATGTGATTGGATATGAGCTGACCAACTAATAACACCATTCCAGATAAACCTTACCACATGAAAATGGAGAGATTAAAGGCCAGGAAATATGGTAAATCTGGTCACCATGGGCCTCACAATTAGAATAATAATGAAACTGATAAAGACAAAAGATTTGAAAAAAATATATAAAGACACTCAGAAAAATCCTCTTCGTGGTCCCCGTAAATAATGAGATAATCAATCTAAGAGAGAAGAATATAACATGTTTATTTGCGGGACAATAATTAAAGTTAGACGGAAATATTGGTCAGGAAAATTTGGCGTAAAACATTAGATTTATAAATGGTTATCGTTGTGAGAAGATTGAATTCATATTGTCACACGCATTATCATAGTTCGTTGAACCAATGCATATATAATACTCCCTCTTGTCCTAAATATATGACCTAATTGATTTTTTCTGGAAAATCCTTAAAAAGGAAAATAAGTTAATTATAAATTGATTTACCTAATTTTCTCCCTTAAACTAGTTTATTTTACCTATAAACTAATGGATAATCTAAAAATATATCAAATATGTCATCATTTTATAGCATTTCACAACCTTAATCTCTAAAAAAAAGTCAATTATGTCTTATATTTAGGACCGGAGGTAGTACTACTATACGGACCAACGTATTAAATGTCAGTCAATCATCGAAAGAACGCACAGAGGCACTATGTCTTGTTGTGTTACAATCTAGCCACATTGTTATGTTCAATCGATCACATACATGTTTAGCCATATTTGATTGATTGGTTTGAGGTCTTTCGGCGTTTCGTTGCTACACTCATGACACATGCATTTCATCTACTCAATAAAATATTATCAGTCCATGTCCCTTCTCATCCCCGGTCCAATACTTCCTTTTGGCCCAAAATGAACTATAGCCCAACTTGTCTTTCTTTGTGATGACACGAGCCTCCAAAGCAAAAGATAGAAAGATCAAATAAGCCCAAACGCCTAAACAAGCAGATATTGAAGTTTTACCCCAAAATCGCAATAGCCCATGCATGGATTGTGTTGCGCAAAAAAGAAAAAAAAATAAGCAATGGTAAAATAAAAGACTTCCATAAATATTTAACTCAAGATTCAAGAACCTGGTGAGATTAGATGAGCACAAGACGGATTTTTATTATTTTTGCAAACTATAAAAGCCTGGATACAACGATAACATACAGAAGAAACGAGTTAAAAATGGCATCATCACTTAATGACAAAACATGTGTACAACTATTAAGGTGGCAAGACTTGATGGCTTACACATTGCATTTAGGGGTGTGACGTAGCATGAGTACCTTATTTGACCATAAATAGCAGTTCTAACAAAAAATAATATTTGACAGAAAAAGTAGTTTGGCATGTTCTATAACAAAGAGCCTCATTCAACCCGAAGGTTATCGAGGGCCCTTCCCTCAACAATCCTAGCCTTCTGTTGAAGTAATATGTAGTCCCTGTACACTACACTCTTGAAAGCTGGCTTTTCCTTCTTCAACAATTCTGGCAATGGTCCCATTTCTTTATCCAGAGGTGGCGCATTCGCCATTGTTAGGGTCACCCTTGTGACGCCTGACTTCAGCACCGCCCTGTGCCATATGCTCTTGTACCTTCCGTTGCTCACTAACTGGAATTAATTGCCAAACCACTACATTAATTCAGTTCCGTACATCTCAAGTTAATTGTAAGTCTGACTCATTATTTTAATTATGGTAAAAAATCATTATTTTCATAATCCCGTGGATTTTAAGTACACACAACTCAAGTCAACATATCACTTGGCCTATCTAAACAGATGCTACCATATCTTGCACTTACCCTTCCTGCATATGATTCCTTTTCTACTCTTTGAAATACAAGATTAAGTTTACTTTGTACAAAGATCGAGATGCAAAATAAAACTAGCTTTATTTAAAGTATTTATATTTTATATTTGATTACATGTAACGTGTATTAAAAATTAAGTGCCATGTTTGACTTTCTCCATCCCAAAAAATAAGTAATCATGATTTATAAGTTTGTGCCCAGAGTGTGTGTGTATGAGCATGTAAGAGTTACTAAGTGTGTTTGGTTCGACTTGTGGAAATGTGACTTATTTTTCAGGTGACTTATTTTTAAGTCAGTTGGAAAATAAGCTCTAAGTTGACTTATTTTTATGTTTGAATTTACTTTGAAAAAAGTGGTTTATTTTCCCATTTGACTCTATAAACATGTTTAGATGACTTTTTATTTAAAATGGGCTTATTTCTAAGCTAACTTATTTTTAAATCATGTAGAAAAATAAACTGACTTATTTTCAGAAATAAACTACTTTGTGTGGCTTATAAATAAGCTGACTTATTTCAAATAAGCTGAGTGAAAAATAAGCTGAACCAAATATAAAAAAAAAATTCACACACCCAAAATAAGCTGGCTTATTCAAAATAAGTCAGCTTATTTTGAAAAATAAGTCCAACCAAACACACTCACTATCGATATTATAAAAAACATTTGTTGTAATTAAGGACTTTTTGCTAATTATATTTCATTGCTATAATATATTAAATTCTTGATGGATATGCTAAAGAGGGTGCAGGAGAGTTTAGGAAGAACAGACCTCAAGTTGATCGGAGGGGAGGACAAGTAAGCAGTTGGGAATAGGGTTCACGTTCACCCATTTGCCGTCGTGCTTAATCTGAAGGCCACATATTCCATTTTGGGTGAGGATGGTGAATAAGCCATTATCGGTATGAGGAGGAAGTCCCAAAGCAAGGTCTGGCCGTGGGCATGGTGGGTATAGGTTCACTTGAAATTTCTGAAACCCAGAATGTTCAAAACCTGTGAAATCCAATATGGCATTGGGATCCAACCCTAAACTCTCCGATATTCCTTGAAGCAACACTTTTACAAGGCCCCTGATTTGCCTACTGTACTCAAATCCAAGCTCCCTGCAACACAACAAAAGGACAAGAGGAGACAAAGACATAAGATCCAAAATAAGATGATATAAAATTATGATGATTAATAGTGTTTGTTTGGCATATTTATATATGTTAACTTTTTAACCAGGTTTTGGCCCTATAAATTTTGATTCGTTTTAAAAAAAATTAGTTCTTTTAATGTAATAAACACTAAGCATTCATATTTTGCTCTGAGAAAGATCAAAGTTAAAAACTCTAGGGGAAAAAATAAAATTAGCGCAAATTTAATGAACCAAATATCGTATTAACCCGAAAAAATATGATAAGGGTGTTAGTTGTTACGTGTCCTTGTTCGGATTAAAACATTAATTAACTTAATTACCTAAAACCCTCGGGTTTTTGAGGGAAGTTGAATTGGGGAAAAGTGGTGACCCTGAGATAATCTCTCCAATAATGGGCGGTCTCAGATTGAGAGTGGGAGCTACTGCCATATCGGATGGGTGCAAAAAGACCTTGGTCCAAGTGCTCTTCCTTTTCCTCAAGAGGCAAGTTGTGAAACTCTAGAGACTTGTTCATGACATCTTGCAATAGGCTCTCTGAAATCCCATGGTTTACAATCTGCAAGTAACTCGCACGGACGTGCGCGCATTAGGTGTAGTTATTATTCGAATGCTACTAGGACACATACATTTTGTTAGTGATGTGAGATAATGCGCATATAAGACATACGTACCATGAAAAAGTTCCATTCAGCGGAGGCTTTGGCGAGTTGTTGAAGGGCGTGAGCATGGAGTGTGGGGTCGGAGGAGGCAAGGTCGGAGAAATCAAGGACGGGGATAGAGGCGGCGAGGCTGTCGTCGACGATTTCATCACGGCGGTCAGCAAGGGTATGGTAGGCGGAAGGGATGGAAGCAAGGCCGTTGGATTCGGCCAAGTCTTTGATGCTGGCGAATTTTGAAGGAAGATGGTCATTAGAAACAGCCGTTGTTGGTGGAGCCATAATGGTAGTAGAGAAACTAAGTTAAGCAAAGGAGGAGGAGGAGGAGAGATCAGAGATTGATGCAAATGATCAATGGAACTTTAGGCTATAAATAGAAGAAGCATGCATGGCTTGACAGGAAGATGGCAAACGTTTTCCACAAGTAGCAGTATCATTTAAACTTTTACTTTCTGCTGCTTAAAACACGGATCTGGATTCTCTCAGCGGCAAATTCTCTCTGCGGCTCTCAGCGTCACAAATCATGGTCATCCAATTGATCCAAAAGCCCATAAAATGACACGTCACCAACAATGATTTTGTCTTTCCTCAACCTCCCCATATCAGATCCCTTCCCTTCAAACCCTCAGCCATCACATCCCAAATCCATGTCCTCCCTAATCGACCCCTCCGGCGCCCTCTCCTCCCTAATCGTCCCCTCCGGCGCCGACCTCATGGCATCCGCTGCCCGCCTAGCCTCGCCTTCGTCTTCAATTCGGTGAAGATTCATCTTCGTTGACTCCATTTACACTGAAAAGGGAAGAGCAAGGATTGGAGGCATTTTGTCTTTTTGTGGGGATCATTGAACGCAGGGAGGAGGTGATGGCATATATTGGTTTAATCATCTAAACCATAAAGTTGGATGAACACGCGAAGGAAAAGCGGAGCGGAAATCTGATCAACGAAGGGACAATGAATGAGGCTCCAATCTGGTGTGTGTGAGTGCATGGTTGTGATGAAATGACATGTCAATTTTTAAGCCGCACGTTGAATTGGACGGACAGATGATTAAATGGATGATTTAATGGACCAATAAAATTAAGACGCTGAGGGCCGCTGAGTTTATAGCCGCTGAGAAAATCCTCTCTCTTAAAACACTCGTTTAAAAACTAAAACCAAATTACCCCTCCCGTGTATAATATAAGACCAAAGAAGTAAAGTAAGTAAGTTCATCATATTTATGATAAAAAAAAAGTTCACCATATCATATGTAATATATTATACTTGTACCCTTGTCTTAAAAAAAGGACCACTTTAATATTTTTAGGATAAACTAAGGATATGAATTAAATTAATCATTTTAAAATTAAATGCCTATATACTTCTTTTATCTTTTTCAACAAACTGATTTATTTAACTCAATAAACTATCGTATAACATAATCACATATAATATATGATAAAATTAAGTGATCTATTTGTCACACCTAATCTCCATAAAAAACAATTAAATTGATATGATATTTAGTTCTCGCCCAACGCACATGCATAATATAGGAAGGGTCCTACAAAATGACAAAATTAATGAATATTATTGTCACATTCACCTACTTATTATCAAGCCTTGAATATGGATAATTAATTTGAGTTCTCACCCAATACAAATATAGAAAATGTCCTATGAAATGACAAAATTAATGAAGTAAGCTCCCAATGGACTTTAATTATCTTTCAAGTCAAGAAGACATTTTTGTCCTCCTCATTATTCTGAGACAGATGTTGTGATTGATGTCCAATAACTTGTTACACATAGTCGGAACATTGTTATTCACAGCCTAAACACTTTATTAGTTGAAATATAGGTCGTTGTAACTGGTGTTCAATATCTTCATACACATGGTTAAAATATTGTTATTCACCACTCAAACACTTGTTAACTTTTGAAAAATAAAAGGAGAAATACCTTCTTAATCTATAATGTAAAGCCCCCTTGAGCCCACTTTAATCTCGCCATTTCGTGAAACTTTTTCTATTTTATTATATTATTTGTATTGAGCGTGACCTCAAATTAATTAACCTTAAATGTTATACAATGACGAGTGAAGAAGGGGCAGCGTATGGATAGCGAAATTTAACATGAGAATGGCTGTAAGAATGCCACATGGGCGCCAGTACCTAACACTTATCGATCTCTTTGCATGTATATATTCAAAATTTGGGGAAGGTAGAAGGTTCATTTTCAATTCGATGAAAAACCTCAACAATTACGTATATACTCTCTCTCTCTCCCCCCCCCCCCCCTCTTTTATAAAAAGACAATCTCATTGAAATTAAAACGAATAAGAGAGTCGGCTATTAGATGACAATTTAGCTAGTCGCGCATGAAATAGGTACATAGTCGCGTTTAATTTGATGACAAAATAGGTTTGTCGCGTTTAATGTAAACGCGAGTTAAACTGTCGTAGCAAACATCCTATCGCATGTCAGAGATGAAAGAAACGCGACATACCTCAAAGCTGCATGAAATATAATATTATTTCATTTGTCGCGTATGAAATGGCTGAAACGCGACAAACTTATTTTCAAGAGAAGGTGTGCCCATAGGCGACAAAACAGATCCATACGCGACAGTATTCATGCGCGACATAACTAGGGAAATGGCTGTCCAATTTTTTTTCCACTACAGTGGCGGGAAGTTTAAATTTTTAACCAAACCAAATTTTATTTTGTGAGGGAAGTTAATTTTTTTTTTCACTGCAGTGGCGGCGGAACTGCTAATTTTCAACCAAATCTAATTTTTCTTTTATTTTGTTGTATCTAAAATGTATTTATTTTAATATGTATAATTTTTTAGGGGTCCTTTTTTGTAATTTGGCACTTTAATGTGTGACTAAATAGTAAAAGAGTCTTTTCTCCCAAATTTAGCTAGCCAAATGTTTAAAGCAACCTACAAAATTAAAGAACAAAATTATGTTAATTCATATAACAATAGACTAAGAACATTAAGTAGTAGAGTAAAGAAAGTTAAAGAAGGGTAGATGAAATAAGTGCATATTTAATAAAGTGTGCAAATGCAAGTAGGTCATGACAAAATAATATAGGAATGTAAGTGAAGAATTAATGATAGTGGGTAGGAAGAAAAATAGAAAAATTCACTACAAAACACTTGCCGCTTACCGGCGTTTTCTTCCGGCGAAACAACGCTACGGCGTTTTTGCAAATCGCCAAAAAAAAACGTGGAAAAGTAGCACATCGGCGTTTTTACAAACGCCGTAGGGTACCCACAAACGCCGAAACACGGGATGCAGAAAATAATATAATATTCAGACATACCGGCGTTTCCCGAAACGCCGGTATGTCCATTATTTTAATAATTCACATACCGGCGTTTTGATGAAACGCTGATATGCTATTATTTAATATAAACTTTTTCGGCGTTTGCAGAAACGCCGAAAAGTGTTTAAAAATGATTAAAAAAAATTATTTTCGTCCCAATTTAACATTAAATTGGGACGAAAATTTAGTATTATAGATATAAATAAAAAATATTAATAAATAATAATGACAGAAAAATCATATTACACACATTAAAAAAAATAATACCTATAAGAGCAACTAAAGTATATCAAATATAAAAATTAACAATTACATAAAAATAAACAAAAATGAAGCAAATATAAATAAAAATAGATATGAAAATAAGCAACCACCAAATGTGCAATGAGGGGGGAGCACTGCTATTTATAATGATCGCTGAGAAACAAATAGAAAGAAGTAGGAAGGAGCAAGAAACGAATGAGCAAGGGAAAATGAGGGGGGAGCATCGCTATTTATAGGGAAGGTGGAGCATACCGGCGTTTATGATGGGAACGCCGGAAAGTGATATTGTATTATTATTTTACCGGCGATTTCGCAAACGCCGATATGCATGGTTTTTTTAAAAAAAAATATTATTTAATACTTACCGGCGTTTTTGTTACACTTATCGGCATTTCCAGGAAACGCCGGTATGCATGTATTTTTTAAAAAATAATATTTAATACTTACCGGCGTTTTGCTTACGCTTAGCGGCATTTTCAGGAAACGCCGGTATGCATGTTTTTTTAAAAAATAATATTTAATACTTACCGGCGTTTTTCTTACGTTTATCGGCATTTTCAGGAAACGCCGGTATGCATGTTTTTTAAAAAAATATTATTTAATACTTACCGGCGTTTTTCTTACGCTTATCGGCATTTCCAGGAAACGCCGGTATGCATGGTTTTTTTTAAGAAAATATTATTTAATACTTACCGGCGTTTTTAAGAACAAAAAACGCCGATATGTGTTATTTTTTTCAAAAAAAAAGAAAAAGAAAGGCAAATAACAAATTTTTTGATTAAAATATACATACCGGCGTTTGTGTGTCCACAAACGCCGGTATGTGTGCGTGGGAAAGAAGGCGGGAAGCGCGAGCCAAATTTTGCGGCGTTTCTTTTAGGCGTTTTTTAGAAAACGCCGGAAGGCATGCCATTTCCGGCGTTTTTTATGAAAACGCCGGAAGGTGTGCGCCGGAAAGCGCCGTTTTTTTTGTAGTGATTAGATGGAGGAGAAAGGAAAGTGGGGAGGGAGGAGGGGAAAAAATGAGGAATGAGAAATTGAGAAGGAGTGAGGTATATATATAGGGAGAAAGTGGGGAGAGTGGAGGGAAATTTAAATTTGAATTTTTGTTTAAATTTTTTATTTTTTTAAAAAAAAATAATGTTTTGTCGCGTATTAATAAAAGCAAACGCGTCAACATTTTTTTTAAATATTTTTTATCGCGTTTACTTTTTAATACGCGTTTTGGTAAACGCATCAACTCTTTTATTTTTATTTTAAAAAAAAAATTAAAAAAGTAAATTTTGTCCCCTTTTGATAAAATTAAACGCGACAAAATGTTTTTAAAATATTTTATGTCACGTTATAGTTTTTAATACGCGACAAAACATGTAAATTTTTTAAAAAATAAATAAAGTGTCGCGTTTACTTGTTACACGACAAATCAATCGTGACTAGCCCCATAATTTTTTGTATTGAAAATAAAGAGTAGACTGAAACATGAAAAAATTAGAAAATAGGAAAGTATAATAAAAATTCTATGTACTATCTCTCTGTGTGTATGCATGGGGCCGCCATTCTAATCCAATTTTGATTTCCTCAAAAAAAAAAAGTTATAGTTAGTTAGAAGTAATAACTGTGTACCAAACGTTCTATTTCAAAATCATTACCCTTCTATGATTTATGATTTTTTTTTTACCAATTCTATGATTTATGATTGAGAAACAATAAAGAGAGTACTTATAAAAAGTATGAAAAAAATATGTTAAAAATAAGGCAAAGTTACTCCACTTTGCCCAATGTAAGAAAAGTTGAGAGTTGTCATCAGTGTTTCCAAGCAAGTCTATTTACTGTGTACCTGTTTCCAAGCAAGTCTATTTATTGTGTACCTTATGAGTGATGACGGACCTTTATGAATGTCTTTTCC
Organism: Mimosa pudica; assembly: GCA_029929735.1. Lineage (NCBI taxonomy): Eukaryota > Viridiplantae > Streptophyta > Magnoliopsida > Fabales > Fabaceae > Mimosa > Mimosa pudica. The sequence continues at coordinate 20,035,713 of JAKELP010000004.1, read as the reverse complement.
TTTTATTATTTCCCTTTTCTGCAATATTATTGTCTTGCGAGTCAAATTGAAAATTTTTATTATCTTGTTTTTTTATTTTTTTCTATAAGTATTACATCCTAATCTTCATTCATCATGTATGATGAAACTCCGTGAAGAATTTTGTTTAAATAAGTATTACTCCCTAAAAGTAAGGGAAATTTAAAAAACATTGTAAAATTGCAAGAAATTCAAAGAAATATAACAAAGTAATAAAACCATCTGTCATTTACTTCGACAAGTTACTTCAAAAAATATTAAAATTTAACACTTTTTTTTAAAACATGAATCGGAACGGAGAAATATTCTAAATTTAATACCCCTTAAAATGTCTCTGGCGGCTTACATCTCATCGTTTTGAGAAACTGACTTCAGTGAGGATTGAGGACTGCATGTGAGCTGTGAGTTTATTATAATCTTATCAATTTTGTTTGAAATTGATGGAATTTATTTATTGAAAGCAACTGGGTCCGATAAAAGGTTATTCATCGCTCCATAACCGTCGTGTTTGGTCCTCTAAGAAACTTTCACATCACCTCTTCTCAGTTAGTTGTTTTGGCGAACTGCGAAGAGAATTGGGGTAATTTAGATAGCAACATCTTTTCTTTTTTACCAGCAGATTGACACATCTTTTAAGAGATGCCTCATAACAGAATTTATATAGCTTTGAATGTCACCGAATTTATGTGTGATTGATTCATCATTCAAGATTTAACTTTAAGATATTTGTGAGCACATTAATCAATCTCATAATCTGTACGGATGGCATACTCCATAGAGAGTTTGTCGCAGAATATAAAAATATTGTCCAAGTATTCATTTTATTTTTTTTTCAGTTGTACACATTATTTATTTCATGCACTCTCCTTCAATTTTATTATTTCTTTTTTCTTATTCTCATTCATCCTTATCAATAAAGTTAACTTTAAGAAATATAGATTTCTCAAAAAATAAATGATTTAAACTAACATAGGAAATGCTCCCTCCAATCCTAAATATATGTCCATTTAGTTTTTTTTGTGGAAATCAAGAAAGAAAATTAGTCAATTAAATTATAACATGTGTCATATATTATTAGATTCTACGTGAATTTATAAGTAAAATAAATCAGTTTTGAGGAAAAAAGATCATTATAATCAATTTTTTGCCAGAATATTTATAGTTATTTTAAAGTGGTAAATTTTGTATCCTTAATTTCTCGAAAAAGTTAAAGTGATTTTATAATTAAGGCCAAGAGGAGTAGTCATAAAATAACTAATTTAAATACTCCATTCGATCCGTAATATAAGAGTCCAACCACCAAAACACGTTTTTTAAGAAAACAAGTAATTGCTGGTTTGGTGTCTGGAATTAATATTTTTTCCAACGTTACTCATATTTATTATTGTACTATTAAGAGAGAGAATACATAAAGGGTAATAAATATGAATGAGGGACAATGACATACTCCTTCCGGTCCTATTTATAAATCACCAACCACCCAAATTGTACATACCAAGGAATGAAGGTTAATGAAAGTTGAATCATTAAATTTGTCTTATCTTTTGTGTCTTTTCCATTTTTGTCCTTCCCACCTACATTTTCTCTCTCTTCTCATATTCCAATGTTCATTTTTCAATGATAAGGGTATATTGGGCAAATTTTAATAAATGAGTTAGTTAATGGTGGTTGGTGACTTATATTAAGGACCAAAATTTAGAGGCGTTTGGTGACTTATAATAAGGACAGGAGGGAGTAGTAGGAAAAAACATTAAATGAAAAGAGAATGTAATATTCATATTTTGAATCAAAATCATTTAAATTGTAGACTTTTATATTACGGACGGGGAGTAGGTTTTTATATAATAAAGTAATTATTTGAAATATTTATTTTTGGAACATAAACAATAATGTTATCATTTCCATAGGAAAGAAGAAAAACGGATGGGTTCACCAAAAAAAAATATGTACGAGAAATGAAAATGGGGTTTGGGTTATCCATATAAAATTATAAATGAAATGAAAAATAATTGGAGTCTTTTTAATTTGGCGACTGAAAATCGGAGTCATCACACAGCGTCAGGATGTACATAAATGAGCATGCGAGTAATATTTATATACTCAGCACAAAACCCCCACAGCGGCATTGATTGACTGACTTACCTCTTCAATTACTTTCCCCAATACATAAAAGTTATTTGGGTGTATGAAATTAATGTTTTTTTTTTAATATTACTCATATTTATTATTATACATTGAAGAAAGAGGAATACATAAGCTTTAGTAAATAAGAAAGAAAGTTAGGGGCAAAGAAGAAAAAATGCATTAAATGGGGAGAGAATGTGAAATGAGTTCTTATATTTTGAACCAAAATTATTCCAATTTTAGACTTTTATATTACGGATTGAAGAATGCATTTACTATTTCAAAAACATTATTTCAGTAGTTATTAGGCCCTCCAATTCGTCTCCATGTTATTGTTAATCCGTCCAATTTCAAACCGCAATTATTTTTCATGTCTCCCTCTTCTCATTCTAAATACTACGAGTATTATATATAGCACTTCCGGTTGTTTTTAAATTAAGGAATTAAATTAAAACACTTCTTTCTGTCTCTCAATATAGGACACAATCAATTTTTTTAATAGATTAGATAGGCAAAAAATAAGTTAATTAATAAAATAGAAGTATATGTAACATATTTTATAGAAAATTATGTTAATTTGTTCAAAAACTCATTGTAGTAATTATTTTAATTTGACCTTACATAATGAATTTGTTTATATATTTAATTAAATATTTTTATTGAGGTTGATAAAGCATGAATGTGTATATATTTAATATCAATTATATTTATATTTGAGATGTATCAAAGTCAAATTATTATTATTATTATTATTATTATTATTATTATTATTATATGTATTTGTTTACTTATGCACTGAAAACATGTCCATGTAGGAGTATTTATTAATAATGGTAAACTCTTTTGAATTAATTATTTCAATTTATGATATAATTTTACATTATATCCAAAAGTTTATTTAGATTCACGGATTTAACAATTTTAAATAATTAGATCCACTCCCAATCGTGCACGTGATATATGATACTACCTCCATTTCTAAATATATGATCACTTTGGCTGATTTGGAGAGATTAAGGAAGGTTTTCCAATGAATCAGGATTACATGATCTTCCCAAAATACCTTTCACTTAAATTTAAAAGGCAAATAGGGATTTGAGAGAGAAGTGAGGGAGCTAAGAAGTATAGGTGTAATTTGAACCAAAATTGAGACAAAATAGAAAGTGATCTTATAGGAACTTATCCACTTCCCCAAAGTATCTTATATTTAGGAACAGAGGGAGTATATCCCTTTCCTCCGGGTCATTCTCATGGTGTACTTTTGAGTTTCAATAATTTCATAACCCCGCCAATTATCATTTTTAGATAACCTCGTCCAATTATCATCTTCAATCTTCAATTCACTACTGGTGTTGTAGCTCCTATCCTATTTATATATGAATATAATATGCGTGTGCGTGTGCGCAACAATGAATCAAATTATATATAAATCAAAGTTTTGGTTAAGATCAGTTAAATCGAATAAGCGTGCAGCAGGAAATATTTTCTTAATATATCACTGTTTATAAAGATAAAGAATGAAATAGAATAGGTACTTCGACCAAAGAAATAGAGTCTGTATGAAAATAGATAGAGAGAATGGAAAATATCTCAGTAACCGTGAAAGAGAGAATGGAATTAAATTCACATCAGTAGCGTCAAAGGCACACTTTGTACCAAAGGAAAGATCTCCAAAGTCCAAAGCCACCCTTCTCCTTCAAATTAAATCATAAGTGAGGTGATTACGAGTGTGAGAGAAATAAGTCTTCTCCAGCGTCAGCATCTTGTCCGTTTTATGGCCAGAAAAGTTGGATATGACGTGTCCGTCTTCTCAAGCTCAGTTTTTGCAACTATGAAAAAATCACGGCCACGAGAACCACCGTGGTTGCAGGCGGTGGCTATGGTGACGGGTAAATAATGGGTGTGTTTGTTTGGCTTGTTGACTCGTGGAAAAGTGACTTATTTTTAAACCAACTTATTTTTAAGTCAGTTAAAAAATAAGTTGTAGGTTGACTTATTTTTATGTTTGGATAAACTTTGAAAAAAGTGGTTTATTTTTCCATTTGACTTATAAACATGTTTGGATGACTTTTTGTTCAAAATGGGCTTATTTTTAACTCATGTAGAAAAATATATTGTCTTTGTTTTTGAAATAAGCTACACAGAGTGGCTAATGAATAAACTAGCTTATTTAAAATAAGCCGAGTGAAAAATAAGTCCAGTCAAACAAAAAAATGTCACACACCCAAAATAAACTGGCTTATTCAAAATAAGTTAGCTTATTTCTCAAAATAAGTCCAGACAAACACACTCATTAATGTCTTGAACTTCAAAGACCACGTAGGAAGAGAGAAGAAGAGAGATGGGTGGTTGAAGATAATGAGGACAAGATTGTAAATTGACACTCTTTCTCAATAGGAGTACTTATAATCTAATGGACAAGAGAGTCTAATTTAATTTGGTGATTTTGTGAGACATTATTTTCATCAATTGCTTTTTATTATCGGACCTAAAATTAGTTTCCCTTAAATAGTTGCCCCTGAAATAGATGCATTTTTCGCTCGTGTCACCACTCCCCAACCCCACTGTACCCTCCTTTCTACTGTCTCATCTACTGTAAACTAGCGGTAACTCCCGTGCGTTGCACGGGAGATATAGGCGAAGGAAATAAGAAAAAGGATTAAATTTTCTTATATGTGTAAATCGATATTGGTCACACAAAAATAATAGTTATTACATATAAGGAACTAAATATTTGCGAAAATTTCTTTGTAAACCACATTTTTTGTTTTCTTCTGTTGTTGATCTTGCTGAGGTAATATAATGTGTAATCCTTGCATGTTTTTAACCCTTGATAAAGCCACATAAAACTGGCCATGGGTAAAAACTGGTCTCTGCAAATAAATTCTCACTTTCTTCAAAGAAAAACAAATAATAAATACAACAAAACAATAATAACATAATAACAATAAAAATAATAAATAATATATAATATATAATAATATAATAACATAATAATATAAACATAAACAATAAACAATAAAACAATCAATATACCCAATGATCTGATGCGACCCAAACAGCTCAGCACAAAGGACAAAAACAGATGCCTCGGCTAATAAATACTACATCCGGTCCCTAATGTAAGAGCTAGCCGCCAAAAAAATGCTTCTTAAGAAAACATGTGAATGTTAGTTGATTGTCTGGAGTTAATGCTTCTTTTCCAAAATTGCTCATATTTATTATGGTACTTTTAAGAGAGAGAAATACATAATCATTAATAAATATGAAAGAGAGTTAGGGGTAAAGTAGGAAAAAATGCATTAAATGAGGAGAGAAAGTGAGGTGAGCTCTTACATTAGGGACCAACACCATTCAAATTTTGAGCTCTTACATTAGGGACCGGAGGGAGTAGTAAACTGAGTGTGGAGCCATGAAAACCCATAAGCTTCTACAATAAACTGTGTCTACAAAACTCTTATAAGATACTCCCTCCGGTCCCTAATGTAAGAGCTAGCCGTCAAAAAAACGCTTCTTAAGAAAACATGTGAATGTTAGTTGGGTGTCTGTAGTTAATGCTTCTTTTCCAAAAATGACCATATTTATTATGGCGCTTTTGAGAGAGAGAAATGCTTAAGCATTAATAAATATGAAAGAGAGTTAGGGGTAAAGTAGGAAAAAATGCATTAAATGAGGAGAGAATATGGGGTGAGCTCTTACATTAGGGACCAAAACCATTCAAATTTTGGGCTCTTACATTAGGGACCAAAGGGAGTATATTGATTAAAGCATCCTTTATGAGATGATAGGTCCATTCTTTCACTGGACATATAGCAGCTCCCTATTGACTTCAATGTAATTAGTTTTTGAATAGCAATATATTTCTGTCCTTATTATAAGTCAAAAACTAACTTTTATCACATACCAATAGAATTATTTAAATACATTTAATTTGTCTTAAAACTCAAGTAATTTTCAATATTACCCTTAATAACTACGCTTATTTTCAAAAATATTTACTATTACTCTCTCATATACCCCTATTTAATATCATCAGTATATTGGAAAAATAATTAATTCACATTAAAAATCACGAAGTGACTTATAAAAAAAATGATAAAATTGGAACTTGGAAGTTAATCAATTATAACAATGACATGAGGGAGTGATTCATTTCACTGAAAAATGATTGATGCCTTTTTGAAAAGTGTGAAGCTACTGTCATGAATAATCATTGCAATCTCTACGAATTCCAATGTAATCATTTGATTGGTCGCATCTTTAGTTGAGTCTATAAGACCACAATTCATTCAAAAATGCGAAAGTAATGAACAGAGAAGGTGGATAGACAGTTCATCTTGTTTCATTTCATCAATGTGCATGTAGCTGATTTGGTTCTACTCTCTCCGGTCCTAATATAAGAGTTAACCGCAAAAGAAAACGATTCTTAATAAAAAATGTAAATGTTAGTTGGGTGTCTGAAGTCAATATTTCTTTTATAAAATTGCCCATATTTATTATGACACTTTTAAGAGAGAGAAATACATAAACATTAATAAATATGAAAGAGAGGTGGGGTAAAGTAGAAAAAAACACATTGAATGATGAGAGAATGTGTTTGTAAATCAATTTATAAAATATCTTCAATGTGTAAATACAAATTTATCATTAATTTATTATATTTTGATTTTATTTTCATATGTTACCGTGAATACCAGTCAATCTGATTGAATATCCAACCTCTATCGAGTTAGAATGAAGCTGGCATGATGCATGTATATAACACATAAAGCATTCTCCGGAAGACTCCCTACATCTTTTCTCCGTCCACTGCTCAATAAAGGAGCAACGGCTTTTTGCCAGGAAAGCCAGTTCTGTCTTTATATAAGGAGCGAAACTTAAGCGGATCAATGTTGTTTATTAATATATCTGCATTGATCTTTTAGGTCATGTTATGCGCGGAAGGTTTATATATCAGAAAAATTTTTGGACAAGGCAAAAAGATAAAAATATCAATGACATCTAATAAGTGTTGAAAAAAGGGCCACTTGTAATAAGAGGAAAATCCTCCAAAGTACTATAAATATACTAAAGGACAATGAAGGTAACCAAATTGGCAAGAGGATGAATTAGGTAATATGACCTGAATTGATATTATTTAATATTGCACAATGACTTAAATGTCTTTCTTTTCATTGTACAACGCCCACGGAACATCTCTCATTTCCCCTCTGCCCTCTCTTCCTTCCAAGTATCTCCCCCAAAAATCAAATCCACACCCAAATCTACATTTCTAGGTGTGGGTTTTATTTATGGGCCGGGGAAAAAGAGAGAGTGAAGGGGAAGTGGGGGTGTTCTGTAGGGTGTTGTGGTGGTGGTGGGGGATATTAATCGTGAAGGTTAACTTTTTTATTGGATGAGAAAATATTACTTTTTTTTAAATTTATTTCAAAGACAAAACTTAGCTTATCCTAGAATCTATATCTTACTCTTTTTTATGGTACTTTCGCATCAAATTTGAACTTTCTTATGATATAGAATATTTTGAATTCTCACATCAAAAGATAGTATTCAATAAATTTGCCAATCAAACTTGTGGCTTTTAATTTTTAGTTAGAACATATGCTGGTTCCACCTTAAAGTCGTGAGTTTGATTTAGCCACGTTGCACCTGCTTACAGAAACACCTTGAAATTCATGATCAATAGTAAATCTCATTTCCACTTGTCATTAAATTGTAATGAAATTTATTAATATTATTTGTCTAACATGTATCTTTACCGGGTTTTCCCTAAAGTTGAACGCTATAAATTGAAGCCTTTAGAAAGTTAAAGAATATTAAATGGTTTCTTTATCATATGATAATAAACATTCACCCCCACCAATTCTAATTATAAGACATCTTTATTTATAGTTATATTTTTTCAAATTAATTTATTATACTTTTAAACTAACCTATATTCTAATTACACATGACAAATATTATACTCCATCCATTCCTAAATATAAGATCACTTTGGGGAAGTGGATAAATTCCTAAATATAAAATTACTTTCTATTTTGTCTCAATTTTGGTCCAAATTACCCCTATACTTCTTAGCTCCCTCACTTCTTTCTCAAATCTCTATTTGTCTTTTAAATTTAAGTGAGAGGTATTTTGGGAAGATCATGTAATCCTAATTCATTGGAAAGTCTTCAGTAATCTCTCTAAATTAGCCATAGTGATGTTATATTTAGTAACAGAGGTAGTATATAACCTAGCGATGCAATTTGTTTACTTTACTTTATAAAAAGTGTAAGGGATCTTAATGGATGGGTAGCACTAACACTTCACCGAATATATAATACCAAAAATGGCAAGCGGGTAGTAGTCGTTGTCCTACGGAGGCAGTACTAATAATAATAACACTCCAGATAGAAATAGAAATAGTAATAATAACACTACTGGGCTACTGGCCAAGAAAAATAAATAACACTACGTCACTACCAATATATGAAACCAGAAATTACCAACAACGCCCTGGTTTCACTAGCTCCTAACACTCCGTGGTCCTCACTCACATCTGAATTTTCAAAGTAGTCCTATATAATGTAGAGGTAGATATAAATTAACATAGAGCTTCAGCGATACGAAACAAATGCACTCAGATCCATTTGGAGAACGATATATAGTTATCTAGCTATAACTTTCCTTTCTTTTTTTGGCCGAATGATAGCTTCAGCGATACGAAACAAATGATAGCTTTCTCTGTATGATATGTTTTTTTTGGCCGAAGCTTTCTCTGAGCTTCTCTGTATGATATGAATATGATTGATTGAATTCTAAGGGCGCGTTTGGTTGGACGGAAAGTGTCTAATGGAAATGAAAATGAAATGAAATTGAGTGTAGGGGTAAAGATGGAAAGTAGAGGTAAATTAGGTAATGATGAGATGTAAAAGTTTGTGGGTCGAGGAAAAGTGTGAGATGGAGAAAGAAAACTTGTGGCCCCATAATATATGTAAATTACAATTTTCATTTGACAATTCATGTCAAACAAATATACTCTAAGTGTTTTGATTTATGTTAAGTTTTGAAACGAGAAAAACAAAAACAAACTGTACCAGCAACTAGTACACTGGAAGCAAAAAAAAAATATTCCCTCCATTCCTTACTATAAGGCCACTTTTTCTAATTTGATTATATCATGAATAATAATTAAGTTACTAATTATTGATAACACATTATATTATCAATTCATTCTAACCATATACCTATATCCTTACTTTCTCTCTCTTATTTATTTGTTATGGATAAGTGTTATTAGGATTCATTTGGGAAAAATTGGGAATTATCAAAAAATATTTTTATATTTAGGAACAAATTGAAATTCGAAAGTGATCTTATATTCTGGAATAGAGGAGGGAGTATTTGTTAAAAAAAAGAAAGAAAAGAAATTATGAAGATCGCTGGAAATGATTGTTTTTAAAATTTATATGAAAAAGAATATAATTGTTTTTAAAATTTATATAAAAAATAATTGTTTTTAAATTAGTTAACTCAGAGAAGTGGGAAGAGATGAGAGGTAAAGTTGAGAGTGGAGCAATGACAAAAGGATTAGCAAAAGAAGCAAACTGCCAAGTCGGTAACCTGAAGGAGAGTGAAAGCGGAAATTAGAGCAAGTAAAAAGATATAACAAAAAAATCATAATATTTTTTTAAAAAGATTGATTCGAGAGTATGATTTTAAAAACACGTGTTTCTATTCTTTATACAAAGCACTTAAAAAACATTTATGCATAGTAAACACTTAATTAAAGAAACCATTAAACAAGTTCACTATTTTTTTATTTTAAAAAAAGGAAATCAATGAATGACACTCGTTTCCCTACTTCTATTGATATAGTTGTATTGATGTAGTAACGGGAATCTTTCAATCACAAAAAAAGGTTGAAACAACGGGGATAAAGCTTAATATTATATACTATCAATCAGCTTTTCATATTTTTTATGGGAGACTTTGTTTTTCTCTAATATTAAAGAAGATACATTAATTACTTCAAATTATTTGTTATGACGATCTTTTTTGTTTGACCTATAAATTTATGCATAACTCAAATAAATTAGATATTTATTCAATTTAGAAAATTTATTATTTGAATCAATTCATATATAGCCAATCGATTTTTAAATATATTAAAATCTGTAAATATAGTCTCAGAAATTTTGGCACATGTCATCGGCACTTGTCTTTTTAATCCAATCTACGATATTGTAGTCAAGTTTTTCGTCTGGACCAGTGAAAAACATCATTTGATCTGCATAGTTTTTTTTTTTTACCAATATCTGCATAGTTTAATTCTTCATATTTACTTATAACGAAATTTAAAAAGTAATATTCATTCCAAATATTTGTTTCAACATCAGAACTTTGGGATTACATGATCACAACTAAAGGTGCGACAAAATAAAGTAAAACAAACACATACATGCATATGTGATGTTATTCTCAATTTACAGGAAAACGTCCCCCAAATCAAAGCACAACAATATGTAACGTTCCAAAAACATTACCACTTGCATGAACCAAGATTTCTATGGCTGCATCACTGACCCAGTCAATAGATCAAGCATGCACTTTATTCAGCAACAACATTATATTATATTATACTAATAATAATTAATTAATAGAAACCCTTATAAAGTTTGTCACTACTTGCCCAACACCCGTACCTTAATGATCCCATGAATTACCATAAGAAAAGGGACGGGGACTTAAAAACACAGGTATAAAGGCACATTGTTCACTTAACCAGGATGAATATAGGTAAATTAGCTGATGCGAAGGCTATCCAAGACTCTCTCCTCACCATTTCTAGCATCTCGTTGAAGGATGACATAGTCCTTGTGCTTGATGTTCCTAAATATAGGCCTTTCCTTCTCCAGAAGTTGTGGTGCAGGACCAAATTCTTTATCCACTGCTGGCCCGTTCGATATAGTAAGTGTGAGCCTTGTTTTTGTCGAACTTAAAACTGCTCGATGCCACACACCTTTGTATCTCCCATTGGTCACAGCCTGCAGCCATCCCAAAAATCACATTAAGTATCAATCATATAATTACATTCAAGTCATCATGTAACTCAATAAATAACAAATAAATATAGACAAATGCATACCTCAAGCTGGTCTCCAACTACTACAAGCAAGGAGTTATCCGGGACATTATTCACATTAACCCAATTTCCTTCATACTTGACTTGGAGGCCGCAAATGCCATTCTGGGTGAGAAGGGTGAAGAAGCCATTGTCAGTATGAGGAGGAAGGCCAAGGACAAGATCTGGTCGAGGGCACGGTGGGTAAAAGTTCACTTGAAGCTTCTGAAACCCAGAGTCGAAATCCGCGTGCTTCTCTATGGCATCGGCCTCTAATCCTATGCTCATTGACACTTTTTCCAACAAAACCCTCACTATGTCCCTAATTTTTCTAGTATACTCGTACGCTGCCTCCCTATACGTAAACACGCAAACAAGAAAAAAACATTATAGAGTAGTATACACTATACCTCCAATCCTAATTGTAAGATTATTGAAGAATTAGCTGTCATTTATAGAGATTATTTAAGAGTTAGTTAATATTTTTGCGGAGGTTAACAAAGTAAACTAGACACTTAAACTTTAATATATGTAACATATAAGTTGATTTTATAATAATTTAGTATATAAGATAATAACTTAAATTTGAAGGAAAGGGACAAATATAAAAAATTCAAAATAATATATTTTTTTATACAGTAAAATAATATATTCTTTTTTTATACAAGTAAAATAATATATTCTACATCCTTAATGTTTTTTTAAAAAATTAGCTGTGTATTGTCTTACCATTAGGACTGGGTGAATAATTCAGGACTATTTTGACCAAAAACAAGTTAAGAAGGACTATGTGTAGAATAAATTAGAATTGAGGCACTTAATTAATAATGAATTACTTGTAACCAGTGGGTTGTTCGGGGAAAGTGAAGGTGGGATGTGTGGTGGATTTAAGGTAATCCCTCCAGTAACGAGCCCTCTCTCCGTCAACATTGTAGCTGGTGCCATATCTGATGGGGGTGAACAGTCCCTTATCGGCAAACTGGTTTTTATATTCAAGGGGCAAATTGTGGAACTCCAAAGATTTGGACATCACTTCCTGGGTGAGGCTCTCAGGAATCCCATGATTTATCATCTGAAAATATATACCAAAAAAGGATAATTATTATTAAGTTATACAATTGTATAGTACTTAGGTGAGGTCGTAATAAATTTAAGTGAATTGTATGTATGTTAAATTTATTATAATTTGGATGAGTACGATGAAGAAGCCCCAGTCAGCGCAGGCCTTGGCAAAGCGGGAGAGTTCAGTTTGGAGGGTTTGAGGATGGGAAGAGGTGAGGAGAGAGAAGTCGATGACTGGGATGGAGTGAGAGTGGGTGTCATCGACTCTGTCCGTACGCCTTGCGAGGGCGTGGTAGGTGGAAGGGATGGAGTCGGCGTCGTTGCATTCAGCGTAGTCTTTGATGGAGCAAATGTTGAGGCTTTCAAGGTTTTGGGGTTGAGATGGGGAGAGTGTACCTCCAGTAGAAGCCATGCATGGAGATGATGGCAGGTAATAATTTTGGAAGGCAAAGGATTTCTCTGCTTTATGACTTGTGATGGGTATTTTTTTTTAGCAAAAATGACTTGTGGGCATGAAACCCCCAATCCCACACGATTTATATAAAGCAAGAGAGGCCCCAAGGCCAAGCCTTTTCTAAAGTAAATTAAAACGAGAGTTAATTTGTAGTTGTACTCCCTCATAAAAAAACGCTTCTTAAGAAAACATATGAATGTTAGTTGTGTATCTAGAGTATCCAATATTGCTCATATTTATTATAATACTTTTAAGAGAGAGAATTGAAATACATAAGCATTACTAAATATGAAAGAGAGTTAGGGGTAAACTAGGAAAAACACATTAAATAGGGAGAGACTGTAAGATAAACTCTTATATTTTGGCCCAAAATAATTCAAATTTTGGTCTTATATTAGGGACCGGAGAGAGTGATTAAGAAGAAATGATTATATTTCTTAATCAATGTTATTTTTGAAATAAGACTTTCGTATTTTCTTTTAAATATACGAAAGTCTATTTTCTAGTTGTATTAACATTGCCAACAATATACCCATCCTCCGTGGGTTTAACGGTGAAGGGATTGAACAATGAGCGTCAGGTTGACCACCACGTCGCGAGTTCAATCCTAGGGAGTGATACTTTGTTGTGTCTCCATTGCGGCGCTTGGGGAGCATCTCCGTAGCTAAGTGAAACTGGGAGTAACCTACCTGTGTGGAAAGACATAAAGGGCTTGCTGGTCATGCTTCAGAGCCCACAGGGACAGACCCCAGTGGATCATGAATTAGGTGTCCTGCCCGGGTTGAGCCCAAACCCCTCCTAAATTTTTTGTAACCAAAAAAAAACATTGCCAACAATATAATATTGTAAACCGCAGAGTCGCGACGGCGACGGAAGCACGTCACGATTACAGCCGTAACTTCCATGACGATGGCCACGATATTTTATCAAGTGCGACTAAAAAGACAACATGATAAATGACGTTTGAGATGGAAAATAGGGAAGTACACTCCTTAGTCCTTACCCCACCGAAAGGCTGGGTTTTACATTGCCAGTCGTGGCCATTTAATGCGCTGGACGTTAGTTAAAGCTCACTCAATTGCTCGCTCGATTTAGTATTTCTGAGAAGCTTCTGACTGTTACAGTAGTTTCTGAGCTTTTATGTATAGAAAAAGCTCACTCAAATTGCATGGCAGCCACGTGAAGCTCAATGCCATTTAGGGCTTGTTTGGTTAAAGAAAGTGGGTTGTGAATAATTGAAAAGTTAAGGGGTAATATGGTCATTTACATATATCCTGTGGTCTACAAGTTTTCTCTTTGCATCTTACACTTATCGTGGGACCCACAAACTTTACTCTCTCATCATTAACCTTACTTTCCATCTCTTACCCTTTCTATTTCTAATTCTTTACATTCTTTCACACAACCAAACATACTCTTAAATAAATGTTTACACCTTTCGTCCAAAAAAAAATAATAAATGTTTACACCTTGCGGTTGGTCCACTTGGGCCTTGACAGCTAACAGATCATTATTACTATTTTCTGTCTTAAGTGAAAATTTTTAAGGGAAAAAGACAAATAAAGTATTCCCAATTGGTAAAAGAACGATTGAGGTTGTTAAATTGTAAAAAGGACAAGTTGGGTCATAAGCACCTAATACATATTAACAAATTTGTGAGAAAAGACTCAAATGCCCTTAACAATTTGATATTGGAGAGGGTGAAGTGGGAATCGAATAGTGTGTTTTGTGAGGGTGAGGTAAGTGTTTGTTTTAAAGGGTATTTGAGTCATTTGCCCAAATTTGTTAATGTGTATCAGGTGCTTATGACTCAACTTATCATTTTTACAATTTTGCAACTTCAATTGTCCTTTTACCGATTGAGAAAACTTTATTTGTCTTTTTCCCAATTTTTAATGCTCATTTCATCCTATTTATATATTATAAAGCATTTGTAGTATGTTTTAATTTAAGGAGTGTAAGCTAAAAAATCTCAAAATTCAATTTTGACTTAAGACCATATAACTTTGTGATTTCACCTTTATTAAATATTCAATAATGAGAACAAGGTTAACTCATGATAAATGATGGGTAAAATTATGTATTCACATGAACAATTTAATGATGTGACTCATAATTAAAACTAAATTAAATAGAGTACCTATAAATAGGACTAAATGAGTACTAATTTATTAGTGAAGATCACATAGTCCTAATTAGCAACCAACACTATAAGGTACTCTTTTTTTTAAAAAAAATAATATCACTTTCCAAATTTTATTAGATTAAGGATGTTCGTTAAATTAGTTATTAACACATGATATTATCGATCCACCCTAATCATATACAAACTTTATCCACATTCTCTCTCTTCTTTATTTATCATAGATAAACATGATTAGGGTTAATTTGAGAAAAAATTTAGAACATTCAGAAAGTGGACTTGTATTTATTATGAACATATTAAAATTTGAAAGTGGTTTTACATTTAGAAATGTAGGAAGTATTTTGTAGGTATGTCGAGAATGTAACAATTTGGATTCCATATTGTGCCTCTCACCTTGCTTGTACCAAAAAGACACAAACAATCGTAAGGTTTAGGGTATGCATGGGAAAAATATGTTATGGTGTTGAATACACTTCAAATATTTTACAGTGTTGACGGATATATGAAACTGTTTTAGTATATTGGATGTACAATAAAATGGTCCATGAAACTTTTTATGGCCAAAGAAAGTACTTTAGAATATTGAATTCATATAAAAATGTAAATTGAAATAAAGTAAAGTTGATTGTTTAATGATCACCCGAAGTAGATAAATGTAAGGTGACAGAGTTATTAAAATTCAAAAGAAAACGAGGGCTGGGGTAACATGAGGGAATAGACATGAAAAGGGACAAGTTTGAATGAGGGCGAAGAAAGCATTCTAGGAAGGTGAATGTATGTAAAAATATTAAGTCTAAAATGCCGATGAAATCCGAATGTTGTGTATGTTTTTAAATAAAGCAAACTGTTTAATTACCCATAGATAAAAATAAGGTTACAGAATGGTGCTTTAAGTAACACACGAGGGAATTGACATGAAGCGGACAGGTTTTGAGGGAGATCGTTGACGAAACTTTCTTTGATTTTTGAAGCAATTTTATAGGGGAAAACTGAAAACGATGTTTTTTTTATCGAAATTGAAAAGGATGTTTTAGGCTAAAGAAGGTACATTCATTGTCTGATGAATGTGACTTGTTTATGGCCCAATAAGATTCTCAACTTGGGAATGAGCTTGTGGGTTCAACAACAGCCCATGAGATGTTGGGTGAGAACATCGGATGCAAGCAAAAAATCAGTGGCGATGGCATGTTCGAAATTATGATTCATCATTTAATTTTTTCCATCGCCATGTTTTCAGTAATCATCACTGAAAAAAAATTAAACAAATAAGAGTATTTAATAAAAACCTAATTGCTCTACCATATGAGCTACACCCCTTGCTTCGTGGAGTGGACAGATTATGTTTATCAATATTGTCAATAAAAATCTACATGAGTCATTCACACACTGTATTCAATAATTTGAAATGAAATATTGTCTTTGAAGTTTGAAGTAGTCTCTCAAGGAATAAAATAATCCAATACCATTGTTAATTTAACAATTTACACTTGTAAAATTCTGAATTATTTTTATGTAATCACGAAAATTATCATCATCATTATCATGAGTTGTAGGGCCTGTTTGGTTTGAGGGAAGGGAAGGGGAGGGGAGGGAAAATGAGCCCCTCCCCTTGCATGGTTTGAAAAATTGGAGGGGAGAGATCTTAAAATATTCCCTCCCATTCCCTTCCATTCCCTTATTTTGGCTCCCTCCAAATTGGGGGGTTTTGAAGGGAGGCCAAAATTTAAGACCAATCTATCCTCATGATATTTTTGTATTTCCATCAAATACCCTCACTTCAAACAAATTAAAGTGCCCAACCAAAATAAACACTCACTCCTTCTCTCCACTTTGTTTGCTCATTCATTCTGTAAACTTGTTTTTTACAATAGATAAGCCTTCCCCGTCCGCGTAGTCACTCCCTCACAGGCCGTCAACCCTTCCCCCCTCACAGTGTTTTGTATAACCTCCTACCACAATTTCCCTCATCAGACTTCAATCATAAAGGGAATATATACATATAAATATATATATATATATATACATATAAATATATATATATATACATATATATATATATATAAATATATATATATATATATATATATATATATATACACACACACGCACAAAACCATGTGTAATTTATGTTAGTTCATTCATTTATAAGGGCTTCAAATAGTGATTGTGTTTTTAAAAGAGAATTGGACTTTCAAAAGTTTTACATTTTGTAGGTGGGTATGCAACATCACTGGCCTTCAATCCTAGCAAGATGGTAGTGTTGAATGACATTTTGTCCAAAAGGTTAAACATTGTTATAGTGTTTTCAAAATATCAATGTGAAGTATTTTTAGAATAATATTATATCAATTTTTATGTTTTCGATAAAAAAAATATCAATTTTTATGTGACTTTCAATAAGCATCTTAATTTAAATCAAACAGTAAGTTAATATATGACAGACAATTATGAATTAATATATAACTATAAGGATAAAATGGTAAATCAATCATTATCACCCTTCCCTCTCCTCCTTAACCAAACACATTATCATTAAACCCTCCTCCCCCTCCCTTCTATTCTCTTCCCTCCTTTTTATCATACCAAACAAAGTACTATTAAACCCTCCCTCTCCCTTCCATTCCCTCCCTTCCCTCTCCTTCCCTTCCCTTCCCTCAAACCAAACAGGCACGTAGTGTCACGGGCTCACGGCCCTTCCAAAGACAGCAGGAAAGTAAAGTTTTCTATGGATTAAGAGGGGAACACAATTTTAATTTCCCCCTAGATTTTATCGTGATTTTCCTTTTTGTGCGTACGATCTCACAGTTTCATTCGAGGAACGATCATTTAAAGGAAGTGTTGCGCGGGAGTCTCTCCTTCGTCTTGATAATAAACAACAAACTCAATTTTCTGTACGCTCATATACATATGCATGATGGTAATGCATTTAGACTGCGGATGGTTAATAAATAATGGTTTTGCCTTCTTACCATTCTCCAACCAATATCCCAAAACAAAATAAAAAATTTCAACTAAATTTCTACATAATTACTAGATTGTTAAAAAAGATTATATTCCGGTTGTCCCATTCATATGTTGAACTTGTTGGGACAGTAATTTTTTTGGACTAGCGGGATCCAATATCAGGATCAACGATACCATATCTAAATTGAAACCAGGACTATACCAAGATATAGTTACATTTTTTAGAATACTTGTCCCGTCTCGCTATCATTAGTATAACTATTTATTTAATTTTTTCTAATTTAATTATGTATTCCTTTTTTATTTTTTTTTTCAATCAATTTATCTGTCCCGCCCTTACCCACATACTACCTCCAGTCCTAAATATAAGACTTAGATAACTTTTTTTTGGAGAGATTAAGGTTGCCAAATATGTTATTAAATGATGACATATTTAATATATTTTTAGATAATTCATTTATAGGTAAAATAAACTAGTTTAAGGGAAAAAATTAGGTAAATCAATTTATAATTAACTTATTTTTTGCTTTTTTAGGATTTTCCAAAAAAGTCATCTAGGTCTTATATTTAGGACCGGAGGGAGTATTATTTTTCTATTTCTTCAAAGAATTATTCAATTCTAGTATAAATTTAATTATGTTGATTGATTGATTCTATCATTTAATTATTTATGTTGATTATAACGGAAATAAATTCTCTCTTTTTCCTATTTCTTCAAAAAATCTATTAATTCTATCCCTCTTTTCTTTTTGAGTAACAGCTAGTGCAAGGAGAAGAAAACGCCACCATGTTCAAAGTCGTTGGCCTTCCAAAAGGAATGCAAACTCTGATGTTTTTCCCTTGTTGATCCTACTATGCCTTCTCATTGTAACAAGAAAATGGATAATATTGGTCAGCTAATTAGTTGGACCATTAACCTAATCTAGTCCAGTCTAGTCCATTAAACTAGTTTATTTTTTTCCCTTAAAATAAATTAGTTTAAGGGAAAAAATTATGTAAATCAATTTATAATGGATCAAACCGAAGGCCTGATTGGACCAGACGCCCGGTCTCCCTGGTCTATGTATAGGTCTACCAATAGGGGTGAAAATGTCTTTTACATTGTAGGCAGCTGCAATATATATGAGCGTAGACGCACGCACGCACGTTAAATATATAGTAACATAGAACGGAGGGTGAAAATAAAAGAGTGATTGTTGTCACTTACAATAACCGGCTCGAAGAAAAGTAAGAAACAGCTCCTGTACGTGAAGAAGATGGGTAGCTCCGGTGAAGCTATGAGTCCGGCGGCTCAGCTGTTTAATGTGCCAACCATGAACTGTTACGTTATTGCCTCCATAGGAAGCAAGACAAAAATTAATCCTGTTGCCATTAAACAAGGTCTACGCCATACTTTACTTAAGCATCCCAGGTTCACCAGCAAGATGGTAACGTAACGTTGTTTCCCATATGTTTCTTTCTCTCTGCATATTCTGTGAGCACACACACTTACACACACGCATGCACACTTGTACACACACATCTATGATTCTCTCTGTTGTGATTAATCTTCCCTTCGAACCGGACCAGATATAATCTGCATGTATTTCTTCAATTAGGCGCATTCATTTTAATGATTAATTTGTTACATGCATGTTCCCCTTTCAGGTCCTATATCATTCATTCACTCTTACCTGTTAAAATTCGGCGTAACTTTTCACTATATTTTTTTGGCCAACAACTTTTCACTATATGAAGCAGTGATTTATTTACATATGTACATGGGCAATTTTGATAATATAGAGTAAGTTTTAATTTTTTTAAAAAAACATGATTTTTTTAATCCAAAATTTTTTAAAAACGCGACATTTGACGACTATCTTTTTGTTTTTACTGAAAAAAAGGATAGCCTTCAATTTTAAATTGACAACCATCTTTTTGTTTTCACTAAAAAAAGGATAGTCGTCAATTCTGTTGCGCATACACAGGTATATAATGTTAAATTGTGTAATAAAAAATATAATGTTAAATTGCATCTTATTTAATTTCTCTAAGAAATTTGAATATAAAGTAGTCCTATATTGGACATGAAAGAGTAGTGTTTAGTTCTAGTAAATATAAATTAATTATTCAAAGAAAAAAATGGATTGATTGTAATAATTTTTTTTTTCATCGTCCGTATATTCTTTGGCTTAACTTGTTTGGCTTAAAATTGTAAGCATGGTTTGGAAACTGAATAATCTTTCATAAACATGGTTTACATCCAAACCATGGTTTCATAATAAGTTGTAGCAAATAACTTATTAGATAGAAACTTCTTAGTAATGTCATTAGTACCTGGGGAAAGTTGTAAAATTGGGTAGACGATGAGCTAGAAAATGGACTTTAATATTCAAAACAAAACTCCGTCGTCATTTGTGCGCTTGGGGAAAATTATAAAATAGGGTAGAGAAAGCGCTAAAACAGGGACTCCAATATTCAATTAATAAATTAAACTTCATCTGAACTAGCTTTTATATTAATAATAGTATCATGTACGTATGTCGTGTATTAATTCCATAAGTTGCGTTAATAGTACAAAAATCCGTTATGTGTCATGCTCTAAAGCTGATGGTTCAAACTTCAATAGCATGTTTAAGTGGGTTAAACATGCCTGAAATGATGGGGATATGCCGATATAGCCACATAGGCTCTGATTGCTGGTCCAACATTTGTCTTTCTTTTACCCTGAACCCGTTGCTGGCGCATGAGCACCTATGTATGTTATCTCATCTGTGTTACCGTACTATTATTGTTGAAAACTTGAAATGGTCAATGGTCAACCTGAGAAGTAATGATCAAATGGTTGAACGACGAGCAAACAACAAAGTCTGTCTCACTTTGAACCCACCACACAATAATATATTATACATGCTTGGCTTCAATCCTTTTAATTTGATTATCCAAAATAGGAAGCCGATCTTAGTTATAATTAAAGGCCACCAGTGAACCAGTTGTGCATATATAATCATGAACTTGTCAACGGTGCAGGTTATGAAAGGAAGAAAACCATGGTGGATTCCAACAGTAGTGGACATAGAGAAGCATGTGATAGTGCCAGAAATAGACCCCAATCTAGACTTCCCTGGCAGTTTCATTGAGGATTACACTTCCAACCTCACAAAAACCCCATTAGACTCAAGCAGGCCATTGTGGGAACTTCACCTCCTCAACATCAAAACCAGAAATTCAGAAGGAATTGGCATTTTCAGAATTCACCATTCCCTTGGAGATGGTGCCTCCCTCGTATCTCTCCTTCTCTCTGTTACTCGCAAATCCTCTGACCCCAAATCCTTACCCACTCTCCCCTCCAAGCAAAGATCCCTCAGGTGTCCACCCTCTTCATCTTCCTCCACCTTATGGTCATTATTATTGTCCATATTATATGGCCTTAGTATGACGTGGAACACTTTGGTGGACATGTTCATGTTTATTGCCACAATTATGTTCCTAAGAGACTCACAAACTCCTATCAAAGGTTTTCCTGGTGTGGAGCATAGTACCAAGCGTTTCGTGTACCGTGATGTTAGCTTGGATGATATTAAGCTCGTAAAGAACACCATGAAAGTGGTAATTAATTAATGCCTACCAATCATCTTTTAATATTTTATAATTATATTTGTCCTGCATGCTTAATAAATATGTCCATGTCCTGTTTATTTTTCTTTCAATGCTCTGCTCTGGATCAACTTAATATATAATGGGGAGCTATAACTTACTCTCATCAAGGCAAGCACTTGTGTTTTAACTTTTCAACTTTGAACTTGTGTATCTAGCTAGAAGAAGTTACTATAGTACAGTGATGAATTATGACGATTTCTGGATTTCCTTCTTTTCATTTGAGTTTTCTGGTTGTGTTTGGACTAGACCATCAATGATGTTTTACTCGGAATCACACAAGCTGGTTTGGCTCGTTACTTGAATCGGATCCAAGGTTAGTTTTCTTAGTCATTTCTTTCTCTCCCATTTTCACCAATAAAATGCTGCTCCTTTCGGTTCTTTATTCATTTGTTCAATAATAATAAAAAAAATGACACAAAAAGTTACAAGAACAGTACGGATTGAAAATGACAATTAGATGAGCAGGCTAATCCCGAAAAGTATTGGTGACTTGATTTTGATAGATTTTTATGATGAACTCATTTTTAATTCCCCTATGTGATTATCTTTAATTAACTGGAGGGTGATTGTGCTTTTGAGAAACAAGAAAAGGACATGGTTGCCCAATAACCCTGATGGAACAAAGTTTTGATTTGAGCCCGCACGTGTGTAATAATGAAGCAGGTGCGAATCCAAGTGGTGGAGCCCCAAAGCAAGCAGGACAAAACATTGACAAGTTGAAAGAAGTGAGGCTTAGGGCGACCATTCTTTTTAACATAAGACCGGGTGCAGGAATTCAGGTGAATTAGTACTACTTAAAAAGTTAATTGTTGTAGAAGGCAAAAGAATCAAGAATATTACCCATCGTTCGTGGGTTCAGTGGCGAAGGAATTGAACAATGAGCGTAGGGTTGACCACCACGTCGCGAGTTCGATCCTGGGGAGTGACACTTTGTTGTGTCTCCATCGCGGCGCTTGAGGAGGCATCTCCGTAGCTAAGTGAAGCTGGGAGTAACCTACCTGTGTGGACAAATAGAAAGAGCTTGCTTGTCATGCTCCAGAGCCCACAGGGACAGACCCCAGTGGATCATGAGTTAGATGCCCTGCCCTTGAATTGGGTTGAGCCCAAACCCCTTCCTAAAATTTTTGTATAAAAAAAAAGAATCAAGAATATTATCTTAATTGATCTAATATATAATCACATAGATTACTGTTATAATGTTGTAGGAATTGGCGGATATGATGGCTGAGAAATCGAAGGTGAAGTGGGGTAACTGGATAGGATACATCATTCTCCCCTTTGCATTCTCTATACAACTTGATCCCTTGAAATATGTTCTTCAAGCTAAGTCCACCATCGACCGCAAGAAGCATTCCTTCGAAGCTATCTGTACTTTTGGCTGTGCAAAGTTAATCCTCAAGCTCTTCGGCAGGAAGGTGAAACAACTAATTAATTTTTGCAAATATATGTTGTATGATATCATTGAAAGAAAATCAACGCACATAATTGTATATTATTATTTGTTTATAAGCAAGACAATTTAGTCTGGTTAAATATAAGTACGCACTAAAGATGAGATGTTACAGTGACTTATATATATTTAAATTGAAACAAACAGTGAACTCCAACCAATTGTATTTATAATATGATATGATACGTAGTAGTGTATGTCTTCTTTTCTTTTTCTTTCATGTACATCAATCAGAAGTAGCCGCAACCTTGAAAACATTGAGCTTCTTCTCAAATGTTATCTTGGATTTGCATGTCATTGTCAGGTGGCTGCTGCTATAACACAGAGAGTTTTGTATAACACGACGTTGACTTTCTCAAATGTTGTTGGTCCAGTGGAAGAAATAACCTTTTATGGTCATCCTGTGACGTTCATTGCCCCGAGTGCATATGGCCACCCACATGTAAGTGAGTGATGATTCGTCGATTTAATTTGTATGGATACTGTGAATATGTTATTGATATATGTAACTAATATATGTTTTGAAGGCGCTGACCATCCATTTCCTGAGCTACGTGAATAAGATGACTATCTCTGTGGCAGCGGAACCAAGCCTCATTCCAGACCCTCACTTGCTCTGTGATGATTTTGAAGCGTCGCTCAAGCAAATCACAACCGTTGTTAAGAAAACGCTCATTCCTGATATAGTTTAAATGTTGTTCTTAGAGCCTCTGTAATGAGTGTTAAATCCGATGGATCCTCTGTTAATATTATATGAATATATATGAATTTTAACTTTCCTACCTTGGATGTGTGGGTAATTTTTTTTATATACAGTGATGTGTGGGTAATTTTCCCTTGTACTCCCTTGACTTGGGAGTTGCCTGTTTCTATAGTTTTGATGACTTGATCCAATATTTTTTGTATTTAATTGTTTCAACTTTCAATAGCTTACCTTTTAACGTCAACCCAAAATCGCTTTGATTTGTGCAAAAAGAGAACATTACTTCTTTCAAAATATCACCTTCGACACTGTTAGAAATTATGAAAATCATGTTAATATTTCCTATTATGGTTAAGGGTCAAATTTAGCACTCTACTATTGCCAAAAGTTCACCCAATATAAAAAAGAATTTGATGGCTCAAATGTAGCACACATCTTATAACAAAGTTAATGTTAGTAAGGAGTTTAATTTTCAGTTTCAAATCTTTCAATTGCTGTTAGTTAGATGGTGTCAAGTGTCAAATACTTCAATATGCCAATTTTTTGTTATTTATATCCTCTTCCACAATCTCAACCAAAAAATATCCCCTTCCACAAATATATCTCATTATTTTTTCATTTTAATTTATTTTGGATTAATATTTAATGAGTTAAAGTGCGCTTTTAGTACTCTAAAATATAGTAAGGAGCACCAGATATAATATACAATATTTTGGTCCATTTATGATAACTAAGAATTATTTTTGTTACTTATCTAATAACGAAGTCAAATAAGTCAAGTTTTAATTGTTAGAATTCAAAGTTTTATTTCATTTGGTTTATTGAATTAAGAAAAGATTTTAAACAAGGGTTAAAGATCATTTTGGCTAATGAACTATTTCGAAATAGTATTTGGCCAACGAAAATTAAAGGTCTCATTTTGGTCAATGAATAATTAAAAGGGCTAAAGTGCAAAAAATGTCCTTGTAAAATTTTTTGGAGTAAAATTGTCCATCAAATTTCAAAACTGAGGCAAAAATGTCCATCACGGTTAATTTTTTGACTTTTTAACGCAACATTTTCTATCCATTGATCTCTCACTAAAACATGTGGCAAAAATATATATTTATCTTCCGTTGTACGATGATGATGTCACAGAGGATGGTGAGTGAAAAGTCAAAAAATTAACCGTGATGGACATTTTTGTCCAAAAGTCAAAAAATTAACTGTGATGAACATTTTTGCCCTAGTTTTGAAATTTGATGGGCAGTTTTGCTCCAAAAAATTTTACGTGTGTATTTTTGCACTTTTGTGACAATTACATGGACATTTTTGCACTTAAGCTCTAATCAAAATGACTCGTTTGGCCAATAAACTAATGGAAAATACTAAAACACCCTTTGAGACCTAATAAATATAATTTTTGAATATGTGAGTTTCACCTTTAAAATAAAAAAGGAATCTATTTCTGAATAAGTTTACTATTTTTCTCTTATTTTCAAAAAAAGGAAATCAATGAATGGATGACACTCGTCATTCCGCTACCACTTCTTATTCCTTCTCTCTTATTCCCCCCATCTCACCCGTCCTAAATAATCTGAAAATGCATAGAAGATAAGTGAATACGAGAAGTCCCTTGCCGTTCGCCCAATGAAGTAGTATGGGAAATATTTCCATTGCAAAACAGAGGTTGAAACAATGTGGAGATATACAACTTATTACATACTCCTTTCGGTCCTTATTATAAGGCACAAACTAATTTTTCTCACATACTAATAATATTTGTTAAATGCATTTAATTTGTCTTAAAATTAAATTCAAGTAATTTCCGTTACTACCCCCAATAATTACACATATTTTTAAAACAATTAACTATTACTCCCTCCTACTACTCATATTAAATATGAATTATATGGAAAAAATAATTAATGCACATTGAAAAACATAAATTGAATTATAAAAAGGACTAAGAAAAATTGATAGTTGGTGAATTATAATAAGGACAGGAGAGTGTACCATTATCCACTTTTCTCATTTTTTTCATGCTTCATTGATTTTTTTTTTTGAGTTTATAATCCGGTATCCTGGGTCAGCTCCAATGTCATAGGGAACTCAACGGGCTCAGACTAATTCAGATCCGCACCGTGTAAAGTCCCACATCGGCTGGGGAGGAGAACAAAATGTGCTATATATAGGCCTGAATACCTCCTCATCTCAACGCGTTTTAAAACCATGAGGGGTGAGGATTCCCCAAAGCGGACAATTTCGAGAGTGAGGCGCTGAGATGTTACATACCGAGGCTCCACTTAAGGGTAAAGTGCTGGCCAATGGGCAAGTTACATTCTCAGGTCTCGAACTTAAGACCTATGGTTAAGCGGTAAAGTGAGGTAACCACTACACAAACCATGTTTGGTTATTGTTTTTCTTTAATATTGAAGAAGTTACATTAAATACTTTAAATTATTTGTTTTAATGATCCTTTTTGTTTGGCCTATAAATATATGCATGACTCAAATAAATTAGTGTTTTTTATTCAATTCAAATCGATCTTTACTTATATTAAAAACTATAAATATAGTTTCAAAAATTTTGGCACATGTCATCGGCACTTGTCTTAATCCAACCTCCGATATTGTAGTTAAGTCTTTCGTCTGGACCAGTGAGAAACATCATTTGATCTGCATAGTTTAATTCTTCATAACTACTTATAACGAAATTTAAAAAGCAATTTTCTTCCAAATATTTGTTTCAACATCAGAACTTTGAGATTAGATCACCGCAATTTAAGGGACAACAAAATAAATTAAAACAAATCCATGAACGTTCTCAATATATTTTACAGAAAAACTGCCCCCAAATCAAAGCACAACAATATGTAACGTTCCAAAAGCATGACCACTTGCATGAACGAAGCTTTCTCCGGCTGCATCACTCACCCAGCGAATAGATCGAGCATGTACTTTATTCATCAACAACATTATTATATTATATTACAGTAATAATTGATAGAAACCCTTATGAAGTTTCTTATTACGTGCGCAACACCCGTACATTAATGATCCGATGAATTACCATAAGAAAAGGGACATGGGCTTAAAAGCATGTGCATATATGCTGTATGCACGTAATTTACGTAAATTAGTTGATGCGAAGGCTATCCAAGACTCTCTCCTCACCAGTTCTAGCATCTTGTTGAAGGATGACGTAGTCTTTGTACTTGATGTTCCTAAATATAGGCTTTTCCTTCTCCAGAAGTTGTGGTGCAGGACCAAATTCTTTATCCACTTCTGGCCCGTTTGATATAGTAATTGTGAGCCTGTTTTTGTCGAATTTAAAACTGCTCGGTGCCACACAGCTTTGCATCTCCCATTGGTCACAGCCTGCAGCCATCCCACAAATCACATAAAGTATCAATCTATACATTCAAGTCATCATGTAACTCAATAAATAATACTCCCTCCCGTCTTAATTAAATATAAAACCTAGTTGATTTTTTTGGAAAATCCTAAAAAAGCAAAATAAGTTAATTGTAAATTGATTTACCTAAATTTTTTCCTTAGACTAGTTTTTTTTACCTATAAACTAATGGACAATCTTAAAATATATCAAATATGTCATAATTAAATAACCTATTTTGAAACCTTAATCTCTAAAACAAAGTCAACTAGGTCTTATATTTAGAACCAGATGTAGTAAATAAATATAGACACATGCATACCTCAAGCTGGTCTCCAACTACTACAAGGAAGGAGTTATCTGGGACATTATTGACATTAACCCAATTTCCTTCATACTTGACTTGGAGGCCGCAAATGCCATTCTGGGTGAGCAGGGTGAAGAAGCCATTGTCAGTATGGGGAGGAAGGCCAAGGACAAGATCTGGTCGAGGGCACGGTGGGTAAAAGTTCACTTGAAACTTCTGAAACCCAGAGTCGAAATCCGCGTGCTTCTCTATGGCACCAGCCTCTAATCCTATGCTTATTGACACTTCTTTCAGCAAAAACCTCACTATGTCCCTAATTTTTCTAGTATACTCATAAGCCGCCTCCCTATATATACACACAAACAAGAATAAATAAATCATTATCAATTACTTTATACTACCTCCAATCCTAATTATCAGATTATTTAAGAGTCAGTTGAGATTTTTGGGAGTTAAGGAAGTAAATTAGAACCATAAAATTTAATTTATATGTGACATAATTTGATATTATAATAATACTCTCTCTGATTCTTATTATAAGTCACTAGCCGCTCAATTCTTATATACAAGGAAATAAAAGTTACATCATTAATGAGTCATATTTTATTTGTCTTTTCCATTTATGTCCCTCCCATCTCTCTTTCTTTTTATCTTTCCAGTGCTCTTTTATATTGGAAACAAGAGTGAGAGGAAAAGTCAATGCAATTAAAGAGTTCTTTTTTTCCCATGGATGATGAGAGTATATTGCGAAAGTTTAAAAAATGAATTAGTTAATGGCAGTCGGTGACTTATATTAAAAAATGAATTTGTTTTGGGTACTAAACTTTGCCCTTAGCAGCATTTCTAATACTTAAGTTTCAAGAGGTGCAAAAAGAGTATCAACTTGAGGTTCAAGTGCAAATATAGTATTTTCACTTAAGGAAATAAAATTTAGATATTAAAAGATTGTTTTGCCCCTCATTATATTATTCTCTTCTTCAACCTTCCTCCCTTCACTCACGATTTCTGGCCTCTCCCTCCCACTCATCGTGGTTGGACAGTGGCGGCCGAGACATGGCGGCACCGGCCAAGGTGAAGGCAGGGAGGTTAAAGAAGAGAATAATTTAATGAGGGGTATAAGAATTTTTTCATATATAAATTTTATTTTCTTTAAGTGAAAATACTATATTTAATCTCAACCGCAAGTTGGATATTATTTTTGCACCCACGAAACTTAAGTATTTCAAATGCATTTTTGGTAAAGTTTAGTATAATTTTTCCACTTTTGCCCTATAAAAAAAAGATAATGTATCTTGCATCCTTAATCCTTAATGTTTCCCAAAAAAATATTAGCCTTCTCTTACCATTATTGGTTCTGGGAGAATAATTAAGAAGGACTGTGTCCAAAAAATTAAAAGAGGCAACAACTAATTAATTACTTGTAACCAGCGGGATGTTCGGGCAAATTAAAGGTGGGATGTGCGGTGGATTTAAGGTAATCCCTCCAGTAACGAGCCCTCTCTCCGTCAACATTGTAGCTGGTGCCATATCTGATGGGGGTGAACAGTCCCTTATCGGCAAACTGGTTTTTATATTCAAGGGGCAAATTGTGGAACTCCAAAGATTTGGACATCACTTCCTGGGTGAGGCTCTCAGGAATCCCATGATTTATCATCTGAAAATATATACCAAAAAAGGATAATTATTATTAAGTTATACAATTGTATAGTACTTAGGTGAGGTCGTAATAAATTTAAGTGAATTGTATGTATGTTAAATTTATTATAATTTGGATGAGTACGATGAAGAAGCCCCAGTCAGCGCAGGCCTTGGCAAAGCGGGAGAGTTCAGTTTGGAGGGTTTGAGGATGGGAAGAGGTGAGGAGAGAGAAGTCGATGACTGGGATGGAGTGAGAGTGGGTGTCATCGACTCTGTCCGTACGCCTTGCGAGGGCGTGGTAGGTGGAAGGGATGGAGTCGGCGTCGTTGCATTCAGCGTAGTCTTTGATGGAGCAAATGTTGAGGCTTTCAAGGTTGTGGGGTTCAGATGGGGAGAGTGTACCTCCAGTAGAAGCCATGCATGGAGATGATGGCAGGTAATGATAATTTTTGGAAGGCAAAGGATTTCTCTATGCTTTATGACTTGTGATGTTTTTTTTTTCTTTTTTGAGCAGAAATGACATGTGTGCATGAAACCCCCAATCCCACACGATTTATATAAAGCAAGAGAGGCCCATAGGCGAAGCATTTTCTATACTAAAATAAAAAGAGAGTTGATTTGTAAAATCCTAAAAAATAAAATAAGTCAATTATAAATTGATTTATCTGATTTCTCCCTTCAACTAGTTTATTTGACATATTAACTAATGAATAATCTAATAATACATCAAATATGTTATAATTTAATATCTTATTTTGCAACTTTAATTTCCTCCAAAAATTAAATATACATCTTATATCTAGGATGGAGGGGTAGAGAATAAGTTGTTCCACACACGTATCCAGATGGCTTTATTTTGGAGGATTATCGATCCCGAAAGTGATAATTAGAGCTTGCAAGTGGAACCTAAATTCAATAATCAGTGGCCCCTCCGTGTATTAATGTATTGAGATATTGTGGTGCGAGTGAGAAGTGTCAAGTGTGTGAGTGGCTGTGGTTGGTTAAGCGGTAAGGAGGCCACAAATGTCTAGCCCAAAAATCTTTACGAATATGATACTCCCTCTGTTCCTAAATGTAAGATCACTTTCCATAATTTAGGGAGATTAAGGAAGGTGGTCAAATTATCTGATGTTCTAAAAATACCCTTCAATTAAATTGAAAACACAAATATACCCCTTCATGCTTCCAACTCAACCCCACAACTCAATTGTAAAAGGAGTATGGGGGTATTTTAGGTAAAACTTGGGAAAAAAGAGAAAATGTTCTTACATTTAGGAACTTATCCATATCCCCAAAGTGATCTTACATTTAGGAACGGAGGGAGTACTGTATAGTCTGTACAGAGTTTGTCGTGAAATATAAATTAGGGAAAATTAATTAAAGGTCCCCCACAAGGGAGTTAATAATGGAAAAGTCCCAAAAGTTGAAAATATTAATGTAGGGTCCCAAGGGACCTCACATTAATATATTTGAAAAGTGAAAAGACAGTTTTGCCCCTAGTCTTAAAAAAAATTTACCCCACCCCCACCCCCCCTCCTCCTCCCTCACCCACCCCCACCCTCCCCCCCTCAGCCTCCCTCACCCACCCCTCCCCCTCCAGCCCGCCCACCACCCCCACCCTCCCCCCTCCAGCCCGCCCCCACCCCACCCTCCCCCTCCAGCCCGCCCCCCCACCCCCACCCTCCCCCTCCACGCCCCCACCCTCCCCCTCCAGCCCGCCCCCCCACCCCTACCCTCCACTTTCTGAAGGGGGGTGGGGGTGGGGTAAATTTTTTTTGAGGCTAGGGGCAAAACTGTCTTTTCACTTTTCAAATATATTAATGAGAGGTCCCTTGGGACCCTACATTAATATTTTCAACTTTTGGGACTTTTCCACTATTAACTCCCTTGTGGAGAACCTCTAATTAATTTTCCCATATAAATTCGTGTTTAAATATTCATTTCATTTTTATTATGTCTTTTTTTTTCTGATTCATCCCTATTAATACAGTTAAATTTAAGATCTAAATTAGATTTTTCAAATAATTCATGATTTAAACTAACTTAAGAAATGTAGTCCTAAATATATATCTACTTAACCTTGTTTGAGGAAGTTATGGATGTAATTAGACAACTAAATTATAACATATGTCATTTAAAATTAAATTATACGTTAATTTATAAGTAGAATAAATTAGCTTTCAAGAACAAATATAATTATAATATTTTTCCCGGAATAATTGTAATTATTTGAAAGTGATATTTTTGTATCCTTATTAATTTCTCAAAAAAAAAATTAAAGTGATCTTATAATTAATATAAAATGGAGTAGTCATAAAAAACTAATTTAAATGATTTTTTGATATAATAACTCAATTATTAGAAATATTTATTTTGGGGATAAACAATAATGTGACTATTTCCATAGGAAAGTAGAAAAACGAATGAAAAAATAGATGTACGAGAAAAGAAAAATGTGAATATGTACAACAACAACAACAAAGTTTTATCCCAAGTAAGTGGGGTCGGCTACGTTAATCACACAACGTCATTATATTCGATCAATAGTCATGCTTGGAGATAAATCTTTGATTAAAAGATATCGTTAAATAATCTTTGATCAAAACGTCATTATATTTTCACTACTGGAAATAAGGTCTTTCACGACCACAATTTTGGGCTTTTCACGACCACAAATAGGTGGTCGTGGAAGCCCGCGTCGTAAAAAAGTGTGTTTTTCACGACCACATGTTTGTGGTCGTGATAGATAGGACCTATCACGTCCACACTTGGATAAAAATGGACGTGGTAGCCTCTTAGGAGGCACCAAATTTGGTGCCTCCAAAGAGGCTACCACGTCCACACTTGGTAGCCTCTTTGGAATTACCTACACCATTTTTTTTTTATTTTACTTTCAAATTACCTACACCACATACAAACATGTGGTCCACAAATTTTCCCAAGTTTTTATCATTCCTTTTTATATTTTAACTAAACTTCTTCACTAATTTTAATTCCTCAATTTTCTATAGGCAAATGATTTCCAAAGAAAACAAGCATATTATTTACTTAAAAATATATTTATCCTCATTTTCTTATGTACAATACCTTTTTAATTTACTAATTATATCGTAATACCTTGATTAATTCTTTATTATCTCTAACTCAAATTTTGGGATGTTACAGTCATATTCACGTATCCTACCTCAAGAAAGATTCTATATCCTAAAATGATCTCAAATCACTGAATTTCCTCGTTAAACGAAATATACACATGTCAAGAAATCACACTCTCGCTAGAACAAGAACTTCACAAAGCCAAGATAGGGCGTTGTACACCCAAGAAGATATCCCAGGTATGTAATTCCCCTTTCAAGTTATGTCCTTATAATATCTTTTGCTGAATTACATTCTTTGTTATGCCACCGCGTTTTTCATCAACGACCAACATTGGCATTTTAGTCGTTAATTATGGTCGTGAAAGGCCTATTTTCTAGTAGTGTTTTAATCAAAATCATTCAAATTTTGAGCTCTTATATTTGGGACCGAAGGAAGTACTCCCTCCAATCCTTATTATAAGTCACTAACCACCTCTGAATTTTAGTCTTTAATATAAGTCACTAACCATCATTAACTAACTTATTTATTAAATTATTCTCAATATACTCTCATCATTAGACAAGGAGATTTTTTTAATTAAGTTGACTTTTCCTTCACTTCACTTTTGTTTCCCTCATAATTAAAGATAGATGATTAATGAAGAGAGAAAAAAGGTAATGGACTATAGTGATAAAGGTTGAAGGGGAAACTGAGGTGTGTGGTTGAGTGACAAGGACTCATTCACCCTTAACCAATTGTCTGTGGTTTGATCCTTGGCGTTGGGTATGGAGAAGCATTAAATCTAGGCCAGTTGTCTCACCCATTGAGGTGCCTACAAATCAGCGAGGGATTAGTCTCTCACTTATTGAGTGAGGAGCTACCTTGATCATGGATAAAAAAAGGTTGGAGAGAAAAAATGGAAAACATAAATAAATAAAATAAGACCAATTTAATGATGCAATTTTTATTCATTCATTTATACAATTTGGACAGTTTGTGACTTATAATAAGAACAAAATGAAGTATATGTTTGTTAAGAAACGTGTCGGTAATCACCTCATAGGCTCATACTATAGTCTCCGGCTCCATGTAAAGCGCTGAATGTTAGTTAATCTTGCTCGTGTTAGTTAAAGCTCACTCAATTGAACGGCAGCCACGTGAAGCTCCTTGTCATTCAAATAAATGTTTACAGCTTGCGGTTGGCCCGCTTGGGCCTTGACAGCTTACATATCATTATTACTATTTTCTGTTTTAGGTGAAAATTTTTAATTCCCATGTTATCCTATTTATAAAGCATCAGCAGTATGTTTTATAGGGGCACTATAAAATTTGCTGATGAATTCCCGAATGGCGTTTCAACCTTGAATGGATCCTTTTTTCTTTGAGTGACTGCTAGTAACAAGGATGTTAAAACGCCACCATTTTCAAAGTCGTTGCCTTGCCAAAGGAAATGCAAACTCTAATGTTTTTTCTTTGTTGATCCTACTATGCCTTCTTTATAGCTGGACCATGAGCCCAGCCTAGTTTGCCTGTTCGGTGCAAATCTTCTGCGGGGCTGGACCGGTTTCGTGTCAGGATGCTCTGAACCAACTAGACATCTGGGGTTGAGGGTGAACGCGGTTTATGTATTGCCCTACCAATAGGGGTGAAAATGTCTTTTACATCGTGGGCAGCTGCAACATATGAGCGTCGTCGACACACGCCAACACGTTATATATGCAACACAAAACGGAGGGTGAAAAAGAGTTATTGTTTTCACTTATACTCGCTCCGGTCTTAAATATAAGACCTAATTTACTTTTTTGAAAAATCCTAAAAAAAAATATATGTCAATTATAAATTGATTTACCTAATTTCCCCCCTTAAACTAATTTATTTAACCTATAAATTAATGACTAATATAAAAATATACTACCTCCGGTCCTAAATATAAGACCTAATTGACTTTTTTTTGAAGAGATTAAAGTTGCAAAATAGGTTATTAAATCATGATATATTTTATATCTTTTTAGATTATTCATTAGCTTATAGGTAAAATAAACTAGTGTAAGAGAAAAAATTAGGTAAATCAATTTATAATTAATTTATTTTGCTTTTTTTTAGGAATTTTCATAAAAGTCAACTAGGTCCTATGTTTAGGACAGGAGGGAGTATCAAATATGTCATAATTTAATAACATATTTTGTAATCTTAACATCTCCAAAAAAAGTCAATTAAGTCTTATATTTAGGACCGGAGGGAGTAATATAATCAGCTAGAATAAAAGTAAGAAACAGCTCTTGTATGTGAAGAAGATGGGTAGCTCCGGCGAGGCTAACGCAAAGCTATAACTCAGCGCAATTCCACCGTTTGAGTCCTGTCGAGATGTTACAAACACACAGACATGTCCTGACACGCTGCACTGCTGTGGACTCCTATCGAGAGTAGGTGGCGGCGGACAGCTTCAAATTAAATTACAATATATCTTTATTGTTCTTCAAAATATATATTTATATCTAATATTAACGTCTACATTGTACCTTTCAGGGATTATAGGAGATATGTCAAGTGGGAGAATCGAGGACGACGGGGGATCACTGCAGCTATGATTGATACTATGGTCCACCGGGGGTTCGCCGATTGGTTCACAAAAATAATACGCAACGAACCAAATCCGTCACCATCACTGGTGAATCTAGCTGCTGGACCTTTTGAATATGCGCAGAGATACTCTGCCTACAATGTCAACGGCTTTCACTTCCGCACTGTTGCGCGCGATGGCTCTCGTCTAATGCAAAACTCGGGTGTGTTTGGGTCATTTGGAACAAGGAGTTATGCTAGTCGAAATGATGCACAAGCGCGTTTAGGGGAGGTTCATTATTATGGCAAAGTTGTTGATATACTTGTGCTCAACTACAATGGTGCATTCCCAGTTCCGCTCTTCAAGTGCGATTGGGCAGACACTAGAGGGAAAAGAGGCAAGAACGTTGACGTTCTCGGCATCACCTCAGTGAATTTCTCGAGACTCTTCCACACAGGGGAATTACCTGACGACGAGCCATACATCGTTGCTGACGAAGCTCAACAGGTTTATTATGTTCCTGATCCTAAAAACAAAGACTGGCACATGGTGATTCAGGTGAAACCTCGCGATGTGTACGATATGGGCGACGAGGATTATGACGCTACAACTGAGACAGCTCAACTGGTTGCTCCTAATAATTTGGAATATCTGATCCCGGAAGGGGATGAACCAGTACCAACTGTTAGAGAGCGTGAAGATGGTGACGAATAAAAGATTATTGTATATATAAATATGTAAAGATTTTACTTAATTTAATTTAGTTTAATTTTCTTTTATAATTTAATTAGTACGTAAACAAACTGAACAATAAAACTAGAACAATAATTTTTTTTTCCAGAAATTTACATAAGTACAACAAAAACATAAAAGTACAAAGAAAATAAAAAAAAATACAATAAAGATAAAAACTAAAAATTCTAAACAACTAAAAACCTAATACTCCTCATCCTCATCATCATCGTCATCCTCCTCACTGGCGGGTCCTGGAGAGCGTCGTCGGGGGCGACGGGATCGTGATGCGGAGGCTTGAGCACTGAAGAACTCCTCTTGGCGGCGCCTGAACTCTGCCGCCAACCGCTCCTCATGATCGCGCGCCATCTGGGCCAGCCGCTCCTCTTCTGCCCTCACCCGGGCCTGAAAATCGCCCATCAACCGCTCCTCATCTGCCTTGAGGCGGGCCTCTCGATCTGCAATCTCTTGCTCGCGTTCCCGCAACCTCTCATCTAGCTGCCGGGCCTCGTATGATTGGCTCGCCCTAGAGGATGAAGCCTGATACCCACGGCTTCCGGAAGGAGGGAAGAGCTGAGTAGGTCGGGCTCCAAAGCCAAGGCCTAGAACGCGTCCCGCACGTTCCTGTGTCCCCAACTGCGTGTGGAGAGCAACGACCTCCTCATACGGGCTCCCGCTCTCCCCCTGCTGAGACTCGGGGGTCTCCCTGGCCGGCGCCTGTGCCTCGATATCAGCCTGCGCCTGAGCAACACTCCTAATCTCCTCGGCAGCCTTCCGGGATAGAGGTGTCCCATCCGAGCGGGTGCGCGCTTGAATGAGGAAATTTTTGAAGACGCCCTTCTTGATGCCCTTCGCCCTAGCCTCCCGCCGCTGAAATATGTGAATCGTTAAACTACGATCAGTATTATTATAACATAAGATATTAGATATAGAAAGAGTACTAGTGGATAGTTATATACCATCTCATCGTAGCGGATGATCATCGGTACGCTCCCAGTCGAGTGGCCAACCTCCTGCTGTGCCCGAGCCTCCTGACAGCACCTTTCCCTGGCCCGCCCCAGGTCGCCCATCCTCCAGGCGAGGTAATTCCTCCACTGCTCAGGGTCCACTCCATCGGGCACGTCTGCCTCCACCGCCTCCCTAGGCCTAGTCCCCTTCTTGGACTTCAGCAGGTACAGCTTGTTTCTCTCATCCTTCCAATTATCCCCGTCCACCCCTATCTCGAATTTCTTGAGGTTCAAGCTGTCGGGGACCCACCACTTGCTCTGCAAAAAGAAATTTTTCATATTATTTAATAATAAGTATAATAACAATTATATACGTATTATAATATTTTGAAATACGTATTACCTTAATAATCTCCCAAGCCTCCTCTTTCCGGCTCTGCGGAACTTTCCTCCAGCTGGTCGGGTCGATCGGGAAGCGCCGGAAGTCCTTGCCGAGGAGTCGGCGGAATAGAATGGCAGCATCTGTTGTTGGCTGCCCGGTGGTGCTGTAATATGGCAGCTCAATCTTCTCATTCGGCGGAAGCGCATGCCCCAGCTTCGCCGTCAGCCTCCTCCTGGTGACAGTGCCAGTGGTATCTGTAGGTAAGAAAAATATATTAGATTATATATATTGTATAAATTAAATTTGTAACTATTAATTAATATCAAATTCAATTACCTCTGACATCCACCAGTTGACCAGTACTCGAAGACTTCCTCCCGCGCGGCATTTTGATCATAATTTCCGGCACCGGGATGTCCCACTCCGCCCTCTCCCTCTCACTCTCTGCCCTCTCCCTATCCTCATTCAAAATGTCCTGCATCTCTTCGTAGCTGATCTGGACGTTCAAGTCTCTCCAGAGGTCGTCCTGCGTGACTTCCGGGTTACCACCAAACCCGTAAGGAGTCCAAGGTGGCGCCCGAAGAGGGCTGTCAATAGGCGGGGGGCTGGCGTACTGCAACACCTCTGGTGGAGTAGGCTGCTGCTCAATCTGTAACGGCGCTCTTCTATACGCCTGGCTTCTGCTTCGTCCGTCAATCGCTGTTGTTCATCTCGCAATCACTGATCCTCTTCGGGGTCTATTGGAGCTTTACCGGTACGACGATACGTGATCTATCGAAGAGGAATATTTATAGGAAAAGATAAAGAAAAAAGATAGTTTCTGTGGGACCCTTACACTTTTTCACGTTTTCGAAAACGCCAAAATGAACATCGGCGGTTCTTTTATAGCCTTTCACACATCGGCGTTTTCTGACACCCTATAGGCGTTTTGGCAAACGCCTATCGGCGATTAAAGTATTAATTTAATCGCATATAGGCGTTTCCCAAAACGCCTATATGCGATTAAATGATAGTTTAATCGCAAATAGGCGTTTGTCAAAACGCCTATCGGCATTAAGTGCATTAAAAATGCACTTAATGCGCAGATAGGCGTTTCGCCAAACGCCGGTCTGCGCATTAAGTGCATTTTTAATGCACGTTATGCACATAGGCGTTTTGCCAAACGCCTATGTGCGAGTTAAAAAATATTTTAATCGCACATAGGCGTTTGTCAAAACGCCGAGGTGCGGTTGTTTGAAAAAAAAAACAAAAAAAACCAACCAACCGCTTTTTTTTATATTTAAAAACCATACCGGCGTTTCCTATACCCCAAAACGCCGATATGGAAACGCGGGAAATATGGCGGGAAGAGCGCGCCAAACGAAGCGGCGTTTTCAGATAGGCGTTTGGGACAAAAACGCCGGTATGCGTCTCATATAGGCGTTTTGGACCAAAACGCCGGTAAGCTTGCGCCGTAATGGCCCGTTTTTTTTGTAGTGTATTTTCAATAATTTAAAATTAAAAAATTTAATAGATTAAATTGCATAAGGTTTCCAATAATTGCAAATAAGAAAAATTTAATACATTAAAATGCATATAAATTAGAGGTCATGAATCACATTACATTTGGATGATTCAATTCCATAATTAGTTGTATCAAAGACGATGTTCTACAATTCGATCTCGAAACCTGTCACGAATACGATTCATGCGAGAAGAAGATGATGTAGAAAAATTTGATGATAAAGCCTCTTGGTTTTGATGACAATTATCTTCATCTATCAAACTTTCATCTTCAGAAACCAGTTTCTCAAAAATAAGCTAGTTGGAGAAGCTCTAAAATTGGAGTTTCTCAGAAACCAGTTTCTCAAACCAGTTTATCCAAATAAGCTGGTCAGAAATAAACAGGACCCCAAACATGACCAAAAACCAAAAAAATGTTTATTTATGTAACTCAAACCAGCTTTTGGGGGTCCAGAAACAGTTCCCAAACACACACTAAAGCTGGTGGCTCAAAGTTCAATAACATGTTTAAGTGGGTTTTTTTTTTTTTTTTGCCAGATTAAGTGGGTTTAACATGCCCGAAATGATGAGGATATATATGGCTCAGATTGCTGGTACTACATTTGTCCTTCTTTTACCATTGTTGAAAACTTGAAATGGTCAAAGGTCAATCTGAGAAGTAATGACCAAATGATTGAATGACGAGCAAACAACAAATTAGTCTGTCTCACTTTGAACCCACCACACAACAATGTGTATGAGGCTTCAGTCCTTTTCATTTAATTATCCAAAATAGAAAGCCGATCTTAGTTATAATTAAAGGCCACCAGTGAACCAGTTGTGCATATATAATCATGAACTTGTCAACGGTGCAGGTTATGAAAGGAAGAAAACCATGGTGGATTCCAACAGTAGTGGACATAGAGAAGCATGTGATAGTGCCAGAAATAGACCCCAATCTAGACTTCCCTGGCAGTTTCATTGAGGATTACACTTCCAACCTCACAAAAACCCCATTAGACTCAAGCAGGCCATTATGGGAACTTCACCTCCTCAACATCAAAACCAGAAATTCAGAAGGAATTGGCATTTTCAGAATTCACCATTCCCTTGGAGATGGTGCCTCCCTCATATCTCTCCTTCTCTCTGTGACTCGCAAATCCTCTGATCCCAAATCCTTACCCACTCTCCCCTCCAAAGAAAGATCCCTCAGGCGTCCACCCTCTTCATCTTCCTCCTCCTTATATTCATTATTATTGTCCATATTCAATGGCCTTAGTATAATTAATGTGCAACACTTTGGTGGACATGTTCATGTTTATTGCCACAATTATGTTCCTAAGAGACTCACAAACTCCTATCAAAGGTTTTCCCGGGGTGGAGCATAGTACCAACTACCAAGCGTTTCGTGTAGCGTAATGTTAGCTTGGATGATATTAAGCTCGTAAAGAACACCATGAAAGTGGTAAATAACTAATGCCTACCAATCTTTTATAATTATATTTTGTCCTGTTTAATAAATATGTTCATGTCCTGTTTATTTTTCTTTCAATGCTCTGCTCTGATTTAACTTAATGAATAATGGGGGACCAATAACTTACTCTCATCAAGGCAAGCACTTGTGTTTTGACTTTTAAACTTTGAACTTGTGTATCTAGCTAGAAGAAGTATAGTATAGTACAGCGACGAATTATGGTTTAAGAAGGGAAAGCTTT
This sequence comes from Mimosa pudica, assembly GCA_029929735.1. Taxonomy (NCBI): domain Eukaryota; kingdom Viridiplantae; phylum Streptophyta; class Magnoliopsida; order Fabales; family Fabaceae; genus Mimosa; species Mimosa pudica. The sequence continues at coordinate 19,995,831 of JAKELP010000004.1, read as the reverse complement.
TCACATCACCAGTTTTCTGTCTGTGTATACGATCATAAATTCAGTTAACAATTATGTAGACATGGCCATATTGGTGTTGGTTTTCCTTCTTTATTTTCAATTGAGTTTTCTGGTTGTGTTTGGACTAGACCATCAATGATGTTTTACTCGGAATCACACATGCTGGTTTGGCTCGTTACTTGAATCGGATCCAAGGTTAGTTTTCTTGATCACTTCTTTCTCTCCCATTTTCACGAATCATATGCAGCTCTCCTTTCAGTTTTTATTCGTTTGTTCAATAACAATAAAAATTAAAAATGACACAAAAAGTTACAAGTACAGTACAGATTGGAAATGACAATTAGATAGATAAGCATGCTACTCAATGATTTAATGTTGATAGATTTTTATGAAAATAAACTCATTTTTAATGCCCCTACATGATTATCTTTAACTGGAGGGTGATTGTGCTTTTGAGAAATAAGAAAAGGACATGGTTGCCAAATAACCCTGATCGAACAAAGTTTTAATTTGAGCCCGTACGTATGTAATAATGAAGCAGGTGCGAATCCAAGTGGTGCAGCCCCTAAGCACGCAGGACAAAACATTGACAAGTTGAAAGAAGTGAGGCTTAGGGCGACCATTCTTTTTAACATGAGACCGGGTGCAGGAATTCAGGTGAATTAGTACTACTTAAAAACTTAATTGTTGTAGAAGGCAAAAGAAACAAGAATATTATCTTAATTGATCAAATATATAATCACATAGATTAGTGTTCTAATGTTGTAGGAAATGGCGGATATGATGGTCGAGAAATCGAAGGTGAAGTGGGGTAACTGGATAGGATACATCATCCTCCCCTTTGCATTCACTTTACAACTTGATGATCCCTTGAAATATGTTCTTTAAGCTAAGTCCATCATCGACCGCAAGAAGCATTCCTTTGAAGCTATCTGTACTTTTGGCTGTGCAAAGTGTTACGTACCTCTGAAGAAATTAAACTAACACACACAAACAGATATATTTCCAAAGAAGAACACCTCCGATTTTGTATTATTATTGCATCAATACATCAGCTAAATCCAGCTTAACAAGGGAAAATGAAATTACATGAGTAATCTAAAGGAATTCTCGCAAGAATTAATGTCAGTGAAAGAAGAGAATGGAAGAAAATACAGGTAAGAAATTGTAACAGAAATCACAGAGGGAAGAAAGCATGACTGTAACAAAATTGAGAGTAACAGAAAGGAGAGAGAAATAGAAGCCAGAGAGAATGAGCCTTTTCTAAAATTCTTCACTGCCCTTGTCTTGCTCTATTACATGTATATATAGCTTAATAACTCTTTCCATGATAGTTCTTTTGACCCAAGCCCAATAATCATATCATCCGGCCCATATATAATAATTGCATCCGTTACACAAAGTTAATCCTCAAGCTCTTTGGCAGGAAGGTGAACCAACTATATAATTTTTGCATATACATGTTACTACGATATCATTGAAAGAAAACCAACACACATCATTGTTTATTATATATTTGTTTATAAGCAAGACAATTTAGTCTGATTAAATATAAGTGTACACACACACACACACAAGATGAGATGTTAACATTGACCTTCTTCTCAAATGTTATCTTGGATTTGCATATATATCATTGTCAGGTGGCTGCAGCTATAACACACAGAGTTTTGTATAACACGACGTTAACTTTTTCAAACGTTGTTGGTCCTGTGGAAGAAATAACCTTTTATGGTCATCCTGTGACGTTCATTGCCCCGAGTGCATATGGCCACCCACATGTAAGTGAGTGGTGATTCGTCAATTTAATTTGTATGGATACTGTGAATATGTTATTGATATATGTAACTAATATATGTTTTGAAGGCGTTGACCATCCATTTCCTGAGCTATGTGAATAAGATGACTATCTCTGTGGCAACGGAACCAAGCCTCATTCCTGATCCCCACTTGCTCTGTGATGATTTTGAAGCGTCGCTCAAGCAAATCACAAGCGTTGTTAAGAAAATGCTCATTCCTGATATTGTATAGAGCCTCTGTTTGTAATGAGTGTTAAATTCCTAGATCTTCTATTAATATTATATGAATATGAATTTTAACTTTCCTACCTCGGATGTGTGGGTAATTTTTCCTTGCACTCACTTTATTTTGGATTGATTTCTTGTACTCCCTTTACTTGTCTGTTTTAATCAGTTTGATCCAATATTTTCTTGTTTAAATAGTTTACCTTTCAATCAGAACCATAGTTGTCTTTAAAGTCAACTCAAAATTGTTTTGATGTGTGCCAAAAGAAAATTTTAGAAGTTTTTTCAAAACACTATTAAAGGAATATTAAGCGATTTATCCATTTGTATTTGAAACATTAATGACTATATCACAGTTGAAAATCAAATAATCAATAGATTAATTTTTTTAAAAAAATAGTTTCATGGATAAACCAACAATCACAGCTCGAAATTACTGTTAGTAAGAAGTTTAGTTTTCAATTTCAAATCTTACAATTGTTGTTTGTTAGATGCTGTCAAGTGTCAAATACTTCTACATGCCAATTTCTTGTTATTTATATCCTCTTCATCAATTTATTTTGGATTAATATTTAATTATTTTATTTCATTTGGTTTATTGAATTAAGAAAGGAAGATTTTAAACAATCTCCAGTCTGTAATCTATATTCTTTAGAAGGCTATAAAGTGGAGCCTAGTAATCGGCCAGCAGGCCCAAGCAGGTTTTTTCTGCCTTTGATACCCAAGTAGGTTTAGAAAAGGATTTTTGGTGACTACGTTTAGAAAGGATTTGCAAATACAAATCTAATGTTTTAAAGGTCAAGGAAGCTTCAGGAAAAAGGCTAGGAAGCTAGCTCAAGATATGGGCTGCATGGCTCAACAGCTGGAAAAAATTTCCTTTCTATTAAAAGATGTAGATCAGATATAGAAATATTTTTTACAAATGAGTTATACTGTATAAATATAGATATATAATGTGAATGAATGATAAGTTACTAATTTCAAAAATCCAATAATTATCTTTTGTATTTAAATAAATTTTGTATAGGTATTAACAACCCTAATTTAAAATCTTAAATTAGGAAGGATTTTTTCCCATATAACAAAAAATAGGGATACCTAATTTGATTAGATTACATACGATAATTAAGACAATTATTAGCACGTGATATTACTAATTACCCTAACCATATACATTTATTTTCATTTCCCTCTCTCTCTCTTTTTTGATAATAATTTCCCTCTCTCTCTTGTTTATTATATACTATAAACATTATCAGACTTTATTTGGGAAAAATTGAAAAAAAAATAGAAAATCACTTATATTTAGTAACAAATTGAAATTTGAAAGTGATCTTATATTTAGGAAAATAGTGAACACATATTAGAATATTGTGGAAAGTGCAAACAAAGGAAAACTTAAAACAAAAATTAGGAATTTTTTTTTAAAATAATACTCGTATATTCTGGATTGTTGTTATTATTATCTGGAAGTTTCCTATTTAAGTGCAGTCACTTGCTATTAAGTGCGAAAAGGGCAAACCTTAAACCCTACTAACAACTGGAGCGACGAAAAACCTAGCGATTGAAGCATGGCGATAATCTCTGATTACAGCGAGGAAGACAACAGTGGGTCCCACGCAAAAGCCTCCCCTTCGTCCTCTTCCTCTTCGCCCTCTCAACCTTCCACCTTCACCGCAAAGTTCGATCCTTCAAACCCTAACCTTTTTCTCGAGAAAGTCTTCGACTTTGTCGCCCAAGAGAGCGAATTTCTTGGGAAGGAGACTTCTGAGAAGGAGATCGCGTCGCTTGTGAGCGCCGCCAAGGAGAAGAAGAAGAAAAGGAGAGAGGAGGAGAAGTTGGAGGCTGAGAAAAAAATGAAGGAGATGAAAGTTGAAGCAAAGAAAGAGAAGGATGAAAAGAAAATTGAGGATAAGAAGGAGGAAAATCCCTTTGTTGGTAAAAATTCAAACTTTCCTTTTTTTTATTTCATTTATTTTGATTTGATGATGATTGGGTATGGACTAGATTATGTTTAGTTGTCTTATGTTTTGGCCCTTTTCATTAATTGTTCCCTCAGGTGTTTGTTCTGTTGTTTTGTACTTATGTTTTTTTTTTTTTGTGAGCTGTTCACGTGTGATAAGTGGTTATTGTAGTCCCTATTGTGCCAGGAATTATCTCACATGAGATGCTGGATTCTTATTGTTAAGGAATTATTCGTTTTGGGAATTTTTTAGGTTTATTGATATTGAATTTGTTTGTTGAATAATTTATGAATATTTTGGACTGGATATGATGTATGATTTCATTCCACTGCTTGTGGAATTCCTGCCCTTTTATTTTGTTGATTCACTCTGAGATGCAATGAGAGGCATTTGCAATTTTTCTTGGGGAAATCCCAGATAGGTAATGGTTGAATTTCAAAATCATTTGAACTAGTTAGGTATCACAATTAACTAGTGGAGTATCAAAATTTTCTACTCAAAATCCCCTTTTTGGGATTTTTAAATTCAACTAGTATGTGGTTTCTTATTATGATGATGGCTACCTAGATGAATTAGCTCTTCTATTTCTCTGTTGACTTCTATTAAGAATGTGATTGTTTTTGGAGGTATGGATGGTTCACTCATGTTTCTATATTCTTTCAGTTCCTAACAGGGGTAATGGCATGGATCTGGAGAAATATTCCTGGACTCAGACTCTCCAGGAGCTCACTGTAGTGGTTCCGGTGCCAAATGGAACTAAATCAAGGTTTGTCAACTGTGAGATAAAGAAGAACCGCCTTAAGGTTGGACTCAAGGGACAGCCTCCAATTATTGATGTAAGTTTGTTACCATATTTCTATCGTTGGTTACCAAATGAAAAATGTTTGTTGAGTATGTTAATAATGTGGCTTCTGTTTTTAATCTGAATGATTTGATGATTTGATTGGTGTTGGTTTGTTTATTTGCAGGGGGAGTTATATAGCGCTGTCAAGCCTGATGACTGCTATTGGAGCATAGGTAAGTTATAATTAGAAATTATCCATGCTTGAACATTTTGAAGTCTTCATAATACAGCCATATAGGCGGCCAAGTTTTGAAACATGGTGTGAAAAACCAAACACATCCGTTGTATCCATGTATATACTTGGAAGTTGGGTTGATGCGACCATTTTATGTGGTGGTATGCCTATGAAATTAGTGGGTCAAACGTTGTTTCATACTAATCATGCAGAAATTTGATTTTGCAGAGGATCAAAATTCTATTTCTATACTTTTGACCAAGCATGATCAAATGAACTGGTGGAAGTGTCTGGTAAAAGGTGATCCTGAAATCGACACACAAAAAGTAGAACCTGAAAACAGCAAATTGTCCGACCTTGATCCAGAGACACGACAAACTGTTGAAAAGATGATGGTAACTGATTGTTCATTTAATTTGATTTTAAATTTTAGCAATCTATAATTCTTTTATTATATGAGTTCTGATTTAATCTGGTACTGCTCAAAACCATTGCGCATGGTGTACACAAGTGAATACATCAATTAAAGTAAGATTGAGAAACATTGTCATATCTGTTCAGTGTGACTTTTTTGTTATTAAAGGATCTGACAATAATCAGTCTTACAATGATGCAAGGGTTGACCTTTTTTATTCCATTAGATATTCAGATTTTGGAGTTTGGTGGTTTATTAATCAATAATTCTCTTGTACTATTGTACAGTTTGATCAGAGGCAGAAATCTATGGGTCTTCCAACCAGCGATGAGCTCCAGAAAGAGGAAATGTTGAAGAAATTCATCAAGGAGGTGAGAACATAATTTTCAGTGACTTATGCCATAAGTTATCACACTCGAATCGATCGTTTACTAATGTGTGCCTGTAATGTCTTGCAGCACCCGGAGATGGACTTCTCAGGAGCTAAATTTTCATAGAATGTCCTATAGCTGTTGGCATGCTTTATGGCCTGGATGTTGCATGCCGGATTCTGTTTTTTGGTCCCTGGTTGCAGTCTTCTGTATTTTATGCAGATGCTCTTTTTGAGTTAAGGGAGATGAAGATTTGTGTTCATATTTTTTTTTATGTCTCGAAAGCTAATATTAAACATTGCTTTTTCAATGGATTTGCTTTATTTTTCATTTTGTCCAGTTGTATTCCTCAATGCCCTTCGGTTTAAGGTTACATCTTACATTGAGGTTGTTGGCCTCCTCGATGGTGGTGGCGTGCGTTCTACAACTCCATTATGTATTAGATTTCATAGGAGTATATTATAAATAGGCATTCTGAGTATTAATTTTGAGAAGGCATAAAAATCACTTAAGATTTATGCGCGCCCACATGTGAGGTTGTGAACTGCGTGAGTGAAGTCGTTCATTCGTGTACATGATCTTAAAGTAGACGAGTTGTGTTGCGATAGTCAGTGGATTCTTGGTGCACAAGATCCACTCCTAGAGCTGGGAGTTACTTAATGCTTTTTCTGAGGAAGTGGCTTCTTTTGCCTGAGGCTTTTTTTTGTTTACAGTGACTGTTAAGATAAAATGAAAACTTCACAAGTGAATTGAATACTTAGTTACGAAGTGAATTGAATACTTGGCTTTCAGTTCAAAAAAATAATACTGAATTGAAAACTTGGCTCCTGTAAAATTTAGATCATTCTCCAACTCAACATTCACTGTTTCAACCAAAATTCAATTATTGTTGCCTCGAGTTAGATGGTTCGCGATGGTAAAAAAAAAAGTTAGATGGTTCGCTTGCGGATATTCTTTTCTGCCTTGGAACTAAGAATTCATATGATCATTATTGATTTATTTAACTTCAATTTCTAAAGGTGATAGATGGAAGTCGTATTCAGCCCATTGGTAACAAAGCGAACAAATTGTGAGAATGATAAATTTCCCCAAGCAGCTCTATACGCGTGCATTAAGAAAAAAAAAATTCGGTGAAAAGCTGATAATTGTAAGAGTGTGAAAGTGGCTGAGATGATGAAGAGTGTGAAAGTGGAAACTAAATCAATAGTTCAGAGCAGGGAACTCCTTCAGCAACATCTGACCCACTCTTGACATTCCTTCACTTTCACGGATTTTGAAATGTGACCATCAATTGCTATAGTTTGTGTGAAACTGTACAATCATCAATGCCATTGTAGTGTTAAATTAGTGGCTTTTGAGCCTGTTATTTATTATATTATGCCGTCATTGCAACATGCATGCAATAAAGCAGAAGAAACCCCGCATTGTTAATTTTTACTCCCTCTCTCTCGTCTTAGATATAAGACCCTACTCACATGATTTAATTGAATTAAAGATGTGAGTTAGCATAGTTAAAATGAAATTATCAAAGCACCTAACCATCGATCTCTATTCCCACATTTTATCTCTTATTTGTTTATTATTGAAAATAATTAATAACATAATTTTAGAACATTTTGAGGAATTTGAAGTATATCTTATATTTAGAACTGAATTTATATTCTTAAATAGATCTTATATTTAAGATTGAACGAAACAATTCCCTAACTTTAGTGGCACATAAGGATTATTAATTATATGAAGAAATTAATTACTGATTTATACAATACTCCCTCCGATATACTCCTAAATATAAAACATATATTTACCTTATCATATTAAAATAATGATATTTGTTAAGTTGTTTAAAATCATATTTTATTATCAAAACACTATAACTATCCACCTTTATCTGTACCTCCCTTTCTTGCTTATTTGTTATTTGAGCAGTTTTAACATGGATAATTTGGGAAAAATATGTGATTAATTAGAAATAGGTATTAATATTTAAGATGAATGAGTAATAATATACACATGGTAGCAGGTTGCAATTAGCATAATCATTGAAGATCTTGAACAAACACAGCAGGCTAAAGTATGTTTTTGGTCCCTTAACTTTGGAGAAAATCGTGTTTTGATCCCTTAACTTTGAAAAGTGTGTTTTTGATCCCTTAATTTTGAACAAAGTCATCTTTTTAGTTCTTTAACTTTGAAAAGTGTGTTTTTAGTCATTTTAAATTCGGTTTTAGTATGTTTTCGGTCCCTTAAGTTTGCAAAAAGTCATGTTTTAGTCCCTTAATTTTGAAAAGGAATGGACTAAAAACATTTTATCCTTTTTTTAATGGACTAAAAACCACACTTTCTCCAAAATTGAGGGACCAAAAACACACTTTTCAAAGTTAAGGGACCAAAACATGACTTTGTGCAAACTTAATGGACCAAAAACATACTTTAGCCAACACAGCATGGACCAATTCTTGATTCATGATTTCATGTACGTTGACCATTAGTCAAAACTCATCTGTCCACATGTTCATCATACACAAAGGTTTAGAGGGTATTTTACAAATCGCCTATTAGTAAAGTTGTATCTGACACAATTGAGTAATTGTCAACTTCAGTAAACAATAATGAAAAGCAACTTTCGTGATTGTTCAATTGACTGTTTAACCCATTTATTATTTAATGTTAAAAAGGAATATACAAAACGTTTTGGAATAACCCCATATTTAAAAGACCAGTGGAGGCTCATCTGACATGTCAACCTATAATTTTACACTGGAGAGAGCTGTATTGTCATATTGTTGGATGGAGGTGGACAAATATTGGTGGTATGCAATATGCATAATGCATTGGCATGCCACGTGTGCGTGGTAGTGTAAATGTAATAATAAGGCTCAACGTAATGTGGGGGCTCAAGTGGACTTTGTCACTTCATATATATGACACTGCCGCCAATTTGTTGATATTACCATCTTCTATTATTTGGCTCAACTTATTGTGTTCAATAAATCAAAATAATGGAGAGCCCCCGGTATACTTTGAACTGAGCCTCCTGTTTTTTTATTTATTGTTTGTTGCTTTCTCACAAAACACAATTCACACTTCACACCTAAAGTTTGGAGCTTTCTTCTGTTCCTCTCAATTATTTTCTACATGGTCCCCGCGCTCCTGTTCAGTCACTAACCCTTCCACCGCTTTAATTTCATAAAACTTGTTGTCTTCTTCTTCACATTTCTCTTCACACCGTACCATGCTCTCAGTGCGCATGCCTTCACACCCATTATAATTTAATAAATGTTATCGATATTATTTAGCATGAGATTGAGATAGAGTTCATTTAAGAAGCCTTTTTCGAAAGCAGTGCTAATATCTACAAGCTGTTATTTTAATTATAGAATTGAATTAACCAGAGATCAAAAAGATGTTTTAACTGGATGCCTGCTTTGTACATTAATACTATCTACTAGTTGTACATGTTATTTCTGCATTCACAAGGGTAAAACTAGGAGGTAAGACTGCATAAGAATCCAAGAAGTGGGGTCCCATTTCCCAATATATAATTCCACTTCCAACCAAAACTCCCTCTATGACTCCATGCCCTGCCAGATTCGCTTCCTGACAACTGTTTTTGGCAACACCCCTTTTCTTTTCCCTTTTTCTCTTTTTACCCCACTTCTCTAATTTCATTTCACTCTCACCCCCATCCCCATCCTATGCTTTCTCTTTTTCTAGACAACTGGAAAATCCACAGCCCTCTATTCACCCCCACTCCCTAATGCCACAAACTCATTCATCAATCACACTTCAGCCCCATTTGCTTGCCGCCCTTACCATGATTCCCTAGTCATTAGCATCAACGGGCAATGGAAAAAAACAACTACTTTGATGGAAGATATATATGTTTACCGGGCCGGGAAGCTAAAAGATTGTATATTTATATTTGTGATAGACGTTGTTTTCCATAATGAATTATAGATAATATAAAATAATAAATGCGAGAATCGAAGTTTGTATACATCACGAGTGAACTCATCTAGTTCTATCACGTTTAGCAAGATATATATGAGCTAACTAGACTAAATTAACCTGAGATTCGCGTTCATAGTTACTTGTTCATCAATCAATTGAATATTGGATACCAACAAGTTCTGAAGCAGATTCCACAACACTAACTCCCAAAAAAGAAATAAAAGCACCTTGCCGAGTGAAGCGAGTGGACGAACATTTTTTCCAAACGAAGGAAAATAAATTAAAAGTGGAGAACCAAATAGAGACATGATGTGAACGTGTTCGTTCTTTGCCTGCTCAAAAAAACACATGTGGAGCTTCCAACTGGAGCGATGTTAAAGCCTCCACGTGAAGGCATGTCATTGGATTGATCATCAAAGTGTTTGCCATGAAATAGACAGCTTCACATCAACTTTGTTCTCCACAAGTACCCTGTACTTTATAATGGCTTTTTAGCAGGTTCCTAGAGAGTTTCCTTCTCCTTTTTCCCCCAAGACAGTCATTCCCTTTTTTCCTCATGTGGGAATTTAAGGTTATAGTACTGTCTCGTTTGTTTCCAATGAGTTGTACGTGAAGTGAAAAATCCTCACAACTCACCAGCATTTTGGAGAGAAATTTTAAAAAAAAAAAATAGGAGTGAGCGAGTAATAAAGAGATGGCATATTCACCTCCTAGCTTTGCTTTTTTGAAAAATAGGGTGTGGTTGAAATTCTTCTCAGGTTTACTTTACAGCCCATCTATCTCTATATTCTACTCAGGGTCTCTGCATGTCAATTTCGAAAGCTATTTTGACTTTGATATTTTTATTATTAACATGTGTGTTTAAAGATGATGTGATTGGCTTTTCTTTTGATTCCATTTTTTATCAATGTTAATTTTAGTTAAGTCAAATGATTAAGAATTCGATGTATTTATTTTTAAACTGATGTTGTGCCCTGAGAAGATGTTAAGCCAATCAATATTAACAACTCGTCATCTATAACAATAATGAATGTTACTATTTACTTTTACACTGTCAACCAAAAATAAGGACAGAGGGGTTGACATTCTTTAATTATTTAACTAGCTAGTTCATATTTTTTTCCTTACCACCAGTCTCTTTTTGTTATTGATAGAGGAATTACTACAGAATCGAACATTTCTACACGGGCTCAATCCAGGAGGGAAAAAATAAAATTAATTTACAGAAAGGGGCTGATTCCGCGTTCGCGAGTATTTTCTTTTACGTAACAGCTAGGACTTATTCTTTTTGCTTTTGCTTTGAGTTCCAGAAAATGACAAGAATTTATTATGAGCTGATACTTTTCAAGAAAACTAATTTTGTGAATGTAGAGCTACAGGGGTCACCACATCGAAAGAGAATTTGAATAATCTGAGGGCAAATTGGAGCACAGCATCCATCCTTTAAATTCATTATTCTACAGCTATACCTAATCATATTGAATCCACTACTTATATTACTATCGTTTTTCTTTCTTTTCTTATTTCCTTTTTAATAAGTTAATACAAGAGCACCATATATATTACAATCAAAACTAATTAATGATTTAATTAAAAACTATAATTAAAAATAGTTAACAAACCCTTGTTAATTTTTCTCAACAAATTAAACCCTTTAAAATCAATATCAATAAAAAAGTTCCTGGATCCAACACATTTTTTTTGTCCATGATCAAGGTATCCCCTCACTAGACAAGTGAGAGACTAATCCCCGCTGATTTGTAGGCACCTCAAAGGGTGGGACAACTGGTCTCCGAGATTTAGCCATCAACATTTAACTGTTGCGAGTTTTTCTATTACATAATAATAATAATAATAATAAATAAAGTTATGAATACAAATTTTAATCATTAACCAACAAATCCAGTTATATATTGTAATAAAAAAAATCCAGTTATATATACGTATGAGAACATCTTTATAATTCAGATAAAAAAAGGAGAACATCTTTATAATAAAAAACCAACTGCAAAACAGTAGCGAATGTAGCTACCACTGAGAAGAGAACATCTTATCTTATCAGCATATGGAAATGACTACGTCTTTTGTAACAATAGTGTGATTTAATATAGTCCGCAAGCTTTTCGAAACCGCTTGATGTTAGACCTAGTTAGTTGTATATATCTTTCAAAAGGATGATTAAGAAGCTTACAGACACACATTTTAGAGAGTAATTATACTCTTTTTTACATTTCACGCACCTAGCTATGATCTTATTAACTGACAAATTAATAAATTAAAATTTAGTTGATTGTCAAAAAATAGTGTACAAGTTATCCCCGGCCCATAAGTTACGCTAGTTCTTCGCACACTTAGTTACGTACGTCAAAGCGTCATGAGAGTGGTAACAACTAACAACTAACAACTGACAATTACAATATTATTGCTACGTGGAATGGCAAATTAAACAAGCAAACAAAATGAATATATACGTGAATATATTTATATAGATTGTATTATTAAACTAAAGTGAAAACGAGTAGTGGGGGGTCCATCACTACACACACTTCCATGTTACGTACTGGAGTAGTCGGCAATGTTAAACTAAACAAATGAACGAGGAGTTGAAATTCTGAGTATTAAGCACATTGTGAACTGTGAATGAAAGTAATCTAGCTCATATCACGAAGAAAAGTTGAAAACCAGCCCACTATTGGACATTTCGCCATTTTCTCTTATTTCTTTTCGTTGAATAAAGTGTTGACCGTAGGGTCCTTTTCAGAAGAAAATAAGATACATTGCTCAATGCATGCTTCTGATTGGAACCTGGCATTGTTAATTAAGCAGTTAATATACTTACAAATATATCGGGAGAACTCTGATCTATATACCAGCGACCATATATATGCTTTTTTTTTTCTGTTACCATATATTTAAAGGCTACTGGGCTGATTTGTTGTTCTCTCGCTATTAAAAAAGGCTGAGAACACGACTCTAAATTCTCAAGCAATTTATATATGTTACTATTCGTTCGATGTATCTGTTTTATTTTGATAAAAAAAGGAATTTTTCCCCCGCCCTAAAATACTCATTATTCACAGCATAATTAAAGCGACTGCAATTTTTACACATTTCCTATAGGTACCCAACTGGGAGTCGATGATGCTCGCAGGAAATGATGAGTAGAGCCAGAGGGCATTCTATTGCAGACCATCCACACATTTAAATTTCGATAGTTTAGATTTAATTTTTTTAAATCGTGGTTTAAAATGAATGATATATATTTTTCTTACATATGATGATAGTTAATAGATTATATTTATTTGAGATTTTTTAACTATAAAATAATTTTTTAAAATCACAAACGTAAAAAAATTAAATCTGACCTGTTTGTTTAAATTGGATTGGACGGTTCATAATGAAAGAGTGACATCCAACCATTTCATTTTACAATGAACACCATAACTAATTATTCCTCATAACTTACGGTATTTATTTTCAAAGAACTCATCGATCAATACCTTTCTAAGCTCCCTCACCAACAAGACATACAGAGATAATTCATTCAAAATATAATAAATTCTTTCATTTTGACATTTAACTATATAATTTGAAAATAAAATTAAACGGCAGATTAGCAAAACAGCAATTTCAATAGCGACGTACGTATTTACTACTGGGAATGGAAACAAAATTTTGACTCAGCCTGTCATAAACACAACAATTAGGCCTGAAAAAGAAAACAATAATATATGAAGGCACAAAACAAACATGTCATGACTACCTCATTATTATTCAATTATTTTTGGAGATTCAGTAAGGCGTAAGCACAGTACCTCTCCGTAAAAGGTCATGCATTCTTTTATTTCCAAAGCACCAATACTTAGAAAATATCAAAAAAGGAATAAAGAATAAAAAGAAAAAGAAAAAGAAAAAGAAAAAGAAAATGAGATATATCAATGGAATCTTTCACCCATATATAATATAAATATACAAAAGAAAAGTGGTCATGCGGTATATATATAGGAAGAAAGACATGAAACTGAAAATGGAAGGGGGAATAATAATGGGAAAGGAAAGGAGACGCCAGGTATGCGCGTGAGAATAGACAAGGGCCTAATGGCAAAAAAAAAAAAAAACAAAAGAATAGACAAGGGCCTAGTAGTGCATACCAATGAGTGATGATCAGTGTGGAGCCCACCAACATGTCCACATATATTGCCTCGGTTCATTTCACCTTTCCCTTCAATTCGCAATTTGCACATTATAATAATACAAAATCAATACTTCTCCCTCCATTGAATTAAAGTTCCCTGTGACAACACAGTTTTGGAGGGGACTCCCTGCATTATAATACCTCCTGTTTTTTTCTCACTTTGTCCTTATTCATTAACATTCTTACATCATCCCCCCTCCAAACTATACTCACTTTTTCATTTTCATTTTCATTTTCTATTTGTACAAGTCCCCACTTTTTGGCCAAAAAAAAAAAAGTCCCCACTTTTATTTAATCAGCACGCCTATTTGCTCTCTTCTTATTTATATGTTCCTCCTTATTATTATACATTCATATTCATATTCCCCTCATAATCAACCAAACAAGCAAACAGACAATAGCTACAACACTTCTTTATATTTTGAGTACTTGTGTGTTAGCTAGATAGCCTAGCTTGCTTGTTGCTTCTATTCTCTCTCCTATCTATTGACTCTTTTGCTGACTTCTTAATCTCATTGAAGTTTTCTGTGTCCTGGTACTGTGTCTTCCTCTCAGAAATGTATGCAGATACTGGTCTCATGTTCCCATATTTCCAGAATCTATCTCAAGAGCTTCAACAACTTGATGAGTACTGTCTAACCCATAAGCCCAATGCTCCAATGGTACCTCCACTTCTCCTTCTTCTGCTTTATTTTAATGTGAAACTGTGTTTTTGGTGGCACTTAATTCATAAAGTTGTAATCTTTGATTAGTTTCTTCCCTATTGATGGTGTACGTTGATGAAATGAATAAGGTCATAGTTGAATTATGGGATTGTTTTGGCATGTAATCTCTGTTTGTACAGTCATTTTGTTATTGTTCACCTTCTCCTGCTGAATGTTTTCTCATAGAGCAAGTGGAAAGAAACAGCTGGAGCTGGCTTTATGTGCTGGATCTGGAAAAGCATGAGAAAATGAAAGATGTATATAGAGTGTAAGCGGAAAAGAATTTTTCCTTGTCATAGTGCCGTGTTATGTGGTCTTTCTTGCATTTCTGTTTTTGGATTCTGGTTTGAAGTGTGAATGAACTCTCTCGGTGGGCTAGTCTTTTCTTTGGGCCGCACTAGGGAGATTTAAAAGAGGAAAAAAGTCCTTTTATTCACTTTTTCTTTATAGTATGAAAAAAGGTTAGAGCAAAGGGGTTGGTTAGTGCTCAACTTAATACTCCCTTCCTAAATATAAGAGCACTTTGACTTTTTTGGAGAATCCTAAAAAAGCAAAATGAACAATTAATCATAATATATTTTAAATATTATTAGATCATATGTAAGTTCATAAGTCAAATAAACTAGTTTAGTGAAAAAATTTGGGAAAATCAATTTTTAATTACCCTATTTAGTTTCCTTAGGATTCTCCAAAAAAGTCAAAGTGCTCTTATATTTAGGAACGGATGGAGTAATTTCTTATGGTTTTGTCGGGCACCACATATGGTAGTAGAAATGAGGAAATCATGCTCTATCACTTGCATTAAATTTCTGCTTCTAGTTGTTAAAGTCGTTTGTTTCTACCTGAAATGGCTTTGTGTTTTGGTGTTATTGAAAGTGAACCTACTCTCCTTTGAGGTGAAAGGCTATGGTGCCTTTTGAGTTTTGTTTTGTAGTCAGGGAAGACATTGCCAAGTTAAGAAATTTTGATGTAGACATCCATTTTCTCTCAAGTGACTAACTATTCACGTAAACAAAGTTTCATCTTTTTAGTATTGATGGAGAAAATTGAATCCATGTTCTACCGTGAGATGAAAGTTAAAGGACTTTACAATACAACTATTTTTTCATGGTGAAGCATTGATCTGTGCTGAATAAAAAGTTTGGAAACTATATCTGTTTGGTTATTTGAAGTACCTTCAGTCAAATATTATATCTCTGATGTGTTCTTATGGTTAAAATTAATATCATTTGTCGAGATTTCAGAAGTCTTTGTGCATGGAAATCACCTTCATGTTGTTTAATGCAGAGTGACTTTGCTCAGTCATCAGCCATGTCGGAGTATTTTGATTTGGCAGCAGAAGGAGACTTGTTCAAAGCTCCAGAACCTATAATTGAAGAACCAATGATTGATTTGGATCCCATGAACGCAGCCATTTCAATGATGTCATGTGTGGAAAATTCTGTGTCCTCACAGGGGCTAAAACCCTCAGACTCTCTTCAACAGGAACAACTACTGAGTGATGTTTTAAAAGATATGCTAGAAAAGGAAGCACTTGAGTCTCCACTTTCTGAGATGATGGAAATCAAGGTTCCTTCTCTGAGTACAGATGAAAACCATATTCAAGAAAACAAGCCCTTTCCTGACTTGCCTTTACCAAAAAGTGTGAGTTCAGAATGTTTGAGCTCAATGGATTGGATGCAAGGAACTGCAATGAAGCCTGCTTTTATTGATTTGCCAGGAATTAATTTCTGCGCAGATTATGGCATGCGGAGGGCATTTAGTGAAGGGGATATAAAGGTCAGACTTTACTTATTCCTATATTATCTTGAGACTTTTAATTGAATTTTCTAATTCAGAACATGTAAGTTGGATGTGTATAGAGCTTTGCCTCATTCCCTAACGTGGTCGAGTGATAAAAATAAGTTTTCAATTAACGATATAATGAATAATAATTAGTTAATTAGTATATTGTGAACAAATTATATGCTTAATGGAGAAAGACTTTGGGACCTATTGAACTCAATACGGAAGGGGATCTTCACCTTATCTGCTGAAAACTATTCTGGTTTAACTCTGGTTTTTATTCTAGTGACACCATATACTCCAGTAATTTCTTTCCTTGTAATGTTGATATGTTTGAAGCATGTCATGAGCAGTTATGTTGCTTGATTATTAAGTCTTAGTGTGCAATAAGAAATCTTTATATTTTCTGACATTTCCTTGAAGTTGGACTGGATAGTTGACACTTTGTATTTGACAGGCTCTTGGCAGTGGTAATGTGCACGTTATGCAATCTCCCTTAGAGAGACCCTTTCCATTTAGTAACTGTACCAGTGAGGAGCGCCAAGAAAAGCTATCAAGATACAGGAGTAAGAAGACAAGGAGAAATTTTGGCAGGAAAATCAAGGTGAGATGATAATTTAAGTGCATCGACATAGACTTATCATGCTTTAACCATTAGAGTATTTATTTCACTTGAGCAATCAAAACGCTTAGTTTAGTTATGGGAAGATCCTGAAGTGTGAAGTAACATTTGGTGTTTGATTTCAGTATGCTTGCAGGAAGGCTCTTGCTGACAGCCAACCAAGAATCCGTGGAAGATTTGCCAAGACTGAATAATATGACGTCAGGAGGCAATGTTAGCTTGAAATTCTGATAATTCAGTTTAAAGAAAGTAGGAAATAAGTAATCCTGTCTGATCAAGCTATTATATGGAAGAACATCAGGGTACCACTTGCGAGGAAACAATAGACTTGGTGGGATTCTAGGACATTGGACCATTAATGTTAGAAATCAAATAAGCCAGGCATTTACCTTAAACTCCAACGGGGTAGTGCAGTTGAACTCTATTGAACTCTAGTAGTATATTGTAATAACCTTTTATGTAGACGGAAATGACCTTGTAGGCATGTACATAGGTTGGTTGAATAAAAAAGAGAAATATTGTATGGTGTTCATATATGTTTGTGTGGAATAGGTGTGTTAATTATGGTTTGAAGTGTTTCTATGAAGCAAAAGTTCCCTTTATCTTATCTGCTAGGCGCTTCCTGGTGGTAGTATTTGATTCACACTATTTGATAATTAATTAATGATGGCTTTGAAAGGCAATGTGCATGTATCAGTGTCCTTTAGCCCTTCGTATAGGCTAAAGTAAACATTTGGTCCCTTATGTTTGTATCAAGTTTCAATTTAGTCCTTTATGTTTGGAAAGTGCACTTTTAGTCCTTTTTTGTTAACACCGTTAGTTTGATTTAACGGAAAATGTTAACTTAACAATTTTAAATGATTATCAAATACTGAAAAAATGTTCAAATTAAAATATTTGAGTGTAAATATTTTCAAAATTTATCTTTTTTTGTCCAATTTCATTATAAAATAATCATTTAAAATTGTTAAGTTAACATTTTCCGTTGAGTTAAACTAATTGTGTTAACAAAAAAGAACTAAAAGTGTATTTTCCAAATATAAAGTACTAAATTGAAACTCTTAATGCAAACATAAGGGACCAAAAGTATACTTTAGCTCCTTTGTATATATAATCACTTTCCCGCAGTTAGCTCCGCTATAACGACTATACGTTGCATTTATCTATCATTTTTTTTTATAGAAATGAGTATGATTTAAATTCAACATCCTGAAGTACTCATAGAGTACCTTATTAAAGAGTAAGACAAAACTTAGCGAAATACTTATTTATCTAACTTTTTCTTCAGTAATTTTTCAACTCTACTTTGAGGGTGATTTCTCAAGGAACTAATTTTCAAATATAAAAGCAATGATAGCGGTAGTTGTTTTGAATTCTATTACTGGCATGGTGGATAGACATACTCACAAATGATCCGATCCCTGAGCTAATTGAGGTGACAATAAAACATTTTGGGTTAGAAAAAGTGGGGGATCCTTGAGATAGGCAGTAATATTGGTTTGAATCCCTTATCTGATATAGTGAAAGTGGTCGATCCATAGCTATGGAGTTAGAAAAAAAGGGTATGATCATCATGCTAACACATCCATAAGGACATACACTAGTACGTTGTATAATCTAGTAATATATCCAAAACAAATGTGAGTGAAGCAAATTAACTGTTCATAAAAGGCAAGTATGTTTCTCTAAAGTTGAGGCATTACTTGTAGAGGCTTGTTTAGACTTTTAGAGATTTTGTTGAAAAAAAAAAGTTTCTAAATTCTATTTTCTGAATAAATACAATATGAGCTCAATATCGGTCCAATCCAGTGTTCAGCTCATCGACATTCTGTTTTTTTTATGAAACAGCCCATTTACATTCTCACTATTAACAATTTACCATAGCTGAGTTGACCACTTCCCTCATATAATCAGAGTCTAGAGATAGTCAACTAGTCAAGTAGCGACTAGCTTGCACGCCATACACCTATCTTCTCTAGTAAATTTAGATTTAGATGGTTCCCCTAGTTTTTCACGTCATTAATCATAAAATTACATGTTGAATAAATTCAACCTACCACACATGCAATAAGGTCTAATCTAATGTGAATATTTTAATTTTAGTTAGCACCCTAAAAAAATTAGATGTGGAATAAATTATTATTTAATTTAAAAAATTAATAAAATTTAGAATAATGTTTTTTATTTGACAAATAACAATAGTGTGTTAAATTAAATTAAAATATTCACTTCATCACATACTACATTCTTATCTGTAATTGAAGAAACCACAAATATGACACGACAAACCAAATTCACCTACAAATTTTTGTCATTCTCTTAGTTCATATCAGGGAAGTAAAAAATGAAGTTTTAGTTCCCCTTTTTAAGAGAAAGAAAATTATAGTTAATAAAATATCTTATTTAATTAAAATTGAATTATTTTTATTTTTTAATAATTTTTTATAGTATCAAGTAGTAAGTTTTATAGCTTTTTTTTTTCGGCCAACTAATAGCCTTGTTTTTTTTACCATAAGTAAGTTTTATATTCAAAATTGAATTATTTTGACCACAAAGTATGGGTTGCTTGGGTTATCTAGGCAATCCATCGTATGACGCGTCCAATTCTGATTGGCTATATAAGCTTGACCTAATTCGCAGAAGGATCGTCAAAACGCAGCCGCACACCGCCAGGGACATAGCCGCCATAAACAAAAAATATAAAGGACAATCTCGTCCCTCACCATCCAAATATCCCAAACTCTCCTTTCATTCTCTAACTCTAATAGACTCTAACCCCATTCTCTTCCAATTTTACCCCCAACAAACCTTATTCCCCCCAAAATTCCAAATTGGACCGTCCCGTAATTTTAATCATATTCAATCCCAATCTCACATCACAAACAACTTATCCCCCCACCGATTTCACTTTCCGGCTACATTTTTCCCGCTCCCATAAGCTTCTCACATAATAATCGTCTTTCTTTCACACTATTATTAATTACATCACTCTTTCTTTTATTATTATTATTATTTGGCGATCTCTCAATCTCAAATTTTCACTGTTATGTTAGGATTCGTCCGATTTCACTATATTGCTTAGGAAATTAGGGTTTCTGATTTTCCGCCTCTATTGCTCTCTTTTTGCTGAGTATTATAGCTAGGGTTTCGTGTTGCGCTAAAATATTAGGGTTTTGAGTATTGATTTTGATTTCGTGATGCCGAGGAGTTCGAAGCATAAATCGAGCAAGCATAGTTCGAGGGATACGAGGGATTACTCGGATTCGGACAAAGATTCGAGCTTGAAGGATCGGAAAGGAGGTAAGGATGAGAGTAATTCATTAAAGGTTTCGAGTTCTTTCGATAATAAGCGGAAGCCGGAGGCTTTGTCGAAGGATGTGCATGGGATTGGTAATGGCGAGAATTCTGATGAGTACGCTTCTTCCTCGAAGCGGCGAAAGGAGCGTGGTGGCAATGACGGAGGCGGTGATAGGTGGAATGGCGGCGATGATGAGCGCGGTGAGGGCTCGAAGAAGGCGAAAATATCGGGGGATTCGAAGAGTAGGAGGAGGGATGAGAGTATGGGAGTGTATGGTGAGGGTGAGGAAGTGAGGAAGAGTGGTGGTAAGAGTGAGGGGAAGCATAAGGAAGTGGGGAGGAAGGAGAGTAGGGAAAGTGGAATGGAAAAAGAAAGGAAGGTTAAAGAAGGTAGAGGTGAGAGATCAGTTGATAATGAAGAACAACGTGTGTCATCTAAGCATGTGTATGAAAATACTGGTAAGGTAACTCATTGTTTGTTTTGTGGCATTTCCATTTTGTGTGTATTGTTGTGATTGATGTATATTAGTTGTTGAAGATGTCTTTGGGCATAGAAAAATTTGATATTTATGTTTAGGAGGAAAAGTGAGCTTTTTGTTAGTATTAGTGCTGTAACATGGTCAGCCAATGGGGTACATATTTGACAACCACCTGTTTTGCTTATATATGACTTGTTAGCCTTTAGGGGAGTTTACTAGTTGGCCTGAAGTTTTGCAAGACATTTCTCTCTTGTTTCATTCAACATCGGTACTTTGTGTATGAAATATTTGTTTCTTTTTTTCTCTCCCGAAAGCGAAAGAAAAAAAGAAACAAATATACAAGTTTTTTCAAAGCATAAGTGATTTCAAATGGCTTTTCCCTTCCCCTTCCCCATATCTGTTTTTCTAGTTAATGGTAATTGGCACACACTTAAATAATGTGACAAGCAAGGCTCTTATACATGTGTTTTCTTAGGAATGAGAGACTGATCTGGAAATCCTGCAATTTATTTGTGGTCATTAATGAGAAAGGAGAGGTCCTTTGCTATTTTTTAGATGGAAAGAGATTTATTGATGTAGAAAGAGCGCAATAGAGCAAGTTATAGACAGAGGAAGTGGATTTCTTCCTACTAAAAAATGTTAATGAAAAAGAAACAATCTGGTCTCTAATACAAAAGACGTTTTGAACTTCTAATAGCTTTTAAGATTCCCAAGGTGTATTGCCTCAGATAGCCTCTCATAGTCCCCACCTGGAGGACATATAGACAGCCCTTCCTCAAAGAGGATGTGTTTGGAGGAGATGCCGATTGAACTCTCATGCCTTCTGTTCTAAACAAAGAAATCATACAAAGTTTGAACAATGCCTGGGAATTATATGATCCTTTTCCTATTCAAATCTCTAGCAGTAGAATAAATATTATCAGTATCTTTATTTGAAACGTGGAAAAATAATTAGATGATGGTTGCATGATGTTTTGCTTTATCTAAATAGTTGCTTTATCTAGATTGATGTGATAATCTATAAATTTAAGACAAATAGTTCTTTCATGTCAAGAAGTTCTATCTATGGTAGGCGAGGGTAAAGTGATATGGCATACTGATGGGACCCAAGCCCTTGGAGAGCCCATCCCCAAAAGCTAGCTGTTAGGGAGGGAGAGCCAAGGGCTTAAATACCACACCAAGCATCCCATTCTACTCAATGTGGGACTTCGCCCATACAAAGTCCCCATCAATACACCCTCCCCGGAAAGCCGACGTCTCGGCGGCTCCACTCTACGGTACTTCACTCGGCGCTTCACTCGGTCTCTTTGCCGGTCAGCCCCTCCGGTCAGAACCCTCCGTAGGTAGCCCTTTCCGATAGGTCGACAACCGGCTCTGATACCATTGATGGGACCCAAGCCCTTGGAGAGCCCATCCCCAAAAGCTAGCTGTTAGGGAGGGAGAGCCAAGGGCTTAAATACCACACCAAGCATCCTATTCTACTCAATGTGGGACTTCGCCCATACAAAGTCCCCATCACATACCTTCTAATTTAATTTTGTTATTATTAGTGTATTTATTATATATTATGCTCAGTGCTTGCGTTTTCCCGCTGTGTTTGGATTTAACAATGATAACTGTTTATTTATGATTTATATTTAGTGTTACATAGGGTGGTTTGGCAATTTAAGTGTCTCAAGATCAATTTTATTGCAATTCGTCATGTCCATTAGTTCATTTGGCATAAAAAACAATATTGTTTTGTAAAAAAAAAATTTTTGTTCCAATCTTGGATTAATGCCTTTTTTTAAAGATGTCAATCTTGGTTTGAAGGCTGTTATATGTTGTAATTACAGTGGTTCTTGTGCATACACATAAAATCCAAGATGAGCTATGATGTTCATGATTCGTGGACGATGCTGTTCCCTACATTCTTATTTAGTAATCTTTCCAGGAAGCATGTTTTAGTATTATTAATAGTATCTCAACTTTAGATGCTGCATTCTGCATATCAAAATCAAAACCATCCGTTTCTATGCTGAATTGTGTAGTGTATGCTTGGTAATGTTAGAGATCTGAATCAAGCCATGAACTGGCCAGTCATTCTTCAGATCCTGCGTATTTACCTTGAGGCTCACATACTGTTTTCTTAGTACTCATCTGTTGCCATACTGAATCCTGTAGAATATGTATGATATTGGTAGAGATTTTGGTTGGGGAAGATTGCCTTTATCTTGAAGCATTTTATGTTGTCTTTATTCATTGGATCTGCCCCTGATTTTTGAATAGGATTGTAGAATGTTAGCATCCGTTGTTAATAATAATCCCACAAACAAAGGAATTGTGCAATAGAGTATGAATTAATGTAATAGGACTCTTTAAATATTTTTTTATGATGTTTCTTTCTGTTATTTTTTTTTTGATACAGTTTGTTTCTGTTATTTTATTCCTCTTTTAGAATTTCAGTTGGATTGGATATTTTATTTGTGGCCTTGTTCTTTTTTGGTGTATCATTTGCTTCCTTTTGTTTTCTTAGTGTTGAAACATCCTGTTCTGCCCTCTTTGATATTATTTTGTTGCATATATCCATTGGTCAGTATTTTGTATTGCTTTGGACTTTTGGAAATTTCTTTTTCAAGAGTGTTAGTTTTTAAGGGAAAAAGGAGAAAATGAGAATATCCAATGTATTCCGTCTTTAGATAAGCTAATCTGAGCATCACAATATAATAGAACACGTGATTGTGATTAATGCCTAATTGAAGTTTTTGTTACCAGTGTAGCTAAAGCATGGGAACTGAAAATGATGCTAATCTAAAGGATTCATTTCCCTCTGGGTGGGAGTTTGGGTGTGAATCATTTGACTACCTAGATAATTGTATTTGATGGGCTGTTTGTTTATGATTGGTTGCAGTTAACTTTGGATAAAGTTATTTGAATTTTTGTGATGTGTAGTTCTGTATTCTTATATATTTCTTTTATAACCAGAGATATTGGATCTTGTAGGACAGTAGCTTACTTTGTTTTTTGTCTTTCTGTAGACTTGAGGGCTCTAGATGAATTACGAAGCTCTGAACTGGATAGCTCTCTTGAGAAGCGATTGAGGAAAAAGAGGGATGATGCCAGCGATGGAATTAAGCATCAAGACGATGTTGGGGATAGCTATAGCAAGCGTTTGTCTTCTAGGGATGAGATTACCAAGGATGGAAGGCCGAAGGATGAGAAGCGTAAGGATGAGAAATATCGAGAGAAGGTTAGGGAAGAGACAGATAAAGAAAACAAACACCGATATGACAAGCAACGTGACGAGCGCCCTGCCAAAGATCATTCTAGCAATAGGTCTGATGATAAGCATGGAAAGGAAGAAAAGGACTATATAGAGTCACGGCAAAAGAGAATTAAAACTTCAGAGAGTGATCGTGATCGTGATCGGGACCATAATCGTGATCGTGATGGGGTACGGGAGCGTGATTTGGAATCTGGTCGTGATCGTGAGCGACGCCATGAACGTGAAAGAGACCGAGAACGAGATTATGATCTTGATAGGGATCGTGACTATGATAGAGATCGAGATTGGGATTGGGACAATGATCGTGATCATGATGAGGATCAAGACAAAGACCATCATCGTGAGCGCAACCATCGCCATGATCGTGATGGGTCTCATTTAGATGAACGAAGTGTTAGGAGCAAAGAGAGTGGAGCAAAGAAAAGAAATTTGGGTGAACGTGATGACTATAGTGACACTAAATCCAGAAGTGCTAAAACTCACTATTCTGATGCAGAGAAGAGAAGTTTGAGTGGTAGTAAAGCTGATTCTGAGGCTGATAGAGGAAGATCCCAACCTCGTCATGCTAATGCAGACTCCAGTGGAACTAACAACAAACGGAGGTCTTCTCCAGCAGTAAATACTCATGCTGGCAATGATGATTACAGGTGAATTTTTGGTAGCATTTTTTTGGTAACAATTTTTGGTAGCATTCCATCCTTGATCGAATGGTGAGCAGGTAATAGTATGAAAATCGATTTTGTTGTTCTACCCAATTCTATAAAGCCCATCATGAAATTGTTGCTTTGAAGGCATTCTGGTGTCATTGAATCTAAATGATTGTACTTTGGAGGTGTTAGTTAGATGCATCTAATTGTGTCTTATGACAGTAGTAATTGTGTTAATTCATTGATGGAACTGTCGTCTTAGCAATATTTCATTTCTTACTAAAGATATCAGTGTCTGAGGAAGCTTTTTGCGATAAAATTATACCATGAACTCTGTTAACTGATCCGCTTTTTCCCTATCTTTCAGGAATGTGAATTCTGATGACTCAAAGCATAGAGACTTGGTAACAGAACAAAGAACAAAAGGCTTGAGAGATGGATATTCGGGGGCATCAGAAAGAGGTTCTATCAAATACAAGTCTGAAAAATCTATTAAAACAGATGATGGTACTGGAGGAGATTTCACAACTGAAAGGTCCTCCAGTTCTAAGGCTTCACCTAAGGGCCTGGTAGAAAGGTCTCCATCTTCCACAAGCATTGACCGCAGGTATGTGGCTAAAAGTGGAGCTAGACGCAGTCTTGAAATTGAGGAAAGTGGACGGAGAAATAGTATTGATGGTCGAGATTTCTCAGCATCTGAAGATAGACTGGGCCGTGACTTGACATTAGAGAGGCCACAGATGGATGATTCATCTCAAGCAGATTCATCTTATTATGGTAGGACTAGTCAGGGAAATGCATCGTCGATTCCTCCTCCACCTGCTTTTAGGGCTGGACTAGACCGACCTTTTATGAATTCTTTAGATGATGATATTAGAGACAACTCCAATGCTCGTTACAGAAGAATTAATGATCCCGGTTTTGGAAGAGGACCTGGCAATGCTTGGAGGGGTGTTCCAAATTGGACTTCAGCTGTACCAAATGGATTTGTTCCTTTTCAACATGGTCCAACGCATGGAGGGTTTCAGGCCATTATGCCACAATTTCCATCTCAACCTCTTTTTGGTGTTAGACCTCCAATGGATGTCAACCATGCCGGTATTCCTTACCACATTCCTGATGCAGACAGGTTTCCAGGTCACTTGCGCCCACTTGGGTGGCAAAATATGATGGATGGTACGGGCCCTTCTCATTTACATGGATGGGATGGCAATAACAGTGTTTTCAGAGATGATCCTCACATGTATGGTGGTGCTGATTGGGAACGAAATAGGCATCCACCAAATAGTAGGTCATGGGAATTTGGTTCAGAGACATGGAAAGAACAGAATGGTGATCTTAAGAAGGACATGCCTTCCCCGGCTCGTAAAGATGGTCCGGTTCCTGTAGAGGTTGATGATGGATTGGCTGAGCCGGACATTCAGATTTCTCAGGATGAACAGAACCAGGATAGTGTTCATGAAAAGGCTCTTGAAGTAAAGTCACCTAGTGTCAGTACTCCATCTAAAGCACCTTTAAAGTCCTTGGCTTCTTCTCCAAATGAGAAAGTGCCTGATACTGCAACAAGTGATATTACTCCAATTTTCAGTCATTTCTACCTTTCTAAACTTGACATTTCAGAAGAACTTGCTCTTCCCGAGCTGCACAACCAGTGTATGGGTCTGCTGAAGACTGACAAGAGTTCCAGCATTGATGCAAAGTCTTGTGCAGATCTATTTCTGAAGGTAGGAATGTTAAACCTTATGTCTCCATTTTATCATCCAAATCCTGTAATGATTCAAATAGAAATAGGATTTCCCCGTCTCGTCTTTTTTTTTTTGGGGGGGGGGGGGGGGTGTCGTGCTACCATGCGACAGTTGAAAGCAATTTAGACATACCTGGTTGTGATAAAGTATACGAAGGCCTGAGATGTTTAAATTTTCTCCTTTTCCTTGATTTCACAGAATGGTTCGAGGGTGCACCAGAAATATACTGCCACTATGTTGAGGCATTCACCACTTCCAGTGATTGACACATCGATCTTCCAGGTAAACCTGCTCAAGGACTAGCATTCTGGTTGCAGCTATATTTTTATACTCCCAGTGGTTATAATTACTGGGCAAAGTGTTAAAAGTTCTACTTGGTCCTAAATATTGGGCAAAGATTTGGGAGTTATAATTGTTTATTTATCCGGCCCCCTTCTTAATTTTGTGAAGTTGGCATTTTTTTTTATTCTTCATTAACACTTTATTGTTGTCAGTATTTTAGTGTAGTTAGTTAACATTTCCCTGTAATTTGAACTGGAGGGGGAACATCACCAAGTGTCATTATCCATATTTCTCCTGATTAACATTTGGTTCCATTATCACTGTTTAAAATGAGACTTGTTATCTAGGACATTCAAACTTGATTATTCTGAGAGCTAAAAGCTAATCCATAGATTTTAAATTCTGATTATTGATGGGGTACATGTTCTTTTAATTTGCAGAGAGCCATGGACCTTTACAAGAAGCATAAGGTGGGACTAACAAATGGGGGGAAAATAGATATTATCTCGGCATTCAATCAGGTGCGAGGTGTTGAATCGGATCATATTCACAGTTCAGAGAACATGGAGGCTTCTGACTTCGTTTCTGATGCAAGGGTCGAGCCCAAGTCAACATCAGATTCGAAAATTGCGGAAACTTTGCATCATCCTGCCGGGGAGCATTTGAAAGAACTAGACCAAGCCTGCAGTCCGAAGGGGCAGGATCATGGTTTTGCGAGTTCATCAGATCATGGGAACGAGGGAGAGCCCTTGGCAGCTTTGGGTGAGAAAGAGAAAGAGACTTCTGAGATGGTGGAATCAGGGGAATCAAAGGATAATCAGTCCATGGAAGTGGAAAATAAATCCCTGTTGGTCCCTGGTCTGCATAAAGATGTTGAAACATTGGTCGATGATCCCTTAATTTTTGAGGATGGTTCTTCCAAAGCTTGTGATGCTTTGATGGCTGGCTCAAATGAGTCTGAGTCGCTTATTTTAAGCCGGATACATCATTCCCCTGAAAGTACACATTGAGACAATTTCTATATCTTTCATTGCTTTATCCGTCAGGTTTTTATTTCCTCTCACTTTTCTGTTTCTTTCATTGAGCGAGGAAATAAAAAAGAAATGTCATTCATATTCCCTTAATCGGGGTTTGATTGAATACTTCATGCGTTGGCACTCGTTGCTTTCACTTTCATATACGTATCTGCATGCGCATACAGTTGCATTCTTTTTTACCTTCATACAGTTGCTTTTTTTTTTACCTTCATACAGTTGCATTTTTTTTTACCTTCATACAGTTGCAGTTGCCTTATAGGTGAAACTGCACTGTTTACTATGTAACACACTGGAAGGGTCGTTGGTCAATTTGATTCCCTACTCATGAAACTTATTTTCTTAAAAAAAATCATTTGCGTTTTTAAATGGTTTTGTGCTGTTAGGGGTGGAAATGAGCCGAGCCAAGCCAGACGTAAATAGGCCTGGGCCTATAATGAAAAAAGAAATCATAGGCCTAGGCCTGGGCCTGGATGAAGGCTTTTTTTCAGAAAAAAGCCTAGGCCTTCGAAAAATGTTTAAGGCCTGAAAGCCTTTTTAAAGGCCTACTTACAATGTAGGCTTTTAAAAGGCTTCAAGCCTTTTAAAAACCTACTTCGAATTTAGGCTTTCAAAAGGCCTAAAGCCTTTTAAAGGCCTATATATCAAACTTAAAAGGCCATAAATAGGCTTCAAACCTTTAAACCAAACTTAACAATTATAATTTTATTTTAAATAAAATCAAAAATGATAATTGCCATCAAAACATGACCCAAATTCAACTCAATAAATAATAATTATTAAACGGGCCAAGCCTGAAGGCTTTTAGGCCGAGCTTTATTGAATTAGGCCTGGCCTTTTTACATAAAAAGGCTTTCCAATAAGCCTTAGCCTGACCTATTTAATAAATAGGCTAGACCAAACTAGGCCCTAAATAGGCCGAGCCGAAGGCCGCCTGTTAAGGGTCTGACCTGTTTCCACCCCTAGTGCTGTATCATCCTCTTTGCTTGGTCGGGTACAATCTGAGCCTTTTCAGTTTTCCCAACTCTTTCTAATTTTTTTTTTTTTAAAGTTGCATTTATTTTGCATAATCATGCTTATGCATTTATTATCTGTGCCTTTTCCTCAGTCACTCTTTACACTTATATGAAAAGGTGGCATACTACATTTGATCTTTTTAGTCAAAAGACCAAGAAAGGTTTTCTCAGACACTCATTAGTTGTACTTGTTAGGTATCACATGTTTTGGTAATTTTTTTTATGCATCAACCTGGCATGGGTGAAAGAACAAGGTGTTTTTTAACATATGGAACGTGTTTTTTAACATATGGAACGAGGCGTTTTTGTGCTATAAATTGTTAAAAAAAAAGTTACCTTGTGGAACGTAAGAATGGTTTTTGGATGTTCCCAGATTATGAAAATGGTGCGCCATGGTTGGGGTGTTTTTTATAAATGTTCTTTTTTTTTTAGTAAAAACTAAAGACTGGATATAAATGTTCATTTTAGAATCTCTTGAGCGAGCAATTTTGTCTTTTCTACTAAATTTATATTCACAATTGGACGCTTCAAAATAATAATAATATGCTTCACCCTTTATGTTAGACTATAAATATGAAAAATATTTTAATCCTTTTAATCCTTCTTTAATAATCCCACTAATTTCATTTCATATGAAAAATTACAATAAATAATTAAAGGGAAAAACTTATCTCCAGTACTTGACCTTCATTCCCTCCAGTGTACCAATGAAAAGTTGACACATATACAACAAGCCACATCAGCCCTACATCTCATCATTCCCAAATAAAAAAAATCACCCTCTCTCCTCCCCACTTCATCTTCTTCCCCAACCTTCTTCATACCCCTCCACCACCCACCTCCACCGGCGTCTGCCACAACCGCCGCCGCCGGTGTGGAGACGGCGACGGTGGAGGAGACGGTGTCGGCGGTGCAGGCGCCGGTGGAGGAGACGACGGAGGTGGGGAGGCGTCGGTGGGGGCTGCGGCGGCGGCGAAGACGGCGACAGTGGGATGCGCCAGTGGAGGGGACGACGCCGGCGGAGGCGGAGGCGGCGAGATGCGCCGGTGGAGGGGGCGACGCCGGTGGGAGGCGGCGGCGGCGGATGCTCCGGTGGAGGCGGCGGGATGCGCCGGTGGAGGAGACGACGCCGGTGGGGGCGGCGGCGGCGGCGGTGGGAGGCGCCGGTGGGTGGTGGAGGGGTATGAAGAAGGTTGGGGAAGATGATGAAGTGGGGAGGAGGGAGAATGGTTTGTTTTTATTTGGGAATGATGAGATGTAGGGCTGATGTGGCATATTGTATATGTGTCAACTTTTAATTGGTACACTGGAGGTAATGAAGGTCAAGTACTGGAGGTAAGTCTTCTCCATAATTAAAATACAAACACATTTTGGTAACATTTACTTACAAAATCTGTTTTATTTGGAATTGTATTAAAAGTGCATTTTTCATATTTAAATAACCTAAAGAAGACTGTATTTAAATATAAGTAATTGAAAGTATACTTTCAATGAATGAATTAACAATACGATGCGTTTTGCCTCTCCAATTTTGCATCATCTTCCTATTAGCTGGTTGGTACAAAAAAATAAGACAGTTACATTTTGTTCAGCAGCCCAAAAATGGTTCGATCAGTTCAAGGAGTCCGTGGACCAAAAATTCGTTATAATATATGAGAGTGACTGAAAACCTCGTAGGATTTCAGTTTTTTCACTCCAAAAAAAAAAAAAATCTTCCTTCCTTTATGTTTCTACATTAAATCGAATCCATCAAATCCACGACAATCTGATCTGATCAAGGTAACATTTTGAGTTCGTTTTCGAATAATTCATCTCAATTGTTGTCTTTCAACAACTCAAAAATATGTAATTTAGTTTTTGCATTTGCCATCTCGCGCAATGCCTATGACACGACGAAAAAGGAAAGTTTTAAGCATTTATTTTTGGGGATTCCTATAATGTTTTCCTTAAAAGTGATCCTTATATAACTACCTGGTTGAATTTTGTTTTCTAAGAATTTTACTGTTATGCCCTCCTTTTCTGAGTTTTGTCATGCTCATTTAGTTTAGTCTCTCTATTTCCATGTAATGTAATGTTTGTGTAGGGCCCAGTGCATGCCAGAAAGAGCCCTTATTGATAATGTGGAAGTTCATTCAAGGTAGATCAGGAGATGATGATAATAATGAAGAGCTGGAGGAGAATTTTCTGGGTGAGCAATCAGATGGTTTATGCTCCCTCTCTCCAATGCAGGTGCTCCACGTCATCAAATTTTATTTTTGGCACTAAGTCATACTATTTGGGAGTTATTGTATTCTAGCAAATCTAAGTTATGCTACTTTTGGATTTTGATTGGACAGAGAATTTATGGATTTGCTGCTTGTTTGATTGCTGGACTGGTTTGCATGTTTTTGGTAAGAGAAATTGAGTGAAGGCTTGAAAAAATTAATGTACTCCATATTTATAGGTTTTCCGTGTGCATTGTAATGGCTGATAAAATTTTTCAGTGCTGCAGCAACCTTCTCATCAGTCTAATTCAATTTTTATTATTTTATTTTGCTTTGCAGTCTATGGTTGTCTTTATCAAACCCATCAAATTTGCAGTGTTGTTCACCTTTGGCAACCTGTTAGCAATTGGAAGGTAGATGCAGTCTCCCTCTTGTTGATATATGAGTGTTGTAGAAATAGTTTATCTGGAGTTCAAAACATGGAAATAGTTGGAGCAAGTTTGGTTTATTTTGTCTATCTAACCATTCATACTGATGTTTGCTTGATATATCTGGCAGCACAGCTTTCCTGGTAGGACCTGCACAACAGATTGGAATGATGCTTGATCCTGTCCGTGCGGTTGCAACTGCCATATACCTTGGATGCATAGTCGTAGCACTTGTCTGTGCCCTTCTTGTAAGTTCTTTCATCTTTGTTGTCAGATGCATGGATGTGTATGTCAATCTGTCTAGATTAGTTAAAGATGTTGCATTTTTTTAAATCCTCTTTTTATAAAATTATCTTTTGTCCAATGGATAGGACAAGCAAGAAAAACCTGCATAATGTTTTTTAACTCTTCTATTTTCAGTCTGTTAATACATCCCTCATCATTGTATTTATATGTTAATAGATCCGGAGCAAGATTTTAACAATAGTCGCTATGATAGGGGAGATATGTGCACTTATATGGTAAGTTTGCCTTCATTATATACCTGCTTTACCTACCAATGCCATTTTACTCATAATGAGCTTATTTTCTTTATGTATGCTGAATTTCTAAGGGGACTTTTATAATACAGGTACAGTATGAGTTATATACCTTTTGCTCGAAGAATGGTGTCAAAGTTGATGGTCCGTTTATGCGACACTGAGCTATGAAATCAACAATTTGTTTGATTCGGCCTCTTGTAGACTTTACCGAGTGGTGTTATATTTGCGGAGTTGATCTGAAGGAGCTTTTGGGTTGGCATTTTTTATATGGTTATTACTTATAACTAACAACGGTGAAAATTGGAATTTATGTTGTATGCTCTTGTTCATCTCGTTACTATGATGTAACTATAGACATTTGATACGAATTCTTTGGCCCAAGGATAAAAAATAGTTGGTTAGTCACGGATAAAAAAGATGTGTTGTGAACTTGTGATGGCTGAGTTTTTAACTTGCATCTTTAATTTTTTTTTTAAACTGAAAATTGCATCATGGATAGGAGCATGCCTTGTTGGCTTGGTTATCACAAGAAAATAAAAATTTTATGTGCTCTGTCTATCGTAAGATTTTTTTTTTTGCTGTCCTTTGTTTTTGTTTGTTATTTCTTACAAGCTTATAGGTTAGTTAGGTTCAGAGCTCACTGTCAGGGCAGATTTCAGGATCACCGTTCAATAGAGTCCTCATATCAATGGGACTCAATGAACAACTTTATGGTTATAACTTAATGAGATAACTTGCTAACTGAGCTACTCCTTACTAAGTACTAACTGAGCTGCTCCCTTCCTATCTAAATATGAGACATATTTATCAAATTTAATTAAATTGAGGGTGTCACTTAAATTGTTTAAAATCACATGATATCACCGAAACACCTTAAATACATACCTTTATTACCAACATCACTCTCTTATTTGTTCATTATTGGAGAATACTGATAGGATAAGTTGAAAAAATGTTAAAAAAAATCAGAAGTTGGTCTTATATATTGGGACAAGTTTCCCTTTTACAAATATGCCCTATATTTAATAACGGATTGTGTAACTTTTAATGGCTTATTTTTTTAAAAAAAAAAATCGCTTTTAGTTTTCTGCATCAGCCCAACGGGCCGTTTTTTGTGCAAAACAACTTTTGATGAGTCCTAGAACCAGCCTGCGCTCCTATGCTAATAAAAACAAATTCTTATGTTGGTGAAGCCCTCGCAAACAGTAGTGAAAATCATGTGCAAGTAGATTGAAGATGTGGGGACCTATTGGCTTTTGTCCACCAACCCCACAATTTAAGAGTGTAAGGTGTGCGTGTCCCTCTTCAGGGTTAGGGCTGCTTGCTGCCGCCACATACCTACCCCCACAGTTCATAACACCCGACAATTTTGTTTCATACTTCACCACTTCACCTCACTTACCTCCCTATTATAGCCCACCACTACTTCACTTCACTCCTCATCACCTCTCTCCCTTACTCCTCCATTACCATTACCTTTTTCCTTTTGTCCTCTTATGTGTTTTGTTTTAATTAGTCACATGCACTATCAACATGAGGTTGTAACTTGTAAATAAGGGTATTTAAAGAAGATTGGATTATGATTTTAATAATTCAGTAGTTTATTTAGTCTTAAAATTTTTCCTAATTAATTTAATTTGATGTTGAATTAAGAAAAGGAGTGGCAAACCTCCAAAGTGGACCACAAAGCCATTAGGTCACTCTTAGAATAAAAATTAATTCCGCTTATATAACTTGCAAGTTGCAACCCACTTCATTCTTTTCTTCTTTATTATACTATGCCTTTATTAATTGATAATCAATTCTAATAAACCAATAAATGGTAGTTGAGTCATTATATTTTTAGGATAAATTAACATTTTTTCCACTTCACCTTTATTAAGTTATACCCTATGACTTAATCTTTTCAACTTTAAACTTTTATCCACTATTACAAATTGTCACTCTACCAGCGCACCTTTACATGCGCTTAGAAGAAACTCATGTATAGAGGGTCCTTTACATGCGCTTTAAGCGCATGTACAGGTAAGAATCTATACATGCGCTTAAAGCGCATGTAGAGGCCTTATCTCTACATGCGCTTTAAGCGCATGTATAGAAATGTGCATCAATTAAAATTCACTAAAACAATGACTAGAAAAGGATTTAAGTATTTATAGATAAAATATAAAATGAACTTAGGTGAAGAGCTCAAAATTATATGGAAACACCTTAAACGCATGTAAAGGCACAAAAACCCCAAGGCACAAACACCCTGTACATGCGCTTTAAACGCATGTAAAGGCACAAACACCCTGTACATGCGCTTTAAGCGCATGTAAAGGCACTACTGAAGTGCAAAACATGGAGTCATGCATAAGAGGTCCTCCTCAGACCTCATAAGGTGTTCCTGCTTGTGGACTTAGTGTTTCAAAGCTCCATTACCACTTTTGGGTGCTATGAAAATGTTCAAACACCCTTTACATGCGCTTTAAGGCACAAACACCTTTTACATGCGCTTTAAGCGCATTTAAAGGCACAAACACCCTGTACATGCGCTTTAAGCGCATGTACAGGCACTACTGAAGTGCAAAACATGGAGTCATGCATAAGAGGTCCTCCTCAGACCTCATAAGGTGTTCCTGTTTGTGGACTTAGTGTTTCAAAGCTCCATTACCACTTTTGGGTGCTATGAAAATGTTCAAACACCCTTTAACACCCTTTACATGCGCTTTAAGCGCATGTAAAGGCACGACTGAAGTGCAAAACATGGAGTCATGTATAAGAGGTCCTCCTCAGACCTCATAAGGTGTTCCTGCTTGTGGAATTAGTGTTTCAAAGCTTCATTACCACTTTTGGGTGCTATGAAAATGTTCAAACGCCCTTTACATGCGTTTTAAGCGCATGTAAAGGCTTTACTGAAGTGCAAAACATGGAGTCATGCATAAGAGATCCTTCTCAGACCTCATATGGTGTTCCTGCTTGTGCACTTAGTGTTTCAAAGCTTCATTACCACTTTTGTATGTGGAAATGCTGCCTGTACATGCGCTTAAAGCGCATGTACAGGCTCTACATGCGCTTTAAGCGCATGTAGAGCCTCTACATGCGCTTTAAGCGCATGTATAGGCCTAATATTAAAATAAAGAGGGAGGTATAATTATATATGCAAACCTTTCGGCTAAAAATATAATTAAGAATAAATAATAGGGTAATTAGTTGTAATATTCCCTAATGTATATATATAAATACATCTCAATCCCACCTCCTCCCACAATCAAAACCCTAGCCCCAAACCGTCGGCCCCCTTCCTCTCCCTCTCCCTCTCCTCCTCCCCTCGCGATTCCGGCAGCCCAAGGCGGCGGCGTCAATGTCGACGCCGTCCGTCTAACTTCTGTCCTTTTCCTCACTGATCTCCCTCCATTTCCTTCATGGATTTCTTTTCCTCACTCTCAAATTCGAGTCTACTTTATCCTTTTCAATCTCTGCGTTTTCCGGCGACGAATGACGGCAAACGACGGCGGGGGTGACTGCCGTTTAGTGGTAGGTCATTTTCAAGCTTGGGTAAGTTTTGTTCCTATATTCCTATTATTTTCCTCACTTCAAAAATCGGAACCCTCACCCTTCTCCATTGTTCTTCGTGTTCCTCTTCTTTTTCCTCGATTCCAGTGACGTTTTCTAGCGAAGGCATGACTTTCCGGCGGCGGTTCCGATGTGCAAGACCATATTTGGTTTTTGGGTGGGTTTTCCTCTGTTTGCAAAAAGGGAAGAAATTACGAGGCTCGGCCTTGATGCACTCCCGAAATCTGGTAACATCTTTTCCCAATCGGGCTTTTTAATTTGTTCCATCAATCATTTATGTCGGTGCGTTGTAGGTGTTGCATTTTTTAAAAAGCTTCTCCAGGAATGGGTTTATCTGAAAATGGTTGGGAAATCTGCCTAATGTTGACCTTTTGTTGATGTGACTATTTGCATGTTGATTTTATTTTTATGTTAAATTATTTGCTCTCCTCTTGATTGGCAGTGTAGTTGCCTATTGTCATGCTTTGGATTGTGGTAATTTGGTGTTACTAGCATTCTGTTTCCTAAGTTTTGTATATTATCCACATTTAGAAAATTGTCAAAAAACTTACAGGACCACAACATGAGTGTTATATTCTGACATAATTATTCAGTCGTTCTATGATGTTAGTTTACTAGAAGGAAATTCAAATTTCTTGACTTGGCTAAACAATCACTTTGACTCAGTAAATTATCTGATAAACTAAAGTCTTAACAATTACCAGGAAAACTTATATGCTAGAATTACATGTAAATTAGGTGATGGTTCTGCTGTTTCATTCTGGAAAGATGGCTTCTCAACCAAGACCCCTTAAAAAACTTTGTCATTACTTCAAGTATCCATGAACTCTTAGACAAGTTGAAAGTGGTAGATTTTTATACAGGTATTGGTGGCTGGAATGTGGATGCTCTGACTGATTTGTTGCCTAATTAAATCTTAGATGAGATCCAATGGGTTGTATTAAGAGATAGATTATCCCTTTATTACATTATATGATCAAACTCTTCATAAAGTGCATAAATAACAATCTCTAAATTTTGAATTTTCTTGTCATTTTCCATCGTTGGGTTTGAAAGATGTTATAGAGTACGGTGTGGTTGGTTAATAGTAGTTGGCTGTTTTTTATTGTGATTATAACATAATCTGATTTTTGGGCGATTATGAGAGGGAATCAGAAAAGAGGTCTAGGTGTTCTGGTTTATAAGTGGTTTAAAGAACAATTTAACTTTGATTTAAGGTAAACTAAGTGAGGATTTTGATTCTTAATTAAGGCTGGTCATTATTTGTGAATTTTTTTGCTGAATGTATTGGACTTAATGAAGTGCTAATAAATAAGGGAAATTATGGTTCATAAGTTGTTGTTCATCCTTGTTTTGGTCATGCCTCTTACTATGTATATGTGGTGATTAAACATTCTTTTAGCTATCTCTAGTGCTTTGCTGAAACATGGTGGTATATGTGTAATTCTTTGTTTGAGCTAGGGATTCATGGGTCTTCAAGTCATGTTGTGACTGAAATAATCATTAGACTTGTGGAATTCATCTTTGTATTATTGTTGTGCTCACAATTTTCCTGTGGCTGCTTGTATATTGATTTTTCAGGGGATTAAGCTATGTTAAATGAATGCTTGTTTGGGTCATGAATGTTTTGGCTAACATTGTGCATTGTTGTTTTAAGTGTTCTGTACGATTTGGCATGATTAAGTGCATATATATCTGCTGCATGATAACATATGGTAGTGTTTCAAATTAAATTAAAGGATTTAAGTTCATTACAATGCTTGACTCTACTATGCGCTGATGATTAGAACTTTTAGTTCCCTTTTTTTGTGTTTGATTCTGCGGAAAAGAAAAGAATAATTCTGGGTGTAGTTTTCAATTGAAAACTTATTGTTCTCTCTTTTCAATTGATCTATACTTTAATTTGTCAAAGATATTAGTATTGGTGCTGTTGGTTAAATTAACTGGAAATACTTACATTGTTTTTGGATAAAGTATTTTATGGTGCAGTGATTTGATCCTTAAGATTTAAGCCTTGAACGGAACTAGGACATATAGCATAACTAGGTTTAAAAAAAGAGTAATTTGAGATTTAATGAAGACTTTGTGTATTTGGGGATTGAACCTGTTGGTCTTTGTTTTGGGCCAACAGGTTAATGCTCTTCAATATCATTTTCTATGATTTTTAATTCAAAATGAAGCTGATTAACTTATTAAGAGTATATGTACATGAATTTCAAAGTCTTGTGCTCCTTTCCTCTCCCTTGTGGCTGAATTAGTTGTGGGATGAGGGCATGTTTTGTGTATGTTTTAACAAGTCTATGCAGTAATTTGAGTGCTTTGATGTGCTGACAACTTTTTTAGGAAAAACATGAATTTTCTATTTGGTTGTGTGACTAGGGTTGTATGCATATATATATATGTGTGTGTGTGTGTGTGTGTGTGTGTGTGTGTGTGTGTGTGTGTGTATGTACATGTATGTTGAAATTTGATTAAAAGTGTCAAATCTTGCTATATATTTATATATTTTTACTACTCATTACGCCTTTCTCTTATTCTACTCTATCATTTGGAAATTTTTCTCCATTTTTTGTGCTGGTTGTTGATGTTATGTTTTAATGGTTACAACTTACAAGTTCATGTCTCAAGATTAGCAATGTGCTTCTTATGTTTTGATGTTTTCACGATGCATGTGTTATCTTGTATTTGTAACATTGGATAATAAGATTAGCTTGATTTTGTAATGTGTTTTTCTAGTTCAAGGTTTTTAGGACGGATGCAATGTCAATGTCTTGTCTTGTATTGAGAACATGCTCGTACAACTATGATGCACATAGTTCTTTTTGCTGATGTATATATAAAAAATGAATCATACATTGTTATTGTTTTGATATTGATATATAATTCATTTTTGAAGATGTTAAGTAATTGACTTTTTCTGGTAAATTCTTTTGATATAATGCTAGTTGGTTCTATGAACTACAGCTAGTATTGGTGGTTATATTGGGAAATAATGTAAATTTATAATAATTTTTTTTTAAAAAAAAACATTCTATACATGCGCTTTAAGCGCATGTAGAGGCACATCTACATGCGCTTTAATGTAGAGGCACATCTACATGCGCTTTAAGTGCATGTAGATGTACATGCGCTTAAAGCGCATGTAGAGGTACATACCTCTACATGCGCTTTAAGCGCATGTAGAGCCCCCCTTTACATGCGCTTTTTAAAAGCGCATGTAGAGCCTTTACCAGCGCCCCCTCTACAAGCGTAAGGGTATTCATATTACAAATCTTACCAGAACTGCTCGTTTTTTATCAGAAGCTTGTGATTTAGTTTTTGATGCAGCAAGTAGTGGAAAACAATTCTTAATTGTTGGTACCAAAAATAAAGCAGCTGATTCAGTAGCGCGGGCTGCAATAAGAGCTCGGTGTCATTATGTTAATAAAAAATGGCTCGGTGGTATGTTAACGAATTGGTATACTAAAAGCGCATGTAGAGGCCAAAATAAGCGCATGTAAATAGGGTAATCTGTGGTAGTGATCAATGATAAAACTAAGGTAGAGTGGTTGAGGAGCAATTATTATGACAGTTGGTACTCTATAGTAGTACTCTTTGAAACAAAAAATATATATGTAGTTTGTGATTTATAATAAAATCAAATAATGTGAAATTAAATATCACAAAAATTATCAAAAAAAAATTAAATATCACAAAGCTTCCTCTTGAATCCTTCAATTTTCCATATTCTCTTCAGTGGGAATGGTTGTTATATGGCTTCGCGAGTGTCCAAATATAATTAAACTTTAGCGCAGCCATTGTTACTATTTCAGATGCCATCACTTTTCTGCTGTACTTTGAATTATAATTAAGAAAAGTGATCAACTAGAAGAGAAAATGGTTTTGACTAACCAAAATATACGGGCAACGCGAAACACAAAAGCAACCATGATTGTTCCACGTTGAAAGGAGGCTGAAAAGAAGAGCAGCCAAGACATTCGATTCTCACTATTCAATTTTTTCAAGTAAAATAAAACCATTGATGATTCGTGGTGGGGAATTGGGTTGGTGAAATAGTTAGTATGCCTCGTGATGATTTCGAATGGACTTTATTCCGAGCATTTCGAATTAAAAAATGAAGATTTTTGCATAGAGAATCAGAGGGAAATATAATGGCGAGTAGACACGAAGGTTCAGGTCATTGAGATACTCACTGTAGTAGTTTTCATAATTTGCATATGCCAGCTACCTGCTCACTGTAGTGAAATCAACTAATATAACTAGAAATAACCAACCTACCCCCATCTACCTACCCCGGAATTCAGCTAGAAGCCAACACCTCGTTAGATT
This sequence comes from Mimosa pudica, assembly GCA_029929735.1. Lineage (NCBI taxonomy): Eukaryota > Viridiplantae > Streptophyta > Magnoliopsida > Fabales > Fabaceae > Mimosa > Mimosa pudica. The sequence goes on along the minus strand of JAKELP010000004.1, from coordinate 19,955,955 downwards.
CGTTTGACATCGCTTCTAGGTTCTCATATAAATACAGCTAGTAGTACTAATACTTGGACTAACAATCAACCTAACAATCAGATAATAACCGTTACCCAAACAATATTTCTCTCGCATTTTAAGCATTCACATCAGAATGTGGGAGACAGGAAGGATTAAGATCTTGTATTTTTTTTTAAAAAAAAAAACTTCCCAATCAATTTTTCAAGTTCTTTTTTTTTCCATGGCAATTTTTCTTATTCATGATTGAAATGAACAACACCTTTTCTTTTTCTGATGATGCCTTGTTTCTAATTAATATAGTGGCCGGACGGGACAAAAATTGGTGGTGTTAGTACTATAATAATATTAATGTGTGGTGATTCTTTTGTTCGATTCTGAAAATGAATTGTTTTTAGTGGAGTATTTGGAATGCGATAACTTCTCGTTTCCCAACAGAAAGGCTCGTTCCCAAGATTAAATTAATTAAGAGGGCCAATAGATTAGAGCAACGTAACGCAGGCCACAAGAAAAAAATGCACATGACAACCAATTGACCTTAATTGTATTCTCTGTTAGGTTCGTATCAATGCATCTGAAATAAATTAGATTCGTGTGGCATGCAACTCAGCTTTTTTAATAGTTATGATTCTGACATGCTATAATAGATCAGTCATTGTTTCCTTCCTTTCTTTTTTTCTATTCTATTTCTTTCTTTTCCATCCTAACTAACATACACTGCATGTCAGTAGCCAAAATATATAAAATATACCAGTGCATACATTAGTCACGGAATTTGTCACAAAATAAGTCGTTGCTAATGCATTAACCACAGAATTTCTTATCTAGAGACAGAATTATGTCTTTATCAACGGATTTTTTATCCGTCACTAAATTTCATGACTATTGACTTTTTAGCTATTCATTTTTACGAAACTTGCATCACGGATGTTTTTACCAATTGCTTGCTTTTGGAGTGTGGTTCTTGTAAGGGTTTGGTTCTTTCATTGAGAGATATATACTCAAACAGAAATGGATACATATATATGGTTTTGTATAGAGGGGCTACCCAATAAAAAATCAAGTGGCGTGCCAAGTAAAATGTCATAGAGTGGAGCTATCAGAACGCTTTCTCGTCATTTGGTTGGATATGGCCACTTATGAAGGGTTTTAATTGATCGACGAAAAGGCAAAGTGAAATGTGAGTGAAGTGAAATTGATGTTTCCTTGTAAGAGGAATTTAATAAGTCATTGACTTCTCAAATTCAATACTCCCTCCGGTCCCTAATGTAAGAGCCCAAAATTTGAATGGTTTTGGTCCCTAATGTAAGAGCTCACCCCATATTCTCTCCTCATTTAATGCATTTTTTCCCACTTTACCCTTAACTCTCTTTGATATTTATTAATGCTTATATATTTCTCTCTCTTAAAAGTACCATAATAAATATGGGCAATTTTGGAAAAGAAGCATTAACTCCAGACACCCAACTAACATTCACATGTTTTCTTAAGAGGCATTTTTTTGACGGCTAGCTCTTACATTAGGGACCGGAGGGAGTAGCTAGCATTTAGAATGATGTGCTTCACCCAAGACTTATACTCATTATTTTATGCAAAATTTTTATCACTCTACTCGTATTCTTATTAGGAGTTCAACTATAAAAAATTGTGTTCCTACGAAATTCACTTAATAAAGGTATTAATTATTGTTTTCTAAGTCTACCCTTATTTAATTCTAGAAATTTAAGAGGCTAATTTATAGTATATGTAGAGAGGGAAATTTTTTTATTAAGGGTAGTAATGAAAAATGTTTATTAATTTAAAATATTTAATGATCTAATCGACCAAGAATTTGTATTACTTGATAATTAGTGTAGATGAACTTATAATAAAGAATATAGTGATATACGCCAATATATTCTAATAATCTAAAATCGTGTTGAAAGGGAGAAAACTCAAAAGGGGTTGATAACAGTGAAGGTGACGGATGTCACATCTTAATTTAAAATCTCAAAGCTAAAATTTATAGGTATTTTCATATAACATGATTTCTTATATATTTAGTGTGGGACTTCCCAAATCGATCAACTCAAGTTGAATCACATTGGTGTCATTAATTTCCATAACAAATATGTTACGTACAATTTAATCTAATTATGGTTATTTCAAATTGGTTAACGCAATAAAATGGTATAATTAAGTTTCCTTGTCGATGTCCTTTTGTTTTGAAAATGAGTATTAAATTTATAACTTTTTTTTATCAAAAAAAAAATTTATAACTTTTCTTTGCATACAAATATAACAATACATATCGCAAAAAGATAACTTTAATATGGTACTCCATAAAAAAAACCTAACTCTAATACCGCATGTTAGGAAGGGGATGGAGATCTTAGAAAGGGATGGAGAACACGTTGGTAATAAAAAATGGAGATATCACATTTTCACTTTAAACTTTAAGTTACGGATCGGATCGTTTCACTTTATTGTTTATTAAACAAAATTCTATATAACATGAAACTTTCCGCGTCACACCAACTCAATTTCACTCACATATAAAACGTTTTAACAGATGTTAATGCTTTATTTGCTTTTTAAAATAAAAGTAGAGGAATAAAAAATGGTTATGCTTTGTTTATACTGTACTGTAAAACACTTAAGACATGACGAAGTATGAAGGATGTAATGGTCAACATTAACATTGAATAAGGGCAGGGCGACATTAATACATTTTGAAAAAGTTTAGGGTAAAATTTACCATAAAAACTTCTAAGTATCTAACGATTATCACTAAAAACATTCGGAATAAATTAAATACAACTTTTATCTGAAAAATTAATGCAGTACATCTCGTGAGGGAAGCCACGCGCACGCGTCTCTTGGGCATCTCACATGGCTTTTAGAACGAGTGAAAGAGCGAAAGCGATGACTGAAGTCAAAGGAGCTCCTCAACCAACCAAACGGCCAATTGATGTATACTCCTAGCTATTAAATACTCCCTCTGGTCTCTAATGTAAGAGCTAGCCGCAAAAAAAAACGCTTCTTAAGAAAACATGTGAATATTAGTTGGATGTCTGTAGTTAATGCTTCTTTTCCAAAATTGCCCATATTTATTATGGTACTTTTAAGAAAGAGAAATACATAAGCATTAATAAATATGAAAGAGAGTTAGGAGTAAAGTAGGAAAAAATGCATTAAATGAAAAGAGAATGTGGGGTGAGCTCTTACATTAGGGACCAAAATCATTCAAATTTTGGACTCTTACATTAGGGACTGGAGGGAGTATCTCATTTGGGAGATATGGTTTGACCCCTCTTATTGTTCTTCCCTAATTAATCTAACTTCGTGACTTAATACTTGCATCATCCACCGAAATCCCACATGCCCAGAGACAATTTTTTGGAATTTTAATTTGCAATTTTCATACAACCGATGTCGTGTCGTGAAAGCCGCAACCTCCATCTATGTCCATATATACACCTCATACTACACTTATAATCAATCCAATTTGTCTCTACGTCAAAAAGCATTTTTTCTCTTTCAAAAACACATAAACCGCTTCGGTGTGCCGCATTTGATCCTTCAGATGATGTGTTTTGGTTTTAATATTAAATTACTAATTAATATAATATATATTTTTTGGGCCAACAATTAATATATATAATATATATGTCCTATGTAAACAAAATAAGACTGATTTGTTTTCCTTTTTTCATCCCCTCGTTTTTCACTCCAGGAACGGATGGATTATTTGAACTCATGTAATCCGTGGGCCGGTCACTCTCTCTATTTAAATAATGTCATAATGAGTACTCCCTCTGGTCCCTAATGTAAGAGCTAGCCGTCAAAAAAACGCTTCTTAAGAAAACATGTGAATGTTAGTTGGGTGTCTGGAGTTAATGCTTCTTTTCCAAAATTGCCCATATTTAATATGGTACTTTTAAGAGAGAGAAATACATAAGCATTAATAAATATGAAAGAAAGTTAGGGGTAAAGTAGGAAAAAATGCATTAAATGAGGAGAGAGTATAGGGTGAACTCTTACATTAGGGATCAAAACCATTCAAATTTTGGGCTCTTACATTAGGGAATGGAGGGAGTTTATGGCTTCAACTTTTCTTGCATGCTGTTACTATTTATATTTACTACTACTACGGAGTATTTTATATTGAATTGAAATTTACTTTAAATGCATGCATCCATCAGATGTGAAATCAAGGGACCACCCACAATGGCAGTCATATGGAGTATATTCAGATGGGGCGGCTCGGTGGGACATCGTATTTTGGAGTGCTTGTGCAAATTTCAAAGGCAGAGACAAATAATGCATCTCAAAGTCAATAATTGAAAATTGAACGCCAAAATTTTATACACTAATTATAATTATATTACTAATTAGAGTGAGATCACCAAACCAAGCTTGCTTTTTGTCAATCTAATTAACCAAATTACTAACCCCCAAGAGGGTACGGCTTTATCTTCTTCATTCCCTTCGCCTGGTCTGCTTTTCACACACAGCTTACAACAAAAACAAAACTACGAATATGACCGCTTTCTCCTGGTTTTTATCTGGCCAACTACTGTTACGTGCATTAAAACACTACAAAAAGTTTAAACTTTTTCTGAGCTTATAAGTAAACTAACAAACCACAACACCTGCCAATCACTAAATTAGCTAGGCATCTAAACCTAAAAAGTGCCAACAAAAAATCGAACCCAAATTTACATCTTATTTGCTAAACCAACTTTTGAGTAGTTACATACTTACATTACATGTATAAATTAAAAATATCTCTTACAGGGCAGTTGAATACGACAAAAGACATTGGGGGCCTCAGAAGTGAATTTTTTCTCTTAAAATAGAAATAGTGACGTACTCCCTCCAGTCCTAATTATAAGTCGTCTTTGACTTTTTTGGAAAATCCTAAAAAAGCAAAATAAGTTAATTATAAATTGTTTTACCTATTTTTTTCCATTATACTAGTTTACTTTACTTGTAAACTAATGGATAGTCTAAAAATATATCAAATATATCATAATTTAATAACTTATTTCGCAACTTTAATCTCTCCAAAAAAGGTCAAAGAGGACTTATAATTAGGACCGGAGGAAGTACCTTAAAAATATGCCTAAATGATGAAAAGATGCATATTTTAATTAGATTTGTCGGTCTGGAAGCAACTACCAAGGTCCAAGGCCGACTCGTGATTGAGGATCTAATGATATTTGGAAACTGGAAAATAAACAACGGTTGATTACTGTTTAATGGTGGTACTTTAATTAGAGCATTGGATATCCCAATGCAAACTCTGCACGTGAATTAACTTTCCGACTGTGTTATACTGGCGATTGCTCAGATCTGAAAAAGAAAATAGAAACTCAACAAGATTCAGGTCATAATAAAATGGTGGGGGAGCTGATGAGAAATCAACAAGGCAATCCAACTATGCAATGTTATCTAATTATTACTACCTCCGGTCTCTAATGTAAGAGCTAACCGTAAAAAAAAACGCTTCTTAAGAAAACATGTGAATGTTAGTTGGGTGTTTGGAGTTAATGTTTCTTTTCCAAAATTGTCCATATTTATTATGGTACTTTTAAGAGAGAGAAATACATAAGCATTAATAAATATGAAAGAGAGTTAGGGGTAAAGTAGTAAAAAATGCATTAAATGAGGAGAGAATATGGGGTGAGCTCTTACATTAGGGACCAAAACCATTCAAATTTTGGGCTCTTACATTAGGGACCGGAGGGAGTATTTAAACTATAACCATGAGACAACTATGTGTATCATAAAGCACCAACTATCGCATTAAATGTTTTTTCCCATTTTATCCCTTTATCAATGGAGATTCAAAATTAAAAATGTGAAATATATCAATTAATGAAATATGAAATCGGAAAAGTATAAATTTAAGATGAATTTTAAAATCCAACTATCATTCTTTGGTAGCGTGTGAGAAATTGATAGTTGGTGACTTATATGGACGAGAATTGTTTGGTAGCCTAGGATGCGTGGGGCCGGGTGAGCAGGAATACAATTGGAGTGTGTCGAATCTTTCATGTCTGACTCAACTCACCCTGACATCAGCAATTCTATTCCTCAGATCCACCTACGTGCTTCTGTCGGTGGCACGTGTCACTTCATGGTTCGCCTTTTCCTCCCTTTCTCTCTTTTTCCTCGCCACAGTACTTGGACTTTCTGCCCCTCAACAACTTGCCTCCCTCCCTTCCAAAGGCTTGACCTCACGCCTCTCTCCTTTACACACATAATACTCCACTCCATTTAAAATTATAAATAGCACTACTTCTTGAAATTATTAATTTCCTTCTCAGAATGTAATTAACAACAGCTCCTACGTTTTAAAAAAAAAAAACAATACCTCCTACAGAATCTAGATACATGGGATCTTATATACTAACACTATAAGTACTCCCTCCGGTCCCTAATGTAAGAGCTAGCCGTCAAAAAAACGATTCTTAAGAAAACATGTGAATGTTAGTTGGGTGTCTGGAGTTAATGCTTCTTTTTCAAAAGTGCCCATATTTATTATAGTACTTTTGAGAGAGAGAAATACATAAGCATTAATAAATATGAAAGAGAGTTAGGGGTAAAGTAGGAAAAAAATGCATTAAATGAGGAGAGAATATGGGGTGAGCTCTTACATTAGGGACCAAAATCATTCAAATTTTGGACTCTTACATTAGGGACCGGAGGGAGTATAAGTTATGAAATAATAATGGGATCTTATATACTGACAGTAGTTATAAAATGGAGTGCATTTCATGATAGTTTGTGCAGGGTAAAGTAGTACTCTCTTCGGTCCCTAATATAAGAGTCAGCCGTAAAAAATGTTTTTTATAAAAACATGTGAATGTTAGTTGGGTGTCTGAAATTAATGCTTCTTTTCCAATATTGTCCATTGTTTATTGTGATATTTTTAAGAGAAAGAAATACATAAATATTAATAAATATGAAAGAGAGTTAGGGGTAAAGTTTGACAAAACTCATTAAATAAAGAGAAAATGTGAGATGAACTCTTGTATTAAGGACTAAAATCATTCAAATTTTGGACTCTTATATTAGGGACGAGAGTAATTATCAAACACTAAAGCTTACAAGTTAAAAGAGTACTCCCTTCGGTCCTAAGTATAAGATCTAGATGACTTTTTTGGAAAATCCTAAAAAAACAAAAAATATGTTAATTATAAATTGATTTACCTAATTGTTTCTCTTAAACTAGTTTATTTTACCTTTAAACTAATGGATTATCAAAAAATATATTAAATATGTCATCATTTAATAACATATTTCGCAACCTTAATCTCTCCAAAAAAAAGTTATCTAGGTCCTATATTTAGGACCGGAGGTAGTATGTTATAAAATATGTTTCCTCTCTTCCTAAATATAATTGAGATCACTTTAATTTGATATTTTTTTATTAAGAAAGTTAAATAGATAACATAATTTTAATGTATCATATATACATATAATTGTATTATATATATAATAGTATATAGATAAGGTAAATAAGTTTTGATAGAAATTAAGAATTATAGATGATGACTCCCCACATTTAGTGGTTTTTAAGAAATATTTTGTTGTATTTGGGGAGTCATGAATTAAATAATTGATTGATTTTGATGTGAATTGAAAAGAAAGTAATTTGAGAGTATATGAGTGATTCTTTTGGAAAATATGAAATTTAATTGAAATAGGAAACTTAATATATTAAAAGAAATATTTTGATGAGAAGTTTCCTATTAATGAGATTATGTGATTGAGTTATTGTGATTATTTCCTATTTTCTTCTCTTCATGAATGCAGATTTAATAAAAAAGGAAATAAAGAGAAGGAGAGGATTTGATTATGTGCAAGAAAATGAAAGAAAAGAAACTTAACATGCAAGGCAAAGGCAATATGGTGTTGGGCTATCTTATTATAAATATACACATGCAATTGAGGAGAATAGGAGGTTTGATCATAATTCTTCCTATTTCCTAAAGCCTAGAGGGGAGGCTGGTTACAATATTTCCAACTCTTGAAGCCAAGAGAGATTCACGTTGAAAAAGAAAAGGAGAGGACACGCCACCACTGTTGAAGGAATTAACACCAACTCACGAAGGAAGAAGTGAGGCGCTGAAGGAAGAAGTGAGGCGCTGAAGCACATACACGCACACACAAAGGAAAAGACGAAAGAGGGAGATCATTTGGCATTCTTGGGCTTGCATGTCTTGGTCATACATACATAGAAGAAGAAAAGGAAGACATAATTTGGGTGCATCTTTTGATTCTTCTCATTGCTTTAATTCTAGATTTTGACTTAGTTAATGTGATGCTTTTGTTTAGAACTATGTGTGGCTAATTTATTTTACAACCTAGAGTACTATGAACTTGTTTGTAACTTAGTATTTTATTTCCCACACCATTTAGTCATGGTTAATTTGATTTAGTTTATTTAATCTTGCTATTATTGATTAACTTGTTTAGTGCTTGATCACCATTAGACATGTTTAGGGAATTTAGAATTGGACTCGGAAGAGAGAATTTTAAATAGACCATGGGATTAAATAGTGTAGGATTGGATTTTAATCTGATTTGCGACTAGGATAGGAATATACCTAGAAGCCCTACATAGTCACATTAGAGCGGAACCGTTATAAATTGGCCTAGTAAATTAGTGCAAGACATTGTGTAATTAAGCTAGGTAAGGATGTAAGTGGACCGGAAGACATTTATAGACACTAGTACTCTAGATTAGCTAGTTGAATTAATTCATAATTAATTAGTGGGAATAAAATCTAAGAAGCAGATAAGGGATTAGTGGCTCTAGGTTGTTCTTTTGACTCGTGAATTTCATCTGTGTGAATATTTGTTTTATTTTATTTTCTTAGATATTAGGTAATTAAAATCAATTTTCTTTTGTTTACTCAACTTGAATGAAAATAGGAGATCTAATGCCTAGTTATTAATTGTCTGAGTCCCTGTGGGATCGACCTTGAACTACCACTTTACTAAAATACGATCCGTACACTTGCGGATATTTTTATCAAAATTTTGGTAGCATCAAGTTTTTGACATGTAAAAATTATTAATTTTATATCATTAATTTATTAAAAAAATCAAAATATGTTATAATTAGAGCTAAAGTTAGTTTGTATCAAAAAAAAAAAAGAGCTAAAGTTAGTACATGTCATTTCAAGCTTCCCTGCCTCCCATCCTACCAAAAGAAAGAAGAATTCGGACCAAATATTTTGTTTTTTGGGAAATCGCCGAAGTACTTAACCTTGAAACGTAAGCATGTTTTTTTGCAAATAAAAAATTTTAGGGAAAAGAAACCAGACGATTTTATCAAAGTCATTATCTTGACTCATCACTTGTGTCAAAATGGTAGGCTATATAGAGCTGAACTTTTTATCTTTAAATTCGCTGATTGCTTAATGCGGTTAAAAAGATTCTATTGTGTACTACTCCGTTGGTTCTTAAATATATATATAATATGACTTTCTTAAACTTGATTAAATCAATGATATTAGTTAAGTTAATTAGTATTAACACATGATATTATTAATATATTCTAGCATATATTTTTATCCTCTCATTCCCTTTCTTACTTGTTTATTAGAAATAAGCATTACTGGGGTTTATTTGAGAATAAAGACAGGAAAAATTAAACAATGCAATATTTTATATTTAGAAATAAATTGAAATTTAAATATATTTAGAAATATAGAGAGAATTAATGAGATATGATTAGAACAAGTGAATAAGAATAAGTCATCATATCGTTGTTTAGATGGAACTGAAAGAAGCTCGATTGTACGGCGAGAGTAGAAATAGCAAGCACGGGATATAACAGCATTGGAAGAACTGTATATAACAATATATAGCATAAACGACGCAAAAATGTCAACATATTTTAATAAAGGAGCCATCAATCTGTGACATTGGATCACATCGTTTGAAAATTTGAGCCATGACAAACATTGTGTGAGGTTTTAATTGCGGGTAGCTGTTAATGAATACTCTCGATCTCTCTCTCTAGAGACTTTTGAGTAGAAGATAAGGAATATATTAGATTTAGTAGTAAAAAAAAAAGTTTTTTAAAAAAACATGTAAAAGTTAGTTGGATGTTTGAAGACAATATTTTTTTTTTAACATGGTCCATATTTATTGTGATACTTTTAAAAGAGAGAAATACATGAACATAAAGAAACATGAAAGAGAGTTAGAGGCAAAGTAAAAACAAATGCATTAGATGAGAGAGAATGTGAAATGAGCTATTATATTTCAGACCAAACCATTCAAATTTTGACTCTTATATTACGAATTAGAGGGAGTAGTTGAGATAAATACATGTTTCATATAATTTTATTTTTCCAATTTTCCCTTATATAAGAGAGAGAATTATAGAGTAATGATGATAATTAGCACGCACGAGACTTGAAAAATTTCTTATTCATATTATTAATTACCATTAGAGGCAAGAGAGAGAGAGAATATTCAAAAATTAGCATAGAACGAAGGAATGAAATGATGCATCAAGGGAAAATCCCAAATAAATCCTTCCCAATAACCAAAAGGACAAGTGAGGAACCTAAACTTCCAAAATGACCATGAAGGAATCAGCACCTAAATGTCATTTTAAAATCTTGCGAAAAGACAAAATTGTCTCCATCATAAAACACAAAGTACTACCCCACCATAAACTCACCCTCTTCGCACAATTTGTGTTTTAGAATGTGGGCAATTTTGTCTTTTCGCAAAATTTTAAAATGACAGGTAGGTGCTAATTCCTTCATGGTCCTTTTGAAAGTTTAGGTTCCTCACTTGTCCTTTTGGGTATTCGGAGGGACTTATTTGGGATTTCCTCGTGCATCAATACCAACTCTACATTATTGTAATATTCAAAAATAAATAGGGTTAATATGAGAAAAAATTCGTTTAATAACCATACAACTTTTGCAATCTCTTAATATATTTACGGACATTGGTAAAAAGAAATATATTTAGGGACAAAATCACTAAAAAAAAGTCTCTTATATATAGGGACACATATAGGGACGGAGAGACTATCATCTCCCAACTAGTTTATGGGTCGTAGATAACAAGTGGTTAATTAACTCATCCATAACTTCTTCATCTTTTGGCCCTAAAACAAAATACAGTCAGCATGAACTTTTCTTTCACTGCCCAGCTTCAATTTGAACTGTTAACGCATAAATCAATTGGCTTTATTTGAAAATTTAATAAGATAAATATATTGTTTTAAAATAGTATTTAATTTATGATGATTTTTAAGTTAGGCTAAAGTATGTTTTTGGTCCCTTAAGTTTGCACAAAGTCATGTTTTGGTCCCTTAACTTTGAAAAGTGTGTTTTTGGTCCCTTAATTTTGGAGAAAGTGTGTTTTTGGTCCCTTAGCTTTGAAAAGTGTGTTTTTTGTCCTTAATTTTTGATAAAGTAATGTTTTTAGTCCTTTGAAAAAAGGATAAAAATGTTTTTAGTCCCTTCCTTTTCAAAATTAAGGGACTAAAACATGACTTTTTGCAAACTTAAGGGACCAAAAACACACTTAAACCGAATTTAAAAGGACTAAAAACACACTTTTCAAAGTTAGAGGACTAAAAAGATGATTTTGTCCAAAATTAAGGGACCAAAAACACACTTTTCAAAGTTAAGGGACCAAAACATGATTTTCTCCAAAGTTAAGGGACTAAAAACATACTTTAGCCTTTAAGTTATTGATGCCTTCTGATAAAAAAAAGTTATTGATGCTTTTTTTAATTAATAAAAAATTATTTTAGACTTCTCAAATTCTGTGTAACATATATTAATTAATACATAAATAAAACTAAATAACTTATTTAGTCTGTTTAATATTTTGAAAAAAATCAACTTTAATTTCTTTCATGCTAGAGAGTGAAGGTATTTTTTTTTATTCAAAGGGGTAAGCACTAACACATATCATACCACTGGACTACAAGGCTTTGATAAGGTATTTTTAGTTAACTGGAGTTGTTTGTGGCTAATATTTTGTTATTTGAATTATTTGGGTACACGTCTCAGCAAACGTTACTACTTGCTAACATCGTTGTTCGTCAAGAGTGATGAGTTACATCAATCAGCACGCTTGATTTTCGCAGCGTATAGATAAATATCGGATAAATCCAACAGGTTAAGATAATCTGGGGGAAAACAAAGAATAAGTGACAACGCACACGATATACTGAAATTTAAGTAAGATAGAAGTTGAGGGAAATTTTTTATTGAACAGAGAGAAAAAGACAAAGGGAAAATGCATTTACAGCCAACAATACCAGAGAGGTAGAGAGCGACGTAGCAAAGTTCATTGTTCAAGGCTCGAGGTGTGGGTCCTACTGCTTCGTTTTCAGCGTGCCATTCAAGTCCTTGCTGTGTGTGGGGACCTTCAATTTTGATAACAAGGAGTCCTTATAACTTTGTTTTTCTTTTCTCTATAACTTTGTTTTTCTTTTCCCTGCCTTGCTCTTCTGCCTTCATTTTTTGACCACAATCATCAAATATCAAAACAAGTATCGCTGTTAACGTACCCCCTCCTTGTGTTGATGTTTCTGGTCAAGATCCTTACTAATAGTAATTCACTTCTTGCCACAGCAATTGCTTGTCTAGTCAATGTTAATACTTAATACCAACAAATTAAATTATTGGTCAGATTTTCGTAAGAAAAAGGATTTAGCGATAAGCAGTGCGTAACTTTCCGCTGTCGTGAGTTATCAGCCATACTTTACAACCCCTGTGTAGGCATTACCAGAGACAAAATGCAATTTTATATAGTTTATTTTATTTCTTTAGTCTTCTGATATCCCTTCCCTCCTACAATTGGCCGCGTATTAATATTTTTTATATATATATGAAACATTTTTCGTCACTTATAACGTCACCATACCATGTCCATTTCCATGTCTCATTCTCACCTACCTAGCGTAATTTGTAAAATATGCTTTTAAGTTATAACTAGTAATAACGCGACTTCATCAAATTTTAATTTAATTATATAACTCTGATTTTAACGTGTCACCTTCGTCACTCTGCCCATGGATTCCAGATTCCTACAGTTGCCGCTCGGTTTTAATTCGCTGCTATGTTTTTTTTTTTGTTAGGTACAACGCTGATGTATTGTTGTTATTTGTACACCTATGTATCCTTGCATCGTCACCTAAAGCGAAATATTCATTTTTACAATATTCTTCCACGCTAAAGATTACGTGGTCCTTTTATTTTATTGTTTGAATTGCGGGAATCACATGTCACCGTTTTTATTCTTCTGGCACGCTTTAATATATTTTCCTTTTCTTGATTTAAATTTAATAATAATATCAAGAGGCGTAGTGAGGCGGCTTATGTGGTTCATAACCAGTACTTTTATTTGGGTCAAAGTTCATAACCAGTACTTTCATACTTTGATTAGTTTGAAAGCCAAAATTGATATCATAACAAACGGAAAATCATTAAATCGCCTGCTGCACTCGAATCAGATGCAAGCTCCAAGCGCACATGAAATACAATCGAGTGATCGACCGGAACATTTTTCTAAGAAATCGTACAACACAATCAACTAGTTTATTTTTACAAAACTTCAAGTTCACTGTACATGTGGCCCAAAAAAATTACTATAGCACATAAATTAGAGTGAATTTTAACGAGAGTACAACTGTACAAGACAACATCGGTATAGAGCTGAGTAAGAACTGGCACTGGCAAAACAACTGAGATAAAAACTAGTAGTAATTTACAAAAATAATTTATGAGATTTTCTATTTTTTCAGTGCCAACGGATTATAATTTTATTTTTATAACTAAATTTTAAGAAAAAAATTTGACTCGCCCTCCATCTAGAGGCATGTCTCCTAACACATAATCTACTACTAGAGTGTCTTTGTGGGCTTTAGATCATGACAAACCAGACATTTTTTTATTCACACGTAAATTTTGTCCAACTTCATTTAGTGGTAGATAACTGGAAATGCCCCTCAAACATCGCGATTAGTACCAAAAATTTTAATAGCTATATTTACTAGATTTTACAAATTTCACCACCAATAGCATATTTCACCCTTCTTCCGTTTCAGCTTTTACATTCCCAAGAAATAAACAATTCATTCGACTCTGCCTTAGCTTTTTTAAGTTAATTTTAATATACTTATACAATACATAGGTTAATAAAAGAGATGAAACAAACGGCATTTGGATTTAGTTTATTTTTTTAAAATCCTAATAAAATTAAGGGTTAAAGGTCAAATCTAGCACTCTACTATTGCTAAAAGTTCACCAAACATAAACAAGAATTTGATGGTTCAAATGTAACACACATCTTTTCAAAAATGGCTCAAAAATGGCTCAAATGTAACACACACTTAACGGTCAAACCCGTTAAAATTGACGGAAATACTAGATTTGAGTCATTTTTTAAAAGATGTGTGCTACATTTGAGCCATCAAATTCTTGTTTATGTTGGGTGAACTTTTGGCAATAGTAGAGTGCTAGATTTGACCATTAACCCTAAAATTAAATAAATCATTATAATTACTTTATTTGCATTTTAATCTAAAATTTTTTATTTGGCTTATAAATCAACGCACTATAATGTTATATAAAAAATGCATGAAATATGATATGATTAAATGGGTTGATTGGTTTTCTTGTTATTCTTTTTATAAACGCAGACTAAAACTTATACTCAGTAGTTTGATAAAAAAAAGCAAATACTGAGTATTTGAGATAAACATTACTCACACTCCTTCTTGTTCCAATTATAAGAGGTGGTCAATATTTTTACACATACCAATATATACCATGTTTTTTTTATCAAAAATAATATACCATGTTTGAATCACTTTTATGGGCAACTTTAATAAACTTTCCATTTTACTCTCATTTAATATATACATTTTATCTTTCATTTATTATCTAAGATACAAGACTAAAAATGTAAAACATGCATTTATTACTTTTGCTTGAGTTTTGTAAGTTACCAATATTACACATCATGGAAAAACATACTCTCCTGGTTCTTTCCCTTTAACATGAAATAAGTTCTTTACTTATATGTCAACATATAGCATATGTTAAGATGCACGTGAACTTTTGTTATAAAAAATGCATGAAATATTATATGATTAAATGGGATAATTGGTTTCCTTACTATTTTTTTAAAAGTAAATTAAATCTTATATTGAGTAGTCTGTGAAAAAAAGCTAATAGTGAGTATTTGAAATAAGTACAACTCCTACTCCTTCTTTTCCCAGTTACAAGAGGTGGTCAATACCTTTACACATACCAATACAATATGTTTGAATCACTATTTATTATTCCTGATTACAAGAGGTGAGGTGGTCAATATCTTTACACATACCAATACAACATATTTGAATCACTTTTTATGGGCAGCTTTAATAAACTTTCTATTTTAATATCATTCATTATATACTAGGACTATCGTAATACTCCCTCCGGTCCCTAATGTAAGAGCTAGCCGTCAAAAAAACGCTTCTTAAGAAAACATGTGAATGTTAGTTGAGTGTCTGGAGTTAATGCTTCTTTTTCAAATTTGCCCATATTCATTATGGTACTTTTAAGAGAGAGAAATACATAAGCATTAATAAATATGAAAGAGAATAAGGGGTAAAGTAGGAAAATTGTATTAAATGAGGAGAGAATGTGGGGTGAGCTCTTACATTAGGGACCAAAACCATTCAAATTTTGGGCTCTTACATTAGGGACCGGAGGGAGTATAAGAGGTAGCCACCAAAACATATTTCTTAATAAAACATGTGAAAGTTAGTTCTGTGTCTGAAGTATTATGATACTCATTTTAAGAGAGAAAATATATAAGCATTAATAAAAAAAATATTAATAAATATATAAACATTAATAAATATAAAAAAAGTTAGGGACAAAATATGGAAATTAAAATGCATTAAATGAAGAGAGAATGTGAGATGAACTCTTATATTTTGGATGAAAACCATTCAAATTTTGAGCTATAATATTTTGGACTGAAGGGAGTACATTTTATCTCTCATTCTTTCATTAACCATGATATGATTGGTAAAATTGTAAAACATGTATTATTACTTTTACTCTAGTTATGGATGTTACCAATATTACACGGAAAAACATACTCACATGGTCCTTATTATTATAAGACACCAACCGCCAAAAAAATTTGGTCCTTATTTTAAGTATTAACCGTTGTATTAATTTCATTTTTCCACATTACCCTTGTCATTAATGGATGTCTAAAGTCGATATAATTAAGTCATTCTCCTTCCGATCCTTGTTATAAGTCACCAACTAATTTTTCTCACATATCAATAGTTAACGCACACTGGAAACTAATAAGTGAATTATAAAAAGGACAAAAAATGGTAGTTGATGACTTTTTTAAGGACAAGAGGGAGTATAATTTAATAAAGAGTAAAGTTGAAAAGATGGTACATTGTTGAGTAAATTTAATAACTAACTACCGAACATTGGTTTATCAGTATTTGCTTTTATAGTCCTATCTGTTATAACTATTGTCTGATAGTAGTTGATAGACACGTGAGGGAGTAGATAAGAAGAAGGGAGAGGTGCAGAGTGAGAGTAAAAAGAAAGGGCAGTGATAAACTGATAATAGGTGGTAGAAGTGTGGAGGAGGGAGGCGGCTTTCGAATAGAGTGAAGGCAGAGATAGGCTTCAGAGGGCCCCAGCAAAGAGCGGTTGTCGCGTGCCGCACAGGGGAGACTCACACGTGGCACATCTCTCCCTTTAACATTAAACTCATTTATAGAAAGTCCGACTTGGTAATTCCACAAAGTCACAAACCACCCTCCGTGGCCCCCACCTCCCCTCCCCTCCCCTCCCCCTCTATAAATCAATCTCATCGCCCCTCCTCTCTTCTTTACCCACATCACCAAACACACTAGGCGCCGCCCCCTCCCCTCCCCTCCCCTTTTTTTGTTTCCTTCCGTTACGTTCTCACCGTCCTTTTGACCACGCATTCACGTTTGCCGCCAAACGCGGATTTTCCCACCGCCAATCTCAACTCTTATTAATATTACATCTCTTCTACCATCATATCCCACTCAGATCTGGTCTTTATATATTCACTTGCCTTTACACTTTTATATAACCAACACAAGGAAGGATTCATTTTATTGAGCCATGTCTAGCTCCCTTTCCTTCACCCAGCTTAACCCGTCACGTTCTGTTTTTTCCTCCGTCAACAACCCTCAGCTGAACGTGCGGCCGGTGAACCAAGTCGGCGGCAGAGTGAGTCGATATTCTACCTCGAGTAAAACGTCATGTTTGGTGAAGGCAGGCTTTTTTGGCGGTCGTTTGCGTCCGTACAGAGCGTGTGGATCGGAGAAACTGCACGTGTGGAAATCAGACGGGCCGGGTCGGTCGCCTAAGCTGAGGGTGGTGGTGAGATCCGCATTGTCGGCGGTGCCTGATAAGCCCATGGGCCTCTATGACCCGTCTCTTGATAAAGACTCTTGTGGGGTCGGCTTTGTTGCTGAATTATCTGGCAACAGTAACCGGAAAACGGTGAGTAACATCTTAAGGATCAATATTTAATGATATATGGTAATGATATAATATATACACTAAGGTTGTGTTAGTCCTCCGCAGCTATGTTGAATCTTATGAACATGTATACATGCATATAATCGTGTGATTCATGTAGCCGAACCCACCTAGTTTTGTTCCTGTTGTATAAATTTTGTTGTAATAATAATAATGGATTGTGGATGGATATGGTTACTAAGTGATGTGTTGTGTTGGGCAGGTGACTGATGCTTTGGAGATGTTGGTGCGTATGACACATAGGGGTGCATGTGGATGTGAGGCTAATACTGGAGATGGTGCAGGCATACTTGTGGCTCTTCCACATGACTTTTTTTCAAAGGCATGTTTTTTTGTTTCCCTTTTTTTCTTTCTGTCTCCCATCACTCAGATTCATCATGAACACAGAACACTCATCATCATCAACACCTCCATCAAACTTTTTTCTCTCTCCTATTTTGTTTTCAGTTGTTCGTTTTTTTAAGGATAAAGTAGATCGGTTGTATTTTGTTATTTTTTAATGCTATTTAGCTATATTTTGACTTCCAAAAAAAAAAACTTCCTTTGATTCCTTTTATTTAAAGTCGTTTTTGATATTATTATTATTATTATTATTTGGGCCAGCTGTCCTACGCTTTTCAGGTATGAGAGGACTAGTCTCTCAACTATTGGGTGGGTGGGGATATGTTGATCAAAAAATCCATAAAAATATTATGAGTGTCTGTTAATTGGGGAGTAATTCTTACCTCGATCTCTATTTTTTTGAACGTTGAAAATATTTTAAAAAATTTTAGTCCTTGTAACTATCCAACTTTTTAAAAAATTTTCTCTCAATAATTTTGTTTTGTTTAATTATTCCCATTCTTGTTATTATTAGAGGCAGAGAAAAGTTTTTTCCCCCTTTTTTCTTCATAAAGTAATTTGAGAGTTGGGACTCAGACTCATCCCCACAAGAGCACACCTTGGCTGATCGGAAATAAATTAAAGGGAACAAAAAATGCGTTAGTGCTTGCGTAAAGACGTAGTTGACTTTTTTGAAAAATTCTAAAAAAACAAATTAAGTCAATTATAAATTGATTTATCCAATTTTTTTAGTTAAATTAGTTTATTTGACCTATATACTAATGAATAATCTAACAATATATCAAATATGTTATAATTTAATAACCTATTTTTCAACCTCAATCTGACTGCACTTTATTTTAGCTATTAAAAAATAAGTTTTAATTTTATTTTGATGTGGCTGTCTGATGTTTTGTTGCTTGGTAAGTGTGCTGACAGTAGCAGAGGGATTTGGCATTTTTGTGCAGGTTGCTAAGGATGCAGGATTTCAGCTTCCACCACCTGGACAATACGCTGTTGGCATGTTTTTCTTGCCCACTTCACAAAGTCGTAGGGACCAAAGCAAAAGAATATTTAAGGAGGTAATTAACTCTCTTCATTTACTTCTTTCTCTCTTTCTAATAAACATTCCTCAAAATATGTTCTTTTTTTTATCAGCAAACTATGTTCTCACCATTATTATATTGTCACCTTTTTTTAGCTGTACTAATGGAGCAAGTTTTATTGAAATGATTTTTTTGATTTTTTTTCTTAAGCTTTCTGTTATCTGGCAAAATAATTGAATTAGTTTTTGTATTTTTATTCCTGTCATTACATTGTAATGATCATGCTGTAATTGTCCAAGGCTTCATGAATTACAAACAAACCTAGCAAGGAATATTTTTTTTTTAAATGTTCATGTCATTTGCCTTAAGCTGCTGTGTCTTGTGATGTAATAATATAATGACATTTTTTTTGCTTTATGTTAATTTTTGAAGGTTGCTGAATCTCTTGGACACACTGTTCTTGGATGGCGTTCTGTGCCCACTGATAACTCGGGATTGGGCAAATCTGCCCTACAGACAGAACCTGTAGTTGAACAAGTGTTCCTTACACATAGTCCTCGATCAAAGCTTGATCTGGAAAGACAGGTATCTGGATTGTATCCACAAGCATTTAGAGTTTAGGACTGATAAGTTTTGTTGCATTGAACCATATGAAGTAATTAAACTGGAAATTCTTGCTTCTTGCTTATAACATGAATAAACCTGGGTTTTTTTCTGATTAAATGTTTTTAAATTACTTTACTTGGGGAATCTTGTCATAGCTGAATTCTTACCTCAAGAAATTTGCTCATGTTTGCATATTTTTAACTCCATTATTGCAGATGTACATATTAAGAAAAGTCTCTATGGCTGCTATTGAATCTGCATTAAAACTCCAACTTGATGGCATCACAGATTTTTATATCTGTTCGCTTTCATCAAGGTATGTTCTCAAAAGGATACAACATTTGTTTGAGAAGTAAATTATGGTTGGTGCCCGGATAAATAATTTTTTGCTGATGTCATGTGATTATCCATTTTTGCAGAACTGTCATTTACAAGGGCCAGTTGACTCCAAAGCAAGTAAAGGACTACTATTTTGCAGACCTTGGCGATGAAAGGTTTACGAGCTACATGGCCCTGGTAAATATTTTAACCATTAACTTATCTTCTTTCTCCACTAACTCTATACTCCAACAAACAGCATGGGACCAACCAGTAACTGACGAGATGCAAGGTTGAGGAATGACTTCTGAGGCATTGAGGTTTGAATGATCTCTTAAGTTCTTCCGCTCCCTTGATTACTATTTGAATTTTGAAGCGGGATTGGATGCAATGAGTGAGTTGGTAAGAAAGTTCATTATCAAGATAATCAATTTCTGCCCATGCTTTGTGGTTACTTGGTCTGAAGGACAATTTCATTCAAGTGATGGGGGGAAATCGTTTTGGTGAAAAATTGAACCAATATCAGAGATATCTACTGGCACTTCAGCGTATGCTTATGCTGAAGTGGTTCAGGCATAATCTTTTTAATCATTTGTTTACATTGAGTGAAAATGGTTGGTCATATGGACTGACAATTTTGTATGACTAACTTCCATGTAGATACATTCTCGATTTTCTACCAACACATTTCCAAGCTGGGATCGTGCTCAGCCTATGCGTGTGTTAGGCCACAATGGAGAAATCAACACACTCAGAGGCAATGTTAACTGGTATGCCTTAAACACCCCGTGTTAAATAAGTTCTTATTGTTAGTTAAGACCTGTAAGAGTGAACGATAACTTGCAGTTCCAAATAAGGATGTGTGAGCATGTGATATCCTGATGCCTGGTGTAGGTTAATTATAAATGGATTTAAAAGCATGGAGTGTAGTACTGGATGTAACTGACCACATTTTAACTGAACAAGGATACAACCAGATAATGCTTTGCATTTTGCAGGATGAAGGCACGTGAAGGTCTACTCAAGTGCAAAGAACTTGGTTTGCCCGAGAGCGAGTTGAAGAAACTTCTGCCCATTGTGGATGCAAATTCATCTGATTCAGGTGGATTTTTATCACTTGATTGTTTACTCTATGCTACACAGAATGTGAATATGTGTTGAATTACTGGACAGAATTTCATCGGCTACCTTCTTTTTTTAAGTTGTATGAAAACCAAAATGTTATTGATTTTTTACCCTTGTATTGTAACTGTTATTTACACACCTACTTTTACTTCAGGGGCATTCGATGGTGTGCTTGAATTTTTGGTCCAATCTGGAAAAAGTCTTCCTGAAGCCATTATGATGATGATTCCTGAGGCATGGCAGAATGACAAAAATATGGATCCTGAGCGAAGAGCATTTTATGAATACTTCTCAGCTCTCATGGAGCCATGGGATGGGCCTGCTCTTGTCTCATGTATATTCACAGAATCTCCTTAGAATTATCTTCTCTCTTTTTCATGCATAACATGTATGAATGGTAATGGTAGTGCTGTATTTTAATCATCCAACATCATTGCAGTTACTGATGGCCACTATCTTGGAGCTACTCTGGATAGGAATGGATTGAGACCTGGTCGTTTCTATGTCACCCATAGTGGAAGAGTCATAATGGCAAGTGAAGTTGGTGTTGTAGACATTCCTCCTGAAGATGTGTGCAGGAAAGGGCGACTTAACCCTGGCATGATGCTTTTGGTTGACTTTGAAAGGCATGTTGTTGTAAATGATGATGCCTTGAAGACACAATATTCATCGGCAAGGCCATATGGGGAGTGGCTCAAGAGGCAGAAGATTGAACTCAAAGACATAGTTGACTCCGTCCATGAATCCCATCGAGCAGCACCAGCCATAGCAGGAGTGGTGCCTGTAAGTATAAGATCATAACCAATGCTAAATACTTACGACTTTCGTTTAGCTATGCCTTACAGTTGTGTCTTCCATTGATTACAGGCATCTAATGATGACTTGAACATGGAAAATATGGGAATTCATGGTTTAACAGCTCCATTAAAAGCATTTGGGTAAGCAATGGTCCTTACGAATCTGCTCTTCAATTTAAGCATAGTACTTACAAAGGAACTGCTTCTTATATTCTGCTCCATTCATGCAGTTATACAATCGAAGCCTTGGAAATGTTATTGCTTCCCATGGCAAAAGATGGTGTTGAAGCTCTTGGGTCAATGGGAAATGATACTCCATTAGCTGTCATGTCTAATAGAGAGAAGCTGACCTTTGAATACTTCAAGCAGTTGTTTGCCCAAGTGACAAACCCACCAATTGATCCTATCCGTGAGAAAGTAGTCACTTCAATGGAATGTATGATTGGTCCAGAAGGTGATCTGACAGAAATTTCAGAGGACCAATGCCACCGTCTTTCTCTGAAAGGGCCCCTTTTATCCATTGAACAAATGGAAGCCATTAAAAAGATGAATTATAGGGGTTGGCAAAGCAAAGTTATTGACATAACTTACTCTAGAGACCATGGCACTAAAGGATTGCAGGAAACCTTGGACAGAATTTGTGAAGAAGCACACAATGCAATCACTAAAGGATATACAACACTTGTGCTGTCTGATAGAGGTATTGTGCTATTATGTTATGCTGTATTTGTACAACATCAAGGTACCATCTATGTAGCACCTCCATGTAATTTAATTGTTTGTCATTCATTCTGCAGCATTCTCAAGCAAACGCGTTGCTGTGAGCTCTCTTCTGGCTGTTGGTGCTGTACATCAACACCTAGTTAAAACACTTGAGCGCACCAGAGTTGCTATAATAGTTGAATCTGCCGAGCCACGTGAAGTGCATCATTTCTGCACCCTTGTTGGCTTTGGTGCTGATGCTATTTGCCCATACTTGGCCTTGGAGGCAATATGGCGGCTACAAGTTGATGGAAAGATCCCACCAAAAGCAAGCGGTGAATTCCACTCAAAAGATGAGTTGGTCAAGAAGTACTTCAAAGCAAGCAACTATGGAATGATGAAGGTTCTTGCCAAGATGGGAATATCTACTTTGGCCTCTTATAAAGGCGCTCAGATCTTTGAAGCTTTAGGTCTTTCATCAGAAGTGATTGAAAAATGCTTTGATGGCACCCATAGCCGAGTTGAGGGTGCTACATTTGAGATGCTTGCTCAAGATTCTCTTCAACTGCATGAGATGGCATTCCCTTCTCGCGTTTTCTCCCCAGGAAGTGCAGAAGCTCTTGCGCTGCCAAATCCTGGGGATTATCATTGGAGAAAAGGTGGTGAGCTTCACCTGAATGATCCGCTCGCTATCGCAAAACTTCAAGAGGCTGCCAGAACTAATAGCAAAGATGCATATAAACAGTATTCTAAGCTCATTCATGAACTAAATAAGGCTTGTAATTTGCGTGGGCTGCTAAAATTCAAAGAGTCAGCAGCAAAGATTCCCCTTGATGAAGTGGAGCCAGCTAGTGAGATAGTTAAACGATTTTGCACTGGTGCCATGAGTTATGGGTCAATATCATTGGAAGCGCATTCAACTCTAGCAATGGCTATGAATAAGATTGGAGGAAAATCTAACACAGGTTTGTTAAACCCTAAATCTTATGTTAGAATATTTTTACTCCTTCTAGATGAAGTGTATACATCCTTGAATGCTAAATACGTTAATTGAACATAGCCTGCTTCATTATTGTTGCTTGAATGGTTTATTCAGGTTTATATTTTCTCCTCACTTCCTTAATCTTTTTGGGATATAGAATTCTTCATTTCTCTATTTTATTTTTAATGATTTGCTTAATTATTCAATTCATGAAAATTTCGCCATAGGTGAGGGAGGTGAGCAGCCATCTCGCATGGAGCCTCTTCCTGACGGTTCAATGAATCCAAAAAGAAGCGCCATAAAGCAAGTTGCAAGTGGAAGATTCGGAGTTACAAGTTACTACCTCACCAATGCTGATGAACTGCAAATAAAGATGGCACAGGTAATTATCAAAATTTACATGTGTGAACTTAGGTACTTGGTCTATATTTATGTATTTGAAATTTTTATATTGTGGCCTATTACGTCAGTACTCTTATGTCCTATTAAGTTATTTTTTGTGTATAAATATATATATATTAATGATGGATTATGCCGTATACCATGAGGCCTTTAATTGATGCTCTGGCCATGGTTAGGTCACACTTAATTGATGATTTTTCTTCCTCATTTTTTGCACATCGATAATATTGTAACCTATCAGTTTTCGTTCCTCAGGGAGCAAAGCCAGGTGAGGGGGGTGAACTTCCTGGCCACAAAGTTGTTGGTGAAATCGCTGTCACTAGGAACTCGACTGCTGGGGTAGGACTTATCAGCCCTCCTCCCCATCATGATATTTATTCCATTGAAGATCTTGCACAGTTAATTCATGATCTGAAGGTATGCACATCCTTAATTCATTGATATTTCTAACTTTTCCAATATGCTTTGCTTCAACATTCCTTAATGAAGTTTACTGCTTAAACCTCTATTTATTGATTTGTAGCATGCTAACCCGGATGCCAGAATTAGCGTGAAGTTAGTATCTGAAGTTGGAGTGGGCATTGTTGCCAGTGGAGTTGTTAAGGGGCATGCTGATCATGTCTTGATCTCAGGTCACGATGGGGGTACAGGAGCATCTAGATGGACTGGCATTAAAAATGCCGGTCTCCCTTGGGAACTTGGCTTGGCTGAGACCCACCAAACGTTGGTTGCCAATGATTTGCGTGGCCGTACAGTTCTCCAGACTGATGGACAACTCAAAACTGGTAGAGATGTTGCCATAGCTGCATTGCTTGGCGCAGAGGAGTTTGGTTTCAGCACAGCTCCACTCATTACTCTTGGGTGCATCATGATGAGGAAGTGCCACAAGAACACTTGTCCTGTTGGAATTGCTACTCAAGATCCTTTACTTAGAGAGAAGTTTGCAGGAGAACCAGAGCATGTGATCAACTTTTTCTTCATGGTGGCTGAAGAGATGAGGGAAATCATGTCTCAGCTTGGATTTCGTACTGTAAATGAGATGGTTGGCCGCTCAGACATGCTTGAAGTTGACAAAGAAGTAACTAAAGACAATGAAAAGATGAATAATATTGATCTCTCGCTGTTGCTTAGACCTGCAGCTGAATTACGGCCAGAAGCTGCTCAATTTTGTGTGCAAAAACAAGATCACAGTTTAGACATTGCCTTAGACAACAAGCTTATAAGTCTGTCTAGTCCTGCTTTGGAAAAGGGTCTTCCAGTGTACATTGAAACTCCAATCTGTAATGAAAATCGTGCTGTAGGAACCATGCTTAGCCATGAGGTAACCAAACGGTACCACTTGGCTGGTCTTCCAGCTGATACAATTCATATTAAATTTGATGGAAGTGCAGGCCAGAGTTTTGGTGCATTCCTTTGTCCTGGCATCACTTTGGAACTTGAAGGGGATAGCAATGACTATGTTGGCAAGGGTTTATCTGGTGGCAAGATTCTGGCATACCCTCCCAAGGGAAGTAACTTTGATCCTAAGGAAAATATTGTGATTGGCAATGTGGCATTGTATGGTGCAACTAGTGGTGAGGCCTATTTCAATGGTATGGCAGCAGAAAGATTCTGTGTACGTAATTCTGGGGCTAAGGCTGTTGTGGAAGGTGTTGGAGATCATGGATGTGAATATATGACTGGTGGAATTGTTGTTGTGCTTGGCAAAACCGGTAGAAATTTCGCAGCAGGTATGAGTGGTGGTATTGCTTATGTGCTAGATGCTGATGAAAAATTCCACTCTCGATGCAACCTTGAGCTTGTTGATCTAGACAAGGTCGAAGAAGAGGAGGATATTATGACTCTAAGAATGTTGGTACAGCAACATCAACGACACACAAATAGCAAACTTGCGAAAGAAGTGCTAGACAATTTTGAGGATCTTCTCCCTAAATTTATCAAGGTGTTCCCCAGGGAGTATAAACGCGCGCTTGCAAATATGAAGGCTGAGGCAGCCAAAGAGGCAGTAGAGGCTGATGCTAAAGATGCAGAAGATGAAGATGAAGCACAACCAGTGGAAAAAGATGCCTTTGAAGAGCTTAAAAAACTGGCTGCTGCATCTCTCAATGGAAAACCAAGCGAGGTAATGTATAGCTATTTCACTTCACTCCTAAATATATACAGATTCTATAAATATGTCTGGCTGATTTCCTTGAAATTTTTCTGATGGCTGAACAGGCTGAAACACCAAAGAGGCCCCATCAAGTTTCTAATGCTGTCAAACATAGAGGTTTTGTTGCCTATGAGCGTGAGGGTGTTCAATATCGTGACCCTAATGTTAGAATGAATGATTGGAAAGAAGTCATGGAAGAGGGGAAACCTGGCCCACTTTTGAAGACACAGTCTGCCCGTTGCATGGACTGTGGCACTCCTTTCTGTCATCAGGTGACCATCACCACTTATGGTTGAATTTTCTTTTTAAAACTCTATCTGGAGCCATAAGTAAACTAAAAAAACAATGTATTTGCATGAAATTGCAGGAAAACTCTGGATGCCCCCTCGGGAATAAAATACCCGAGTTCAATGAATTGGTGTACCAGAATAGATGGCGTGAAGCATTGGATCGCCTTCTTGAGACAAACAACTTTCCAGAATTTACTGGTCGGGTGTGCCCAGCACCTTGTGAAGGGTCTTGTGTCTTGGGCATCATTGAGAATCCTGTAGCTATAAAAAGTATTGAGTGTGCTATAATAGACAAAGCTTTTGAGGAGGGTTGGATGGTGCCACGACCTCCACTTAAGAGAACTGGGTAAGCTATTTTCTTGAGCATGCCTTCAAATTAATTTTCGCAAATTCTTTTTCAGCTAAATGAGTATAACGATATACGTCACATTCTGTCATTAAATTGTTGGAGTATGTTGCAAATTGCAATTATAAGTTAGCTCAGTGACATTACCTTTTCTCTTATCTGATGCTCAATGTCATTACTGATTAATATCTTTACTGATGCAGGAGAAAAGTCGCCATTATTGGAAGTGGACCGGCAGGTTTGGCCACAGCTGATCAACTAAATAAAATGGGTCATGAGGTAACTGTATATGAAAGAGCTGATAGGATTGGAGGGCTTATGATGTACGGGGTGCCCAACATGAAAACTGACAAAGTGGATGTAGTTCAGCGACGAGTCAACCTTATGGCTGATGAAGGAGTCAAATTTGTGGTGAATGCCAATGTCGGGGTTGATCCTCGGTTCTCTCCTGAAAGGATTCAAAAAGAACATGATGCAATGGTTTTAACTGTAGGAGCTACAAAGCCAAGGTGAGATACTATACATGAGCTCCAATTATGTTCCATTTTGTACAATGTTGAAAGCAATGTTTTTTTCCCTTCTAACCAGTTAGAATTGGTGTGATCTGTTACTCAGGGATCTCCCCGTACCAGGACGGGATCTGTCAGGAGTTCATTTTGCAATGGAATTTCTTCATGCAAACACCAAAAGCTTGCTTGACAGCAACCTTGAGGATGGCAATTATATTTCTGCCAAGGGTAAGAAAGTTGTTGTCATTGGTGGAGGTGACACTGGTACAGATTGCATTGGGACATCCATTCGTCATGGGTGTAGTAGCATTGTGAACTTAGAACTTCTCCCTCAGCCACCACAAGCTAGGGCCCCAGGCAATCCTTGGCCACAGGTTAGGTCCAATCTTTTTGTTTTACTTTTAGCCTAATTAGGCAATAATGCTGATGGGACCATTCCACCTTATTATTAATTACCTTCCTTAGTTAGGCCTTTTGCATGTGAAACAGAATGGCTTGTGTATTGAGTTTAACCATTTGTTGAATTTTCAATGCAGTGGCCTCGAATATTCCGCATAGACTATGGGCACCAGGAAGCTGAAACTAAATTTGGTAAAGATCCAAGGTCTTACGAGGTTCTAACCAAGCGTTTTGTGGGGGATGAGAATGGAAACTTGAAAGGACTTGAAGTGGTACGGGTGCGCTGGGAGAAGGATGAAACTGGCAGGTTTCAATTTAAGGAAATTGAGGGCTCTGAGGAGATTATTGAGGCTGACTTGGTGTTGTTAGCTATGGGCTTCCTTGGCCCTGAATCTGTAAGTATTGGTCATATTTCCTCAATTAATAAAAACGTTGACATTATTGCACACTTCAAATCTTAGGACCCACTAATGTTGGTGCTTTGTTTTCTGTAGACTATTGCTGACACCTTGGAGTTGGAGAAAGACAATAGGTCAAACTTCAAGGCTGATTATGGCCGCTTCTCAACAAGCTTGGAAGGGGTATTTGCCGCCGGGGATTGTCGCCGCGGTCAGTCCCTTGTGGTATGGGCTATTTCGGAGGGACGACAAGCTGCTACTCAAGTTGACAAGTACCTCTCTGAAACAAAGAGAGATAAGGACCAGGGGGAACTTACTAAGAGGAAGGAAGACCTTAACAGGAAGCACCGGGACAGTGGTAAACACACAGTAATGACATGAAAGGTTCTTAGGATTTTTCATCTCCTTTAATATTAAAGGGAAGGGCACAGTATGATGAATATGTTTTTGCAAGGGACCTCCTGAGATTGGGTTTGGATTTTCATTGGCTTTTCCATAGGCATTCTTTGTTGGTACGCCAAAAAGGGTCAGAATAATAATACGGCATTTTGTCTTTTGTGTTGGTGGTTTTTTGGGGGTACATAATTTCTGCATATTGAATTTTGTTTATATAGCTCTTATGCAGACTTTTTGTCAGGGAGGTTAGTTGTTGTGACAGTTTATGTAATGTACAGTTTGTTTATTAATTATTGAAGCGTATGGTATTGCTTGCATTATATACTTCTCTTCACAAGTGAATAGGTTCTTAATGCCTCTTAATCTGCAATGTCATTCAAGTAGCCAGCTAATAGAAAACTCAAACTGAACCAAAATATTGTGACTTAACGCTCATGTTTACCTTAGCCATCAATTTCAATGTCATAATTGGTAAAATATGAAGTTTATTAGACACAAATCTTCTGCTTTAGTTAGAAGTGCTCAATCTTCATGTGGCTAAAAATAAAAAGAAACAAATTTTACAACCATTTTGATAGACTCATATACATGTACCCTTCACAATCATCAGGACTTACATCATTATGGGGTGAGAAAATGTAAGCAATCTAAATCTGCAGAATCAATAAACTAGTATAAACAATTCATTGAGTGCAAATACTTCAAGCTACTTCAAACAGACACAATGAATCAATTGTGAATATTTAAACATGATTTAAACATAAGAAGCCAAACCAAAAAAAACTTGCCCCAGTTGGAACCGGATATTTGAGTTAGTTCCTCCCTACAAAATACTTTTAAAATTGACAATGACAAATAAGAATAATACACAAGGCGCATGATCATATAATTGAAGACCACACAAGACAAGATAGTGACAACTGACAAATAATTCTTATATAATAGGAGGGTCTCCGCAAATCTCCCTACATGTCACCAGTCCAGTCTAATTTACTGTCAAATGTTCTCTTTTTCAACAATCTAACCCACATTTCCTTTGTCTTGTAGCCTTCATTTTTTTTATAAAAGCTTTCAAAGTTGTCCCCAATATATATGTCCATATATTATCATTCATGCATAAGCATAATATTCATTAATTCCGCGCATTAAGCGAGTCAAGTACTAATTAAAAGTAATACCACATATAGGATCTTGCTTAACCCAAAGTCAATGATCAGTAATCAACAAAACCTCCACTAAACATCATGAATATTCGCCTCCTCCTCTTGTTCTACATGCTTCCTCCAACAACCATAGAAATATGCCCAGACTCCGTTTGTCATAACGGAAATCCAACAATCCGTTTCCCCTTTCGAATCAAACACGACAATCACCAGCCAAAGTCGTGTGGATATCCAGGCTTCGACGTCTCCTGCACCAAAAACGGCCAAACAAACCTAAAACTACCTCACACAAAACAAGAATTCACAGTCAAAGAAATCGATTACGCCGCTCAACAATTATGGATCAACGATCCCCAAAATTGCCTTCCAAAACGAATTCTCTCCGTTAACTTCACCGGATCACCATTTAACGGCGTTTATTACCAAGATTTCTCGTTCTTCAACTGTTCTTTGGAGTATCTGAAGTATCGGTATACGGCGATACAGTGTTTGAGTGGTTTGAATTACAGTGTTTTTGCGACGCCTTCGGTTTCGGTTTTCAGGCACTTGTCGGCGGTTTGTGAGTTTGTGAAGACGGTTAGGGTTCCGGTGAAGCAGCCTTTTTATGAGCACGTGATGTCGTCGGACTTGAGCGATGATCTACGGTTGTCTTGGGAATCGCCGCCGTGTGGGAGATGTGAGTCTCGTGGTGGACGGTGTGGATTTAAAGATAATTCAACGGCTGAGATTGGTTGTGCTTACTTTCCCTCCCAAGGTATCTTCTTTTTCCCGCCACTTGCCGATTTTCTATTGTTTCTCTCCCGCTAATGAAAAGGAACTCCATTACGCGCCTAAAAAAGGAAGCTAAATATACTAACTTCAATCCTAAATATAGACTTAATTCACTTTTTCTTTTTTTTGAGAGATTAAGGTTGCGAAATAGGTTATTAAATGATGACATATTTTTAGATTATCTATTAGCTTATAGGTAAAATAAACGGGAAAAAATTAGGTAAATCAATTTATAATTAACTTATTTTGCTTTTTTAAGGATTTTCCAAAAAAAGTCAATTAGGTCTTATATTTAGGACCAGAGAGAGTATTAATTAATCACAATTTAAATTTTCAATAACTATTTTTTCTTCGAGATTGATTTATTCTTTTTTTTATAAAAAAGAAACAAAACAAAATCACTAAAAAACTAACTAAACGAAATTAATTTATTCTACTTATAAATAAGTATGTAATTTAAATATAGGTGGCATATGTTATACTTTAGTGGTGCTGATAAAAAAATGTTGTGCTTTAGTGTTCAAATTTGTTTTCTTAACTTTCACACAAAAATCCAAGTGATCTTATAGTTACTATTTTGGTCCTAAATATAAATTTTTTTGAATTTTTTGTTCAAGTTGAGGAAACAATTAGATAATTAAATTATAGCATATGTCACATGTAATTAGGTTATAGATTAGTTTATAAGTAGAATAATTTAATTTTCAATAAAAATGACTATAGTTAATTTAAAGTGGTTATTTTTACATCTTTAATTTCTCCATAAAAAATTTAGAGGAGTTTTATAATGACAAGAGGAGTAGGTATTAAAATATGTATGCTTGGAGGATAATAAAAAAAATCAAAAGTATATACATAAGAATTGAACATATGTATTATTAGGATTTTAGGTCAACCTTTTAAATTTGGATTGTTTAAAAGTACATATATTCTTAAGATAATAGTTTTTTATAGATGTAGAATCAAGATTATTTTTTGGGTTAAATGGCAAATTAGCCCTGAAAGTTTTTGGGTTGGAGCAATGGGCACCCGAAAGTTTTTTAGGGGCCAAATATACCCTGGAAGTTTTAAAAAGGGGCTAAATTAGCTAACTTTAACAGTCAACGTAGTTGACCAAAAAAAATTGTTGAGTTGGCTCTATCATGTTGTTCACACCTCATGCCATGTCATTTTTCTTTTAATATCAGATTTTTTTATAAAAAAGAAAAGAAACTATTATCTCTCATCTCTCTCATCTCTGCAACCACCCAGAAGATCGAAGATCAACAAGAAGAAGCTCCTCCCTAAATAGTGTATGGTTTTAACTTAGACGTGGCCGTCAACTCCGACCGCCGTGTCCCATGGCTCTCCCACATTATTCGTAGTTGGATCTTTCTGTATTAGCTACAGAATCCAGATCTTAGTATACCAAATAAGTGTGCTTCAATAGTTTTATTCTGTATCTTAACCTATGATACACACTTGAGAAAATGGTTCCAAGATTTAATTTTAAATACGTTGTTGAAGAATTTTAAATTCCAAGATTAATGGGGAACCCAAGTTTTTCTGTTGTAAAGATTAATGGTCTAGATGATGCATTTCAACCAGTAGAGAAGAGTACTAAGGCAAGAATGTAAAGCAAGTGGCTTGGATTTTGCTACTCAAAGCTCATCATGTGTTGTATATGTAATGCCCTAAAATATCTTCTTAAAGCAATACTAATTAAATGAAGAACAATTCAATCACAATAAAAGGTAATCTGGAAATTACTTCTTAATATTAATTAAATGAGAGAGAGTTTACAAGATGTACTTCTTGAACAGAAAATACCACATGAACTATTCTGAATACAAGATCTCCTATTTATTCTAGATTACATCCAGAATAACTGTCACCACATATATTCCGGGATCGTGCGTTGTAATGCTTCATGAGACTTGTCCACGTGTCGCCCTGGGTGCCTTCCACCACTCACGATCTTATGTCCAGTTACTTGAAAATAACTTCCCACTAAATTAGTGGTACTCTTCAGCGTCTATATGGATCCGGACTACACCCTTTGGGCCATATGGGTTGGGTTTGGCTCTGGTACAGATCCTGGTGATGACTTGGGCAGGCAATCATACAAGTTGCTAGGAGAACAGTCTGGTACACGGTTTGGATGGGCCACGTGTCCTTTATTATTTGAAATTTAAAGAGAGAGAGAGAAGGACGGTAACGGGTTACCACAGTATACAACAGATATGCAGAGGAAAAAAGAGTGTTGGATCCAGATGTTCATGCGACGGTGGAGTGTAGAGGTTGTTGGGTTTTAGCAACCGAGAGGGGAGGAGAGGACTTCGGTGACAATCGGCGGAGTGAAAGTGCCACGGCGGCGGAATAGATCTGATAGGGAAATTGAGTCCAGAGAGAAGAGAAGGTATTAACGTTTTTTAAAAGAAAATCTTATATGTAAAAGAAAAGTGACGTGGCATGAGGTGTGAACAACATGGTAGAGCCACCTCAACAATTTTTTTGGTCAACTAAGTTGACTGTTAAAGTT
The DNA here is from genome assembly GCA_029929735.1 of Mimosa pudica. NCBI lineage: Eukaryota > Viridiplantae > Streptophyta > Magnoliopsida > Fabales > Fabaceae > Mimosa > Mimosa pudica. The sequence goes on along the minus strand of JAKELP010000004.1, from coordinate 19,923,123 downwards.
AGCTAATTGAGGGGCTAAATTGCCCCTTTTTAAAACTTCCAGGATCTATTTGCCCCCTAAAAAACTTCCGGGTGCCCATTGCTCAACCCAAAAACTTCCAGGGCTAATTTGCCATTTAACCCTTATTTTTTTCACTGAAAGAATCAAAGACTATTTAGATGATATAGATATGTTACCTCTAATTAGTTTTTTTATTTAATTATGTAAAGATACATCTGATTATATTTTTTATTTAATTATGTAAATAAAGAGGAGAAGGTGATATTATGGGTGGGCGTTATTTAATTAATTATACTAAGATGATAGAAGGCGGTGCTGGTGGATCAGTTTTAAAATTATTCATTCCCACTAGTGGGAGGGGGGACTTCTACTTCTGTTTTGTAATTTTCTGCTGTCTGTATATTTTTAATTCTAGCCTCACAAATTGCAAGTGATAACCTCAACAGCGACCACTAGTATTAATTATATCTACCCCCCCGATCAGCTGTCTGCAAGCCTTCCCTTTTATTCTTGGGTGTGCAAAAGTCTTTCCTTCAAAATTACATCATATGTTAGGCTTTTGATGAAGACCTTCCAATTTTAAAATTTATGGAACTTGGAATTGGACCGACTAATGCATCTAGCCAGTGTAAAAATGCTGCAAGCCCTTTTGCTTGTTACAATATAAACATTAATTAAGATTCGTGAAACAGTTAATAGCTACTAGCATTATTCAATAAAGTTGCACTCAAATACACTCTATTATCCCCAAGCACTAATATTAACTGCAGCAGGTATTTCAAAGGCAGCAAGATATATCATCAGCATAAGCATCGGAGTGCCAGCACTATTGGGCCTCATTGGGTTGCTGTATTACATTGGAGGGAGGTGTAGGAGGGCCCGAGAAGTTGTTGGGCCACAACCTGAGCCCGCAATAGCATCGGGCCTTGACGGGCCGACAATAGAGTCCTACCCAAAGCAAGTGGTGGGAGAGGGGGAGGAAGGGACATGCCCAATATGCTTGAGTGAGTACAAGCCCAATGAAATGCTGAAGACCATACCAGCATGTCTTCACTCTTTCCATTCTCACTGCATCCATGCATGGCTTCTCCTCAATGCTTCCTGCCCTATTTGCAGGACTTCTCCCCCCAACTCTCCCATTTGACCTTTAACCAACATTTAACTGTATATTTGTATATACACACACATTTGAATTTAACAAAAAGTAGAATTCCATTTGTTCACAAGGTTTATGTCCTTCCAAATGTGCAGGCTCATGATTATGTGGAGTATACATTATTTCACCTCTTTTTGTTGTCTTATCTTGATAATCCTTGATATATAAAAATATTACAACCCTCTTGGTGTCACTTCTTTTCCTGGGTTTGGACAAATTGAAAGATCAAGTGAACCTTAACCACACTGGATATTTGAAGTAGAACTATAGGAGTCATCGATTAAATTTTGTTTGAATTAGTCAGACAGGGATCTAATCAATACTCCATCCGTTCCTAAATATAAGATCACTTTAGCAAATTTGGAGGGATTAAGGAAGACATTCTTTTTTTTTTTTTGCCAGGGAAAGGAAGACATTCTAATGAGTTAGGATTACATGAAATTTCCAAAATACCTCATTTAAGTTTTGAAAATATCATCTCACCTTCAAACCACTATTTTTTGGGTGAAGGGAGTATAGGGGTAGTTTGGGAAAAACTTGAGTCAAATTAGAAAGTGATTTTATATTTAGGAACAAATTCTCCACCCTAAAGTGATATTGCATTTAGGAAAGGAGGGAGTACATCCTATTTCCATTTGAATACGCAACATTATAGGAACATGCCTTCGGGTTTTTCAATTCTATTATGCATCCTCCATTTTCAACATTTGTACCCACAACAATCATCCAAACTGAACTTCAACTTTATTTTATCTATCTGCAAAATACTGTGGATCAATCTACTATTATGTCCAACTAAACATTTACTACTATCCACTATAATAAGATCAATCCAATATTCCAAAGAATTCAAAAATCCATCTTTCCTCATTCAGCCGTAAAATCAGGTTCTGCAGGTCTCTGAAGCAACACTGGTGAAAATCTTTCAGTCAACTGTGTTTTCCTCAACCGATCACAAAATCTCTTAGCAGAATATGTGGAAGCATAAATTGTAGTGCCAAGTCTAGGTGAAGTGCCACCATCCTCTGCCAATACATCTTGCAGCCTATTCTCTTCTTCCTTAATAAGAGCCTCTTCCTTCTTCTTCTTACTATATCTCCTCCAACATGCTTGTATGATACATGCCCCCCATGTTCGCCATTGCTGTGAGTAGAACCTGAAAGTGTGACGAAGCTGCTGACTGTGTAGCCGCCTAAACTGACATGCCACTAACTTCAAGTCTTCAGCTTTAAGAGAAAAGGCTTCAACTTCCACTATTGTTTGTACTGTTCTAGTTGATATTGGAAGGTTGGACGTGGATTTTGGATCCAATGCCCAAAAAAGAAGCTCTTCTCCACAGAAGTCACCATTTTTGAGGAATCCTGAGTTATAGAATCCTTTTCTTCCACCATTGGTTGTCACTGTTTGAAGTTTGCCTCTTATTATGAATAGCATCTCATCCACTGGATCTCCTTCCCTCACAATGCAGCTTTCTTCTGTGTAAAGCACTGGCTTCAGACGGTCACACATTGCATCCAACAATTGTTCATCCATTTTCTCAAATATTGGCACCTTCCAGATTAAACAAACCAAAATTGTCAACACAAGACTTTAATATTAATACAAAGGGTTAAAGGTCATTTTTTCCCTTAAACACAGAAAATCATATTTGCCCCTGAAGTATTTTTCGGCCCAAATTTGCCCCAGAAGGGTGCACGAAGGATTATATCTGTCATTTAAATATACATGAAGGGTCATATATGCCACGAAAGTATGCAAGAGGGTCATATTTGCTCTTGAAGTATGCATGAAAATCATATTTGACAGTTAATATTTTAACTGTAAAGGGCGAATATGATCTTTTTGCATAGCAGATGAGCCAAAAAATACTTTAGGGGCAGATATGATTCTCTACGCATACTTCATGGGCAAATATGAAGCCCTTAATACAAATCTCAAGTGGTGGAGAAACTTACTCTCATCAGCAGAGCCAGGCAAAGATGACGTTTGATGTCTCTGCGTAAATCCTTAGGAAGATTGCGGATCAAGTTTTCTTCATCAACACCTCTGGTTTCTTGCCATTTGTATTGTTCATATCGTCTGATTCGGTCTCTTAGATTATCAGGGAGAAGCCTATGAGACATCCATTGTTCAGCATCTCTTCTTTTGACTCTCATCTCCTCCAATCTTCTTGTTGTTGACTGAAGATATGTCTGTTTCAAAACAGTAAAAAATTGTCAACACCCTCATGACAGTTACCTACTTAGATTGCAGAGATGAAAATACAAGATAACAGGAAAGTATACATATGGTATTGACCTGGATATTTCCAACTAGAGATGAAAATAAAACTAAACCACAGATGGAGATGAAAACAGCAAAGATGATCTCCCAAATATAAGTACTTGTTTTCAGGTTCTGACCAAGAGAACTGCAAAAAATCCAAGTCCCCAGTAAATGGTGAGGAAATAATTCTAAGAAATCCACAAAGTGCAGCCACAATGTTATCATATTACATCATAACATATTATTGATTCATAAAACAATTCATATGTAGGGGGAAATCTATGAAGCACACCTCAGATTTCTAAGGCCCCACCAAAAAGAGTACCAAAACTTCTTTGGGAAATTTCCTGACTCCACGATACCAGACTGAAGCGCATCAAGGAATATTCCAAAATCAAAAATTGCAGTATTTGCATCTTGTATTGGGCAAGAGTTGTTCAAGTAGCTCACAAAGTCAGTTGACCTTGTAGAATTACTATACAGAGCTGACGTATGACATGTCGCATTTCTAAAGCAGGCTTGTAGCCAGCAAGTGATTTCTCGTTCTACAGAGAACAAATACCAAAATGCACCCAAAACCTGCATACAACGAATAACTTAGCAATCAGGAAAAAACAGCAAATGGGAAGATTTTGCATGAACTTTGCAAAATAATATTGGAAAATCATCTTGAATGTGCCCTTCAGCAAACTGATGATAGAAATGCTTGATATGACATTATCAATATGCCAAAAAATATATATGATAAAGAAAATGTTCAATATAAAAATCACAGAGAAAACTTACGTGACTAACAAGCATGAAAAGAAAAAGATTGAATGCTGCTCCTGCCCAAGCAGTTTCAGTGATAATGCCAGAAGTTCTTGTGATGACTTTATATAAAGGAACAACACGCCAAAGCCTTGGAACATATTGAAAGAAAACAACAAATTTTAGAAAGTTCTTTGTGTTCAGCGCCTTAAAGCCTCCTCTTAACTTTGGAATGACAACCAAAATCACCACCTAGCCAAAAAAAAAAAAAAATAGTGATTGCAGCATGCATCGATAGTAGAGAAAGCAATGCAAAAGGTAAATAAAGGACTAAAATGGTACACACATACACATGCACATACACATGCAAAACATATTTCAGTCTCTTGTAAGCTTAAAGGGAATTAAATAAGGGACAAGTCAAAACAATAATAGAGCAAAAATTTCAAGATGATTTTAGTTACCTGTGGTAGGGGAAGAATAGAAAGTATATCGACCCAAAAGAATGAGGACAGATACCTCCTAGCTATGGCCCAGGTATCTTCAACCAAAACACCTCTTCCAAACACTCGAGAAGAGGGTGCAATGAATCCAGTACGAAATTGGAAAATAATGTGGATTATATAAAAGATATCACAGAAAGTTCTTAGAACAGTAGCTGTTATCTCCATCTTGTGGTCCAAGGAAAGACATTTCTTCTCACCATCAACGACAGGGACATAAAAGAACAAAGGATCTATTGATACAGCAATAAGACATAATAGAGCAAATATCTTGTTCCACTTCTGAAGGAATGAGCCCTGTGGATCAAGTATTTTATGGCTAAAACTAAAAATTCTAGCCAATGCGCTATTATAAGGAAAAGATTTGAATGAGTTTTTAAATCTCTTTATCCTCTCAGAACCAGATAGGAAGCCTCTTTGAAATTTCGCAGAAACTGACTTTAGCGAAGATGTGATTCTCAATGGATGACTTGTGTTACTTTCGAAAGAATATTGGTTCTCATTATTCAAATTCCAATCCTGAAACCTGTATAAATAATGTAAAATCAGTCCAAAACTCTAGTCTTAGAAAGATAAGTCCTAAATAACTCCATGAATCAGTGAAACATGCATGTAAGCACCAAATAAAGCATCAAGCTTTGTGATTTAATAGGAATGTTCAAATTTGATGATGCTGAAGAGTATTTACTTAGAAGCTGACAACACAAGGCTACAAAAGAAAAGGAAGTCTCTAGAGAAAGTTGTAGTATCTGCCATATGCAAGAAGCAAGCAGGAACAACTGGAAATCAAAGATATAATAGACGTATGCATCTCAGTGTTCAAAAAAGTTTTGCACCAATTAGATGGCTCCCTTCCAATTATCCAAATTTCCTTGCAAAATCCAGGACACATAAATCATAATAATATCATTCAATTTATTTACTTCTAATCATAAAGAATACAACAACAATGATAAAGCTTTATCTCACTTGCTGGGTTGGATTATATGGATTACACGACGTTATTGTGTTTTTCTTCTAAAATTCCACAGGCAACACCATGACACCACTGAAAGTAGATAAGGACATATTCAAATAATAGACTAACCTGAAAGACTTCTCTTGCTGAATATTCATATTTGAAGCTTTATTTGGAGACAGACGACTAAGAGCAGAATCAATCGTTTTTGCTAAACTCACTCAATCTGAATAGCTTATCCATGCACAAGAGATTCTTCCTGCAACAATTTGGAAAGAGCACATTCTCTATCAGATATCCCATATCAGTAGAGTGAGAGTGTAATACGGTGGGTCCAACGATTATGTGGTTTCCATCAATATAAGTAACCATATTTTAGTCCCGAAATCATAATATGAATTGAAAATGATGATGACAATGGTGAACGTATGTAACTGCTACAGATATGGAGTAACTTTCAATGGGTTTATACCCGCGAAAAATATCCGACCGAGAAAAACAAAGCCTTTAAACTCTAACTCAATAACTGAAGTGTAAACATTCACTGATCACTAACTTTAGACTTGTACATGGAAAAAAACAACTTGAAAACAAAGAAATGGTCGCAAAAGAAGAGTACCCCAACAAAAAAACTCACGAATAAGAGGAAGTAAAGCCAGAAATTTGAAGCCTTTCAAAAGTTCAAACACGAAGAGTGATTGTTGGAGTAGTGTTCAAAAATATGCGTCTTTGTCTTTGTCTATTGTTAGTTGTTACTGTTGGTCTTGTCCGGTCAAGTCTGTTGATGTTGACGGGAAAACGTGCGACCCTCCCGCCCAACTAAAAACTGCACGCATGCAGCATATATAATACTCCTATTTTTCTTTTTTTTTTCCCAAGTAAATAACAATTTTGGTGACAAAATCTAAATTTTATGACAATATGCGATCCGCTCCTTAAAGTTAGGGCTAAAATCATGCATTGAATTGAGATCACAATATTTGCTTGATATTTGGATGTTAGATATGTTAATTTTTCAATCTCCTTTTTCTTGCCTATATATGTATGGATAACTACTGAACTTTTGTGACTGAGAAAACAAATAATAGTGACCTAATAATGAGTAAGAGTAACACTAATGGGTCCATAGATGTAAATATTAAACAATCAAATTAAGTTTCCAAAGCGTGTTTTTAATTCTTTATATTCACTATAGTTCTATTTTAATTCTTTATTTTGAAACTACAATTTAGGTCTTTATTTTCTAAAGGTCATATTTAAAAGAAAATTTTGCACTAAATTTAAAGGGTGATTATATAATCAAATGTTAATAGAAATAATTAATTTTTAAAATATGAGAATGATTATAATAAAAAAATCAAAACTTAAGCATTTCTCCATGTTTAATTATAGAATCACTTTTTATATTTGGTAAGTTAACATTTTTCTTTAAATAAAACCAATGTTATAGTAAAAAAGAATTAAAAATGTATTTATTAAACATAAAGGACTAGGATGAAACTTAACTTAGACATAAAGACTATAAGTGTACTATAATATTTTTCTTATCATGCGACTTGTTTGCAAGATATTTGACTCTTAATTCATCTCTTTTTAAGTGAAATGAGAATTTTATTTACAATTCATCTCTTGTAAATGACCTTTCATCCATGTTTTAAGAAGTGGGCTAAATGAAAGTTTTCAATTAAATTTCAGGTCTATTAAGTAGTAACATACTAGAAAGCTATTAAGTAACTCTCAATCCGTGGTCTCGAGAGATTTTTCGGACCCTACCTAAGATATTATCAAACTATATATTAGTTCTATGGTGATCTCTAATAACAACCATCACTATTCACGCATATGTTGCAACTTGCAAGTCTATTTCATTTCCCAGTTATAACTAAGCCATGGAATCCTCTCTTTTAATAATGTCATATTGCTTTTTGATCAAGAAAGTCATTAAATAGCTGCACATGTCTAGTTTTTTTTTATAAATATCCTGCATGCAATATTGGCAAGGCCTACGCTGACGGTTTGACCTTTCCACAAGGACCACAACCATCTCCGATCCATTTGCCATGCTTTTATAATTCGAAATTCATGTCCCACTGTATATGTCCCGTTAAATATATATAACAAATTTTTAATCAATCCAGTCCATTGTTTAGAAACATATCATTTTGTTATTGAATAAGGATACATCTCATAACAAAATTTCAGGCAATAATTTGTTACATTAAAAAAACTAGCCCATTTCACCCAATTCAGTCTTATTAATATGATTAGTTTTTTTTATACATGAGAATATAAATGATATATATTTGTTTGGTATTGAGTTGATGAGCCGGTCCGAACAAGCTCAATTATAGCAAAACAGGTTTCCTGCACGAAAATTGAAACCCAATTATAAGGCTCTTCCTCTAAAACGTGAATTATTTTTGTGAAGTTATTTTCAAAATATTAGATTATATAATATGATCTCCAATACTTAATGCACGATTTAGATTATATAACTTATTAAGCATATTTTTCATTAAATAAACTAAAAAACATAAAAGAGAGAACTTTATATATATATATGTGTAATGCCCTAAAAAATCTTCTTAAAGCAATACTAATTAAATGAAGAACAATTCAATCACAATATAAAAGGTAATCTGGAAATTACTTCTTAATATTAATTAAATGAGAGAGAGTTTACAAGATGTACTTCTTGAACAGAAAATACAACATGTCCTATTCAATGTAAAAACATCCTATTAAAACTAAGTTGCATCTGGGGTAACTGCCATAACACATGTTCCGGGATCATGCGTTACCGTGCTTCACAAGATCTGTCCACGTGTCATGACGGATGCTTCCCACTTCTCATGATCTTATCTTCAGTCATATGGAAATAACTTCCCACTAAACTAGTGGTGACTTTCGGCATTGGTACGGGTCCGGGTTACACTCTTTGGGCCATACGAGTCGAGTTTGGCTCTGGTATAAACTTGGATGATGGTCCGGGTGGACAGCTGTACTGGATCAACTAGTCAATCTGATTTATTTCAACATTGCCATGTGTCAATACAATTTGAAATTAAAATCAAGAGAGAGAAGGAGAAGGGTGTAACGGATCACTACAATATGATATACTTTAAACTTAAGTCTGATATATTTTGAAAAAACGTAAAAAATTTCCTAACAAACTTTCTCCGCTGCATTAGATAAACAGCTTGTTTACTAGTTTATAGTTTGGCGGTGGGGAGAAATAATAAGTATGACCAAACAAATGGTACGGGTAGTGCGAGAGAGTTAGATATATTGAGAAGTCCGGAAGTGTCAAGTGCAGGGCCCATCGGCTGAATCATGTGCTGACTTCTCTTAGTGAATCCAACTCCAATGGCCCTTCCGGACACTATCTCAACTTCATGTTTCCAAACTTCATGTTTCCAAAATTAGGAACCGTACATGTAACCCACAAGGAACCCTCGAATTTCAATTCTCTCCCGTCTCTATATTAATTATGTTTTTGTTAAACACCACTCTGTAATTTAACATCTATTAGCAATTGACTCATCCAAACTCGAGACATAGGGTTGTTCTCTCCTATCTGCATGGATAGGGTTGTCCTCTCTCTCAATAAAAACACTTCCTGAGATTCTACATATGTTCGTATCCTTGCGGGAATGAGTTAACTTACCAGCTCAATCAACTACTCATGATTAATTATTTTTTTTTGCAAGAGACAATGCCTACTTCCAAGTTCCATCTTTTATCTTTTCTTAGCTTGCTTATTCTTCTTTTTCTTGTTCATTAATTTGTTAATAAAAAAGCCTAGTTCAAACAAGGGTTAAAACATTGTTACCTAGCTAGCTTTTGAATTTGTATGTTTCTTCATCAATAGTCATAGTCAATGTTAAAAAGCTCCACTGACGAATAATAGTACATCACACATGGATACGTGTACATCTTTCAATCATCATCACTATATTTGGTAAAATTCCCATCTCGTCGAATGTTCCGTGACTCTTTTTCTTCTTTTTTCTTCTTTTATTTATAGAGTCTAAAATTATGAGTTGAAAATGCAGCTGCATGTAAGGCTTTCACGAAGTTTTTGTCAATGCATCAACACTGATTACTTCACCTTCACTTAGATGAACTTTTTACGGAATCTGAAGCGAAATTTTCGTCGTTCACTCTTGCAAAGAGAAGGGGGGAAATGTTATAATTTGTTCCCTTTTCTCTAACATTTTTATTTTGAGACTTGTTTTCTTTCTTTTTTTACCATAAAAACTTGTTTTCCTTCTCACGCACTCTGAGATGTAGGATGTTATCATTCATGACTAATCTCATCATCAATGTTAAACTAACTTAACCACAAAGACTGAGAGACTTAAGAGATTGATTCTATACTTCATATCATGTCATCAATTCATCATGCATGGAAACCATTTTTCTTGGCCGGGGGCATGTTAATACCTACTACTATAGACGAAGCAGGTTTCTCATTTCCCTTTATACTCTATTTGTCATCACAATTTCACCTTTATTCTTAAATTATAAAAAAATAAATTTTCATACTTGATTTATTTTCACAATTTAAGTCCACACATTGGTCATAACAATTTTTTAAAGTATTTAGTACTATAAACGATTCGCTTTTAAAAATCTAACGCTTGATACGATAACATGAGAAACAAAAAAAAAGAAGTAAGCCGAAAAATAAGAGAATTTAAACCTCTTTCGAGATAAACATGATCAGTATGAACCCGAGTCAAATCTTTAATTTTTTTTCTCTGCAAAAACTAACACTAGAGTTAAAAAGTAACCAAGGTTAAGTACTTTGGTTCCAAATGCAATATATAAAAGGGCATCTATAGGCCAAGAATATTACCCCCAATAATTCTTTTATTTTTCATCACACACACACACACAAGGTAGGTATTTTGGGGCAAACATATTCTCTGAAGTTCCATAGAAGTTAAGACAGATAGGTCATTGTACAAAACTACACATTCATGTGATCAAGAAATGGTCTTCTCAGATTCAAACCAACGTCACAGGCTTTCTCCAATTCGGTATTATTTTTTTCTTAATAAAAAAAAAATCTGTACTTTTACTTTCCTCTCATAACTCATCAATCTGTACCCAAGTTTATACCTTTGCTACTACCTAGTTCGCTAGATTAGATTTGGGATTCATCAAACTCTAGGGTTACTAAATTTCAGAACTTTAATTGTTAATTTTGACTATTATTAGCTCCCTTAATGCATGCCCCTGTAGATCGATGTAGGGCTTTTGTCTACTTTGAACTTTGTCTTCAAAGTGATTGATTTCTGAATATTCTCACTGGGTTGTCTTTACATTTCTCTATTTTTTTTCTCCTACTGAAGCTTGATTTTTTGCTTTCTGAAACTTGGGTTTGCTTGTTAATTGGAATATTGTTGTGTGTCTGTGTTTTTCTTTTTTGAGATCTCTGATTCTTTAATATTGATGTAAAGTTGGAATTTTTTTGGTCTGTGATATTTGGTGATGTTTGCGTCTGCCCGCCCAAAAAATAGGAAAAAGGGAAGTTTTCATGTTGTGTTTAGTTTATTGATGAGTGTTGAAAGAAGGATGTCCTTTTTGGAGACATTTGCTTATGCTCGAGCTAATCTTGGGATTATGTTAGGTGAGTATGACATACCGTACTTCACAAATGGTACTGGATTCCTTAAGTCCTGAAAATTACAAAATGATATTCATGTGATCACAGCTTTTCCTGCTTGATTGAAATTTTAGTCTTTAAACTCTTGCTTCTTATTGAGCCGTACCCATCAGTTTGTCTAATTTCAATAACCATTTCATGTAATATAAGATGTAATAGATTTTATTTAAATTAGATATTCACACGGAAATCAGAATTATGCTTTGATCCTGCATCTTTGTTGTACTATTAGCTTTCCTCAGAGGAATTTTGGAGACATTTTATCATGTCCCAATTATAACTTCCAACTAATTACTTACACATGCCCTTTTGCCTTTTACATCTTATTGCAATGCATGTCTCATTTTCTTTTTTCAATCAGGTACAGTATGTAGCTGTTTCATCAAGCAAAGGGGTCATGCTGTAGAATTCAATGCTTGTAGATGATTATTTGTTTGTCATAGCTAGGTGAAGATAAGCATATTCAAAGCCGAGACGAGACGACCATATAATGGAGTGCAACAAAGATGAGGCAGTTAGGGCCAAAGAACTAGCAGAAAGAAAATTTTCAGAAAGTGAATATGCTGGTGCAAAGAAGCTTGCCCTTAAGGCTCAAAATCTGTGTCCTGCACTGGATGGTATTTCTCAGTTTCTGGCTATTCTTGATGTTTATATCTCTGCCGAGAATAAAGTAAGTGGAGAAATGGATTGGCATGGTATACTTAAAGTAAATCCCTGTGATGATGATGAAACAGTTAGAAAACACTACAAAATGCTGGCTCTTACTCTTCACCCTGACACAAATAAGTCTTTAGGTGCAGAGGGTGCTTTTAAGCTGGTTTCAGAGGCGTGGAGTATGTTATCAGATAAGAACAAGAGACAAGCATATAACAATCAGCAAAATTCTCTCAATCATGTCAGGTCTCAGACAGAGGGGCCATGTTCAAATGGTGTTAATACTTTCAGCAAGAATGTGACTACGAATGTGCGGAATGGAAATAATAACACTCGTTCACGACCCACCTCAGTTCCTCCTCCACAAAAAAAGTCTAGTACCTTCTGGACAATCTGCAACCAGTGCAAGACACATTATGAATATCTCAAGATCTATTTGAATCATACTCTTATTTGTCCCACCTGTAATCAGCATTTCTTGGCCGTAGATATGCCTCCGCCTCCCAATATTTTCAAGTCAGGTAATCGGTCCTCTAGCCAACAGCGTCAGAATTCTCAACAACACACTGCTTCTCACAATACAGGAGCAGGAGATTCATACGGTAGATTGTTTAACAATACAAGCTCTCAGTCCAAAATGACTGGTTATGGTAACAGAGATGGCTCATCATCTGAATGGGAGAGGAGTCAAATATCGAAAAGGGCTGATGGTTCCTTTTATAAGGTAGACAAGACATTGAAGAAGAGGAAGACAGATGAGGTTCACATGAATGGAAATCCAGGATACATGACCAACCATGTGGGCATGGGACATGGAGTTGCAGAATTTGGTCACGTTTCTGGTATTACCAGCAAGCCCAACAGCATGAGAGAATTAGGATTGATTGAAATAAGGAACATGTTGATGCATAAGGCTCAAAGCGACCTTCGTAAGAAAGTCGAAGAATGGAGATCAACAATTGAAGCCAAGAATACCAAGAAGCACAAACAGAACAAGAGAACCAAAAGCACATTGAATGGCAGTACACCTGATGTGGAGAAGCATGTCGAGTCTGCTCTTAATGGTAACCAGTGTCTGGATGTCAATTCAATTAAGGTGGACCAAGCATTTGCAACAATTAATGTTCCAGACTCTGATTTCCATAATTTTGACTTGGATAGAGCCGAAAGTTCTTTTGAGGAAGACCAGGTCTGGGCTGCCTATGATGATGACGATGGGATGCCTCGGTTTTATGCTCGAATATACAAGGTGATCTCCTTGAAGCCATTCAAGATGCGGATCAGTTGGCTTAACTCTCGAAGCAACAGTGAATTGGGTCCAATAGATTGGGTAGGTTCTGGTTTTTACAAAACTTGTGGGGATTTCAGAACTGGCAAACATGAAATAGCTGCATCACTAAATTCATTTTCACACAAGGTCAAGTGGACTAGAGGCAACAGAGGAGCTGTTCGCATTTTTCCTGGAAAGGGGGAAGTTTGGGCTCTCTATAGAAACTGGTCTCCAGATTGGAGCCAATGTACTCCAGATGAAGTCATACACAAGTATGACATGGTAGAGGTGGTTGAAGATTTTGATGAAGAGCAAGGCGTTGCAGTTACCCCACTTGTTAAGGTTTCTGGATTTAAGACTGTGTTCGATAAGTATGGAGACCCCGATGGGTTAAGGAGAATTCCTAAAGAAGAGCTCTTTCGTTTCTCACATCAGGTTCCTTATTACTTGCTCACAGGACAGGAAGCTCATAATGCCCCGAAAGGTTGTCGAGAGTTGGATCCAGCAGCCACTCCTCTAGACCTCCAGCAGCAGAGTGTAACAGAAGTAAACAAGGCATCCGACGATGTTGGAAAACATAGAGAAGACACATTGCTCAGTTCAACCGAAAAGTGTCGATTTGGGATGCAGGAGAATGATACTGCAAAAACAAATTCAAGTGAAATGGTTGATGGAGATGGTGAAGCAGAGAAGCTATGTTAGATGATTGCTGCACAGTATAGAATAGCAAGTTGATGTGAGCGATGATGCAAAACAATCTTTTGGAAACACATGATTATCCTCTTTGACTCTTGATTTTTGTAAACCAGCCTGATTGATAATTCAGTAGGCCTTTTGGGGTGGGATTAATGAATCAAAGTGATTCTCTGCATGTGGTATTTTCTTTTTGGGACAGTGATGTTTTGTTTTATACATACCTATCCTCATAGGTCAAAAGTAGCTTCCATTATTGTTCTTCACACCAATACAAGACTTGGGTTGGAGCATTCATGGCTTCCATTTTCTTTCTTCTTTCTTTCAACATAGACCAGTCAAAGGAATGAAGTCATGGCATCACCATTTTCTCATTTTGCTTCTTTTTTTGGGCCGCAGAATCCTCGTAAGGCCTAGACACTACCTATCAGGCCATCACAGGTGATGTCCAAGCCTGCAGATTCAATAGAAATATCCAGGCAATCAATCACCCGCGGTTTTTCTCCTCACAAGTGAATGCGAATACATTTGGCATTATATATGTGATGCTTATGTCTTCACAATTTCATCATTATGCTTCATTGTTCTACCACTTGTTTTGAATCTATGTACATTCCTTCACACCTCTGATCACCATGCAGGTTTCTTTCGTTTGAAAGAGCAACCATATACATTCCACTCCACCAGGTGTACAACTTGATCAATTATGAAATACTAATAAATACACGTGAACTTGGATAAGGAGCATTTATTTATGCGAAGAAATGACAAGCTTATGGCATGGACGTAATAATATAATTAGTCAAGTTTGCATGCATCTTTTCAGCAGGTAAAGATGCTTGTAAAGTCACATGCTTGCGCGTATGAGCTAAAGATCCCCTTAGGCACACATATTAATGAATTACTATCTGTCCTTTCTCCATGGCAACATTCCATTGGGCGTTTATAGTACTACATCTTCCACTGGGCGTTCATAGTACTAACTCTGGTTCTAAATATAAGACTTAGTTGACTTTTTTGGAGAATCTTAAAAAAGTAAAATGAATCACTTAATTATAACATATTTTATATATTAATAGATCATATGCTAGTTTATAAGTCCAATAAACTAGTTTAGAGGAAAATTTAGGAAAATCATTTTCAATTACCTTATTTAGTTTTTTTAGAATTCTCCAAAAAGGTATCTAAGTCTTATTCGGAGTATTTAGGATTGGAATAGTAATTTTGAAAATTTTACCTCATCGCAATAATTGATTAGTGCGGTGAGGCTAAATGTACAATTATTTTGCTTCCCATCCAGATAATTTGGTATTCAACAGGCACGGTAACGTTGTAAGTCTAGCTTATTATACTCTACGCCAACAATGTGCTTCACCATATACATATAACGTAAACTTCCCACTTCAGTGCAACTGAATTTTTACCATAATGTTGCCGCAAGGTAAATATAATGTAATTTACTTTAAATTGCAGGGTATACAAAAACGAGTGAAATCCTAGTGGAAACTGCAAATAATACTAACTCCCTAAGCGCTTCCACAACTTGGACATGATTAAATACAATTTTTGTATAAATTATGCAAATATTGAAAGCAAAAAAAAAAAAAGAGCAGCTGCAGCAGCAGCAGCAACCAATACAAATAAATATGCAAACAATACTAAGACTACATTTGCCAAGTTCAGCCATAGCTTAGCATATTATGAAGACAGATGGTGACTGGAATCTGGTGCACGCTCTACATTTGCCGCCTGTTCTTCAATACTCATTCAGAGCTCTCACGCTATTGCGCCAACCAAATCTCCACTGAAGATTAACTAGAGCTTTCAGGTACTCTGATATACAATTCATCCATGCTCTTGGACACTGGGAGGGTTGAGTCCATTCTTCCATTCTTTAAGTGACGACTCAAGCTTTGCCAATAGACACTCGGGTCTCAGAATAAATGATAAATTCATAAACCAATTAAGACACCAAAATTTTACAAGCTAATGTACATGGTTTCTTTTTTCAAAAAAGAAAAGCAAAGGCTATTATTGCTTTTGGCAAAAAGAAATACTCTAATAATAGCCAGGTGTTAAAAATTGTCATTGTGCGGGGTGCTACTTGCGCTAAATATGCTCCAAGAGGCATAACTTACTTTACATATGAATTAAATGACAAAAAAATAGTATACACAAGGAAGGGGGGGGAGCAGAAATTGGATTCAGATTAATACCTGTGGGACTTGCAGGCATACTGTACAGTGCTTCCCCTACAATTTAGTTACAAATAAGATTAAAGAAATATCAGGCTAAGACTAGCTCCCCTTCTGCTTCTTGTTCCTGTTGCTCTGGCAATCGTCCATCCCGGTGTGGAAGAAGTATTCTCCTTATTTCTTCGGCACTAAGTGTCTCATACTCTAATAATGCATTGGCCAGTGCATGTAATGCCTTCTCATGCTGAAAAAAAATTCCTACGTTACTAGGGATCAAAATATGAGTATATCCATTGCATTGCAGCCTTTAGATGCGTTAGTAACCCTACTTAATAGGAAATTAGATAAATTGATTTCAAAGATCACAAAAATGATACGTTTTACATTTAGCTGAATCAAACCCAATAACATATAAGATTTAGAACAGACAATAATATATGTCGCCACACCTTCTTTAAAAGGGCTTTTACACGGTCATAGGCTTCTCTAAGGAGCTTCACAACCTGCACAGCAAGAAAAAATATTAAAACTTTCAGATTCAAACAAGAACGGTCTTTTTTCCTTCTCCTTCCTTTTTCGCCTTCGATAATGATCAAAAGAATAATCCAGTAGGGGATTTTTTTTTTTGGGGGGGGGGGGGGGGGGGGGATCACCATTAGAACATAAAGTTTATATAGAACATTAACCTCTGCATCAATTCGTGATTGCATTTCAGAACTTGGTCTCTCCTTTATGTGAACTGGTCCAATTGCATCACTCATACCACAACTTGAGACCTTGAGGGAGACATAAAAATGCCACAAAGTTAATGAAAAAGGAAAAAAATAAAATGTAATTTTATATTGAAAAGATAACTCTGGCTGCATGCAGCTTTTGCTACCATTTAAGCTAAGAGAACAGACTCATTTTTTGGGCAAATTTCACCACTATTTATTGGTAAGTAATAACACAGCAATTTCATATCAATTCAGCAAGGGTAAGAAAAGGGGAAAATGACCCCTAGCTCATCAGATAGAAATATTACTGTTGACAATAAACCTAACGGCATAAAATTACCATATATTGGGCAAGCTCAGTTGCTGATTGAAGATCACTACTTGCACCAGTTGTTATATGATCCTGGCCAAAGATAAGCTCTTCGGCAACTCTTCCTCCCATGCAAACATCAAGGCGCGCTAATAATTGCTTCTTGCTGATTGATGTCTCATCATTTGAGGGGAGTTGGGTGACCATTCCTAAGGCAGATCCACGTGGCATGATTGTTGCCTTATGAATTGGATGCGCACCCTCAGTGTTTAAGGCAACAATTGCATGCCCACTCTCATGATAAGCAGTAAGCTGAAAATTTTGCAAGCCATCTTAGACTCACATATCAATGAATTTCCTATTGCAAGTCCAATCTAGCAACTATAATTAATGTAGTGCAGAACATCATGAAAAATATATTGCCAAGACTGAAAGCGCTCAATACAGACTATAAATGAACCTCAGGCCATAAACTCAAGTACCAAACTGGAAATCCTTGTATATAATCACACCTTTTTTGACTCGTCTGATATGAACATTGTTTTACGCTCTGTTCCCATGATTATCCTGTCTTTTGCAAACTCCAACTGAGCAGCTGTCAATTTCTCTGCACCTTCAACAGCAGCTTTAATTGCAGCGATGTTCACCAGGTTTGCAAGATCTAATTGAAGGACCCACAGTTCAGAATATTAGCAGCAGGAATTTGAAAATGGATAGGAATCAAATTAACAGAAATGCAAGATTCATTGAATTTGTTGAGCCACAATCCACCTGCCCCATTAAATCCTGGTGTCCCTCGAGCCAATGTTTTTACATCTACATCTTCAGATAAAGGTTTGTCTTGCAAGTAGAGCTCCAAAATTTCTTGGCGACCACGTACATCTGGATTAGGCACTACAATCTAGAATGGGATATTGTTAATTTTCTATAATCTACGGAAAAATAATTTAAACAATCAAGCAAGACAATATTTAATACAACTAAACGGGCAAGTCTATTGATATTAGATTAGTAGATTACTTTGAAGCACATGGAAACGTGGAAAGAGATAAGATTTTACAGAATAACATTAATTATATATGGTCCCAAAGTGCCTCGTTTCACCCTATTATCCCTCTGTTTTATTGTTTTTCAGTTATTCTTTGAAGATTCCATATCGACACTCTTTGTGGTTCCCATCCTCTCTTGGTAAATCATTCATTCAAATAATAATTCTATAAAAAAAAGGAACTT
Organism: Mimosa pudica; assembly: GCA_029929735.1. Taxonomy (NCBI): domain Eukaryota; kingdom Viridiplantae; phylum Streptophyta; class Magnoliopsida; order Fabales; family Fabaceae; genus Mimosa; species Mimosa pudica. The sequence goes on along the minus strand of JAKELP010000004.1, from coordinate 19,904,746 downwards.
ACATGTCTATCAAATCTACCAGGCCTCGTTAAGGCTGGATCAAGAATATCTGGCAAGTTTGTAGCCGCCATTAAAATTATCCCCTGCAAGATGAAGATGATAAATATATTTGGAAAAGCACAATTAAACAATTGATGATCTAAAATGTTGGAAAGGTACCTCATTCTGCTCAAAGCCATCCATTTCGACAAGTAGTTGATGCAATGTCTTCTTTGTGTGACCCTCCCACTGTTTCCTTGTCGATCCAACAGCATCTATTTCATCAATGAAAATAATACAGGGAGCCTGAAAAAAATGCAGAGAAAAACATATCAAACAAGCATAAACTAATAAGGGGAACCATGTGGTGCAAGGTAAGCAAAATACAGAAGAATTTGAAGGAAGCATTGGTCAATAGCAACAAACCTTCTTTTTGGCTGCTTGAAATAATGACCTCACTCGTCGAGCACCAACCCCAACAAACCTACAGTACGAAAATCAGTAAGAAAATGAGCATCCCTAAAACCAAATGTTTCAGTATATCTTAATTGCTTTTGATTAGATACTAAGATATTGATGATAAGATGCTCAAACTATAGTTGCAGCAGCCTAATTAAAATATTTGTAGGTGTTAGACGCCCATGTTTAGTAGAGGGAAAAACGTAGAAAGTGAATGATACTTACATTTCCTCAAATTCAGATCCAGCCCTATAGAAAAAAGGAACACCTGCTTCTCCAGCAATTGCCTTTGATATCCCAGAAAAATTTAATAATTTCAGAAATAAACACAAGGCAGGCTACATTGTTCAGATATTAAAAGATGATAACCTCCTGAAAGTTATTTGTGTGTGTGTGAACAATTCCTGAACCAACTGACCTTGGCTAGCAGAGTTTTTCCAGTTCCAGGAGCTCCAGTCAAGAGAATCCCCTATAAATGGAATTTGTCAGGTTCCCATGGTAAAGAACAGAAATAAGCAAAATGTAACAACACATGCAAACAAAAGGTCATGACAGCTTATAATGAGAAGACAAGCAAAAGCATCAGGCATGTTAGGAAATTAAATTTTGAACAAGAAACAAAAACCATGATTACGAAAGGACGTTAGTTTATTACTATGAATATCACACAATTTGCAGCATTATATTCATAGTAATGGACGTCTATAAAAATCTAGGGCCACTTACTAAGAGATGGATGATTCATGCGGTAAAGGAGTATATGAGGGTATAACAAAGTAAGGCAGAATAAAATAACAAAGTTTATGGTCGTTCAAACCTTAGGCAACTTTCCTCCAAGGCGTGTAAATTTAGAAGGATTTTTTAGATACTCCACAACTTCCTCGAGCTCTTGCTTCGCATCATCGCAGCCTTTCACATCTTTGAATGTTTTAACATTCTGCAAGGTCCGAACAAACACACAGATTTTAAAAGACGGAATAGAAGAGCTTCTCATTTAATTGAATGGCATTTATTTAACTGATAAATTGTTATTAGAAAGAAATAGGAATAAATAAATAAACCTTGGAGAGGAATGAGTCTTCCAAAATATACAAAAAAGAATTTCCAAAAAGGATACAAAATATATTAAAATGAAAAATATATCTCTACATATATGACACAGCAGTTTATAATAACAAACAGGGATTATACAGGTACTGAATCAACCAAAACAAACAACAAAGCTTACCAATCTGACTTACAATGGAGAAAACCTCAACCAAGAACAAAGAATATATGCATTATGTATATCACGTAGAATGGTATGGTTGTTAACTTTCCACTGTGATGGTTTTTTTTATCTTACCATCAATAATTCTCAGAAGCAGCTCAAAATTTGGCTCATCCATTCCTAAGTTAATTTCCTCATGTTTTTCTTTAAAAATCATAGAAGCAGCTATTTGAAATAATAAAATCAGATCATGTTAACAAAGGTCTTAAGAAATTAACCTTCTCTGGTGTCACTTCCTTATTCAACTCCTTTGGGGAATAGGAAGAACTTGAGCCAACACCAGAAGTTCCAATCCCACCCAAGCTTCCAATGTACTTTTGTAGTGCAGCAGCCCCCATAAACCTAAATGCAATTATATTTTGGGATACCAGAAATGAAAATTCAGGTAACAAGTAGATATTATAAACAAGAGCAACAAAAAGTAAAGGAAACTAGATGACATACCAAACCAATCCCACAGCAATAGTGAACAAGACAGTTGAGATAAGCTCTTGTGCAAAACGTGATTTGTTTGATACCTTTGGTTCAACCTTGAGAAGGTAAATACATTTGTGAGTTATAGAACAAACAAAAAAGGAAAAAAAGATTGAAGCAAAAAACTTGCTTATTTTTTTTCCTACATTCAAATAACAAGTGATCATTAAACACAAAGCATAGAGAACATGAAATCTGCAGTAAATGTTACCATAACCACATGCAGTGGCTGCTTGTCAGAGATTCCAGGATTTAGAAAAGGCTCATCCATGTTACCTGATGCCCGCTGCTTTAACTCTTGCAACTGCAAAAATAAAGTTACCATCAGATACATGGTGCACAGCATTTTAACCATGAACAAAAAATACATCTAAGGGGAAATTCCTAAAACATTACAAAATTATAAGTCAATAAAAGAAAAAATTTATGAGCATGAGCTAGCACCTAGTGACTTGTGAGGGACTAAAGACCTGTTTGATTTATATTCTCATGTACAATTTATTCGTAATTAAAGATATAAAAAAAGGAAGCCTAGTTCAATAATATCGTTTTCACTCATTCTACTTCAAAAGAAAAAGATAAAATGATTTCTATGGTAACCAAAAACTCAACATCTAATTGCATGTAGTAAATTTAACCAAACATGTTTAGCAGCAACACACACACAGAGTTAATTTTACAACCACACTATTCATCTAGTTAATTTTACATTCCAAGACTCATACTACGGAAATGGTTAGCAAGTTTAAAGAGACAACGACAACTGTACAAATCTTTAGCTTAAAAGTGCATGATGAAGACCACCATTTGGACACATTTCTAATCATAAAGGTCAAAAATAAATTTTGCCAACTGCGCAAAAACAAAATTTTATGTTGGATAGACCAACATGCACGAATCCATGAATAAGCATATAGCAAAACAAGGTAGTACTTTGTTGCTCTGATAATTTAAAAGAGCAATGAAGAATGGGCCAGCAAAGAAGTGTAAAAAATTTTAGCAGGAAAATTAATACAAATTTTAATTACCAGGGTTGGAAGACTAGAAGGTTTATCAGATTTCTCATCAGGAAGATATTCAGCAATAGCATTAGTTGCCACAAGAGCTCGAAGATATTCAACAACTCCTCTACTGTCTACCGCACGATCCCTTTCTTCAAAACGTTTAATTACAGACTCCGGACTAAAAACGAAGAAAAAATTCATAGTCAAACTAAACAGATCAAATCACATAAATAATCGTAAGTCATGGAGGAGTTATGCCAGAAACCTCTGCTTAAAGGATAACTAAAAGTTGTGTGCATGTAATCTAACCCGTATAGTACATCCACTTTCTGAGACATGTTGCAGTCTTAATCCAGCATGGTGTTGAAATGAATAAAAATGTGAATTTTTCCAACTTCTACATGTTTTGATTCGCAGAGTTCTTCTAGTTTTCAAATTCAAAATTGGCTACCTAACTTTCTTCTATTCTACTCCATTGCCCCACAATGTAAGCATACAATGCAATATCTTGAAAACTAATGATTCAAAAGAAACACTCTATTTAGTAAAGAAAATCAGTACCAAACCACTCTACTATTTACAGCTCAGGTTGCTTTATTTCATAGATATTCAAAAACAAAGTTTCTGTTTTTCACCAAATTCAGTTCAACCAAACAAAGGAGAGACAAAAACATCAAAGTAGAAAGCCAAAACCTGTGCTTGTTAAGTTCAGCAAGCAAAGCACTCTGCTTGGGAGCATCTAGAGGATTAGCATCAGCCTGAGCAATCAAGCGAGCCAAATGTTTCTCCTGCCGCCAAAAAGGCCACCACTTCAAGAAATCACCAAAAACCTTATGAACCACATCCCTAGCCCTCACCCACAAGCCCACCAAAAACACCACAATAGGCAATCTATCATCCACAACTTCCTTTACCCCCAAAGTTTCAACCTTTCCTTCCTCCTCCACACTTTCCTCCCTCCCCACTTCACCATCACCACCATTATCAACCTTCAAATCATTCTGGAAGCTTCCAGAATCAACTTCATCAACACTGGAACTATCTCCTACTACATCTGATTCATTAGAGGGAATGTTTTGGAAGGAAGTGGATTGGGAGGATGAAGTTTGGTGTTTGGGGGGGAATGTGAAGGGGGTGGGTGGGCCCCTTGGGAAAAATCGAGACTTGCGAAGATTAAAGATAAATGTAGGGTGTGAGAGAGTGAGGGGATTGAATGGGAGGAGAGAATATGAGGAAGGGTGAAGAATTCGATGTTGGTTAAGGCGAAAGGAAGGGGTGAAGGAGAGAAGAGAAGCTTGGAGTGTAGCCATTGCTAGGGTTAGTGATAATGATGAAGTTCAATTCTCTCTCTCTCTCTCTCCTCTTCTCTCTCTAACTATGAAGGTGTGGAAACCACAAAGCGAAAGGAGGGAGAGGGAAACCTTATCCTTCTCAACTAAACTTGGCGCCGCCTTCTTATTGATTGATGTGAGTTCTCTGTGATTTTTAATCACTAATATAATATTACTATTTCTATTGATGACTATTGAGAATTTGTATGTGATCCCAAACCGCTGACCTATAGGAAGTAGAGATAGGTGATTTTATATTTGATGCTATATTTGAATCAGAAAATAATAATAATAGAATTCTTTATTCTAACCCTATTAGAAGGAACCTTTGTTTCAAATGGTAACTAAGGGGGTGAATACTGATTGGGTTGATCATATATCTCTAAGAAGGTCATGTATATCGGACTGGGCTCTCAGACCTCCATAGCTTGTGATGCGGATTTTGGAAAAGGATTCGCCTCTGTTTGTATTCATGATGATTATGGCTAACTGATGCAAATGACTTAAATTTTTGCTTTTTTTTTTTTATTTCTTTTGATGTAGTGTGTTGATAGTTTCATATGTTGGATACTATATAGTTGTTTATAATTTAATATCATAGTGTCTTTTTCTGTGGCAAAAAATGGAATAGGTGATTTTCTTTTTTTTCTCCCTTTTTCTTTTTTAGGGAAAAAGGATATTTGTTCGGGTTGGCATCGGATCTTTAAAGCATGTCATAAACTTGAAGGTGTAAACTGTGAAGTGCATCAATCTCAGTTGAGAGAGATGAAGAGTAAGAGAAAGAATGTTATATTCCTATTTCTATGTTGGTTTTTACCCTAAGGAAACTTACTCCTGTTTTTATTTGCATTAACAGCTTAAGTTGGTGTTTCACTGTTTCTTCTTTGGAAGCTTAGTTTTTACGAATATTTATATTCAATAACATAGGTGCTTTTTCATTGTGATACTACGTTTTCAAACTTCGTTTCCCATTTTAAGTACAAATGCTATTTTTATATTTTACCTTCAATTTAAATTTTAATTTGTAGTTTGTTTCCTATATTTACATAGTCTCACTTTATAAAAATATTTAGTTGGTTTTTCAAAAAACCAATAAAAGATGACTCCCACCTTGGGGAAATTGAGGTATTTATCCAAACACGCACAAAATTGTTCAAATGCTTTTGTTTTTATCAGTTCAAAATTATAGGAAAGGGTTTTGATCCACCAATATAATCAAAGGATACGACTCTTAACTCATGATTCACTAGGATCTATCTCTGTAACTATAAAGCTTGACAAATACATAGTTTCTTTCTAACCACACATATATGTTTCGTCTTACTTCACTAAGTTGTGCCTCACTAAGGGCTACAACTAAAACCACAATCAAGTGGTATGACTCAAGAAGTATAAAAACATGTCACTTCCAAAAAATCGAACACTCCAAGATGATATAATGATGCATGGTGGCAACATTAAGGCAACACAGAGTCATAGACACATATTAAAGATCAGGATCACTTTCACCGGGAAAAAAATCAATCCGGATCCACTTGGTTTGCATAGCTCTTCCTGCACGGCACACACCTATACTTGTAAATTTGGACCAGCGATAAACGACCCATCATATAGTTCGGCAACAGATAAATGATCCATTATAGTTGCGCCTGTTCGAGCTTTCATTTTCCAAAGGATATAACGTAGAAAGTAGAAAACCCTTTCCATCAACTGAAGATGGCTTCTTTAGTTCAAAAAAAAAACTGAAGATGGCTTTCCATTGAAGTGGGCCTTATCTATTAAAAAAACCCAATAAAACACATGTATGGCATTATCTATTATAGTATGAACCATTTTAACTAGGGGAAAACCTCACTCAGATCTATGGTCGTCTTTTATATTTTTTCCATTAGTTTTTTTAAAAAATGTAAAATGTGCTTTATATATAGGATGCAATGGAAATTGATGTGAGGAGCTGAGCTCGCAAGCCTTGGGCTCGGGTAGGGCTCCAATTTTCCACTTTGAGTCAAGACTCAAGAGAGAGCATTATAATATAAGTTTACAAGCGGAATCTAACAGGCGTACGAATCTCCCACTTATAGATATTTTCATATTACTATGCTACAAAAATAACAAGCATACAATCTAATGTGATTTTTGAAAATTACTCTTATATTTTAAAAAAGCAGTGGGAGAGGGATAGCTGCGCGTAAGGGAGTATCCAAAAGGGGTTTTTTAATAAGAGTGTGGATGTTTGTATGTGTTTGTGTATAAGTCACCATGATATGTGGGTGAAGGAGCAAAGCGTGGAAAGATGCCAGATGATGGGCTCATGGGGCGTTATAATTTAGCGTGAGGAAGGAAGGAGAGAGAGTGGTTGAGAGAATCAGAGAGCACGGGAAAGATCACAACTGGGAATGAAGAATGTGTTGTCTAAAGATATGTGGAGCATGTGTGACAATGATGAATGATGCAGCGTTGTAAGCAGAAGAAGAGATAGGCTAGGCAAAGTCTACAAGAAAGGGGACTTTAGAGTTTGCATGAGAGGAGGTTGTGAAAAGGCCATGTGAGGGAATGTACCAACCACTACCCTAACACGTAAGTAGGAAAGGATATCACATTATGGGAAATCGCGCCCTTGTTTGCGTAGTTGTGGGTATAAACTATAGAGTAATGACTAATGACTACTCATTCAACTACACAATACACAATACGTACTCCACCAAAGTGGGACGCATATGATACTGAGATGCTCCCTCCTGTCCTAAATATAAGACTTAATTGACTTTTTCTAAAAAATCTTTAAAAAACAAAATAAGTTAATTATAAATTAATTTATCTAATTTTTTCCCTTAAACTAGTTTATTTTACCTATAAACTAATGGATAATCTAAAAATATATCAAATATGTCATCATTTAATAACATATTTCGCAACTTTAAGCTCTTCAAAAAATAGTCAATTAGATCCTATATTTAGGACCGTAAGTAGTATGAGACACTTTACCTCAGTTAGCCGCCATATCACACTTGCTTTTCTTTCTTCCTTTTTTTTTCGATTTTTGTTGCCCTGTCTCTCCAGTCTCCACTCCTCAGTCCTCCCTTTCTCCACTTGCCACGTGTTCTCCCCACAAGCTACGTACTACTCCCTCCAGTCCCTAATGTAAGAGCCCAAAATTTGAATGATTTTGGTCCCTAATGTAAGAGCTCACCCCATATTCTCTCCTCATTTAATGCATTTTTTCCTACTTTACCCCTAACTCTCTTTCATACTTATTTTTTTTTTGTCAGTCTCTTTCATACTTATTAATGTTTATGTATTTCTCTCTCTTAAAAGTACCATAATAAATATGGGCAATTTTAGAAAAGAAGCATTAACTCCAGACACCCAACTAACATTCACATGTTTTCTTAAGAAACGTTTTTTTGACGGCTAGCTCTTACATTAGGGACCGGGGAGTAATTTCCTTCTCACCCACTTCCGTCATCCCCATTTCCCTTCATATGTCTATTCATCCCTCTAATGCCTTCACATCTATCTTTTTGGACCTTGCACCATTTATTAGCTCATTTTAAAAAAAAAAGTACATGCTACAAATCCTCCCAATCAACTTCTGATATCCAACTTGATTTACATTCACTCTATCTTCTTTTAATTATATGGATGAGCACTTGAAATAACAAGCGTGATCAGATCACGAACTTCTACTCACTGGGAGATGTCATAATCATTTTACTCATCATAACTTTCAGCCTGTCATAAACATTGGTAGAGCTTTCTTAAACATATTATACGTTTCATTGCGATCTTTTATTTTATTCATAGATCATACCTTCTTGTGAAGGAAGTATGGAGCAACACTGACAAAAAAAGGTGCTCTGTGAATAAGCATTGTACGGCCATGGTTAATATTAAAGATAGAGATGGCATGTGACCCGACAGTGGTCGTAATGCTTACATTCTGAAACTGAAAAGGCTGTGCCCAGAAATTGGTGTCCCGTCTGATTCCATTTACGAAATTCATCACCAAATCTCAAACCAAAATATATATTCTATCACTTATACAGTACCTTGGGAGAAATGTGACCACGAAAAATTTGAGAATAGTTGGCCTAGTTTTTAATGTTTGAGAGAGAGCAGAGTGCATATGAGTGTGACACCATAAAATGGACCAAATTGCACCGTTGTTGGGTGTGTTTGGATTGCCGGTGGAAAAGTAACTTTTTTTCAATTTGACTTTTTTAGAAGTAAGATTGGAAAAAAGTCCGATTGTATATTGTGATTATGTTTGGATGTGTTGTTGGTATGAGTGACTTTTTTCAATTTGACTTTTAGAAAGATGTTTGGATATGTATTTGAAAAAAAAACAAGATTAGATTAAAACATATGCAAATATTGTTATAATAGAAAATACATGAATAAAATTTTGAAAATGTTAATTCAAAATAAAATACATATAAATTAAGAATTATACACACACACATACTCCTTTCTGTCCTAAATATAAGACCTACTTCTAATTCTTATCAATTTTTCCAAATTATCCTTCTCAATGCTCCCCATTATAAGACAATAAGAGAGAAATGGTGGAGACAAAAGGTAGATGATCAGTGTATATTGGATATCATGTTATTTTAACTAACTTAACCAATATGTTTAATCTAATAAAATTAGGTAAATAGGTCTTATATTTTGGATCAGAGAGAGTGTCTATATATATATATATATATATATATATATAATAGAGAGAGAGAGAATAAGTTAGAAGCAAAAAGTAAGAAGTAAAAAAAAGCAAGAAAATTATACTTCTCCTCCCACCTTGCTTTTGACTCAAAAGCAATTCAATTTTACTTTGCTACCAAACATGTTTTAAAGTAAAAATAAGTTAAAAGTAAAAATAAACAAAAAAAGCATGTGTCACCTTGCTTTTGAGTGTTGCCAAACACACCCCTTGTGAAGACATTTGCCGCCTCTTTTCTGCTATAGTTATAGTTTATCAAATGGAATTGTACGCAAGCACATAGGTTTACAAAACTATTAGTGATAATTGCACCGACATTTATTTATTTTAATGGGTGCACTGTGCTTGGTACAAGGCCCCCCCTGTTTTATTTTGACAATAATGGCCATCTAACTCCTTTTATTTCTTGCCTTGCTTTTTTAGCTTTAATTTTGTGATTATTAATCTAACCAGCCTCAATATCGCCAGGGATATTATCTTGACGTGGAGCATATCTTCTTTGTTTATGATCTCTCTTTTTATTGAGCCAATCTCTGGTTTGTTTCTGTCAATATCTTTTAAAATGTTCATGCATTAAAGTGGTCATGTCAATGCAAAATAAAGTTATATGGCATTATGTGATGATATTACGAACTGGACCTCTCTGCCAATAGATTTGGTTCTTATGCGTGCATGTAAAGAATTAATTGGTTGGTAGACAATCACATTTTTTCCGAGCAATGAGCATATGACTTTGTTCTGAAATAATACCTATAGATTCTGAAAAATATGTACAATGTGTGAAATATTTCAAAGGTAAAAGTTCGTGAAGCATGATAATTTTTAGACCTGTGTAAAACAAAAAAGCATACAGACTGTTTTCCAAACTCCTGTGAAAAAAATTGCTGGAAAGATTATTAGATGAGATGGTTCCTAATTATTTATAACAAAGCATATTCTATTCAACTTAATGATCCTCTAAGATAATGTGTTTGACTTATCTATATTATCTAAGTTGGAGTCATTCATAGTTGGAGTATTTTTTTTATGTTAATGAGTCATGGTTATGTAATACTCCCTCCGGTCCTAAATATAAGACCTAGTTTACTTTTTTGAAAAATCCTAAAAAAGCAAAATATAAGTCAATTATAAATTGATTTACCTAATTTTTCCCCTTAAACTAATTTATTTAACCTATAAACTAATGAATAATCTAAAAATATATCGAATATGTCATAATTTAATAACATATTTTGTAACCTTAACATTTCCAACAAAAAGTCAACTAGGTTTTATATTTAGGACCAGAGGGAGTATAAGAAAAAAATTGCAATAGTATACTTAAGTAGAGGAAATGTAATTTACTTTGTACTCGGACATAAGAAAAGACCACTAATGAGTTTGATTGAATAAAATGACATTAAAAGTCAAAATTTGTCACTTTTTTTGGTCAATTCGATTACCTTTATAGGATTCTCAAAAAAAAAAAAAACTATTGTTAGGGACTTAGCTCCTCAGACCTATTGCATAGATAATAGATTATTTGTTTTTTCAGTTGAAGATTCAGTTAAGTAATTTAGGAAGTTGGAGTGATTTTAATAAATTACTTATTTATAGTGTATGTTATATGATTTTTCTGAAATACTCATGTGTATGTGTGTATTTATTATAAAACATTATATCAATTTATAGGTTACATAGATTAATTTAAAAATTAATAAGAACAAGAGATAAAAACTAATTTTAAGACCAAAATTATTTTCAAACCACTTCTTATATTTAATAGTTTTACAACTCTGGATCCGTGTTAAAAAAATTATTTTCGTAAAATGAAGATAAAAAATACTCCATCAATTCCTTTATATAAAAGTTAGTTGACATTTTTTTTGGAGAAAACTAAGAATTAAATATGTTACTTAAAAATTTATATTCATTAACTTCTCTTTAAATTAGTTTATTTGACTTATAAACTAACATATGGATTAATAATATACAATATATATTATGATTAAGTAGTTCATTTTGCTTGATTAATTTTTCTTAAAAAATTCTTAGTAACTTTTATATTTAAGATCATAAATAATATCCCTTTTGCCTACTGCCTATCATAACATAGAAAATACAATAGGCAATTTTTAGGATGCTGAGGAAATATTCCTCAAAATTATTCTTTGCAAACAAACCGTGAACAGTTCAACTTTTATGCTTTCTGTCAACTAATGAACCAAACCCCACATAACAGAATCCAAACTAGGGCTGTACAAAGACCGGGGGAGACCGGGCTTGGCCTCAGCCCGAGGTCTGGTCTGGTAAGCATTGCGGGCTGGACTTTTTAGCCCGAAGCCCAGTCCAGTCCGATGGAAAACCCGACCATAATCGGGTTGGACAGACTGGACCAGACTGGACCGGGTTTGTGGTCCATATTAGCCTAGTCCAGTTTTTTTTTCCAAAGTTTGGACATATTTTTTTTGAATGAACCTACTGCACTTATATATAATAAACAGAACCCAGAAAACAATATTTTGAAGACTAAGAACTTCCAAACACTTTATCAAACCTAAACATCATTCATTTTGAAAGAACCTGGACATCATTCCAATACCTATGAAGTTGGACAATTAGACTAAAATACTAATTCTGTCTAACTCTCCAACTATCCATAAACACCATATATCAAAAGTCTAGATTAGGGTAATACCTATGAAGTTTGAGAGTTAGACTAAAGTATTACTTTTGTCTAACCTTCCAACTATCCAAAAATTACATCAAAAGTCCAGAATTATAATAAAGTAATATGCCAAATATATAATTACATCATGGCAGATTAGCACCAAAATATACAAGTTAACTTGAACTTTAGTCAATATCCTCCATGGATGTACCAGCCCCTCCAAAATCACCAACATTTCCTCTAGCAACACCAGTGTTTCTAGCAGCGTGAACCCCTCCAGCAACAGCAGTTACCCCTCCAGTAGTTGCATGAGTCCCTCCAGCAACAACACTTACCCCTCCAACAATAGTAGGAGGCCCTCCAGCAGCAGCACAAGCCCCTCCAGCAGCAGCACTTACTCCTCCAGCAACAACTCTTACCCATCCAGCAACAACAACAGCCCCACCAACATTAGCCACACACGAAGCATCTGAAAAGGATAAAAAAATACCATAACACTACTTTTACAAATATATAATAAATTATGAATTCAGCCAAGGCTCTTTGAATGCGTTTCTCATTTTAGACATGAGAAACAAATATCCTTCCTTGAGAAGCACTTGACAAGTACTATAACATGGGCTAAATCTTACAATTATAAGGTTTGTTTGGGTTCTTTGGACACTTCCACAGATGCCTTTTCAATGAATTTGTGCCATGTTTGTAAGGGTCACAAATATAGGTGTTGTTGCAATACTTGCAACATGCTATAATCTCTCCATTTGTTTCTTCCAACGGGATCTTCACAAAATGGTCCCATACTTGATATGGAACTTTCCTTTTCCTTATATTCACACCCTCATTTATATGAAGGGGTTGTGCTACAGCAATAGGAAGTTGCAGTGGTGGCGGTGGAATAGGAGAACTAGGACTTGGAGGAGTTGTAGAAGGTCCAGATACACTTGCCAAAGGATCAACAACAAGGTTGAGGAGTAGTTGAGATCCCTTTGTTGAGGGTGGTTGATTTAGAGTCTTGTTCTTCCATTTTAAATCACAACAAATCTGCAATCAAACATAAACATTATAACTAGTAATATGTTTGTAGTTGAACAAAAAGTATATGCATATATTTCTTAAGGGTAACGGAGAACCAAAGCCAAAGGCTCATCATGTCATAATATCAAATAGAAGCAAACTTTGATTTGAAGTTAGAGTTCTAAGATCTTGAAGAAAAAAATGTCTCAAGTTATTTACTAACATCTAGAAGAAAAAAATCAAACTTTTTACCAACAAGCTATTTACTAACATCTTGAACAAAAAAAATTCAAACTTTTTACTAACAAGCTATTTACTAACATCTTTAACAAAAAAGATTCAAACTTTTTGCTAACATCTTGATGAAAAAAGGCACAAGATTTTTTCACTAACATCTCAGGTGTAAAAAGACTCAAATTTTTACTAACATCTTGAAAAAAAAATGCTCAAGAGTTTTTTTACTAACATCTTGGTGAAAAAAACTCAAGCTTTTACAGTTTTACTAGCAACTAGAATAAAAAAGGCCCCAACTTTTTAGTGTTTACGAACATGTTGAGGGAAAAGACTCATCTTTAAGAAAAAACTCATCTTGAAGAAGAAAGACTCGAACTTTTTCACTAAAATGTAAAGACATACAACAATATGACATGTTGAAGAAGAAAGACTAACTTTTTAGTAAAAAAAAATAAAGACTTACAACAATGCAACATCTTAAAGAAGAAATACTCTAGCTTTTAACTAAAATGAAAACTTACTTACCAGATATTGAGGCAGAAAGGAGTCTCGGCAGTCGGCAATCTCAAGCCTCAGAAGAGAGAAGGGAGTATGAAGTATGAACTATGAAAGAAGCACGAAGGAGAAGTTGAAGTTGTATGTTACTTTTTACTTTTTTAGTTTATAGCTTTAGACTTAGCCCATAGCAGATCACGTGATGTATGTACTGAGGAAGGGAGTTTTTTTTTTGAAAGCATGGCTCTCATTGAGCCACGTATCACCTTGTAATATTTAATGTTATATATATATATATATATATATATATATATATATATATATATTTAAATATATAATATGTTTTTTTGGTCGGGTCAGACCAGACTATATGGTCTGATATGGCAGCCCGAAGCCCGGTCTCACCTGGACTTCGGGTCCGAACCCGGTCCAGTCCAAAAACTGATCGGGCTACATTTTCTCTTTTCGGACGGGAACAGACTGAACCGGGTCGGGTTGACAGGGTTACCGGGCCACCTGAACAGCCCTAATCCAAACCCCCTACCTTAGACACCGTACCCATTTCTTCGAGCTCAGCAAAAGGACAAATAAAAAAAAAAAGCCGCTTCTCTTCCATCTCTTGATTACTACTTCATCTTGATTGTTTTATTTTACGTCTTTTTTTAGAAATTAAAGAAGTTAAACAAGTTACTTAATCATAACTATGCTATTTCATTATTACTAGATTATACTCATGTAATTGTATTATTAAAAGTTTCTTTGGTATATTACTACTACTATGAATAAGAATTATTTAGAATACTGAATGAATTTACCTACTCATCATCTAATAAATAGAAAGAGCCTAGGGGTTATGTGTATTTAGATCGCTTATATCTCATCTTATGAGTATAGATTTCATTATATCAAAAATATTTTGACAGTTTCACAACCTATAATCAAATTTTGATAGTCTAGAGGAGAAAAACATAACCTTTACACGCTTAACTTTTTTTTTTGAATTGCTTCCCCCGGTATCCTACACCCTTCGGGTGCAGACTAATCCGGAGTCGCCAGCCGGGATTCCCGTAAACGGGGTGACTGACTTCCTAGGTTCGAACTTGACACCTTTGAACTAAATGGCGGGATCCACACCTTGGGGATCCACTTCAAACCATCAAGCTACGCCCCCGACACACGCGTAACTTTTTTTATTCATCATTTGGACAAGTTAACCGATTGCATGGAATAAGCCTATGCAGGTTGGAAAACTGAGTGCTTATATGAAAGGGCACACAAATGAAATTCTTAAGAAAAGAGGAGTATGTATTAGTTTAGAGGTAGAAGCTATGGCCTATGGCCAAGGTTAACAAGAAGAATACACGGAAGCACTAAAGGCTAGAAGAGAACAGAAATATTAAAAAGTTAAAGAAAAAAGAGGCCGCAATAGGAGCGGAACTTTCTGAAGCCTTGGACCCTATCCCACATGAACTGCTACTACTGGTCAACAGTTACACATCCTATGATTTTGTCACACTCTTCTCCAAGTCCTTTTTGTCTATGTCCCCAATCTCCACTTCCAATCCCTCTTTCTCTATGTTCCCCTTCTCTACATCTTGCTTCACTGGTTCCTCCATTACTTTTCCTTTCCAGTATTTGCAGATAAGCACTAGCTGAAGAATGGCCAGCGGAACCCCAACCACATTTGGACCCTGCCCATATTTTGAAGTTCAACACATGAAAAAGTTTAATCAAACTTGTTCTTAGCTCTAATTACAATAAAAAAAGTTAGATATTGAGAAAGATGAAATTACAAACCGCAACAAAAATGTCCCGGATGAGGAGTCCATAAATCAGCCAGAGCGAACTAGCAAGGAATGAGCACAAAGATAAGGGAAGTGGCAAGAATTCCACGCTCCTTGTCTTGATAACTTTTTTCTGCAATAATGAAAAGGATAATCATGTTGTTATGAAGGGCTAAGTAGGGCCAAATGACAAAAAGAGAGTATTAGTGGAGTAACCTAGCAAAGACACGTCTCCTTTCATTTTAATTATCAGCCTCTAGTTTTGTAATGTTTCATTAAATGTGAAATAAATACTATAATAATTGAACTCTTATGTTCCCCTGCTTTGGTTTAGTTAGCTTCACTCTGCTTTGACTTGAACTAATGGGAGGCACTGTCAATGTTTGTGGAAAACATTGGGTGGAAGACAAAAATGACTCACCATCACAACCAAAGGAGAGCCGTACATTGTTATAGAGACCACAAGGCCAATACTTCCCACGAGAAGCTTTCGATGACGATGGTCATGGAAGGCAAAAGCTGAGACTATAGCAGTGGTACAGAACACTAACAAAACTGGTATAGCTATCATGGCTACCTGCACCTGTAATGAAAAATCACCTTCATTAGCCACATCTTTCTACCACCTTAAGGTAAAAAATATATATGTATGTGTGCTAGCTGCCAAAAAATTTTTCCGCAGGTCCTTGATGTAGGACACATACATACATACATACATACATACATACATACATACATACATACATACATACATACATACATACATGCGTGCATGCGCCTCATCTAACACAAATAATTTAAAACTATAAATTCTTGTTCATGTCAAGTGACACCATCAATACTCTCAAATCATAAAGATGTCGTATTCCTTAAGGAAGAGGGAGTTTTTTGTGGAAGTGAGGACTTGCCTTTCCTTTGGGGGTGGCATACCAGAAGTAAATGAGAACATAAGCTAGTTCAAGGATGATTCCCACGCCATTGACTGTGACCACAGGGAAGTTTTCCCATTTGGAGCTTACAACAGGCAATCCATACCAAGTATAGAGAAGACAGTTCAAAAGTGCGATGATGTAAGGAATGCATGAGAACTCCTCTGTGCTTTTCTTCTTGATGACCCTCCTAAAGGTGACCCTGAAAAGATAATTCATAGAAGATCCCATCATGTTTTGTTTCACATTTTTTGAAACAAAAATGGACTGAGATGAAGAAAAAAACTTACATTGGAGCAGCATAAAGGGCAACTGCGGAAGCATTCCCTGAAAGAAGAACCCAAATGGTTGGATCATCACTTTCTTATTAAGAAGTGACATTATTAATGAGTAATAAATATATTAAGGTAGGAATGAACAAACGAAGTACCAAGAACTGCGACCGCCATGCGAAAGGTCTGTGCCATCTTTAGTACTCTCTATTCTCTGCTAGTAAATATGTTGATAGAAGAATGTGCACAATCAAGAAGAGCCATGAGGCGCTATTTATAGTAGCTTGAGGCACTGTTTAGTGTCTAGCGCTCACTGCTCCATTTAAAAAAAAGTTATGTAAATAAAATATAATGTATAAATGCCAATGGAGAAATTGCTGTCTACGTCTTGAAAGACAACAAACTTGTGGACAGAGATCTTTGTTCAATTTAAGAAGTATTTTCCTTTATTTACTGCATTCAAGAACAACTGAACAACAAGCTTTTTAACTGCTTTTTGTTCTTCTGTTAATCATTTATTATGGACCCTATTACAATATTTTTTGTATCATACGCAAAAGATATTTTCTGTAGACTCTCTCTGCTGTAAGAGGTAGATGGGATTGGGTTTTCAGTTTTTCACCGTCAGTTTTGGACAAATTTTGTGTTAATTTAAATTTTTATGCTATCAAATACCGTTTTGGCCTAGCAACTGCTTTAGCATGATTGTGATTTTTAGAGTGCATTCTTCTTTGTCATTACATTAGTTTTGTGCCAATAATGCCTTAAAAAAGTGTTACTATTTGAAGTGCTCTGCTGCTATGCTCTAGGTGATGTGGCCTCCATTTTCTATAAAAATGAGAATTCACTAGGCAAGCCATTGGATTGAGACTAGTTTTTTTAATCAGGATTAAGGCTGGTTTGGTACATAACATCAACATGGATGTAAAAGAAATAGCAAATTCTATCAAGTGTAAATCTGGTCTTAAATATAAGACCTAATTATCTAATTTGATTAGATTAAGGTTGTTAGTTAAGCTAATTTTAATCATATGATATTTCCATTAGATTCTCACCTTCTACCTTCATTCTCACCCTCCCTTCCTTAGTTGTTTATTATTGAGAAACATTAATCAGGATAATTTGGGGAAAACTTGGAACAAATTAGAAATAAGTCTTTATATTTAGTATCAAACTCACCTCCCCAAATAGGTCTTATATTTAGGACTGGAGGGAGTACTACTTTTAAATGGGTGCCACTTTATTTTCTATCAAATAAATAAAACCACGAGTTCTTAGTGTTTTACATTTATATAAATTCATTTCTATATATTAATTCACAACATAAGCTCATTTACAAATATACAATCTAACTGAAATCGTTCTCTTTTCATCAAGTGGACTTGAATAACATACAATAACAAGAATGCCTTATCTCATAGGTTCAGCTAGAAAGGATATAGGGTCGCTAGGCTACAATAAATAATGATGACAAATATTTTGTTTTGACCAGGATAACAACAAATATTTTGGATGAACTATTAACAGAAATTTTTAGTTTAATGATTTTGTTACGTCTTTTCCATATTGTTAAACCAACATTTTCAATCCAATGACCTTTAAATATGTACGAATCACCTCAACAACCAATTTAGTAATACTTCAAAAAATTAATTTTGCATTTTACAAGATACTATTATTCCTTATACACACACGCACACACACAATTATTATAACACAAAATAACTAAAAATAAGTGGAACCAAGTCACTGAGAGTTTCTTATTTCTCTTCCCCAAGGCTGAAGGGCTAAAAACTTTTCATTCTAGCATGTTCACAAGTGTGACATCAATGAAAAGGTTTAAGTGCCCGACTAATTCTCAGTTGTATCTAGTAACTAAACACACCTAAATGGGAACACTGAACGAAAATGAAGAAGATTCTGACCAGATCACAATATCTGGGAAAATGGGAGAAATCAAGTTATCCTGTGAACGAGAGAAGAATATGGAATTGTTTATTATATTCTCATTCAGGCATCACCAACAATTCTATGAACCTTTGAAGAAGAATTTTATTTCCCCTGTTACGTGGAATAAAATTCATCTGACGGCAATGCCATTTGTGGCTGGCATTTAATTTGAGAAATAATTTTCTGAATTATTATTCCTTCAGTTACCAGCTTAATTAATTAGAAAGGGGTCCATCACTGACGCCTTATGCAAGTTTAACATGTGGAAGTCTCGAACCAAGTGCTAAAAATTTTTAACTGACACCTTAGATCTTATTCTTATTTTGGTTGCCTTGTCAATAACTTGTTCGAGAGCTGAATTTGCTAATTAATTGGCTTTGACAGACTGGAAATTCAATGTATACCCTCATCCTATAACCCAGCAAGTGGTTTATGATGCTCTTTACATGCTTGGTTCTGCGTGTGTCCGGTGATGCTGTTTAAGTAGGCACGACAAAAGGAATATTACTTGATGACTTAAATTTTAATCTGCTTCATTCAAAATCAAATAATCTACCTGTTTAAGATAAACTAGAAGTCTCATGTCAGGATAACTATTTCAAAAGAAGGTTGATATAAATCTTTGTGTTTTCCAACTTAAACAGCTAAATTTTGAGGTGTTTTTACTAAGAACAAATGATTATTACATTTGTGTTCTTGTTAAGAATTATGACTGGTAGGATGTTGAATGAATCATCGAGCGATGTATAGATAGTGGCAATTAATTACGTCCGGATTTTCTTTGTGACTAATGCTGGTTACAGAGGGTCATATCAAATTAATCTACAACAATTACTTATGTTTTAAGTTACTGTTTTGAATTGAATGATCGAGAGTCCATATTGTGGGATATGATTTGCTTATGGATGCAATAATGCTCAGCCATTGATTAACAGGAGTGATTTTGGACTGCTCTGAGTATCGACACATAAATATGTGTGTGTGAATATATATTCGGGGTGCTCTATGGATGGATCAGCAACGAGCACCACAGTATAGCTTGTGGAGTAGTGATCCTTGTGAGCATATAAAGAATATGTTCTTGAGTTGAAAGAAGTAAAACAGTGGGACACTGCATGTATAAATAAGATGCATTTTTGTTGTTTGTTTTTCACGTCAATCACATAATCCTAGTTGACGTTGATATACTAAGGAAGCATTGCCTTAATTAGCACATGCCTGGGGCTGCAACGCAAAGAATTGCAGATATTTTCCTCCGAATAACTTCTCTGCAAGCACGACAAGTCACCATCAAGCCTTGGCAATCTATAGCTACTAAGAGTACTAATTCTATTATTCTTATCATATCATTCTCCTCCGATAACGCATTTCCTTTTGATGTATCAAATTATGGCTAATTTTTTTCCTCATGTTTTCTCCAGATTTATCTTATTAAATTCTCAATTTTACCACACACAGGATGGCCACAAGATTATAAAAAAGATTAAATAGAGTTGAAATGGGGAATATTATCTCTTCTTTTTTTCCCTTTGTCCTTTTCTTCGTTGAAATGTACTGTAGTAGCATTATTACTAGGCGTAGGCTTGTTCATTTTGGTTTTCCATATTCCTCAGGTTTCCAAATAGCTCCTCCAATCGTGTCCATTAATGTTAATCTTCCAGAATTTCCTGTAATTAATCTCTACCTCAATTCAACAAGGTCTAAGCACACACGGAATATAAATTAGTTTATAAGGGTTCCATCAATAGATTATGACTATCATCAACAGCTCACTTTACAAATAAACGCGTTTATAATTAGTGCCTATTTTATACAAGGCATAACCCCCACCTCTTTTTATATGTCTAGGAGTGTAATTTTAAGGGAAAATGACAAATAAATACTTCTGAATGTTCAAAAAAGGACAGGTAAGAAACTCAAACTTCCAAAAAGACAAGTAAGGAATTTCAACAAAAATTAACAATTAGAACATAGTTATTAACATTTGGAACATAGCAATTAACAATTGCCTGATTCTTTAATTGTCCTTTTGGAATTCGGAGTTTCTTACTTGTCATTTTAGAAGTTTGAGTTCCTTACCTGTACTTTTGAATATTCGAAGATATTTATTTGTCATTTTCCCTAATTTTAATCTAATAGAGTTACCCTCAAATTTAATTAATTAATCCAAAACTAAAATCATTCGAGATGACCGTCGATCCTAAAGTCCAACTCTACAATTTTACATCGGCAAAAGAATATCGAACCGGGTTGATAGATGGCCGAGCCACCTTGTTTTATGATATCAACTAGTCTAGTTCTGTTTATATTTCTGGAATATTCTTTTAAATATTGCAATTATAGACTTGATTATAGCCTTTTCTAGCTCCCTCAACTTTAAGAAACCGAGTCTGCCCCCAAAGGACCAAAAACAAAAACGCTGTCTGGAGTGAAATTACGTTGGCCCCACGACGAAGTTGACCTCTCGTAGAAACCCATTCGTTTTATTTTTTTTAAGATGAATCAGAAGCCACTAACCAAACAAATGAAACTAACTAGGGGATGATCAATCAATTATTAAAATATGCACTTCTGAAATTAGAAAGAGCAAACTAAATTAAACACAATGGCTAGTTATATTCCCATGCAGGTGCAGGTTCAGTCGAGTGCAGGGGCACAAAGTGTGACGTGGCAAAATAGTAAGATGGTTGGTATCCACGGAGTCAGAGAGTATGGTAAAAAGAAATCCACAGAAAGATTTAGGCCATTCATAATATTGGCAAAACCGCAAAACTTGTCTACAACCAAGCTAATCAAAGTCCAACTTAAAAGAGTCTACTAATATTTCCATGATGTGGCGCAGCTCAACATTAATATTCGGATTATTGATGTTGTCTTCCAAATTCCATGACGCCTTTGATTAGGGTCCTGTTTAGCTGAAAGAAACAAAGATTTATTAATAGAATGAACAGAGTAATGGGCATGCGAAATGGGATGGGGATAAATACTAAACTACACTCGATATACTTTTTCACCTGCAAAATATATAGATATACATTATCTTTAATACTCGTAGGAATAAAAACATAGTAGTAATACTTCACTCCAAAGATGTTTTGTGGAATATAAGAGAGGGATCGGATATCATTTAAAGACTATATATATATATGTGGTGACCCGTTACACTCCTCCCCTTCTCTCTCTTGATTTGAATTTCAAATTGTGTTGACACGTGGCAATGTTAAAATGAATCAGATTATTTAGTTGATCCTGTACAACTGTCCACCCGCACCCTCATCAACGCGTATACCAGAGCCAAACCCGACTCATATGGCCCAGAAAGTGTAACCCGGACTCGCACCAGAGCCAAAAGTCGCCACTAGCTTAGTGGGAAGTTATTCCCGCGTGACTGGAGATAAGATCGTGAGGAGTGGAAAGCATCAGTTTGACACGTGGACGGATCTTGTGGAGCAATATGAGGCATGATCCCAAGACATGGCATGACAGTTATCTTGAATGTAATCTAGTTTAAATAGGAGATCTTGTATTCAGATTAGTATGTGGTATTTTCTGCTCAAGAAGTACATCTTGTAAACTCTCTCATTTGATTAATATTAAGAAGTAATTTCCAGATTATCTTTTGTGATCGAATTATTCTTTGTTTAATTAGTATTGCTTTAAGAAAATCTTTTTTAGGGCATTACATTTGGCGCCGACCGTGGGGAGAAATTTGTATTTCTTCTCGTTATCCTGCAACCAGATCATGGAAGACGACGCGATGTCGCCGCTTAACCCAGACGCGCCTGCACAATCAAATATCCAAGAGATTTCCTCCACTGGGTACCCTGGAGGGAACACTCAGGAAGCCCCCCATAACGTTCCAGAAAATGATCCTCTGTTGCTCACTGTGCAACGGTTACAAGAGCAGCAGCGAGAACACTTCGCGATGCTGAAGAAGCTGTCAAGCGAAAATAGGAACCTGAAACTTGAAATCACCGAATTAAGGATAGCCCGACTCCATATACCAGAAGATAATATGGAAGAGGAACAACCTATTCCAAGAGTGATTTCCGAAAGTATGTATCACCGGAACACAGACCCTGAATACCAGAACCCAGAGCAATACCAGCCTGACGAAGACCTACATGAACATCGATCTCGACACACAGAAGTGCGAGATGACCACCGGATTCCCGAACACGCAATACCAGAGGGGAGGCATAGAGATCCAGAACACAAAAGCCGTCAAACCAGAAGAAAAAACAAACATCAGAACCCAGAAACTAAACCACAGGATACCGGAATGGATGATCGATACCAGAACACTGAGTATGAAGACCCGGATTACAACCCCAGAGTCGAACTTTCTGACGAGGATGAAGAAGGAGTTGGAAGTTCCAACGACACACTTGACAAACCAGAGCCTCCCAAGAAGCCACGAAGGCACTTGGCATCCAAAATAACCGTTCCCAGGAACTCAACCCCCAGAATGCGAAAAATGCGGAGAACCTACCCGGAAATTAAGCGGATGCAACGGGAGTTAGATGAACTGAAAGCAACCATGTTCCAACTTCCAGGAGCACCGATCCCCTTCGAGAAAAATGATCCTTCCAGTTATGCGGATTCACCATTCGTTGAGGCCATATCCAGAGCAAAACTGCCTTCCCGGTTGGTTTATCCCACCATTACTCCTTATGATGGTTCGACAGACCCGGATCATCACATGGCACATTACAAACAACGTATGTTCGCCATCACAGTTCCAGAGAAAGTACGTGAAGCATGTATGTGCAGGGGATTCGGGATGACTCTTACAGGACCCGCTCTCAAATGGTATATGCACCTTGAGGTAGGATCCATTGCCACATTTGCTGAACTACATGATTCCTTTGTGAGCCAATTCGCAAGTAGCAAGCGGTTAGAAAAAACCGCCGATGACTTGTACAGGCTTCACATCAAACGAGGGGAGACCCTTCGCAGCTTTGTTACCAGATTCAACAAAGAAAGGTTGGAAATAGATCGCCCGGATGAGATGACATGTATAAACGCCTTCAGGAAGGGATTGTGGACCTGGATGCCCCTGTACGAAGAACTGACTAAATGCCAACCTAAGACATGGACAGAGGTCATGAGGAGGGTGTTGGCTGAAGTCAGACTCGAAGAAGACCGGATGAACCGAGACTATGACTCACCTGAATCCGAGTCTAGTCACGCAGGCAAAAACAAGAAACGAAAGGAGCGACCGGAAAAACCTCCCAGAGCAGAATCCTACTCTAATGCTAAAAAGGCACCAGAACGATCCGGGAGGTCCAACAGACCAAGCAGACCACCTGCTCCCCGAATAGAAGAGCAGGGCTTGCAATTATCCGCGAAGGAACTAGTTAAAGAACTGGGAAAAATGGGGGATCAAGTGCGATGGCCGGGAAAAATAAAAGTACCCCCGGAGCAGCGAGACAAATCTAAATAGTGTGACTTCCACCAAGACCACGGACACAAGACCGATGATTGCATATCCCTGCGCTTTCAAGTCTCGGAACTCTTGAAGAGGGGCTACCTAGAGCATTTGCTCGAGGGATCAAAGAAGCAAAACCAGATAGGCAAAGCGACAAGTAATACACAACCCACTCCTGCACATCCACCGATTCCAACCAAGATGATAAACTTTGTCAATGGCGGATCTTGCATCATGGGAACCAGTTACTCCGCTGCTAAGAGACACGTCAGGACCTTGACTGACCAAATAGAATCCCTGACTATAGGTGGAGAGGACCTAGAGGCACAAGAAGGACCATTAGCATTCTTTGACCACGAGATCAATGACCAGAATCATGATGACGCTCTTGTCATCTCAACCTACTTAGCCAACTGTGAAGTCAAAAGAGTTCTCATAGATCCAGGTAGCTCTGTCAATATTATTTACTTGAATACGGTTAAGGAAATGAACATGGAGTCGGCCATGTCATACTATCCAACCACCCTGGTATTCGGCAATGGCGCTGCTGATAAGTCAATGGCTGTGATTAATCTAGCAACATATGCTGCCGGAATTAATCAAACATTTACTTACCATGTTATGGATTGCCCTTCTCCATACAACGCCATCCTAGGACGACCATGGCTCCACCAGATGAAGGCTGTACCGTCCACCTTGCACCAACGAGTTAAATTCTATACTCCTTGGGGAGTACGCCAGATTAGGGGAGACCAGAAAACATCTCGAGAGTGCTACCAGACTTCCCTGAAGAAGTCCGAAAAGCTACCAGCATAGCAATTACAGGGATCATCCCTGAAACCTCGGATCAGGGATGAATCATCCACCGGACTCGAAACCATCCAGGTCGACCCAAACCAGCCAGACAAGAAACTCTTCATCGGAAATGATCTCAATCCAGATTTGAAGAACCAACTGATAGCGTTCTTGACCCAAAATCAAGATTGTTTCGCTTGGTCCTATTCTGACATGACCGGAATCGATCCCCAAATCAGTCTTCACAGGTTGAATGTGGATCCTAAACACAAACCTGTCCGACAAAAGCGCCGGAAATTTGGTACAGACAGAAACCAAATTATCCAGGAAGAAGTCCAGAAATTATTGGCAGTCAAGTCAATAAGGGAGGTGACTTACCCAGAGTGGCTAGCCAATGTTGTAGTAGTGGCCAAGAAGAACGGAAAACATCGTGTTTGTGTAGATTTCACAGACTTGAATAAGGCCTGCCCAAAGGATTTCTTCCCGTTACCACACATTGACATGATGGTGGATGCCACTTCTGGACACCAGATGCTAAGCTTCATGGATGCTTTCTCCGGATACAACCAAATCCGGATGCATCCTCCAGATCAAGAAAAGACCTCTTTTATCACGGACAGAGGGACATACTGCTACCAAGTAATGCCTTTCGGCCTAAAGAATGCAGGAGCTACCTATCAAAGGTTGGTCAACAAAATGTTTGAGAACCAGATTGGAAAATCCATGGAAGTCTACGTGGATGACATGCTTGTTAAATCCCAGTCCAAGGAAGAACACATCTCAAACTTACAAGAGGCATTCAGAATCCTGAAACAGTACAATATGAAGCTTAATCCAGAAAAATGCTCCTTTGGGGTCAAGTCCGGGAGGTTCCTTGGATATTTGGTCTCAAGTAGAGGCATTGAAGCTCATCCCACCCAGATAACAGCCATCCAGAACATCTGCTCTCCCAGACGAGCCAAAGATGTGCAAAAGCTAACAGGGATGATTGCAGCTCTGAACAGGTTCATCTCCCGTTCCTCAGACAAGTGTCATCCTTTCTTCAAAACGCTCAGAAAGAACAAAACGTTTGAGTGGAGTCTGGAATGCGAAACAGCCTTACAAGGCCTCAAGGAATACCTGTCCAAGCCGCCACTCCTTTCCAAACCAAAACCCTGTGAATTACTTCAGTTGTACTTGTCTGTATCTGGGCATGCTGTAAGTGCTGTACTCGTACGCGAAGATCCAGGAATACAATATCCGGTGTATTATGTAAGTAAAACTCTCCTAGACGCTGAGACCCGGTACTCGCCTATCGAAAAACTAGCATTAGCTCTAGTCGTGGCATCCCGAAAGCTGAGACCATATTTCCAGAGTCACCCCATCCAGGTTGTGACATCTCACCCGCTCAGAGCCATATTCCAGAAACCAGACTTATCTGGCAGACTAGTCAAGTGGGCGATTGAACTTGGTCAACATGATATATCATACATCCCAAGAATTGCAATAAAGTCTCAAGTATTAGCGGATTTCACGGCTGAATTTGCACCTGACATCCAGATAGATATGGCTAGAAGTTTGATTTGCATGAGCAATGAATTAATCCAAGATACTTGGATCTTGTATGTCGACGGTTCAACACACTCGAAAGGTACTGGACTCGGAGTAGTAATCCAATCACCAACCGGAGATACCATGGAACAATCCTTCCAGTGTACTTTCAGAGCAACCAACAATGAAGCAGAATACGAAGCACTAATCATCGGAATGCGCCTACTCGTAGAACTTGGAGCGCAAGACGTGGAAGTGCGATGTGATTCTCAACTTGTATCTAAACAAGTCCAAGGAGAATACCAGGTAAAGGATTCCAGAATGCAGAAATATTATACCATGGCCACTTCATTATCAAAATCATTCAGGGAATTCAAATTGACGCAAATACCCAGAGAAAGCAACAAACATGCTGACGCATTAGCAAACTTGGGATCCACCATCCCAAGCTCCAGAACCCGAGCCATCCCGATCATACGACTACAAGACTCAGTACTGACTATCACACCTGTTCACCATGTGCAGGCCAATTATAGACCAGACGATTGGAGATCCCCAATCTACAAATACCTGGACATAGGTGTACTCCCGGATGATCAAAATGAGGCCAGAAGAATCAAACAACGAGCATCCAGATACAGGATATTCAGGAACGAACTCTACAGATGGTCTTTTGCAGGCATCTACCAGAAATGTCTCGGTCCAGACGATTCTGAATATGCATTAAGAGAAACACATGAAGGAGAGTGTGGTAACCATTCTGGTTCCAGAAGTTTGGTTAGGAATCTTCTGAGAGCGGGATACTTTTGGCCTAAAATGCAACAAGATGCCCAGAAACTTGTTTCCAAATGTGACAAATGCCAAAGGTTTGCACCCGCACTCCAGCAACACCCAGAATTCCTACACTCCCTGACTCCAGTATGGCCTTTCATGAGATGGGGGATGGACATAGTCGGGAAGCTACCACCAGCACCAGGAAAACGCGTGTTCTTGTTGATGGTGACTGATTACTTTACAAAGTGGATAGAGGCAGGAGCATTTCAACAAGTCAAAGAACCAGAAGTCATTGACTTTATCTGGAAGAATGTTGTTTGCAGGTTTGGACTACCATACGAGATAGTATGCGACAATGGGTCCCAATTCATTGGATCAAAATTCAGGAAGTTCTGCACCAAATGGAACATCAAGTTGAAATTCTCCACTCCCCGGAATCCCCAGTCCAACGGCCAAGCAGAAGCCAGTAACAAGACAATTGTATCTTCCTTGAAGAAACGACTAGAAAAAGCCAAAGGAAAATGGGCAGATGAACTCCCAGCAGTACTATGGGCTTACAGGACTACAGCACGAACTCCAACGGGAGAGACACCCTTCTCCTTGACATATGGATCAGAAGCAATGATCCCCGTCGAATTCGGGCTACCAAGTCTAAGGTACAAGTGGACAAACGAAGAGATTAACAACATTAACCTGAACTACGAACTGGATCTACTAGATCTCAAACGGGAACAGGCTCTAATCCGGATGGCATCCTATCAACAGCAGATAGCCCGTCAATACAACAAACATGTCAAAGAACGACGCTTCCAAGTAGGGGAGTTGGTTTTGCGAAAAGTCTTCCCAAATACACCAGAATCCAGAGACGGAAAGCTCAGTCCCAACTGGGAAGGCCCTTACCAGATTGAAAGCATCACAGGTCCAGGATCTTACCAATTGCGAGACTCCAAAGGAAAATTGCTCCCCAGAAGTTGGAACGCAATACATCTGAAAAGGTATTTCCCATAGTATCTAAATTTCTTTTCCTCTAGTACTATAGCGCTATAACTTCCCGGAGCCAATCATCAGGCACTATCCAGAACTAAGTTATATCAACAGGAACACTTTCCTGATGATATAACTTCCCGGAGCCAATCATCAGGCACTACCCAGAACTAAGTTCTATCAACAGGACCACTTTCCTGATGATATAACTTCCCGGAGCCAACCATCAGGCAATGCCCAGAACTAAGTTCTGTCACAAGGAACACCTTCCTAACGACATAACTACCCGGAGCCAATGTCCCAGCAACTTCCAGACATAAGTTCTATCACCAAAACTAAACTTCTGATGATATAATTTCCCGGAGCCAACGCTCAGACAATGAAATCCCAGCGTCAGAAAGTTCACTTCCAACACAAGTTCCACCAACTGAATGCACCTCACTTGGTACAACTTCCCGGAGCCAAAGGTACATAATACTTATGTCTTACGCTTACTCTTCCTAAATTACCACATTTGTTTATTCATTTGTCGCTTTAAATCTCTTATCAATTCTAAGTACATAGTAGCTACTAACCCGATACATAACTTATAGACCATCCCGAGCCCAGAAAGATGTATGGATGACGATCCACCACATCCCCGAATAACCTGATTCCAATATCTAAGGTATACCAAACTCTAATTAGACTTGCACGAATCCCAGACTCTAATCAATGCCTATTTTAATCCTAATTCCCCTGACATAACCTGATCGTGTTTGTCTAACCAGATCGCTCAACCAGAAAGATGCATCTACAAATCGCTCACCAGATATCAAATCAAAAATACCAGAAAAATACACAAGTAAGTATACGCAACTTGCACTTTATAGATATTCGATATTAGTTTTCTGAACAATTACAATTTCTAAGAACATAACTAGTTAACACTAGTCAAACATAAACTTCTGAAAACACCAGAACATAACTAGCTAACAGTAGCTAAGCAAAAACAACATTCACCAGAAAAATACGCCCAGGACATAAAACACAATAAAACATTACACCTAAAAACAGTTCTCCCTTTAAGCATCCTTCCCGCTGGCTTTGTCTCCGCCCACCTCATGGGAGTCTCCAGTTCCTTCCTCCTTATCCGGAGCTTGGTTCTTGTCTGAACCAGGCATCTCAGGAAGAGAGTTAACTTCTTCCTCGCCACCCGACTCCTCATCACTATCACCAGATGAAGGCATGGAGTAGCCCTCATCTTGGAACTCTTGTTCCAGCTCCTTCAAATCCCAATTAGCGCTTCCCCCTGCCTGGAACTCTTTCACCATGCGGATACGCTCAAACAACATGAACTTTGAAACCTCCCGCCTTTCCCTTTCAACCAAGGTCTCGACCTTCTTCTCGCTCTTGACCTTCTCCTCCTCTAAGTCAACCAGCTGCTTCCTCAGGTCCCCAATTGTAGCGTTCAGCCCCTCAATGGTGATGTCAGAAAGCTTCACTTCCTCCCGAGCATCCATAGTTTCACCTCTAGCATTCTCAAGGTCCCGCTCGAGCTGGCGAAACTTGGCTTCCGCCGTGGTCCTGTATAGCTTATGCGCAGCTTCCAACTCTCCTTGTTTCTTCCTCATTTCCCGATCAAACCATTCCAAATTCTTCACACGCTTCACCAAGGTGTCGTGCTCTACACGGAGCACTTCAGTTGACCTCTCCAGATCCCAGAAATGCTTACGCACAGCCTCAGCCACCTGGTTAACCTGTCAAAACCAGAAACCTGGGTAACAAACTCACAAGAACAATATGTGCAGTATCACATCTTGTAACCAAAAATCAAACTAAAAGTCACATCACAAACCTTGAGAGAACTAGTGGTCAACGAAACCAGCAAATCTTGCCCACCAGTGTT
This sequence comes from Mimosa pudica, assembly GCA_029929735.1. Classification (NCBI taxonomy): domain Eukaryota; kingdom Viridiplantae; phylum Streptophyta; class Magnoliopsida; order Fabales; family Fabaceae; genus Mimosa; species Mimosa pudica. Next base: position 19,874,779 of record JAKELP010000004.1, on the reverse strand, counting down.
ACTAAAAGCCCTAGATGTCTCGCCTCCCCCTTGACCTACTTCGGGGATTGCATCCAAATCCATGATCGTGGGCTCCGGGATCGCTGCAAGAGCCCCAACCTCTTTCGGCTTATCAACCTCCTCCTCAATAGGATCCAGATTAATAGGCCTCTTCGGGGTCACAGCAGCAGCAGCACGCTTGGTCCTCTTCATCCTAGATGCCACTGTTTCAGAAGCAACATCACTACTTGACCCGCTCTCTGTACTCCCTCTCTTCTTCTTCTTTCCCGCATCAACCACCTTCAACTTCAACTTGGGCACTTCAGACTCACCTGACACCAGAAACCAGAAATTTACACGAAATGTAACAACAGAACATCTCGGACAAAACAACTTAAGAAATAGGCAACTGTACCTATCTTGAAGATCTTGATGTAAGTACGCTTGTCAACCGGAAGAGCCATGATCGTTGCTATCAATTCCTCGGAATCCGGACGCAAAGGAACTTTCTTCTCCTCAGCCTTAACTGCATGAAGAATCAACCAGTATATGATTCATATGAACACAAAACTCCCATAACATTACCAGACACCAGATACCAGAACCAGAAGTAAAAATATCTACTTACATAAGTTGTTCCACTCTGTCCTGAGAGGACCACCGTCTGGAACTAAACACCTCTTATGCACCACCACAAACCTACGCTTCCAACGCCTAACAGAATCCCAGGGAGTGATGATCAAGGGATTCCCATCCAACCGGGAAAGAGTAAAAAGTCCGCTAGACTTCCTGCCAAAACTATAACTTGTAAGCAGCTCTGCCAAAGAGATCTTCTTCTCCCAATCCTTTGTGATCATTTCCAAACTCAGAACCACAGACCACACCATCGGCATTAGTTGGGACGGAGCCAAATCATAGAAGCGACAGATTTCCAGTATCAAAGGTGGGAGCGGAATGCATGGAAACAACTTCAAATAATCAAACCCCAGAGTAGTCCAATTGTCGCTTCCCCAATCCAGACGTTCCTCAGGCTTAGGTGCCCGAATCAACAACGACCGGTCAAGGCCCAACTCGTCAGGGAGGGCAGCCACATCAATCTCCGAAATCACAGGGGCCTCGTCATTATTCTTCTTTTCCATCAACTTCCCATCTCGCAATTCTTCCATCAACTCGGCAGGAATAGGATCAAAGCCTCTAACCACAACTCTCTTGGTACCAGAAGACGCAACATCTTCAGCCTTTGACATGATTTCTTTTCCTACTCGATAAGAAAACTATTAATATCGCTTATACACTAGCATACCAGAATGAGCGAAATGAAATGGCAAAAATGAAACAGACATAACCAGACAAATATATCAGACTAACTAATGCTTACCAGAAAGTACAATGTGTTGTCGATAATACAGGAATGTGGACCAGATCTCTCAAGTAAATCAGAATGCTTGGAAATTTCGAATCAAAAACGAAAGTGTGAGAGGTTGTGAAGAAGACAGATTTATAGAACTCATGAGATGTCTGAAGAAAGGGACCCCAAATCCAACGGCTATTTGGGAAGGATCTCAACGGATGGGAACAATCACATCTACCCGCGTCAACCCGAGCCAGACACGTGTCGCTGTGGGGGAGTTAATGTGGTGACCCGTTACACTCCTCCCCTTCTCTCTCTTGATTTGAATTTCAAATTGTGTTGACACGTGGCAATGTTAAAATGAATCAGATTATTTAGTTGATCCTGTACAACTGTCCACCCGCACCCTCATCAACGCGTATACCAGAGCCAAACCCGACTCATATGGCCCAGAAAGTGTAACCCGGACTCGCACCAGAGCCAAAAGTCACCACTAGCTTAGTGGGAAGTTATTCCCGCGTGACTGGAGATAAGATCGTGAGGAGTGGAAAGCATCAGTTTGACACGTGGACGGATCTTGTGGAGCAATATGAGGCATGATCCCAAGACATGGCATGACAGTTATCTTGAATGTAATCTAGTTTAAATAGGAGATCTTGTATTCAGATTAGTATGTGGTATTTTCTGCTCAAGAAGTACATCTTGTAAACTCTCTCATTTGATTAATATTAAGAAGTAATTTCCAGATTATCTTTTGTGATCGAATTATTCTTTGTTTAATTAGTATTGCTTTAAGAAAATCTTTTTTAGGGCATTACAATATATATAAAAACTAAAATTAACCACCACCTTTTTCGAAAACATAGAACAACTTGGCATGTGTAATTTTGACTTTTTATAAGAATTTCATGTTTTTTATTCTTCAAACCAGGGGTGCATAAAAGAATATGTCGAAATATATCATATTCGTTATCTCTGCTTTCCACGTATGAAATAATGAAATTAATTTGTTTCATGATATGCATGGTGCCTTTGCCATGTGGCCTAATGAGCTTTCCACATGTCCAAGACTGTAAGTCTGTAACTACATGCCCGTCACCTGCCATCAAGCAATTATAATCAAAATGCCGTGCTCTGTTTTGGCTATCTCATGTCAATTATATTTCTGACATATATCATATGGATTTCGTGCTAATTAATTTGCTAAATAATTTAAAAACAAGTTCCAAAAGGTTATATCCCTTATTCATTCACACGGATGTCTAAATTAGCCAGGTTGAAGTAGAAATTAGACTCAATAAGAGCAACTCTCTCAAAAATAATTTTCATATTTTGAAATTGAAATATGGTACTGATGACTCCCATATTTAGTAGATTTTTAGAAATATTTTATTGTAGTTGGAGAGTTATTAATTAAATAATTAAGTTATTTTGATGTGAATTGGAAATAAAGTAATTTGAGGATTATATGAGTGATTCTTTTGGAAAATCTGAAATTTAATTGAAATAGGAAACTTGAAATATTAAAAGAAATATTTTAATGAGAAGTGTAATATTAATGAGATTATTTGACTGAGCTATTGTGATTATTTTCTATTTCCTTCTCTTCTTCATGAACGCAGATTTAATGAAAAATGAAATAAAGAGAAAATGTTGATTTGAATATGTGCATAAAGGAAATTAAAGAAGTTTAACACGTAGATAAACAGGTAATAGCCTATTTCAGTGCTAGTCCCTCAATATCTGGTCATTGACTGCTCAAAAGTGCTCAAGTACAATTGGTCCGGGTGTTACTGTCTCGTTGGGATTTGTATATTTTCACAACTGTGGCAGTATCGTGTTCCGAGAGCGAGACATGCTTTTACTTACTTGTTATTACCTCCGTTACTAAATATAAGACCACTTTAGTAAATTTGGAAAGATTAAGAAAGACATTCCAATGAGTTAGGAATACATGAAATTTCCAAAATACCTATCACCTATGTTTTAAAAATATCCTCTCACCTTCAAATACTATTTTTTTTGGGTGAAGGGAGTATAGGGGTAAAATGGGGAAAACTTGAGTCAAATTAGAAATTGATCTTATATTTAGGAAAAAGCTCTCCTCCCTAAAGTGATCTTATATTTAGGAGCGGAGGGAGTACTATATTATTATACTACCTCCGGTCCTAAATATAAGACTTAATTGACTTTTTTGGAGAGGTTAAGGTTGCTAAATAGGCTATTAAATCATAACATATTTAATATATTTTTAGATTATACATTAGTTTATAGGTAAAATAAACTAATCTAAAGGAAAAAATTATGTAAATCAATTTATAATTAACTTATTTTACTTTTTATAGGCTTTTCTAAAAAAAGTCAATTAGATCTTATATTTAGGACCAGAGGGAGTATTATCTATTATTTATATAGCGATTACCTTAAAAATGGGACTAACATATGAGAGAGGAATGATTAAGCTAATGGGTTGCATTGAACTGGGTGTGTTTGTGTTAAGTAAGTTCGATAGACATGTGTACGTTGAAGACATTGTGCTGGTCTTTTTCAATTCCAATCATATGCTATCTGCGCAACAAAAATATACAACCACACCACCACCACGACTTTATTTCATTTTGCTCCACTCATGCATTAATGTGATCCTACATTAACTGTTTCTAATTTCCCTTTTTAAAATGCAATTTGACCAATTAATCCTACCCAGAGGAATGAGAAAGGCGAAAAAGAGGTGCCTCCCCTCGGCTGTTTCTACAGCCGTTTAGGCGAGTCTTGGTCGTTTTCAAGGTTGAAGTTTTTTATAGATATCCAACTCATTGAATTTATGATGTTAGATTATTAGACTTTTTTATGTGCACACGCACTCGTAATGCAGTCGTTAGTCTTTACCAGTAAGTATACATACATCAAAGTATAGTTAATTAGAATTTACCAGCAGTTTGACCATCTCTTAAATAAAATCTCAAATCTCAGTCTTGTTGTAGATAAATCTGTCGATATGTAAATACACATGATGGTATATCACCCAACTTGATTTCAATTAAACGGGCCACAATTAATGTAATTTCCTAAAACCGCTTCGCAAGTTCGTATTGCTAGGCAAGAAGAAGACTCAGTTATATGTTATGCGACAATATTTTTAGGATCCTACTTCCAATGTAACACACGTAAAAGGCCAGATATAATTCTTTTTTTGGCCAAAAAGGCCAGGTATAATTGATTATAAGAAAATATTAATACAACATTTAGTCCAGAAAAAGGATAATGACAAACTATATGTGACTTAAAGTGTCAATTTAGTGCCCCGAATGAGGCATGAGAGATGTCATTTTTTCGGATCATTGAGAGATATGTCATTTATTTGTTGCGCGCACTTAGCTAATAAGTTTATTCTTCATGGTGCATGCAATAAGCTAAATCGATCAATGGTTTGCGCAACTTTCTATGAAAAATAAATGGGAATACGCTATACTAAGTATTTAAGCAATGTTACACTGGAAGTTGGCTCGTGGAATCGAAAAAAAAAAGCATTATATCCTCAATAAAATCGGTTAAATTAAACATACATTTCAAAACGACTAAACTTGTACTATCAAGTGTTTTTAATTAATAATTATGACCAACTATGTTATCAGTTTTTAGCAAAAAAGTAATAAACGTGCCCGCAATTTGTTATTACATTGAGACGCGTATTTAAGTATTGATGTACATACAAATCCAAATGACAAAAATATTCAATTTTAAGTTTCTACCAACCGTCTTTACTTAGAGAAAACATAGTTGATTGTTGTTTTTGTCCTTAATTAATAATTAATGACAGTTGAAGATACATGCGCCATTCAAGTATATATTAAAAAATAATATTCCTCATGGTTTTAAATTTTAATTATAAGAGCGTATTGACTTTTTTGAAAATATTAAGGGTGCAACTGCAACATTAACCATTTTAAAACGTATATGATTATCTTTTTTATTGGTTTCTTCTATCGTAAACTGATCCATAATCTAATTACCCGTGTCATATGTTATTGTTATACGGTTTATTTTGTTTCCTTAACTTCCAAAAATGTTAAAAAGATACTACTACCTCCGGTCCTAAATATAAGATCTAGATGACTTTTTTTTGGAGAGGTTAAGGTTGCAAAATAGTCTATTAAATCATGACATATTTGATATATTTTTAAATTGTCCATTAGTTTATATGTAAAATAAAATAGTTTAATGGAAAAAATTAGGTAAATCAATTTATAATTAACTCATTTTGCTTTTTTTTAGGATTTTTCAAAAAAGTCAATTAGGTCTTATATTTAGGACCAGAGAGAGTATATGTTTAGGGTATGAGAGTATTCATTAATTTTTAATCTTAGAATAAGAGATCGGTGATTTGACAAGTTAAAAGTTTAAGTTTTGGTTAGAAATTTTTAATCTTAGTATTCATTAATTTTTTTTAAAACATGAAGTATGTAAATCATTATACCTGACAAATTCTGCAATAGTATATATTGATTGGCTAGAGATAGTGAGGGCCAACGATTTGGCAGAGGGCCAACGATTTGGCAGATAAAAGTGTTTACCTAATCCCATATCATCGGTCGTGTATGGCGACACGTGCTCAATAAATTGATGGATCATGTTGTCCTCTAAGAGAGCATTAGTCTCACTCTTATCCATTTGGGGCCTCCGAGTTGTACATGGCCTGCATGGTATGTGATGGCCGTGTACGTCATATCATACTTTCAACTACAGGGATAAAAAGAAGTGCAATACAATTCAAGGCATATCTTAATTAATTAAAAAATATAATATAATAAGGGAAAATTAATTTGAGGTCCTCACAAGGGGATTAATACTAGAAAAGTCTCAAAAATTGAAATAATTAATGTAGGGTCCCAAGAGACCTCACTTTAATATATTTGAAAATTGAAAAGACACTTTTGCCCCTGCCCTTTTATTGATGGGAAAAACCTGACAACTAAATGGACAACCGTGACAACTCAATGGGCATAATTTGACAACCGAATGAGCAAATTTGACAACGTTTTTCCCATTAACTTAACAGAGTTTGGGCAATTAACTTAAAGCACATGCCCAACAAGTTGTCACACTTGCCCATTCAGTTGTCAAGTTATGCTCATTGAGTTGTCACGGCTACCCATTAAGTTGTCAGGTTTTTCCCATTAACTTAACTAAGTTTGGGCAATTAACTTAAAGCACATGCCCAACACGTTGTCACATTTGCCCATTCAGTTGTCAAGTTATGTTCATCGAGTTGTCACGGCTGCCCATTTAGTTGTTAGGTTTTTCCCATCAATAAAAGGGCAGGGGCAAAAAAGTGTCTTTTCAATTTTCAAATATATTAAGGTGAGGTCCCTTGGGACCCTACATTAATTATTTCAACTTTTGAGACTTTTCTAGTATTAAGTCTCTTGTGGGGACCTCAAATTAATTTTCCCATATAATAAACTTGGTGGGATTAAAATTTATGGCATCTAATTTTAAATGGAAACGAGAAATCAAATTTCAGGGCATATCAATCATGATGGATTGACATTTCTAGAATTTCAAACCACTAAAATGTTCTTTTTCCCCCTTTTCCAGCGAGTGTTTGTCACTATATGTCAAGTTAATCCATTTTATGCATAATCGTTATTCAAATTATGAGATTTGGTTAAGACTTATGTCAGATGACATTTTCAAAATTTAACATGTGAAGTAAAATTAATAATAAACAACTTGCTTTTTAATCTTTAATTTCGCTAATAAAAAATACTATGAAGTAATATTAAGGATCTTTAATACTCCCTCCGGTCCTAAATATAAGACTTAATTGACTTTTTCTGGAAAATCCTTAAAAAGCAAAATAAGTTAATTATAAATTGATTTACCTAATTTTTTCCCTTAAACTAGTTTATTTTACCTATAAACTAATGAATAATCTAAAAATATATCAAATATTTCATCATTTAATAACCTATTTTGCAACCTTAATCTCTCCAAAAAAAATTCAATTAGGTCCTATATTTAGGATCGAAGGTAGTAGTATTTTTTATCCGGAAGAGAGAATGTAATAAGTAATTAGCAACCGAGTTTAATTGCATCTCGGTGTTGTTGATAGCAAAAGTTTCAAATGTAATGTGAATACCCGGATCAGATATCAACTCATAAAATATAGATTAACTGCGACAGCAAAGAGGGCTCTTTCGGACAGAGGCGTCAAGATTGATTATCATCAATAATAATAGTGAAGAAAAACAATAATAAAAGTGCATTATTTTTGATACATTATTAATCATGGGCAACTCGAAATATTCTCCTCCCTCCGTTCCTAAATATAAAATCACTTTGAAGAGTTTCTAAATAGGAGTATAATATCACTTTGGGGAGTGGATAAGTTCCTAAATATAAGATCAATTCCTATTTTATCTAAAGTTTTACCCAAACTACCCTTATTCTCCCTCTTTTCATTGAAAATCCCTCCTCCTTTTTAAGTTAAATAATTGAGAGGTACTCCCTCCGTTCCTAAATATAAGATCATTTTGAGGAAGTAGATAAGTTCCTAAATATATGATCATTTCCTATTTTTTCTCAAATTTTTCCCAAATTACCCTTACACTCTTTTTTGAATTACCCCTATACCCTATGCGAAATACTCTGTCACTGTTCTCCATCAAAATAAAGAGGAAAGTGGATAATGATTTCTCCCTTTCTTCGTCTCCATCAGAGATTGATTCGGCGTCAACTAAGAGGAACGTCAATCAATAATTGGTACTTTCTTTGTTGTTTGTTCTTCCCATCATCCATACCAAGCTTTTTGTTACCAATTATCATTCCATCTTTGTCTGGTTTTCCTCAGGATGGCGATCGACTTACTGGCCATAAAGTAGGAAGTTCCCAACTGGAAGCTTTAGGCTCTGTTTCATCTTGAGAAGTAATTATAATTGTTGAAACTCCACGGAGATTCCAAAAACATTGTTGTTGTCGCTTGAAAAACTGAAGCATATTCCTGATGGTGTTGAGTGATTTAGGGATTTAGGGATTTGTTCATTCAATTTCAGATTAATCTGGCTATGTATTCTGTGCTTGATGCACCAGCGGATGTTTGTGTGAAGTTGTCTACAACTTTGTTACTAATTTTAAATGAGGGGTATTTTAGGAAGATCATGTAACTTAAATGTCTTCCTTGATTAGCTAAAGTGATCTTATATTTTGGAACCGAGGGGATTATTTTGGAAAGATCATGTAATTTTATTGTCTTCTTTAATCTTCCCAAATTAGTCAAAGTAATCTTATATTTAGGAACAGAGGGAGTATTACATATCGTGACTCGTTACGCGAGAGAGCAATATTATGGTTATGGACGAACAAAGGGGAATTAGAAAGAATTTTTTTTTTTTGGCCGCGAAGCTGTGCGTGCATATACATATAAACATATTTATATTGATTTTATAATAAGATTGTGCCAAGCAACGCCTAATTTCCCATATATATGTGTGGGTGTATAACGGTCAACATCATAATGGTTAGGTGCGGGCGGGAGTGTGCTTAATTATATTTATGATCATTTTCTATCCAAGAAGGTGGCTAACTAATTAATAATTATGGATTGATTAGCCACGATATCTTTGAAATATACACATAGCTAGATACTGTATCTATAGAAACCAACTTTATGTTTGCTTGATTAGTTTAATACTCTACAGGTATCACAAATAATAATATCCTTGATTCACGTGCTTCCATTTGCTGTCTGTGGCATCTTCTGTGGAAAGCTAGCTTAGCTTGGTTAAGATTTGATTTCATGGAAAGGGCATAAAGAGAATCACACAACAGAAAATCAACACATAATTGATTTAGTGGTATATGTTCTACTAGATCCCTTGAAAAGGACTTTAATTGAGGTATTTGATGAGACACTTGTGGGACAAGAATTTAAAAATCTCAAAATTAGAGTAATCAGTTGTTCAAATACTCAGTATTATGATTTGGATTAAGTAGTGATGATTACCAGTTTATATATATATATATATATATAATCACACCCACCCATAAAAAGGCCTTGCTAAATTATATGTTTCTCTGATAATCAGTGGATTTGAAACAATTATACAAAAAGCTTGTCCATGGATAATATAATAAAATGACCTAGTGTTTTGGATGGAAGCACTACTTTACATGGTGGCTGCTCTCTTTGTGATATGTTTTCGCACAGGAATTGAAGAAAAGATTTAAAATTATAAATATTGCGTATTTTACTATGAGCGAAGGAATAATGTTTTGAAAAGCCAAAATGCATATGAAAATATATTGGGTTTGGGGTAAAAAATTCAAAATTCATCCACTAGCACCAAGCTAAGCTGTTTTTTTTTTTAAAATAAAAAATGACCATGAACTCCTAAAGTAGGATCAAAAGTCACAGCTTCAATTAAAAAGTGTCAAAAATACACATTTTATTTGTAAGATTTAGAAAATGAGAAACTTATTTCCAAGCTAGATTAGCAAGAAAAACATATTTAAGCTTTATAAGATTTAGAAACATTAAAACCACAACTTTTTTCAATATTTTCTTTATTTTCTTAAGAATTTTGGATTGCAAAAAAGTTTTTCAATAACTTTGAAAAATAATAACTAGTTGCACAAAAATGATTTTGACATGGTTCAAGTCCAAGCACCAACACATACGATACATTGTATTGATTTCCAATTCAGCGTTATGCTCATGCTTCCAGATTTATATGTCTGGTTGCGCGATTTATAATAATTGGAGGTATATTATTTTGATTCATTTCATTTCTGGTTTTCTAGAAGGCCTGTCTAATATTTTACATAAATATGTCAGAGGTATAGGGATAATTCATTTACCTTCTCGAATTAATCCATAAACAATTATTACTCAGATTTGGAACTAAAAGAAGCATAATATAAGTTACATATAATAAATGATTGATAAATACTCGTACATGCATATGATAAATGATTCTGGCAAAAATAAAGATAAATGACTACATGAAAGGATATTAAATATAATGACACATTTCAAAGCTATTTCAAGAGCATTATATTACACATTCATCGTGTTTAATGATGAAGAAATCCACCTGGATGAACATCACCATGAGTGTTAGTGTATGTTTCATATGAGATTTTTCCCAGAAAGATTATTCTTCAAATTATAATTTGGAACTTGATCCATGTCTAAATCATTTTCATGCAATTAGCCGTGATTTTCAAATTTTTTGTACAAGTTTTCCGCCTTTAATTTCCCATTTTTTCAAATAAAAAATAAGGAAATAAAAGTTCAAAAAAGTTTGTGGTTTTGATGTTTTTAAATATAATATAAGATTGAATAAGTTACTCACTGTTCATCTAGCTTAGAAATAAATCCTAAAAGAAGGGTGTTACCAATTATGTGTATTTTTTGTCCTATTTATGAGAAACTATGACTTCAACCTCTTTACAAACTCTTGGTCCCTTTTAATAAAAAGAAAACATACTTATGACACAGTCATATTTGTATTTTTTATCCCCGTAAACTTAATATTCCCTCCATTTTGTAATATAAGAACACAAAATTTGAATAATTTTGATTTAAAATATGGAGTATATAAGAGCCCATCTCACATTCGTTCTCTCCTCATTTAATGCATTTTTCCTACTTTGCCCCTAACTCTCTTTCATATTTTTTAATGTTTATATATTTCGCTCTTAAAAATATTATAATAAATATGAGCAATATTGGAAAAAACATTAACTACACAAACCAACTAACTTTTACGTGTTTAATTTCTTAAGAAACATGTTTTAGCGACTAAACTCTTATATTAAAGGCGGGAGGTAATACAAGAATACACACGCCAAAAGCCCTGGCTAGCTAGGTTTACGTAAGGGGACAGAGTTGGGTTGGTTGGGTGTGACTTGTGATTTGTGAGTGCCTGCCGAGTAATGAGTGAGTAGGAAGCAGAGGATATCTCAGATTTCAATTATCAATCGCCGTACGTCCCTGTCTCGATGACCACTTTTTTTCAATTGATAACATAACATTTTTAAATTAAAAGGTCATATAAGTGGCATGTAACTTGTAGCTTCTTATTTCTTAATTTTTAATTTTTAATTTTTAATTTTTAATAGAGCTTCCACACAATGGAAGTATGATATAAGGCCTCTAACCAATAACATATATATTACACCAAAAGCAATTAGTTATATTTTTTACCTACTCTTTAATAATTTTTGGGTGGTAATATTGAAATCACTCAATATATACTCCCTCCGTTCCTAAATATAAGATAACTTTGGGGAAGTGGATAAGTTCCTAAATATAAGATCACCTCCTATTTTATCTCAAGTTTTGCCTAAACTATCCTTATACCCCCTCTTTTCATTGAAAACCCCTCCTCCTTTTAAAGTTAAGTAATTAAGGGGATTTTGGGAAGATCATGTAATTTCATTGTCTTCCTTAATCTCCCCAAATTAACCAAAGTGATCTTATATTTAGGAACGGAGAGAGTATTAATAATTAAAATAAGTTGATATTAACGTATATGGAGGAGTAAACTATACCGATAGAATGGTTAGCAGCTACTTATTTAATTTTATGATGGAGTAATAGTTGAATCAGCCCCGAAGAGTGATATACATCACAAAGATTGATGTGCAAATTTTACAACTAAATTAAATCATAGTCTACTACAGGTAAAAACCACACTCTCTCCTGCATTTAATTCGTCTTTTACAAGTTTTATGCGCTAAATAAGAGATATTTTGCAGGCAAAAATTTATAAAAACGAGCATCATAATTAATTTTTATGGGTTGATTAAAACCAATTGTATTATTAACAGGACTCAGGAGAATAATTACATTAAGTTTTGTCTTCTCTTGGTACAATTTTCGTGTTATTTTCAACTCTTTGAATTAAGTGAACCACTAACCTAATGAATAACGTGAAAATGGGATAGCCTGTTATTTAATTTACAAACAATCTACAGTGTTTATCAATAATAAAAATAAATACTCCCTTTATTCTTAAATATAAGATAACTTTTAAATTTAGATTTATACCTTAATATAAGACCACTTTATAATTGTTTCTAATTATTTTTCCGAATTAACCCTACTAATGTTTATCAATAATAAACAAATAAGAGAAGGATGATGGAAATAAAATGATATGGTTAGGGCGAATTGGCAATATCATGTGATAATAACTAATTTAACTAATACAATCAATCTAATCAAATTAGGTAGAATGATTTTATATTTAAGAACGGAGGGAGTATGAAGTAAATAATATTGACCCCAATCCATTAATATATCATATGTAGATCGGATTATATATTGATGGAAAGATGTGCAAACTTTTTATATAACAATTTCGTGCAAGCCAACATTGATTGGTCTCAACACTGAATTCAAACCACATAAATATATATTATTGAAAAGTATAGTGTGTATTGATAATGTTAAACAACAAAAAGCTAATACTACATCCGTTGTTAAATATAAGATCATTTTGACTAATTTGGAGAGATTAAAAAAAACTTTCCAGTGAATTAGGATTACATGATCTTTCCAAAATACCTCTCACTTAAATTTAAAAGTCAAATAGGGATTTGAGAGAGAAGTGAGGGAGCTAAGAAGACCAAAATTGAGACAAAATAGAAAGTGATATTACATTTAGGAACTTATCCAGTTCCCCAAAGTGATCTTATATTTAGGAACGGATGAAGTATATAATAATGGAAAGCACAAAGTGAACCTAGGAAAAAAAAATCACGCACAGGATGGGAATATGAATTAAACAAGCTACATTAAATTAAAAGAGGCCTCACGTCATAATTTTTTAAAAAATATAGGTGGACAGCAAGAGCTAACAAGGTAAACACTGCTTGACGAATATACGCACACCACGCATCGACATGAATGGGTGAACTTGACTTTGAAATCTAAGATAACCTTCTCAGTTCTCACTAACTATGGCGCACCAGGAAAATCAAGGCTTGCGAGCATATTCCTTTGACTTCTAAATATACACGACTTTTACTTCTTCCCTCTCAATTTCCGATCGGCTAAGTTTCATAAAATTTTTTCTATTCAAATTTTTTAAATGACACATTTTTAAAATATAAAATTAGTTCTTCAACAAATGACAGATATAAGATTAACACAATTTTTTATTTCGTATCTATTAAAATGAAATTTTCTTAAAAATAACAAGATAAATTTAAATAAATTTGAACGTTGAAATAAATTTGAAAGATATAAATTAAGATAAGAAAGACATTTGCTCATATTTGTGATGGACATTGCGGATCCTTAATAGTTATCGGTGCTTATGAGAAACCATTATAATTAAGTAATTGATTAATCAGATTTCATTTTTTTTTTTGCCAATATTAATCAGATTTCATTTGACATTGTCTTATATGGCACATGCATATATAGGAAAACAATATAATAGCCCATTAGTGATTTGCATGATCATGCAAACGTTTGTTTGCATCATCTACACTTAGCCTTGTCGTGGTTCGAACCAAAACTTTACCTGTGGTTCCTACTTCGTAGATCCAAAATCATACCTATTATTCATATGGTGCGCACTTTTCATTATTCTCGGTGCCTTTTCTCTTGACTTCTCCATGTCATTCGTCCGCGCTGTTACTATATATCTTAACTGTAAAGCATGCATATTAACTTAGGTATTATAATACGCGGGGGCGCACACACACACATTTAGAATAAGTATATATAGTCGACGTACGGTCGAGTGATTATGCTAGGCCTTTATTAATTATTTTATAGTTTAATAACAACATACATGTACTTTTGTAAAACGTGTAGCATTGTTATGCGCACGCATAAAGGATTGGGATTGCTCTTTACCGTTAGGTACGTAATTAAAGGTAGAGTTATTAAGTCGTTGAAGTACGAAGATAAGTGTCCCAACAATAGTAGTCTATTTTATTCCCCGAAAACAATTAAGGACGGTAGATATTGTTTCAGCTATGGGTGCGCTAAAGTGATGCCAGTGTATATGGTCCCAGCTACGTGCACCTGAAGATGAGGAGATATAATTCGAAAATGCATAGATATACACTTTTTATATTATGTCATAGTCATGGACTCTTTTTGGAGAGTGGAGAGATACCTTAGCCCATGTTATATATGCCTTCGGCTTTGCTATATCTATATATAGCATGGCCGATTTAAACTGAAAATCACCAGTTATTTTTAAAAATGTAATCCTCACACTTTTCAAATAGCCCCCATGATGAGTGGATTAGATGTGGTGTTCTAATTTTTTCCCGTTAAGCAATGTTGGGTGAAAATAAATGCAAAAATGTTATTAATTTTAACAACTTTAGTTTCATTCTGTTGATTACCAACAAAGACGAGGAGAGCGAGGTATCAAAAACTGCAAATGTGTGGCCAATAGCTAGAAATATGAAAGAGAGAATATGATGCATTAGTTTGCTTTTATGTTTTGGAACTTATCGTGCTTGTGTACTAATGAAACTCAGCGATCCCTCCGTTCCATCATTCATTCTTGTCTTTTTGTGGATAGTAAGAGAACATTTTGTGACATTAAGTCCTATAATGGAAAGGCATTTCAAGTAGTTGCTAGCTAGCTAATTAATCTTCTTATCCACTAGCAACAAACTCGAGAATGATGTCATATTCCCTATACTCCTACATTGTCAACGCGGCATAAGGAATAAACTTTGCCATATAATTAATGTTAATGCAGTAGAAGGAGGGGTGGGACGAATCATCCTTGTTAATATCAGGCTATCAGCGCGACTAGGAAGAAACAGCAAGATTTCAAAAGTTTGTGTCAGTGACTAACTGATGAGATCGGTAGGACAGAGGATCTTCGATATATAATTAGCGATCCGTAAATATTGCAAAATCAAAAGTTTGGAGGGTTTGGCACAATGAATGGGATCCAACCTTAAGAAAGAGAGAGATGCCACATTCAGAGAATATATATGTAGCGTGACTCCATCACCCGATGAGATAACATTTGTTAATGGGTCGTCTGCCACTGCATGAGATGACAATATCCTATGCGGATATATGGAGAAAAACCATCACCATCCAATATTAAGGGAAGAGTAATTTATAAAAAAGCAAACACTTTCAGATTGTTCTCACGACACCTCAGACGGCCGTGGAAATCTTTTGAATGAAAACGAAAGCGATACTCACTTATTAAAGTATATATATAATATATACACTCTGATGAAGTTATGTACACATTGTTTATTTTAAAAATGTACTTCTTTCATTTGGAGTTCCTATAATTTCAGTAAAATTCATGCGATAGAAACAAGTTAATTTAAAGGTGTGACTCTGGATAGAGTCAAAGATGAAGAAGTAAAAAATTAGCATTATCAATGAACAGAACATGTCTAACTTATGTACTTAACTATTATAATGAGATAATCACTGTAAGAAAAAATATTATAACGATGCATTCGCTACAATTTTTTTTCCTTCCTTCCATCCTTTTTTGTGAAAGCAGTCGCAAAAATATAATATGATACTTGGAATGGAAGAGTGTTGGGGTGGTGATTTATTAATTAAAGAAGGGCTTGGGCTTATCTGGGCCCTGAATAATGAATTGAAATGGAAACTTGAAATGTGAGAAGGCCCAAAAGGAAGAAGGACAAGCTGAATGGTTGGCAAATAACTCTGAACTGGGCCAACATACTAATTGTAGTTGAAACTTGAAGCCAAGTCAGAGTAAGATGTGTAAGCACTGTAGGCGTGGAGAAAGGGTCAGCCAATTGAATTAAAGTGTGAGAAATGGTATGACCAAAGACCAACCATTGACACTTCCTTCTAATTCAAACCTCATTCATTCATTCTCTTCCTCAACCCCTTATAATACCTTCCCCTTCTTTTCTTAATTCCCATTCATCTCACTCCCTTAACCATTATTATGGATGATTCCAACACCCATCATATCCTCATCAACCACCTCCTCCATGGAAGGGACCTCACAAGACGCCTTCAATTGTCTCTCAATGACCCCTCCACGTCACCACAAACCCCTCCCATGCTGATCCTTGACATCATCTCCACATTTGACAATGCCCTCTCTCTTCTCACCACCCCCGCCCCGCCGCCACCAGAGTCGCCGCCCATCACTCCTCGCAGCCCTGACTCCCAAAAGCAATTCCAACTCCAACAACAACCGTATATATATCACTTCCCAATGCCTTCACTTTTCAGCCATGAATTATTATAGTCCGTTTGATACAGCTTATGAAATCATGGTTTGAAGTCAAAATAGCCTGTTACATACATAAGCTGTACTGAATAGGCCATTAGTATAACTAATGTTACCTCTTCTTTTCTAACTTCAATTTTATTATGGTCCTGCAGAAACACGTCTTCCAGATGGACCAAACAGATTAAAATTGGCCCCGGCATGGCGGTTGAGTCACTTCTTGATGATGGATTTAGCTGGAGGAAGTATGGGCAGAAAGACATTCTTGGAGCCAAATTTCCTAGGTCCGTACGTGCATGTATATATGATGATTCACGCTAGTAGTTTAATGACATGATAAATTAAATAATACTAAACTTTGGATGTGAAATATGTGCAGAGGATATTATAGATGTACACATAGACACGCGCAAGGATGTTTGGCCACAAAGCAGGTTCAACGATCAGATCAGGACCCAAACATTATGGAAGTCAATTACAGAGGAAATCACACCTGCAAGATCCCTTCAAATTCTGTTCCTCCTTCACAAGAACAACTTGTGAACCTGCGAGCAGGCCTGATGGCTCTGACGGACAATTTAAATGCCTCTGACCAAACCTCTTTTGCTTCATTCCCATTGCCTTTAACTTCCAATGTCAACCTCGAAAACAATAATAATGCTGTTGAGAATTTTACTTCCTATATGTCCCCTCCTACCTCTGAAACTGCCCATTTCTCTAATAGCTTTGGAGGACCTCTTAGTTTGCCTCCTTCCACTTCTGACATTAATCACACCATATCTCCTGCGAATGCTCATGCCGTTGCTCCTCAGTTTCCTTTTGACCAATTTGAATTTGAAGGCCCCAACTACACCTTTCATGAGCCACGACACTTTTAATCTATATACACAATTTATGTGTACGTGTGTATGCTTGTATGCATTTATGAATGTATCTAGGTGTGTGTATACTATACATATAGCAAGAAAAATCAGCGGCATTTCCTTGTTTCAGAATTTTTGTAAGCTCACAATGGTATAGCTAGCCATCCTCAAACAATTGTAGTGACTACATAGTTAAGATTTCTTCGTGAATAACACTAATTTTCAATTTAATTCACACACATTTAATACAAACTTCTGATGGTATTACTTGAGTGCACCCTCCAGAGGATCCTTTTTCGTAATTGAGATTTTTGGCGTTTCAAAGAATGGGAAGGTTTGGGCACAGAAGATACCGTGTGGGACAGGTGTGGTGTGGTTTTCCATCAGTGTCACAATGCTGGGTCAAGTGGTTTGACTATAAAAGTCAAATTTGTAATTCAGATTAGATCGCGTCAACTATTATTCATTTGCTGACTTAGCCCGCATGTGGAAACACACCACCTGTCTAAAAGTGTGACTTCAAGTTTGGTTCACGGAATTTCTTTTGACCATTAAAGAGGGTTGACCGCTTAACTACATTAACATTTGACAATATCCGAGGAAACAATAAGAAAGTCAGAAACGCACACCCACACACATGTTTCATACCCAGACGAGCCTTCTTCTGGGCTTCCGGCCCCATTCACATTTTTAAGTATACCAGGCCCATTCACATTTAGAAACTATGCTCAAGAACCTGAGTAAATTCCTAATAGGATGCCCATTCACATAGAGAAATTCCTCTTTCTATATGTTTGTCCCATCATCCCATGGATCTACACACTTGCGAACCGAGTCTTGATGGTTGTATTTGTATGTGAATCAATCCCCCTCTTGCTTTTTTTTAGCTATTTACGACAATTTCCGTCAACTTCTACTAAAATATGAATAAGGGACATTTCTTGACTTTTTTTTTGCCAACTATGGACTCATTTAGGTTCAAACGATGTATGACTATATTTTTCTGCTGTTGTGATATTGTTATATATAGCGTAAAATTAAATAATATAGTCTAATAATTTTGGAACCTTCCAAATTCTTTAGCATTATATTATTGATAATAAGCATTTTCTCTTCAAAAGTCTAGCAGTTAATGACTTATTTTTGTTTATCTTACTTCATTCAAAATTAAATAGGTGTTAAAATCAAAATAATCTTAATGTAAAATCTAATTAACTTCATAGCTAATATTCTATACTTCCCCGTCCAATTTTAAGACTCTTTATACTTTATAGGAGAAATTAATAATGCAAAATTAATCACTTTAAAATGTTTATAATTTTTTTCTCAAAACTACAGTATTATTTTATTTTATGAGCTAACCTATAATCTAATTACATTTGATATATGTTATAATTTAGTGGTCTAATTAATTTCTTTACCTTAAAAAATGTCAAAGGGATCTTGTGCTTAAGATTGAAGGGAGTATATTTTTTCCCTTTTTTAAAAAAATTTAAGAGGTAGGCACGACGTTGGATTACAAACAACATCAAAACTATAGTCTTTCTCACTTTCTAGAAATATGTTATTCCATTATACTACAAATGCCTTTGATACATTGTGGTCCTTCTCAAATATTACAAGCATCTCCTTTGATTTCTCCTCTTTACTACTGCTTGACCATAGGCTTGCTTTTGGAACGATTATAAAATTGTGAATAAGTAGCTTTGCTTAATCTGTTCGAGACAAATGTACAGTTGAAAATCTGCAGTGATGTACGTAGCATTGCACAGTATATACCACCACGTGACAATGGATCGGAAATTATGGCAGTGGCAGTTTATTGCCTACCCAGATAAATTAGGACAGTAGATAAACAACATAAAAATGAGATAATGAGGAGTAATATGGGCCACCCGAAGATTTCACTCCAACATTCAATTGCGAGCTAATTTTATGAAGCAGAAAGCAGGGTAGCTCTAACTTTACAGATATGAGGTTAATAAGGTGTACAGAATTAGTTCCAAACTTCAGACCAAAGGTCTTCCCATGTTTGTCCCATGCGACTTCTAATAGTGATTGGTACGCATGTCATTAAATTTAGGGACCAAACACTCATGATTGAAATTAATTGGTCTATATATATCTATGATGTAGTTGGCCCGCTTGTTTTATTTAAGTGCAAGTATTTGTCTGCTTCTGTGGTTTGGTTTCACTTTAAGTAATCACAAGTCACTGGCAAGATAAAAATTGGGGAGGGGAGGCAAACAAACTAATTAATTTTTCACAAGAAGTCATATTTTATGTCATTTCATGTTATTATTTTTTTTCAAAAAAAAAAAACACAGCAACAGCCGTCCCTTTCGGCCTCTTCTAGGGCTCCAATAATTTCCAGCTCATCAATCTCTGCAAACCTATATACTAGTAAAGGCAGCAACAATAATATTAATGTTGCTACTTCAATAAATGTCTTGAAAGAGCAAAACTCCACAAATAACCAAACCTCATGCAAGTTTTAGCAGTTTGGAGCGTTCACCATAGGCTTCATTTTAAGAAATGCAATTGGAATTTAAAAACATGAAATTGAAAATTGAAAGATGTCAGTTACAATAGAATCACAATATTTCCAAAGTATGCTCCCTTAAAGTTTTCTACTACAAAATCTTTAGAGTCTAGAGAGATAGAAAAAAGAGATTTATGAGCTTAGTTCACGTGTATTTCCACTCGAGGTTTCTCTCAAACTCTAGAAGTACTTCATGCTAAAAAACTCTAAAATATCCTAATTACATGCATCATGACCAATTACACTTGAATTAAACAAGCATGAAAAAGCAAAAAGCTTCTGAGTAATGGCTAACTCACGTTGACTATGCAGCCACGTGGACACAGTAAGAGACGGATAGATCAAAATGTCATCATTCTGAAGCTAAATCTACACTACTAATAACTGGTGGTATCAGTAGAGTCATCAGCAGAATGTTTGCTGGATTTGTAGAGCGAGTTCTTCCGCACTGAGTTGGCATTCAATTCCAATCTATTCAGAAAATCAAACAATTAATAGTACACCAAATCATAGGGAATCATTTTGAAACAAAAGACAAGGCAGATGACAATTTCTTATTATTACTATTATTTATCCCCACAAACTCAGACGCAGACACTTAAAATGAAAGATACACTGTCTCAACGTCTCGCTACAGCTAGCATCTCATTTACTTTGATTCTGCATATTCCGCTGTAAATACTGAAAAGTGCCACGTTGATTTTTTTTTAAGAAAATTAATAATGATGCAAAGTTAATCACTTGTAATTGTCTATAATTATCTATTTTCCTTAAGACAAATTTAATTTATTCTACTTATAAACTATAATTTAGTAATATGTAAAATATGTTAAAATTTAGTAGTTTAATTTACTTCCTTTTAACTTCCACAAAAACTCAAAGTGTCTTATATTTATGACTAGAGAGAGTACTAGCTAATATGGTCAACGATTTGAGTTACCATAATTCCCTAACCTTGAAGAAGCTAGATGAAATTAGAACCTCATAAAATTACTTAGGTATGCAACGAGAATTATATAGCCATGTTGCAATTGCATGGACAAAACACGGTGTTTTTTTAATACACATGCATGTTGATAAAGTCCACACATAATTGTAACTAAAGGATAAGCACTTTTAGTTCATGCATGTGTTAAAAGGAGAGTGAAGTTGGGTCTCGTTTTTAATAAAATGTATTTTCATTCCGTATTTAATTAATTAACCCAGTCATCATTCCTTTCCACGTCTTCTTCACACATGCATGCAAAAACACCTGACTTTGCTTCATTTGATATTATAAAAGTGACTCGTTACCACTGTATCAACTGCTTTCGCTTTTACAGTAAAATAATTTTTTAAAAAGAAATTTTTTTTGCTAAACACTAAGAACAAACTACAAACTTAATAGAAAAAGTGAAGGGTTTGTATGTTATAATGGTACCTTAATGGTGAAAGAGTTTAGCATGGTTTCATCAGAAGTGCTGATGCTGACATGAAGGATTTCAAGAGATAGGTCTTCAAGTGCTGATATGATCTTCAAAGCCTGCCCTGGAATACGCGGAGAAACTGTTTTCAAAAGAACATGTGGCCCAGAAAACTTGACCTCCACGTCGGCCATAGCAGTCTTAGAATTGGCCACAAGCTCATTGATGTTATCATTGATGGAGGAGGAAGCAGCAGAAGAGGTCGGTGATGGCTCCAAAGAGTTGGAGATAGTTGGAGAAAGGTAACCTTGTTGCTGCAATCTTGGCTTGTAAGGACTACTTGGTTGTGGAGTCCTGGGACTAATGGGCAAGCTTAGCCTTGGGCTCACTGGGGGCTTCCTAGGACTAAGAGCTGAAGGCCTTGGACTTGAGACTAGCCTTGGACTTAGCACTTCACTGTATACTTTTCTTTGCTTCTTGGCTTCCAGGGATTGTAAAACTTGCTGCAACTCGTTTATGTAATCAACCACCCCTCCAATTATCGATGCTTGGTCCCCCTAAGTAAATCACCATTTCCAATGAATAAGTTAAGATAAACCACTCTTCACATTTTACTATAATTAGTTTTGAATATTACAAATCTAGGGCATGCACAATGGATCTGTGTCAACTTTTGAATATTATAGTCAACTTTCTTAATGATAGCAAACAGCATGGTACGGCGGGTTGAATTTTTCACGGCTTAGTTAGCACGAGTAAATGCACGCACATACATATATAGAATATATATGTACATACAGCTTTGAGTATTACAAAGCTGCAAACTATATCTTGAACTGTACGTCATTACTTTAAATTTCTAAGGGATGATAAAATATATAGGACTTACACGTTTGACATAAAAGTTTGGCATGAGTGACCTTAAGACAGACAAGTGCTCGTTCATTTGCTTCCTTCGGTTGCGCTCAACAGTGATGTGAGATATCCTTTGTTGGCCATCTGTGTTTGGATCCTCCAATGAAGTGGTGGGTGTGAGCTTCTGTCTCTTACTTTTGGGTGAAGCTTCAAGCTCAGTTTCTTCATGCTCTTGAAGAGCACTTGAGGAAGTTGACTTTTGTGACACAAACCTTGAAGTTTCCTCGTTCTCCTTAGTGCTAACAACAACTTTATCACCTGGAGGAAAGTCAGAGAAGTCCTCAAGGCTCTCTAAAATAGCAAAGAGGTCATCCCCACCAAATTCCTTGTCTTCAAGAATATCAGAAAAGCTGTCATTCATAATTTTACTTTTACGCGTGAAAGACAAGAGCTGGAAAAACCTTGGACTTTTTGGAGTGAGAAAAGGGAAGTGGGATAATGGAGGAAAAAGATTGTTAGTATCCAGGAAAGAAGAAGATGATGGAGACTAAACGGTCGCCATCAAAATAAGAGTCTTTAATATGTATGGCGTTGGGTCTAATTATTGAAAATATGGGCTTTGTAAAACGGCTACAAGCAAAAGGATCTCAAATAAATCAGGTAGGAGTAGTGCACAGAATCCCAAACTGAATACAGCGCAGAACAGGTGCAGTATCAGACTTCTATGGCAGAACTAATGAATGAAACCAAAAGAAATGAGAGCCGTTATTCAAAGAGAGAGACAGAGGCAGAGGTGAAAAGAAAAGGGTTTTATTTATATAGAGCTAACTTGTAAATCTTAAAGCTGTAAGTAGTGGAACATAAATGCATGATGCTAATGAAGTTTTACGTATAGTATTAATTAGTTTGGTTTGCTACATACTCATCCAATGCCACTCGGAGAGATAGTGTACATGCATGTAACCAATGAGTGTGTTCTTTTAGTAACAGAGAGAGAGAGAGGGGTCGGGAATCTAAAGCACATCCAGTGATGCCATTTCATTAATACCTCTGCATCCTTCATTAATGTTTTCAGTGAAACATTTTAAAATTCAGAGTGAGATGATCAGTATAACATTTAACATTGAATGCACCTTACATATTTAATGTTTTTTTATAGATATGCTTCTCAAATCTCAATTATATTACGAATATTTGAATCTGAAGATCATTTTGCATATAGCTATTTCATAAGTTTAACTTTTGAACAAGGATATATATAAGCTGACTAGTTATAAGTGCTTTGTGTCTATTTATTTTCGTGTGTCGTACAATATTGTTAGCAATAAGAAGGCCTGATATATAATGGTTCTCGAATTACACTATTTATTGACATGTAATCTTGTTGAACGTCAAACCCCTAAACCCTTGTGCATGTCCATGCTCCATGAAATCAGAATGCCAAAAAAGAAATCTAAGCTTTAGTAGTGTACCGCACTTTTTGTCTAAATAATAAGTATTCAAGGCATGAAGAGAAAGATTTAAGGTTGGTTGTATAAAAGAAGTATTGAAGTTTAGATATAGTAGTAATAAGAAATCTTCTTTGTAGAGAGTGCAAATGGTTTCAGGACTAAGAAACCACTAAACAGAAGCCATCAGAATATGATAATAAAGGTTATATTTATAAATTGGAGTGCCATAATTGAAGAGTACAGTAGAGAAATATTTAGTTTTGATCATATTAATATGTATTTTAATGAATGTGATAGTAGTTCAGAGGGAGATGCATGGGATGAGATTGATAGATAGAGGGGGCCAGAGATGGCAGGGGAAGCATTATAAAGAGAAGCAAGAGAGGTTACCTTTATTATGGGGAAAAAGAGAAAATGAATTGAAGGTGGTTGATATTACGGGAAAAACCGTTATTGCTGCAAAGGAAAAGGTGGAGAATGTTCTGAATGAAATCTCACTATACAATTCCCACTCAGTCACGGCACTTGCATATATAAATTTTGGACTCTGTCATCTATGTGTTCCCATTTGGCCAAAAACATCTATGTGTTTCCTGCTACCTGCTAGTTTTCTATTCAAGAACTCTGCATAGTAGATCGCTTTACCTTTTTTGTTGGCCCCGTGGAGGGGGGGTTTGTTTTATTTTCCATCTTCCAAAGAGATATAAAGTTTATTTGTTGATCTAGCTTTCTTATGAAACATGAGTTGACACTTGTGATCCCCCAAGTATGTTTGTTTGTCCAACTTTAATATGCAATCCATTTATAACAAAATCCGTACCATACATTGCACTATCAACCATGCATAATAGTGCTAAAATATTTTTTACTTCGATTTCGAGTTATATGTATATATTTATTTCTGTATTATTTGCCACTTATAAATATTGTGATTACTGATTAGTTAGAGTTATTATATAAAAAATATATATGAATGCTTTGTATAAAAAATATATATATGAATGCTTTTTATACAGTTATATGGTAAGGATGCCGTATTTAAAATTATGAAAGAATCCAATATGAAATGTCTCAGTATAAATACATTGTGTCATATACATAAATTATTTATATATATCAACTGGAAATCAATCAACACATTTTCTAAATCTATTAAAAGGTATACGAGCAAAACGGGCTACTCAAGTTTTGAGGTTTGTGGTTTACCA
Source organism: Mimosa pudica (assembly GCA_029929735.1). NCBI lineage: Eukaryota > Viridiplantae > Streptophyta > Magnoliopsida > Fabales > Fabaceae > Mimosa > Mimosa pudica. The sequence goes on along the minus strand of JAKELP010000004.1, from coordinate 19,849,897 downwards.
CCAAAGACACAAGTGTCCTTCTAGGATTTGGACTTGAGACCTAGCTCAAAAGATTTAGCGGAGCTTTACATCACTAGACGATTTATGTGTTGATATGTATCTTATAATATTGTGACCAGGAAACAAAAAGAAAAGGGATGTTTTTGTCAGGGATGCCAACGATAAATTCCAACAGCTAAATTTTATTTTAGTAAGATATTTCTAAGATTTCAATAAGCATGACAAGCAACTTAAATAGCCAACTCAATTTTAGTCCTCACTTGGTGAGGGTGCTCGGGAAAATAATATACTAGGCAGTCTAAGTGTCTAACTCCTGCTTTTTGTAAAGTGATTGATTCACCTACGGCAATCAAGCTTATCCTGCTAGTGAAGTAACTTAATATGCAAAAATAAGAACATGGACAATGCTCCTGCTAGTGAAGACACATGAAAAATCAGAGAGTTTGTGGATAGAGGGATGAAAGAAATAAATGACGGAGGGTGGGAGGAGGACAAAGTTGCAGAGAGGAGCAACGTAGAAAAATTGATCTGCAACTTGTTCTCCTTTCTTTAAAGTTCCACAATCGTATAATTAATGATTGTTGGTATGAAGTTAGGCTTTCAATGAGCAGGCACGGCATCTCCGTGTCTACGATGATAAACATAATATGACAATATAATGTATCTCTCTCACTCTATGTGTGTGGAGGGCTCACCGTGGCAGGGATGGCTGGTCCGGGTAAGCGACAAATGGAGAAGCAGTAATTGCTTGTTTCAGCATGGGAGTGCGTTTCATTTAATTCAAATTTAAGCTACTTATATTTTGGTTTTAAATTTTCATATTTATGTACCTTCGAATGCGTCCATTTCTTTGGCATCATATCATACATCAATTTTCACATTTACCACTCTCAACAACCATCCCATTTTTTCTTCTCTCTCCCCCAACCAAACCAAGCCAAACCAAATCAAACCCAACCCAACCCGGGGTTTCAATTTTATGGAGCAGAATATTGCATGATGCCACTATATTTACTCGGCCTTGAATAGCGTGACGTGCCTAATAATCATAGCTAGCATCTTACTTTTTTACGGCATATGTCAATGTAATGCAACCATGCAAGCCTCAATGTGTGTACTTGGGAAGTTTCAATCATTCAAGCTGTATAAGATTCTCACACATGCATAACAGTTTACAACCAGTATGGGGAATAGTACCGCGATCATGATGACTTCCACTGAGCAACCCCAAAAGTTGATGTTTAAACTTTAAACTGGGTTTTTGGCTATGGCAGATTGTGGTTTGTGCCGTTCACTTGTAAATCCTACTTTCCCGTACTTATTGAGGTTGAGATACCTTGTTCTTCTGTTACAACATTTTACTATAATGAAGTTTCCTGGTTCTGCAATGTGAAAACCACATGTATTACTCCCTCCAATCCCTAATATAAGAGCTCAACCACTAAAACACGCTTCTTAAGAAAACTTGTAAAAGTTAGTTGGGTGTCGGAAGTTAATTCTTTTTCCTAATGTTGCTCATATTTATTATGATACTATTAAGACAAAAAATACATGAGCACTAATAAATACTACCTCCAGTTCTAAATATAAGACCTAATTGACTTTTTTTTGGAGAGGTTAAGGTTGCGAAATAGACTATTAAATCATGACATATTTGATATATTTTTAGATTATACATTAGTTTATAGGTAAAATAAACTAATCTAAGGGAAAAAAATTAGGTAAATCAATTTATAATTAACTTATTTTGCCTTTTTATAAGATTTTCTAAAAAATTCAATTAGGTCTTATATTTAGGATCGGAGGGAGTATATGAAAGATAAAGATAGTTAGAAGCAAAGTAAGAAAAAACCTCTTACCTGAAAGAAGTAAGAAAAAACCATATAAAAGAAGGAAGAATGTAAGGTGAACTCTTATATTTTGATCAAAACTATTCAAATTATAGACTATTATATTATGGAGCGGAGGGAGTATGTTGCGTTCTCACAAACAAATGATGGTTGTAGCTAGCTAGTTTAATCGGGTACCTATCGAGTAATTCCAGGGAAAGCACAGCTAGCCATGTTATGAAAAAAAAAAAACAGCTAGCCAGTGGCTACTGGCCAGGCAAAATACAAAAATTATTATTATGACAAGATACTTCAATTTATGACTACTCTTGCTAGGCAGATAAATAATAGTAATATGGTATAGATGCATGAAAACATTCTGCAGTATGCAGAGTGGCTAAACCTATGTCTACATTTAGTAGACACTTAATGACTGAAGTTACTATAGGTTAATCCTATTTTAAGTAAATTCTTCCAGGAAGGTTTTTCAGTATATATAACAGAACCCTAGTTTGGTCTCAAATATTGAACCGACAATGGCAGCAGCATCTGGTACTTAATTCAAACTCATCAAGATTTAGATTTTAGAGATACTCCCTATTATTCTTATATTCCAAGTCACTATTAGCTATGAATTCTCACAAACAAATAAAATTAGCTAAAAACAAACAAATAAAATTAGCTACAAACATTAAATATGTCTTAAAATCTAGGGAATGCTACTTAAAAACTAACAAGTGTCTTACAAAAAAACATAAGAACACCTGTTAGTAAGTGGCATATAATATAACAAAGAGTAAAGAGTAAATAGCATAGTATCTCGACATCTTTTCAGGCATATAACTTGTTAGTCGGGGGATCATTTACAAAACTGCGTGAGACAAAATTTAAAAACATGAAATAGAGAAAGGCAATGAATAGGGGTGGTCCCGCTCTAAGAAATCTTCATTCACTTCACAATCTGAAAGCACATTGAATGCACACCCACGAAATGTATGAGTAAAACATTACTGCTCATTGCACCTAAACCTGTCATGTTCTTTCCCTTTCTCTCTCACCTCCTATTTGTCCGTCGTCTCTTGCGCCGGTGAACAGATCCTTGGGGCCTCTTGGTAATTGTGCCCCACATGTTTGATTCTCTGTTGGATTTCCATACCCCATTTCTTATGACAAGTCCCCATCCCTGCCTCTACTCGGTGCAACCCTCCTTCCCATTTTAATTTAATTTCATTTCATACGCTTGTTGGCCTATTAAATAAAATGACTGCTCATCATTTCTTATCCCTTGAGGCTCAAACAATCATCTTTTAATAACTCCCTCACTATCTATGTATTTTTGTCCTTAAACAAGCACTAATAGCTTGATTCAATGATTTGAGTTTTCGGTATACATGCATGATTTCTAGCTATTCATTAACCCAAATGACTAGAGCTATATTTATAGCACGTCGTATAACAAATCAAAGCATGATTATTTCAAAACAATAAAAAACGGTACACTTTTATTCTTATGGCATCTCAGTGATTGATCGGAGGTACTAAAGATCTTTAAGAAAACCTGGTCAGGAATAACATAAAGATCATGGACCAACAAAAATAAAAGCAGGGAAATGTGTGAATTAATGGACCATGTATTAGTTGACAACTTGGCATTGTCAATCAAGTCTTTATGTATCGAACAGAAAGAGTGCGTGGCATTTCTGATGTGTCCATTGTGACCCAATTGGCGGGAGTTTTTGTGAGGCATTGTTCGGAGAGTTATATATGTGATGGGGACTTAGCAAGGGTGTGACGTGTCACTTTCAGGAAAAGGTGGGAGCATGCCATATAACATGAAAATGAAGATGCATGAACGTAAAAAACGTACTACTTTGGTGCAGCATAGTAGTTAGTATATATTGACATGCATGACTGCATGCAATTGCTATTGTTGGGGCCTCCTACGAAAACCAACATAATGTTAAAAATGAAAGATGAGTGTCTGAGTCTTTGGATGATGGCGACAAGTGAGATGTCAATTCGTGCCTCCCGTTTTGCATTGCGCATTGTGATGAGACTTAGGATTTTTTTTTTTGATCAGAATGATGAGACTTAGGATTAGCCCCACACTTAGCCGTGGGTATGTTTCAAACAATGAGAACTTTCTAATTCCGATCTTTCAAATTAAATCCCATGTCATTGTCTCTTATCAGATCATTAAAGAGGTTATATTTGTTTTACGTGTAATTCCCAGTGTATTACTTTTGTTCGTTCCATATTTTAAATGTCAAAATCTGATATCATGTTAGCATATTGTTATAAGATACAGCCTCCGGTTAATAATATGATTTTTTTAACTATTTTGATTTGAGTTAATATATTAAGGAGAAGGAATAAATTACATGTTATATTAATTTTTTTAAAATCAACTTTTAATTGCATTGTATAATTTACCTGTTGTAATTCACTTAAACTCCAAAAGCAAGTAACAGACACAAAACATTTGAGAATTTTAAAGTGGCATTCACCTTTGTTGGCAAATAAATAACCTCTGTGTTATTCCGTCAGACTACCTAGAGGCTGTAAATGGCACTGACAGGTTGTTCTTCTAATCACCCCTTCATTGATATCATTGAGACTTGGAAATTTATTCATCTGGAAGATAGTTGTGAACAACAAGAACAAAGAGGATTTTAGCTAAGGCTTATTACCTTGAGAAGTATTCCCATAAGATTGCATTGATAGAGAATTTTAGTATTCTTCATCATTTTCCACCTACCTATGGGGTGGCGAATGATGAAGAATCTTATGATGTGTAATGTTTTCAGTACTATATTTCCCAAAAAAAAAAACCGACCATGTAATTAAAGAGGAAAAAAAATCTTACCTTCGACATGTGAAAACTAGGTACAATATTCACAGTAAATAACTTTCACCTCAGAGACAGGCTAAAACTGAGGAAACAACATGCAGAGACCCTGTGACGACAATAATACCACTCTCGACCCCTTTTACTCTTAAAATCCTGTCTGTAGTTCTCAAACAATTCTTTAAACACCCCTCAGTGACAGTAGCCAACACAGTTGTATGATCACATGAATCCTTGGGATAAGGGGCTGTTTCGTCATTGACCAGTTCTCTGTATCCCGCTGATCCATCGTGAACAATTTCAACTCCAAGTTCCTGGGAAGCTTGAATCCAAGAATCTTTCAACGACACAGCTGATGTCATCCGAGTCACACCACCGGCGATAGCAGCCTCAGTCAAAATAACGGTCTCTACATGCTCACCTAAACAAATTCACGATTCGAATGCATTTGAGGTTGATCTACAATGGTAACCAGCTAACTAGTGACCCCACGTTGAAGTAGTGGAAATAGTAATACTAAGTCAAATAAACAACATTGACAGATTTACCTGAAAGAATCTCTTTGGCGAAACCTACATGGTCTTTGTCACTTGCCATTGCAACAATAAATCCCAATGGAGCTTCTGGATAAGCCAACTTTATTGTGTTCATCAGTGCTTTTGCAGATTCTTTGGTATGGGCTATATCAATATCCCGATAAGGAAAAAATGTCAAATTCAGTACTTACGAATTTTGTTTTGGCCAACAGTCCTAATGAATTATTCATAGGTACAGGACAGAAAATCATATTTCCTCTTACAATACACTGCAAAAGCCAAGAGCTTTATTCGAATTTGGAGTCCAACTAGATGATAGAGTAATATGACCTATGTAAAGTAGATGAAATAAGAAACGAAACAAGAGTGAAAATAATGCCAGGCCCACATAAAATTTTAAGGTTCCATGATATCTAAGATTTTACACTCAGAAAATTTTGTAGGATTAAACAAAAACGGTTATTCCCAGAATTCAGGTTAGCACTTTATTTCAATCTAATATATAAAGAGAGAAGACTTAGAGGTTGAGCCAACGATGGTTTTGTTGAAGAAAGGACTTAATATCCCATAAACAAGTCATGAATTTAAACCTTGTCAGACCATGTTATGAAAATTAACCTTAATTTAGAATTCAACAATTCTCAAATTTGGGTTCGTGTGTTTGTGTGTAATCTGATAAGCTGATAGCAAAGTCATAGGAATCAACCTCCATCAATCAATACTGTTGCTCCGGTAATTCCTAACACTCTAGCTTCTTCATTTGTTAGGAATTGACTCCTTCCAAGAAGGGATGTATGCTCTAAACCAGCTCTTATAGATTCATCAGAAATTCTCCATCCTGATTATCCAAACAAGACAAAAGAGTAGTATAGATGCATTTCAATAGATATCAGTCTTAAATAATCAATGGCATCAATTTGACATGTCAAGATGACATTAACCACACTACATGGAGCAACAAAAGTTGCCACATGGAAGACTTAATTTATCAAGCAAAAATAGGAGAGATAGAAGGAATAAAAGGAAGAAAAAAGGCAATTATATGTTCACACTATGCAGAAAGTCTGAGCAGATGAAGAACCTTATTCCTAACCCTCAAGTAACGTTTAAAGTAGAAAAGAAATACACGCACAATTTAAATAGAAAATAAAATAATAGAAAAGGCCCAATTTTATGAGCAGAACATAGAAAAGTCTGACCTAACCGACGTAGACAAAGTGCCACACAAGTAGCAGTCGCTGCATTCTGTAGTTGATGACTTCCAAGCATATGTAGCTTTACATTAATTAATTCACAAGACTGCATGAATAGATAAAAAACATTCATAATCTTCCAAATGGCCAACAGTAACAACTAGACAGAGGGAACCAATTTTAAAAGCGGGCAGGGGTGGAACAGAAATAGGGTGCACAGCCTTTTTTGACATCAGAATGCAGCATGAGATAACATCCAATGGGGCCAAAAATTTAGGACTTCATGCAGAGCAAGACATGAAATGAATGTTCAAAATCAATCATTTTTTTCACCGAGTCATTCTTTCTCAACTCCCTTACCTATGTCAAACACTATTGTATACATTTTGTGTTTTTGACAATTATTCAAAGCAAAAGCTGCTTGCTAAGCCAATTTCAATGAATGTCATTATTAGACTAAAAATGGGTGTCTTTAAAGAGTATTGGTTAAAATTAAATTTCTAAAGCACCAAAATGCATATAGGATGCATAATATGAATAAAGAGCAAATTTTCAACAAGGCAAAGTCTTACCAGCTCCAAGTCTTTCTTAACTTCTATAGCTATATCGCAGGATTGGTAAGGCCTGCCATCAAACATGCCAACACTTTTTATGGACCATCTATTCCCAGCATCAGACGCTGAAACTACTGGTGAATCCACGGATGCTGCTTTACGACGAAGAATGTGCTCAATATGAGGGAGAAATGGTCCACCCAGCACCAGCTGAATTATATTTGTTTGTTCAACAAAATTGATAAAACCAACGGAGTCCAGTAAATTAATAGTACTTTAAAATTCAAAGTATAAGATTAAGTCAATTTCTTCTTTCTCTTTATTTTAATTAATGAAGGTTCTAAATATGTGTTTTCAGTAATTAAAAAGATAAAGCGATAGAAGAACAGCTAAGTATAACCGGAAACAACTACAACAAAGCCTTATTCCACCTCGTGGGGTCGGCTACATGAATCAAATGACGACATTGTGCTCTATCAGTAACCAACTTTTTGGATATATTATTCACCAATAGATCTCGTTCTATTAGATTTAACCTTAAACCCTCATCCGCAGATTTGTTTTAAGCCGGAATCGCAACAACAAATTGGATCATACAGCTGGAACCAAAAATTACTGAATTAGAAATTTTCATTTTAACCTTAAACCCTCATCTGCTGGTCTGTTTTCAGCCACACCATGCTGGAATTACACTAGCAGAACATACAACAATTCTTTAATATTATCAAACCTTAAGTCAAAAGTAAATAAGTTGGAAAAACAGATACAAAACCATGAATAGAATTATTCTTGACTGCTTAACCAGTAGGGTAAGAGAGCTCCTTATGAGAAAGAGAGGGTTTAGTGGAGACTTAAGACCAGGGAAACAAAGATGCCTTCCTGCCACAATTTAAAGTTTTGAAAACGGAGAATAATATTAATAGCAGTCATATAATTGCTAAACTTGTATGCTATCATGTGTATAAAAACTAAAGTAGCATCATATATTATTAACAATACTTATTTGCCACAATAACATGAAAACATGTGCATGAGAATTGGATCATATCTAATCAGGTTTAATAATTCACTTTCATACACAAGAGAGATATAAAGAGAGAAACAACTAACTGGACGGCCTTGTTTTATGATTCCTGACTTAGCCACCGCAATAGTTTCCAAAGAACCCCCAAGAGCAGCCAAATGCTCCTCACCTACAGTGGTTATGACTGATGCAGCAAGTCCAGAGGGGGATATAACATTAGTCGCATCACGTGCACCTCCCAGCCCAGCCTACCCTATCCAAAATTCAAAAGAGAAAAATGACATCATTATTGTCACATTAGCCATATTTTGGTTTCCTGTTATTACAACAACAACAACAACAGAGTCTTATCCACTACGTGGAATATGTGAATCATACGGCGTCATTGTGTTCTATCAGTAACAAACTTTGGGTATATTATTCACCAATAGATCTCATTCTCCATGTTCATGAGATTTGACAAATTTTTTACCTTAGCTGTCAAGGCCTAACACAACCCTCCTCTTTTACTCGGTTTTATTCTATCAGTTCTCCATGTTATTGTCAATAAAAAATTGTGACATACTAACTCAAGCATGATTTTTTGGGTGGGGGGGGGGACAAAATCAGAAGAATCAGAGTAGAATAGTTTTAGTAAAGGAATTGTGAGATAAAGATATCAAGTGGTAAGTAACTATAACCTCAATAACTGCAATGTCAACTTGCGCTTCAGCTAATAGGATGAACGCCATGGCAGTGAAAACCTAAATCGCCACCATCATTAAGTAGAGTTAGTCTCAGACTGGTAAGAAGGCCGAGACCACACAGGGGGAGCACACCGAAAAGAAAAAATTACTATAAAAGCTGATTTTGCATATAAAGGATAGAGCATCAGTAACTTAAGAGAAGAACAACAATAACAAAAAAAACAAAATATCAACCAGGCCTGTAACAGAATGATAGAAAAGTGGAAGCATTATAATAATTCTACTATTTCAGAATGCAGCCATTGGCTATTTGTAAATATGCCAACTTCCATGCCATCCACTGATCAGACAGTTTCTCATTGGCAAGTAGAAGAATAAATTGAATTAAAATACCTCAAAATGACTTAAGCGGCCATTTTCCTCGCACACAGCTTGATCAAGATAACTCTTGATCCTATGAAAAAGGGAATTCAGCGTTATCGCAGAGACAGGATTGCCAGACCTTCCCAGCAAAATACGTTCCCTTATAGTCTGAATATGTGGGCTGCTTAAGAGAAATAAAGCCTATCATCATCATCAATACACAAGTTGTAAAGAAGTCACAGCAATATTAGAAAGTACAACAGCCACAAATACTAAAATCCTCATACTCCCTCCGGTACTAAACATAAGACCAAGTTGACTTTTTTGGAAAATCCTAAAAAAGCAAAATAAGTTAATTATTAATTGATTTACCTAATTTTTTCCTTTAGACTAGTTTATTTGACTTATAAACTAATGAATAATATAAAAATATATCAAATATGTCATAATTTAATAGCCTATTTAGCAACATTAACCTCTCCAAAAAAGTCCTTACATTTAGGACCGGAGGTAGTATAATTATAAAGATTCTATATAGGTTCTCTACTCTACCTAGTGTAACAACCAACAGAATATCCTTCTTTCCTCAATATATTAGAAATGAATGCAGCCGTCGATCCTTTTCCCTTTGTTCCGGTAATATGTACGGCCTACAATGCATCATTCAATTCAAACGCAGCTGAAAATATCACATTGACAATGCATTCAATTTAAGCATGAGAATGAGAAAATTCGAACCTTGAATTTCAAGTGAGGATTACCGAGACGGTCCAAAAGCCTTGTCATTCTGCCGAGATCAAAGCCTTGATTGGAATCGGTGCCTGCGCCGGTGGGGACACCGGATTTCTCGAAGTTCTTGAGGGAGTCGAGGTAGGTAAGGAGGTCCTTCATTTCGGGATCTTCGGCGAGAGAAGAAGACATGGCTTTTTTGGCGCCAAATTGAGTTGTGCATATGAATGGGAAAAAAGTTGTGGCTCGCGCGAGTAAGGGTTTTGCGTTGAAGAGCGAGAGCATTGTGTAGTGCCTAACACTTTCACTGTCCTTCAAGCCTTCCACAACATCACTCATGCTTCATTCTTCGTAGTAGCAAATCACTCTACATAATGTATGAATAATTTCTTCTTTTATCCATGTATCCCTCACTCACTCGATAACTTGAGAGATTAATCCCGCTGATTTGTAGGCACCTCAATGGTGGGACAGCTGGCATGAGAAATTTAATTCTTCTCCATACCCAACACCAAGGATCAAACCCACAGTGAAGTGTAAAGATAATTCCTTAACCAACTGAAGTGACATATGTTAAATATGATGTTAATACACACACACACACACATATATATATATATATATATATAATTAATTAATTTATATAGTTTGAAGATGTTAATTAAGCCAATTAAGTTGGCAAAAAAAATTAAGTCAATTAAAATTTCATGATATTTACCAATTTTATCTTAACATTATTAGTGGACAAATAGTCCTCTGTTCTATTTTTTGTTTTGGGTTTCCTCCATCGTTTTAATTTTCCTCGGTACTTATTTAGTTTTTCTACTTGTCATGCAATACTCTATTGGAAAAATGACAAATAAATATCTCCGTACAAAATGATAAGTAAAGAACTCTGAATTCCAAAAGGACAATTAAAGAACTAGTCAATTGTTAATTGGTATGTTTCAGATGTTAATAGATATGTTTTAATTGTTAATTTTTATTTAAGTTCCTTACTTATCCTTTTGAACATTTGGATGTATTTATTTGTCATTTTCCGTATTTTTCGTATTTTTCTTTAGTCACTATCATGTTATGCAATACTCTAATTTTTTGTATTTAATAAATTTTGTTCATTGAATCGCTTATTTATTATGCTAGCTTACCATTTCGAATCAAACGAAGTGGCTGTAGTTTAGTGGTAAGAATTCCACGTTGTGGCCGTGGAGACCTGGGCTCGAATCCCAGCAGCCACACTTTTGATGATTTTTTAAAAACAGGTTCAAGTCAACAGCGTGAGTTATTTCAGCGGGAAAAGGGAAAGGTCTGACATTTAACGGTTTAACTGTCAACGGACTATTTTACGAGCACCTATTTCCTCAAAGCTTATGCATGTTCATGTCAAAAACAAATGAGAATGATATTTAATCAAAATTGCCCTGAAGTTTTCAAAATTCTTAAAAGTTACAACATCATGTACAATGGTTTCCATGTGGGGAAACCTGTAAATATTTTATTTTGGGAGAGAACAAAAGGCGTTGCAAAATTTCTGCCACCCTTAAGCGGCAGTCTTACAAGACAATACAAGTATCACTCTATTTGGGTGAAGTGTCCTATTCTTGTCATTCTTGAAGTGTCCTATTCTTGTCATTCTTCTGTTCAAGAGAGGTGTCTACCATTGTCAACAACGGATGAGCCAAGATTTCCGCAGAAACTTTTCCAGAAATCTCCAAGACCCTCAGTTAAGGTCAGTTGGAATGATCCCTCCGGAGAGGAAAACACGAAAGAAATCCAATCTCGTATCAAGGTGTTGTGTAGTGATTATGTAGAACATATTTTACAACTTCATAAAATGAAACAACAATTCCAACAGAGGGCCCTGCTCGTCCAACTCGCGGACCAACACCTGTAAAGAGTCCCTTTAAGCCTCCATCCCTGAAAACAAGGAAAGAAAATAACATCGTTAAACATTCAGTATACAGTGGACACATAACACATCATACATTGTATCTTCAAACAAAGAATGTTCATAGGCAGATGTACCTCCAAACCTCCTTTAGCGTCTGCCTTGTAGTCATTGTCAATGCCCTGGTTGGATCCCTCTGGATAGTTTTCAGAAGGAGATCAACCGCGTTAGAATAGGATCTAATGTTTTAGCTGGTTAATTGATCCTAAACTTGTTTTTCTTCTATTCATCACTATACTATGTCACACCCTAAAACAAAAACCTTAAATTCTTGCCTACAAATATACAAATATATAAATGAGAGAAAGGCAAATATTTTTAAGCTTAGCAGAAGGAAAAACAACGTATTATACATACCTCAATCTGCCTTCGGGTTTTCGCTACATCTAGTGGGCATGTGGCAGCAGCTGCAAGGCTTCCTGCAACAAAACCAGCTGAGAAATTTGCACCAAGAACAGCCATCGCATTGGCTTCATCACCTCCAGCCAGATTAATAAGTTTCCTTCTCATCTGGAAAGCAAAAAAAGAAAAGATTGGCTAAGCAAATGGAGAATGTTGTTGATGAATACAACTAAGCATTCATAAGATAAAATAATGAATCTCACTGGCTCAAGTGTTGACCAGCAAATGGCAGAGAAGGGGACATCACGGGCAAGTTGAGAACCCATGCCAGTCCATAACGCACGATAACCTTGCACTGCAATGAATAAAGCAATGACCACAATTATATGATATAAAGAATCCTTGTTTAAGGTAAGTTGTATTGTTCATGGCCCATACAGCAATGACCACCATAAGACACGATAAACTATGCACGTACAGCTGTTTTGTAAACTATTTGTGCTCTTCACTTGTGAGACAACACCCAAGAGGGTCTGGAACACTCCAGGAGGCTTTCTACCAATTTGAGTCTCTTTAAAAGCCTGGACCATATATTCCAAAATCAAAAATCAAACAATGAGTATTCATCCAGCTAGTGGAATGGGAGATATAGCAAAAATGCTTGAATTCAAAAAACCAGAATAGTTCCAACAGGATAAATAATTGAAGCAGCAAGACGGCCACAGGAACTACAACTAATCAAATTCCACAGCGAATGCACAAGGTCAAGGAACAGGCAAAGGAACTGTCACCACCCAACCAAAAATAAAAGTCGAAGACAAGTCCTACCACCGGAGTTGAAATATCATACATCATGGCAATACTGACACGTTAAAAATTAAACTTTTTTTTTAGGAGGTGAGGGGAGCAAACCAGCAGGCAGACCACAGGACAAATAAGCAAAATGTCACATTAAACACAATTTACCAACAAACAAATTGTGGGTTCATTCCTTCATGATGCACAAAAATTAGATCATGAGTGCATATCATATCTAATACAACCACAAGAACCTTGGGGAGGAGAATTGCCGATTAATAAAAATGATAGCGGTGCCAACTTTAAAACTAACACACCGATCATCTATAAATAAGATATATAATATCGTTCATTTTGCAATATACCTGCATGCGCGTTCTAGCAAGCTCGATAGGATAACAAGTTGCACAAGCTAAAGAGCGTGCCAGGGAGCCTGCCACTAAGGGTACATAAGGGACTGAGGATGGAACGTTTTTTGTTGCAAATTCCTCCAACCAATTGCGTAATATGTCATAGCAAGGAAGGTAAATTCCTACCTGATGGATGCATGGAAAATTAACAATAACTCAAACCAATTAATTGCATTTTCCTGAATGCTCAACATAAAATCTATTTAATCCACCAAAAAACAGAAAAATCACAGGTGAACTTACAGTTGGAACAGCAAGTGCTAAGCCTGCATTAGTTCCTCTCCATAGTCTAGCAAATCCTTCCTGCAAAACCACACTTGGTTTAGAAGAAAAATGGAAGATAAGAAGGGAAAACAGCGCATACAAGGATATGTCCGCTCAAAGGGCATATTTATTTAACAAATACCCAAGAGAACTAACACAGATTCTGGTACAACTTTCCTCATTTATAACAAAGCACAATGGCATAACCACAAACCTGTTGAACGATTTTACATATAACATCCAGCGTTCCTTTGTACCGAAAACACTCAGGAGGGCACATTGATACTGTTCCATGGATTCCTGCTCGCATACATGACGGGGAACATCTTAAATCTGTAAACAACTGACACAATAAACAAAACGTCAAACTAATTGACACTGGTTTAAGTATTTCCACGATGGTGCAAGAAGAAAGCAATGTTGCAGACATACCATATTGGGTCCAAAATGAGCCATGCGGTAAGTCATGTTACTAAGAGGATGAGAATAATTCACCCCAGCAGCCTGTGCTTGCAACCTTGTCTGCCAACCATTAATACATATTTATTAACAGTCCTAAATATAAACAAATAAGTGACTTTTTTGGAAAATCCTAATAAAACTAAATAAGCCACTTATATATTAATTTAACTAAATTTTTTCTATAACCTAGTTTATTTAACCTATAAATTGATGAAGAAGTTAATTATATATCAAATACTCCCTCCATTCCTAAATATAAAATCACTTTGGGGAAGTGGATAAGTTCCTAAATATAAGATCACTTCCTATTTTATCTCAAGTTTTGACCAAACTACCCTTATACTCTCTATTCTAATTGAAAACCCCTCCTCCTTTTGAAGTTAAGTAATTGAGGGTATTTTGGGGAGATCATGTAATTTTATTGTCTTCCTAAATCTCCCCAAATTAGCCAAAATGATCTTATATTTAGGAACGGAGGGAGTATGTTATAATTAACTAACCTAGTTTGCTTCCTTAATCTCCCCAAACCGGAGGAAGTACTAGAATACACATAAGCATGTTATTATTTCTACATTCCTCAATGAAATTGAAGCTATGTTAAGCTAAGTACAACACAAATCACGAATTTATAGCCACCTTCTAGTCACAATAATCAAAATGCTAGAAAATAAAAAAAGGAAGAGCATCGATAGTGTGACCTTAGCAACATCGAGAGGATTGACAATGATGGCGGAGAGAAAGGCGGCGCCGGCGGCGGAGAAAGCTCGTTCGCCGACTCCCAATTTATCATCCTCCGACGAAGTCTTCTTCAAAACGAAGGAGCCTTTGCCGTCCATTACAGAAGTCATCCATTGATTTTGGATTCGCTCAGAATCCACCATAATATTCTCTAATTTTATTTTATTTTATTTTTTTCTAATAGCCTAGCAATAATAACAAGGAAGGCGCCAAAATACTTGGAGAAGGGGAAGGAAAGAAAGAGATTATTGAAAACGTAGGCGGTGATGTAATGAGAGGCACGTTTGTTGAAAAAGAAAAGCGAGGGGTGAAAAACCTAGAAATCGCTTTCAGAGAGATTGTTGAGTCTGGAATGGCGGGAGAGAAAAAATAGAAGGTCCACCTCCACCCACACCAGAAGCTTCGATTTAGGGTTAGGACTTAGGACAGTGAATATACTCCCGGTCAGCCCAAAATTTGAATGGTTTTGGTCCCTAATGTAAGAGCTCACCCCACATTCTCTCCTCATTTAATGCATTTTTTCCTACTTTACCCCTAACTCTCTTTCATATTTATTAATCCTTATGTATTTCTCTCTCTTAAAAGTACCATAATAAATATGGACAATTTTGGAAAAGAAGCATTAACTCCAGACACTCAACTAACATTCACATGTTTTCTTAAGAAGCGTTTTTTTGGCGGTTAACTCTTACATTAGGGACCGGAGGAAAGCGGCGGTAGCAGTAATAATAAAATGAAGTCAGAAAGGTTTATACAATAATAAAAATATATGGCGCCATATTTATTATACTACCTCCACTCCTAAATATAGGACCTCATTAACTTTTGGAGAAATTAAGGTTGCGAAATAGGTTATTAAATGATGACATATTTGATATATTTTTAGATTATCCATTAGTTTATAGGTAAAATAAGCTAGTTTAAAGGAAAAAATTAAGTAAATCAATTTATAATTAACTTATTTTGCTTTTTTAACGATTTTCTAGAAAAAGTCAATTAGGTCTTATATTTAGGAGCAGAGGGAGTATTTTTTTTATGAAAAATATGGCGCCATATTCAATCGGGTGCGTATGAATATATGATTAAAGGTTTTATCAAAAAGAAGATTATATGTTGGTAAAAAATTTATTATAACAATATTACAGTCTGTTGTGTCCTTTTTTTTTACGAAACTTTATCGGAATTTTTTTATTTTTTAAACTGAAATTGAAATTCAATCTGTTGGCGGTAAGTTTTTTATTAGCTTTTTTTAACTGATTTTTTTATTAGCTCATCATTATAGCATTTTAATGGCATGTTCTTCAAAACGGCATCAGGCATTTAATTTGTTAGAGAATAGAAAAATTATAACACCTTTTTTTTATCAAAAAGAAAAATTATAACACCATTACATTCAGTTATGTATTTAACAATTTTAAAGGGTCATATATGGAATTAAAATTATATCATTTTAAACTTATTAAAGAGTCTACATTTTAAGTTAGCTTTTAAATACAATTTCATGCCTTTTTAATTAGACCTAGACCTTTTCAATTGAAGCTTACAAAGACCTAACTCATTTCTATCCCTGGATCTAGTATAATAGGTTCTTTAGCCAAAAAAAAGTACTACTATAATAGGATCTTAAAAAGAGCATGAGCTTGGGTATGTGGTTTATTAGACCAAATTTAAGACCCTTATTAAGCGCCTAATCTGCCTGTTCTGATGGGTAAGTATGGAGAAACGACTTTTGAGTCCCCAAGTGAATAGAAAAGTTTGTATTAAAATTATGCAGCTATGACTTATTGTTGTTTAAGGCATGGATTTTTAGCATTTACTACTACTTTCCATCATTTCCGTCAACACATGTTATGTTATTTGTTTCAAAAGTGAATCAATGTACATGATTTACGCCTCTATATCAAATGTCAAAAGTGAAAGGTTTCCAATTGTTTTTATAAAATGATTGAGTGTTATTGGCATTTATTAATTTCCCTTTTCTGGTTAACACAGGTTTTTTGTTTTCAATTAACATGATTAACATACAAAGAGCAAATTTCATGCCATTGGTTTTCAATTTTGATTTCAAAATGTGTGTAATTATGCATGACACGTGGACTCATAGGATGAGTCACACTAGCACGGGTGGAAAGCTGACCACGTGTCTCTGTTTTGAGCCTCAATTGTCTTCCCGCCCTCCCTCTGACCAAGGCCCAAACCATCCTCCTTTCCAGCAGGAAGAGAAGTGTGCCATTTGGATCGTGAGGAAGGGTATCATATTGGGCCCGTTTTGTAGGGACTCTCAATAAGCCCATTTATATAAAACCAATATGTTTTACTGGCCTCAACTTTTCTGACTGGACTGGTGATGATGTCAGTAGCCAATAAGGCCCATGAGGGAACGTG
Organism: Mimosa pudica; assembly: GCA_029929735.1. Lineage (NCBI taxonomy): Eukaryota > Viridiplantae > Streptophyta > Magnoliopsida > Fabales > Fabaceae > Mimosa > Mimosa pudica. Next base: position 19,832,788 of record JAKELP010000004.1, on the reverse strand, counting down.
TACCAATTTGCTAGCTAAACCATGAAATCAATAAAAACGCTAAGAAAAAGAAAAACGAGGCTTTTTGTTAAGAAGGGTCAACACGGATGTTGACAAATCAAATTCGGTCTGATTTAACTCATAATAATGAATATGCTTAACGTCAACTCGTGAACAATGTATATGTGCCTAGTTGAAATTTGAGAATGAGAAATGAGAAGTGACATCACATGGCGATGGAGGAAGCACGATAATTATGGAAAATGGGCCACCCGGCCCCCATGCAAATGCAACAACAACATGGATGTCGATGCTTTAACCGAAAGATTAGTTCGTGTGTGCAGCTATTGTGTCAATCAAGGAAAGGACCAAAAACGTTGAAAACAGCTAAATATATACAAAAGCAAATAAATAAATCAGACGGTCGAATATAAGTAGGACATTCGCACTTCAGTTTGCCAACCGCGTTAGTTGGTTTTGCTGTTGTGTTTGGTCCGAAAAATGTGTTCAAAAAAATAAACAAATCAGGCCAAATCAACACTACGCAATTAGGATAATATGTTTGATGATCATTATTCGATCCAAAATGGGACTATTGTCGGAAGTTTTGATGGTTATGTCCTCTGTCTTTGCCAACCTTTTGACTACATTAAAGGCAAACCAAAGCTGAGTTGTAAAAGCAAGTAACACTACAGTACATATCAAACACACATTTGAAACTCATCATCATGTTCATCACCCCTGCTTTTTTCTTATAGTTCACATTGGATGCCCCATGCATGCATAACGTACTACGTTTCAAAAAATACTTTCACATTGGGACGATTTTATTACAAAGCATGCCAATGATTTTTGTTGGAGCAGAGGTTATATAATTCGGCTGCACATTTCGTTACTTCTTTAATTGAAAAAGAAAATAATCTGTCTCTGCTTCATATAATAATTTAGGTTTATTTTGTAGCATGTACTTAAAATGAAAGAAAAAAGTGTTGGGAACCTTAAAAGAAGATGGGCATATATAAGTGTTGGGAATGATAGGTGATGGGGAGGCGTGGACGGCGGTGGGCTTTGGTCAGTCTGCCCTCACATGAAGCTTCAAACCAGTGTTTCTTCCATTCCCCTCTCCTCCCCCTTTGTCGGCTGCTATTTTTGACTCCCACATCTCCTTCCACGTGTCTGATTATTATTACTATGACTCACCACTCACTGCCACGTAGACCTCCCTCTCATATATAATGTGGCATTACTTTTTATTTGTAAATGGGCAGGTTAATTATAATGTTGGCATTGAATTCAATTGCAACTAAAGAATTCCCATGCGTATATCACGTGCTCTCCCTTACTCCACTGTCTTCCCCTCTGTTTTTTCCATATGGGAATGCACTTACGTTACATAATAGATATAAGCTCCTTTCTAAGAATTTATTCTGCTCATGGGCCGAAAAAGTAAAAAAAGTAGGAGAATCCATTTCATATTTTCATTTGGCTAAAAAGGAAGAAAAGAAAAAACGAACACATGGAGAAGATTTGGTGGGGCCCAACAGAATAGAGTGGGACTTTAAGGAGGGCAGTCCATATAGGTGAACATGTGGATAAGCAGTGGTGTCCGTCAAATTGATGCTGAATTAGGCAGTGTTTGGATTAGGAGGAAAGAAGGGATTTAGAGGGAGGAGTATAGCAAGTTGGTTGGAGGTGGTAATGAATGGAAAAGGGTGAGTAGGTGGAGGCTGTTATGCAGAATGATGTTGCTGGAGAAGATTGGAGGACCAGCCTAGCTAGGTATACCTACGGCGCTTATTTGTTTTACAAGGGAATCCCACGTGGCCATTCCATCACATGACTATATCCTTGCAACTTGCTAGGCATGCAACACCCAATGGTAGGAACCCAACACTCATCACAACGGGTTGAGCCTAATTGCTGGATTTTTTTTTTCAAAAACTTTTTTGCATTTATATGGGATCATTTTTTTTACTGAATAGTGGGTTATTATTACTTGTGAAATAACCATACACGTTACATGAATCAAATCGCTTGGCTACTCACTTCGTCAGACATGGATAGGAAGGTCAAACTAAAATTTCCATATGACCTATGAGATGTTTTTGTTAGATGATCAGCTAAGATAATGGTCTCTCTGTCACGGTGTTTGATAGATGGAGACATGTTAATTTATATGAATAATATATTTGACACTCTACTCAATCCTAAGTATAGGATTAAAATGACTTTTTTGGAAAAAATAATGCCAAACAAAGTCACTTTAAACTAATTATATCTATATTTTTCATCAAAATTAATTTATTTCACTTATAAAGTAACCTAAAACCTAATGGGTTAAAAGTTATATATGCCTCTGAAGTATGCACAGGTGATCATATTCCTGAAGTATTTTTGGCTCAAATTTACCTTGGAAGTGTACACAAAAGATCAAATCTGGTCTACCCATAAAATATACATGAATGATCATATTTGCTCCAGAAGTACGCACGAGAGTCATATTTGTCTTTAAAGTATACATGGAAGATCATATTTCAACGGTGAAATGTGATACTTCTTGCATATTTCAGGGCATATATATGGATCCAAAAATACATTAGGGATAAATATGTTCTTCTATATATGCATACTTTAGGGAAAAATATGATCATAAACCAATTCTAATTGCATAAAGTGTGTGTGTATTATATAGTTTAGTGTTCTAATTTATTTTTCAATTTTTATGAAAAGTTAACTTGATATTATAATCAAGACTAGAAGATGTATCTTGTACTATGTCTCGGTTTTTTTGTCAGATACTATAGGCAAAATGTGAAACACTATCGTGTATGGGCATGACTTGGTTTTAGAAGAAAGGCTGAAATTAAAGCATGTGAGAAAGGGACGAGACACACGAAATGGTTGGAGGGGACCACCTAGAAATTTGTCGTGAAACGTCACAAGGGGCTGAGACTGGGGCAAAAGCAGCAGGATTTAGCAGCTCAATGTTGTCTTAGTTCATTCAACTCCATCACAACGCTCTACTACTACTCACTATAAAAAAATGGGTGAAAACACAAAAATGATACACAATTATTGGCCAAAGAACAAAAATAGTACGTAACTATTACGAGGTCCAAAAATGATACCCAACTTTTACCATGTGATCAAAAATGATATTTTCATTAATATGACAATAATATTAGACATGAAAAATCTAAAATGCCCTTATAAATTAATCGCCGTCTGGTAAAAGTTTATTTAATTATAAGGGCATTTTGGACATTTCATGTCTAATATTATTGTCATATTAGTGAAAATATCATTTTTAATCACATGGTAAGTTTGATATCATTTTTATACCTCGGAATAGTTGTGTATTATTTTTGTTCCTTGGCCAATAGTTGTGTATCATTTTTAGTTGTGTATCATTTTTGGGCCTTCGCCCTACAAAAATTGTAGAGTATGTGCAAGTTGGCTTTGATTTATTTCATTTTGCTTCTTCATTTTACCCAACCATACGCGCCAATCCTGGTCAAAAATAAAACATGTACCATTAATTTAAAGCCTGCCATTACTTGTCTTTTACAGTCGTCTCCTGCTACATCCAAGTGGCTATGCATTTCGCATTTAGATTTCAAGGTGCGACATTACTGTTCTATAAACCACCTTTTTCACAAACCCCTCCCCTATACAATAGCATATCTGGACAATAGTATTACATTTGGTTTTTTAACACAATTTTTCGATCTTGTATAAAGGAAAGGGAGTGGTAGTAAATAAAAATATATATGTATGCAAATAAGGTGTTACAAGACCGAATGGTCATATTTATTAATGCTACTAGCTAATCTCTACTCTCTCGGAGTATTGTCAAACCCAAGAGATGACAAACCATCCCAAATTGTGTTTTCCATGCAATTGCTTCAAGGATCGAGCTCATAACAAAATGCTGCCAAGAGACGAAAATCTATCCCTTCCTATTGGATTAAAATTTTGTTGGTCATTGTTTAATATATTGTGATCGAATGGGCAATTGGAAAAGTTGAGTTGAGGGAGTGAGTGCCACACACTTTGAGAGATCTCAGTAACACATACACAACATCAGACTTACTTTAAAATGCCAGCCTACATATATCCCCGAGATTGAACGCTGTTCGTACAATATAATGAGCTAGCTCTTTCCTTTAACTTATTGTTTGCAAGCTTTTGCTCCACCTGCCTAACAGAATTTAATGTGGTTTTGGCTTTTTTGCTAGACTCTTTTGATATATTCAAAGTTTATTGTGGCTCATGAGTTTCACAATACGTGGCAACCACTAGTCACTGTTTTCCCAATAGCAGAAAGGCGAAATCTGTATATATAGCCTCAGCCGCAGCCTGGTTGACATATACGCCCATCGTCAACTTGCTTTGTTCTTCGATTACATATCATCGCAGTACTAGTGTTTCTTTTCTTTGTCTGATCTTGTAATAGATATTGGCATTTTCTCATGGTACACTGAACACTCAGAATTCAAATATATCATCATCACCGTTACAGTGTCTTAAATGGAGCCCAATGAGAAGTCGTTAAACCAAAATATATTATTCGTGTATTAAATTCTTAAAATAATTATTGTTTTGGATGGGACATGGGAGAGAATTAATTTATTATTACTCCATGTTCTAAATATAATATCACTTCCACTTTTTTGTGTATATAGGAAGGCAACTCGATCTAACCACCTAATTATAACGTATCTTACATGTAATTAGATTATATCATGATTTATAAATATGTTAAACTAATTTTGAGGGGAAAAGATAACTAAAGATATTTTTGAGCAATTAATTTCTTAAAAAAAAATTGAAGTTGTTTTAGTATTAATTATGATGGATGGAGTAATTACTAAGCAACTCTAGAACAGATGCGTTATTCTGTGCAACAATAGGAACAGATCAGAGGGTCAGAAACACTTTAACCAGCATCAGATTAATTGGACAGTGAGGAAATTAAGATCAGTATTATTACTAAGTGTGGGGTGGGAGCTAGGACTGCTACAAACTAAAGTAAAAAAGGGTTGTTACTCCAGATTTATTAGTTTACCAATAATATCAGCTCCTGATTCAATAATCAATAGTTCAACGCACACTTCTTTCTAAAGTGTTGGGGTAAAGGTTATCATGACACCCAACTTACGCTGCTCTTCTGGAATAATAAGTAAAAGTGAAAATCAAACGAGAAAAAAACAGAGGCAGTGCAATAAATTGAGGTGAGGGCCTGAGGGGTGAATATATTTAAATCTTATCACTTCCGCGAAATTGGAGATAAGCGGTGAAACCTGAACAGGAAAAATATTGGTGATAATAGAGTAGTGAACATAAATACATAGCATTTATTTTAAAACGAGGACAATGATAGAGTTATGATTTTGGAGCAGGTTGTTGTCGCGCATAGAGCAAAGCGCTATGGTGCATGTCGACAATACACCATCACTTGTTTTTTAGTATTTCATCTTGACCATCACCATGACTTACTATGGAGTGGTATTATTAAGACCAACCCTATGTTGCTGTTATGTACGATTTTAACTCTAGATCGGTATTAAGGAGATATGGACTTTATTTTGGGAATTAAGGCGTGAAATGAAGGAGACGGTAAAATGGTGACGGGTAATATACTAAGAGGTAAACACACACACACATATAGTAATATTAATTAATAATTTTGACCAGAAAAAAATGTCGTGATATATATTAAATAACAAGAATGTGACAGCTATGGATTCGTGGAATGTGGAAATTTATGATCAATTATGATAGGGTCATTTTCTACTACAATGTCTCTTTTCCTCGCGGTCGCTACTTGTGTCTTTTTCTATCTTTGCCAGCTCCATCGTGCAGACACTCCGTACACCTTTCCCACCCGCCCCCTCCTGCCCTCTCGCCAAATTAAAGCACTTCAAATTCAAGACAAGCCTTCTTTTTGTTCCTCCTCCAATTCTCTTTATCAACCTGTCACTATTAGCACTGTAATTTTCCCACACTGTAATTAAGACTCGTGCATGCAACTGTTTATTTTACAAAAGGAGCAGCATCCATATATAGGGTCACCATGTATAATCATGTAGCCATTCAAAAAGTAAAAACAATACTCCTTCTCCTAGATATATGGCCACATTATTATCTAATTTGGTTAAGGTAGGGGTTGATTAAATTGGTTAATATTACCTACTATTCCAAAAATGCTCTTACATTAAATTAAGTGACTAAAAATCTAATAATTATGAAACAAATCAAATATCCAAAGTGACGTTATATTTAGGAAAGAAATATTTGTTTTAATATTTAATGGAAGAGGGGTGTATATGTAAAAGGGGCCCTCAGGGAGCATTAGGAACGTGCACTTATATCATAAATCAGGTGACAAAACCAAAAACATTGAATTAAAGGCACAACATGTGGGGTGGGAGGGTACGGTACATATATTCACTTGCCAACTTCAAACATTTTGGCCTCGCTTCTTCTTCATCTCCGTACACACTGCTCTGTTCAACGCCCCGTGTGTTGCCAGTTCACTCATTGCCCACACCTCACTTCTTACATCATAGTAAGAGTTATTCATAATCACCAAATTCGTTTGACTACATGGCTGACCCTCTCATAAATTCATCTTCAATGGGCTGGTTGAAGTTAAAATTGATCTGTTCTTTTTTTTGACTAAAAATATGATGCGTAATTGAAACGGGATATGCTCAATAATAATGTAGTAATACTGTTTTTATTGTGAATTAAGACAGATGATTGAGCCGTTTGCATAAGAAGTCAGGATATATATTTTACCAAATTGATTTTCATACATGTCAATATCAAGTTCCCCCCTTTGGCCCCTTTCACAGGATGGCGGCAAGTTTTCCATTCTTCCAATTACACATGAGACCTATATTTATGTTTTTCTCCACCCTCTCGACCGCATTCATACATTCACCTTATTTTGTGTCAGGTCAATGTATATGCACAATTTTTCCACACATTTTTTGTCGCTGGCCGATGGCACATACTGACCATGGAAAATGAAATCCTAATAAATAGTTTTATGAAAGTCATAAATTTTATTTACTCATTACCAAAATTTTGTGATAGCTTCAAGACTGAAAAGGCAATAAAATCAAAGAGAGACGAACTTTCCAATAGTCAGACTATGGTTGAATGGGTTGGACAATTCGGTGTGTTGAATTTTCAATGCACCTGTTGCACATGGTTGTACTGTGGAGCGAACTAGTACCATTTATGGACAAAAACTGAGATGAAGTCGTAACACGTGGCTAATATAACATTGCAAGAGAAAATTAACAACCGTTTATGATCAAAGGGTCTAAAATCACACGAATATTGATACGGGAGTGAACATGAATTAGGAAACTGCAATGATATGTTCTGTTTAAGTGTTCATATAGTATGCCTCTGTTTTTGTTCCAAGTTCTCCCATCAGTTTCCTCCCCTCCGCAATCTACGCCCTTGTGTATTTTTAATTCACGTATCTTCATTTTTTATTTATTGACCACGGCACGTCCACACAATTGCCATGTTTTTTTTTTTTTGGACTGAAATTTCCTTCTATTTATTAATTAAAGCAAGCAAGTTCCAGAAATACAAAGCAACAATACAAAGCAACAGCAAAAGCTATCCTAACAATAATGATAAACTAAGGGCTTAATAGCTAAGCACGATCAGCCTATTCCGGAACAGTGCGATGAGGGAGAAGAAGGTAGAAGAACTCCTCTCATATCTTGGACCCATTGAGAAGTAGAGTCGTAAGCAGATCGAGGCAATTTGTTCAGCCTCTTAACATCCAAAGCTAGAAGATGAGACAAAAGAGGTGATGGCGTATGAACCCACCCAATTGGGTTCACCTCTTTATGAGCTTCAGCTGCAAGATGGTCAGCAATACCATTTCCCTCCCTAGGAGTGAAACAAATAGAAAACCCAGCTTGGGAAGAAAGAAGCTTCACAATTTCGAGGATAATGCTACGACTTTGCCATTCATATATTTCAGATCCATCCTTAACAATATTTTGTTTCAGCAGCATGCAATCTGTTTCAAACATGACCATATCATAGCCAAGATCAAGAGCTAGCAGCAAGGCTCTTTTCAATGCAAGCGCTTCAGTCATAAAGGCCGAGATTGACTTAACTTTGTCTATAAAACCCCACTTGAAGGTGCCCTCATAGTCTCTACAAACAATGCCAATTCCAGCTTCATTGGAAATATCAGTGAAGGAGCCATCAGAGTTAATTTTCAGATAGTTAACTGGTGGGTTGGACCAGTGTTTACACTTAGAGACATGGCTTCTTTCTGTGGTTTCCTGAATAAGCAAAGGAATAGAAGCCATATAATCAAAGTTAAGTTTATTTACAGCCTTAATAACTGCAAATGGGTCAGGATCTTTATCGTTGAACACTTTCTCATTCCTCTGCTTCCAGATATGCCATAAGGTTAAAGCAATTTGAGAGAGTTTAGTGTCATCAATTTGTTCTGGATTCTCCGAAATATCCATCCACCAAGCTGGGAAATTATTCACATTCAATTCCTCGATTCGCAAACAAAGAGAGCATCCAAACCACACCCATTTTGTCCATGGGCATTTAAAAAACAAATGTTCCAAAGTCTCAGGCTCTAATCCACAAACGCTGCAAGTATTGGATGACCCACGATGTCGATGGCATAGTGCTTCTTTGGTAGCAACTGAATTATTTAAGGCTCTCCACAAGAAGTGTTTGACCCGTGGGATGACTTTGATTTTCCACATTTTATTCCAAGTTGTTTTGGATAACACCACTGAAGTTGAGGCATTATTAGCAAGATGTGCTCTGGAGTTGTGTTCTTTAAAGTAGCCAACTTTAACCGTGTAATGACCATTTAGTGCAGATCTCCATACAAGCTTATCTTCAAGTGGAAATGAGGGAATAGAGATATTATAAATTTGTTCCTGTATAGCCTGAGAAACAAGGCCTGCAATTGGAGATAAATTCCACTGACCATCCACAATTAAATCAGCCACTTTCCCATTTTTCACAATATAATCATTGCTACCAGTTGGCTTGGGAGGGAATTTAATATTAGGAACCCACTGGTCATCCCAAATTCTTATGGAAGCGCCGTTACCGATATCCCATGTTAAGTCTTTTTTCAATAAATCACGTCCAACAATAATACTACTCCAGCACCAAGAGGCTCTGTGACCCTTTATGGCGTCAATAAACTCCCCTTTCGGGAAATATAAGCTTTTAAGTACCTTGACCCATAACTCATTAGGATTATTCAATATTCTCCATGCAGTTTTGGCTAATATGGCATCATTCATAGTAACGAAATCGCGGAAACCCAACCCTCCCTTAGATTTGGAATTGGTGAGAAAATCCCATGCTTTCCAATGAGTAGCTCCACCATCCGCAGTACCGTCCCACCAGAAATTTGACACCATCCTGTTCAGCTCCTTACAAGTTTTGATTGGGAATTTGAAGCAGTTCATGGGATAGATGGGAATGGCATTGACAACTGCTTTAATCATAACTTCCCTGCCAGCATATGAGAGAGATTTCTGAGTCCACCCTTGGATTTTTGCAGCAACCTTTTCTCTGATATAAGCCAAAGCCTGGTGCTTAGTTTTTCCCCAGATGCTAGGAATACCGAGATATTTACCTTGATCAGCTGCCTCCGGGATATTTAAAATCTGGCTCACCATCGCCCTGACCTCCTGAGGTGTATTTGCTGAGAATACTATGGTGGATTTATCATGATTAGGCTCTTGACCTGAGGCTATGCAATACATTTTCAGAATCTTAGCAAGATTGATACAATTAGATCTGCTGGAATTCATAAAGAACAGGGCATCATCAGCGAAGAAACTGTGAGAAAGCTCCGGGCAGTCTTTGATTAGCGTGATTCCTTTGATAGTTCCCTTAGAGATGCTCTTGTGGATCATCATGGACAAGACTTCTGCCGTGAGGATAAAGAGATAAGGAGAAAGCGGATCTCCCTGTCTAAGTCCACGACCAGGAATGATAGAGTCTATCTTGTCGCCTGAAACACACAAATTCAACTGCACAGATTCTATACATTTCATTATTAATAACACCCAATCCATGCAAAAGCCAAATTTAAGGAGACACTTTTTAAGAAAATCCCACTCTACCCTGTCATAAGCTTTACTCATATCCATTTTAAGAGCAAATTCATATTTTGGCCCTTTTTTCTTACGTCTGAGATAGTGATAAACCTCATGGGCAATAATAATGTTATCATGAATTAATCTACCCTGTAAGAAGGCACTCTGATTTTTTGAGATGCATTTATCCAAGATTGGTTTCATCCTTAGAGCTAATATCTTAGAAATGATTTTATATGAGAAGTTACATAGCCCTATTGGTCTGAAATGTGAAACATGATCAGGTTTATCCGATTTAGGAATAAGCACAACATTAGTTTCATTTATGGCAGTTAGATCAGATTTACCGTCAAAGAATTCATACACCATACTACAGACCTGTTCACTGATCTCTGGCCACGTTGAGTGGTAGAATTTACCTGAGAAACCATCAGGTCCTGGAGATTTATTGCTACCAAGACTAAATACAGTTGCCCTAATCTCTTCTCTAGTGACTGGTGACATTAACTTAGCATTCATGTCAGAATTAACTAAACACAATTGTAATTCAAATTCAGATTCTGTGTCAACTTTGTCCCCGAGAGAATCTCCAACTCATGCACAAATTACTAAATAACACAGCCCAACAAAAAGAAAGGATCACTTCCATGACTTCATAAGAACACATTTGGAGTCCATATCATACATTCATTTGGAGTATTATGCATCATTACTCTAACAAAATCTTGCCGCAACAAAACTAAAAAGAAAAAAAAAAAAAAAACTCAACCCAAAACTCTCTCCGATGTCTAATTATATCAGAGTTTTCCTTTTTCACAAAAAAAAAGAAAAGTAACTAGTTCTGGCAGAAAAACAAAAATCTGCAGAGTACAAAGAAGTGACCGATTGAGTGATGTGATGAAATATTGTTAGTGACAGTGTCAGTCTCAGAGTGCCACCAGAGGATCTGACCCTAACAATATGTCACTAAAGTATTCGTCCACCTGGCACAGCTCTGCTGACGTGTACATTCTCTCCCACTCATTTATCTCATCTCTCATCACCATCGTCTCCGCCACCTCACAGTACATCTCCGGCGCCGGCGCCGGCTCCTCCCACATCGCCGGCGAAAATTCCGGCGTCTCAAAATTCATCAACACCTCATCATCCCACGCCGGCATCTCCATCCGCCAATCCTCCCAAAATGTTTCCTCTCTTTCTTCCTTCGGTTTCTCCTCCTCTATTTCCTCATTCGAATTGCTTATACATTGAAGCACCGACGTCGGAGATAACAGATTACGAGATTCGTCGCCTGAATCGTAGCCGGAAGCTGAAGCTGAAGCTGAAGTTTCTTCTGATTTCACTGTGACTTTGATTTCTGGTTTTCCGGTAATTTCCACTTGTTCTGATTTCACGGTGGTCGTCGCCGTCGTCGGCGGCGTCGCGAAGTTTGTAAGCGCGTCTGGACCGCGGAGCTTAATGGCGGCGTTATCGTAAACCATGGCTGCTTCCTCGGCGGTATCGTAAGTTCCTAGCCAGAGCCGTACACGTCTCGCCGGATCTCTGATCTCCGCCGCCCATTTTCCCCACGGTCTCTGCCTTACGCCGCGGAATTTCTTGCCGGTGGTGGCGGCAGAGTTTTTCGCCGGCCGCCGGGAGGAGGCGGTGGCTCCGGAGGGACGTCTCCGGTGAACGGCGTTTTTGGCGGTGGTGGTTTGGATTTCAATCTGGTTGACATAACGCTTCACTCTTGGCCGAGTGATGACGTGTCCTTCGTCGTCGCTGGAGGAGTCTGTGGCATCTGGATCGGTGACGGATATCCGTACGATCTTGGGCTCGGTTAGGGTGGTGAAATCTGAGCCGTTGGATTTTGTGAACTTCTTAGTAACACTGTGGTGGAGTGTGTATTTGCATAGGATGCTTTGTTGTTCCATGATTGATGTTTTTTTGTGTGTGTGTGTGGGAGTTAATGTTGGGGGAAGCAAATAACTTGGGAATAAAAGGAGAATCGTGAGGAGGAAGGGAGGAGCTTAGCTTTATGATGAGCACTCTTAGCTTCCAAAGGTATTTTAGTAAGAAATCTGGGAGGAAAAGATGACACACAAAAAATAAAGGGAGACTAAAAATGGGGATGGTAAAGGGAGAGAGAGATAGGAATAAAGAGAAAAGAGGAAGGTGAGCTTTTTGATATGATGGGAGGGGAAATATGACACCAGGCCATGCCAGAGGTCTCTTCAAATTTTTGGGCGGAGCTATATGATGGGGCTTGAAATAGTGAGAAAAAGAAGGTTCGGAAAATATGGGTAGAGAGCTTAATGATTTGTATGAAAGGGGATTCAAAGATGGGAGGGGAAAATAGGATGCAAATTGTCGGAGAGTTGATGGAAGGGAGTGTAGACTGTAGAGCGGTTTAGGGGTTGAATAAGTGAAGTGAGAAATGACACTCAACTTGCTGAGAAGACCCAACCACCCAAATCGCCCTTTTATAGGATCCAACATCCATCCCCAAATACTAATACAAAACGAAATGGGAACGGTCGCGTTCCATATTTTATTTTATTTAGACTTTTTTTTTATACTCATTCATATTATTCCTTCTTTCTTTATTTATTTCTTGTCTCTCTAATTAATGTGTTTTCAAATTAGTAGAGGCAATGCCAGCCGTTGGTTAATTGTTTCCTTTTGAAATAGAGGGTAGGATAAAGGGGAGGCGGGAGGTGGGGTGAAACTTGAAAGGAGGAGTAGGAGAGTTACGATTTACAAATTTACAATACAATACGACCCGCCGCGTCCTTAAGATGCGGACACGTTGCAGGGGTGGGGGGCCTACAGGAGAGATCTGGACCAATGAGGCAACATCTGACGGTGGTGAACAAACACATAAATACACAGTCACGTGAGAACCAACAACCTGGCCCCTAAGGGGAGTGAGTGGGTCAAATCGGCTTTGACCAAGTAGAAAGGTTTATTCAACTAAATGGAGGATCAAGATGAGTGAGAGGGATTCATTGGGATATTTAGAAAGATTTCTTTTTATTATTGCTGCTCACTAGTACAGTGGAAGGAGTGAGAAATAAATTCATTTTTTAAATTGTTAAGCCACATGAAATAACCACCCGAATCACCAAATGTAGAAGTATTTGTTATTCCAAAGTTTTACAAGGACCATGTCTTACTCTAGAGATTCTTTAAAAAATAAGTAAATTTACCCTAACCATTTAAAATTTAATATTGATTGCTACAATACTGAAAATGAAGATGGTGAAAATTTTGGTTTGAAAACTCCCCATTAATCAATACTCCCTCTAGTAGTATGTAATATAAACACAATTCTTAACGAAACATGTGTAAAAGTTAATTGTGTGTTTGACATTAACTCTTTTTTTTTCAAATTCCCCCTATTTATCATCATACTGTTAAGAGTGAAAAACATGTAAGCATTAATAAATAGTATGAGAGAGAGTTAAAGGGAAAATAGAAGAAAATGCATTAATTGACAGAAGAATAATATAAAAATAAACTTTTATATTTTAGATCAAAACCATTTAAATTTATGCTCTTATGTTATAGGCAAGACATGATGGAGTACATCTTTATGGTTTATTATGGAATAAAAAGGGAAATTGTCCATTTTGTTGAGTGGCAATGTGGCAGTGAAAAGTATTCAACTCAGTGGAGAAAATTTGTGGTGGCAGTAAAAGAGATGTACTTTTATGAGTTACTACAGCTCTAGGTAACGTGGGCAGCAACCTAGAGATGGCCGCTATGGACGTCTGTTAAATTTCCCTTTTTGCCCACCCTCGGCACGTACCTATTCCACACGCCTAAACGACCCGTGTCTTGCACTCCTCACCCCCTCCCTCCACGCTGGGAGTACTGTCACAAACTACCATATGCTAAGTACATCACTATCTTCATTAATCCCATTCATAATTATTATTGAGTTTAGCCTCCCCTAATTCTTAAACACCCATCTCTTAGCCTCTTACTGAAACGGTTTGGGATTGCCTAAATCTCACATGTTGCGAGCAAAATGGGGTATGATTAAGTCTAACTTAAATAGGTACTACAGTTGAAGGGATTTGTTCAACAACCTTCCAGTTTATTTGATTTAAACATATTTTCTTTCATTATAATCATTATTCACGGTGAAACAAATATTTTTTGTTATTGCAAAAATCGTACTTTGTGAAGTATTAGAAGAGATTCATTATTTGTTATTCGATTTTTTTCATTTCATTTTTTGAATTTAATATTATTGTCATATATAAACGATCTCTTGCAAATTATATAACAGGTAGTAATAACAATGTTAGTTAATTAGTTAGACTTATTTAACTATAGTTGTAATGTTAATTAAATCTATCTACAATTGTGTTAACTTAACCAAGAGCTAACTAACATTACAACTATAGTTAAATAAATCTAACTAATTAACTAACACTGTTAAGTAAGCTCCTGAAAGTCTATATAGTTAATAACTAATAAAAAAATGTTTCAATTACTGCGAGTCAATATAATTTTTTCTATTTAGGAATTGTAAAAAAATTATCAAATTGTTCTTTTATTTTTCATGTTTCATTAATTTGATATAGTAAAAAAACAAATAAGATGTTACAAAAATCCGAGAGATAAATGCACAAGTCCCCCCCCACCCCACCCGGGAGGTTTTGTTCGTGTTGTTTGAAAATAAATGAAGAACAACGCCATCGGTTTGACAGAATAATTACATGATACTTGGATGTTAATTACTGTATTATTCAACGGTACATGTGATAAGAGAATGTGGTAATGCTAAAGAGGAGTATAAAGTTATAAAGTTAATTACATGATACTTGGATGTTAATTACTTGGAATGAGGAGTATAAAGTCAGATGGAAGCTTGAGAGGAGTGGGATGTTCTCTGTCAGATCAGCATATACGAAAGTTGCTGATTTTAATGCTCAGGAGGATCAATGTTGGAGGAACATTTGGAGGCTCAAGGTCCCTCAGAGATGTAAAATGCAGATGTGGTTTTTTATGCATGATAGACTTCCTACTAATGAGAGGTTGCTTGAATGGAGAATTCATCCAAATGGTTCTTGTGCGTCGTGTAATTCGCAGTTGGAATCAACGGTACATGTGATGAGAGAATGTGGTAATGCTAAAGAGGTTTGGTTTAACTTTGGAATCTCTTTTGCAAATAAAGAATTTTGGGAAAGTAATTTACATGATTGGTTAAGGAAGAATGTGAAGATGCGTAGAGGGTATGAGATGGATAACTGAAATGAAGTTTTTTGTGTGTCTTGCTGGTTGATTTGGAGAAGAAGGAATGAAGTGACCCATAATAATGAATGTTCAAGTGTGTATGAAGCCATAGCAGAGATCAAAGACATTATTAGATGTATGTATAGGGCGAAATCTGTCTTACCCAATTTAAGGATGTAGGTTATTTTTTGTTTGTATTTTCCTTCATTTCTATCAAAAAAAAAATTACTGTATTATTCAAACTAAATAGAGAGCACGTCCTTGCCAATCGTCGCGTTTTTTTTTTTCAGTTTTTCCTGATAATTGAGGCACACACATATATTATGTGTAAAAAGAATTGAT
Organism: Mimosa pudica; assembly: GCA_029929735.1. Taxonomy (NCBI): domain Eukaryota; kingdom Viridiplantae; phylum Streptophyta; class Magnoliopsida; order Fabales; family Fabaceae; genus Mimosa; species Mimosa pudica. Next base: position 19,817,111 of record JAKELP010000004.1, on the reverse strand, counting down.
ATATATATTTATGCTCTCGCCATAAAAGTAGTATTACTATATGTGTATATAGAAATACAACATAAGTACGCCAACTAAAACTACTTGCTTACTGTGGTTCTTTCCAAAAGTGCGACAAATATCCCGCCATAAAAAGTTTCTGGTTTACTCGGCTCATTTGTCATTACTATTTAGTACTATTTTCTAGTAAAATGTACTATATAATTTATTTTGATTTATTGATGGACCACATATTACTGTATAGCTAGCTAAAGTATGCTGCAAACCGGTCCTAGAAGATGAACTCATCCAACGTCCAGCATTGCTTTTAGCTACGCATTTATGTGCCAAGCCATTTATCACTGCCCGCCGTAATCTAAATTTTGTTCGATCTGTTTTATATGTAAATTAAAAGGTTGAATAACTGTAATAAGAAAAAGGTTGAATAACAGATCTAACATAAACTTTATATATGTCGGGCAAGTTAATAGAGTCAACCGCAAATAACGTTTAATCAATTTTTTTAAACTAAAATATAACGTTGAATCAAGATTGTTGAAAGTATGGCAAGACGGCCCAAAAGAAAAATTTTGCTTTTAGCTAATTCTTAACTGTACTGTTTTGCATGTCTTGTTCTATATGTGGTTGCGTTCACTTAAGGGAATTAGCGGCCAATAACAATAGTAATCCTAATCACACAAAGTGAAGTCGCGCAAGACAAAACTCAATGCAAACTGCAATGCATAATACAACTTGCTTCCCGCCACGTCGCCGCCGCTTCTTATGAATCACTGACCTTAATTTTGGCAAAATTAAGCTGCGTTCTAAATTACTCCATAAAATATTTTATATAATTAAAACGACGAGTTGAAATAATTAGTCATGGGCCCAGTCCGGCCTTGAGAAAAAATATCCCATAAATAGCTCAATGTTACGACGTATAAAACAAAAAGGGCCAACTAGTTTTGTACTCTTTCCGGTATGAAAATTTGAACGAAGAGTTTTTATAAAAAAAAAACTTAAACGAATTAAGAATAAAATAACAATAAAAACAAAACATCAGAAGCAAGGGGCAATGTTGATGGGTGTGACGTGGCACCCATGACTCCAGCTAGGACAGAGGTTGATATAATTGGTATTGGCTTTCATATCACGGATATTATATTATTATGGAACTATTTGGATGCATGTTTAACATAACGAAACACTTGTAATATTTTCATTTATGTGTAAAGCTAGTGACGGATATAGTGGAGACAGCACACAGTATATAATTTGATACATACAATTACTATTGGAGTCGACATCAATTTTATTTAAATGCGGCGTTTTCACCAGGTAGTATATGACCACAACTTGTAGTCAAAGTTATTGAACAAAAAATTAAATCGTAAGTTCTTAATAGATAACTTTCATTGATAAATATGCGTTTAAAGGATTTAAATAAACAAACAAAAATACAAAAATATCAATAATTTGACTTAAATATGTTTCAAATATGAATAGCTAAATAGGATACATATACTTAATCAACTCAGTATAGAAATTTTTTATACAATTTATGTATGAATTATTGAATATAATAAAAAACAACAAATTAACATGATAAAATTAGAGTAAGTTAGCAATATTTTTTCATATACTAAAATTGTAAAACAATAAACTTGGTGAATATTATAAATTCGAGTGAGTTTCAACAAGTTCACACCTAGTACAAATTTAAGTGAAAGTGAGTTGTGAAACATTTTAGTTAGGTAAGTGTAATTGTAAAATCGATAAAATCGGAGAGTTAGCCAACACGTGAATTTGACAGTCTTGCTTGTCATTGAATGAATATGCGTCTTAATTAATTAATTGATCATATGCTCCTATTGTGACTCTTATATTTAATTTCAATCCATGTATGATTAATTTAATTGCCTATTATATGACTCAATTTAAGAAAACCTTAACACTTGTTATTTCTTGTTTATATATACTATTAGAAAGTAGGAGTTTGATACAAATTTTCTTGCGCAAACAAACGCAAGGAAGTGTTAATAATTACAATTGAATAAGTTAATAATTTATTTGTGGAAACGCATGATATGAATTATATTGAAATTACACTCAGGAGAAACGAGGCAAATAGAGTGTTAATAATTACAATTGAATAAGTAAATAATTTATTTGTGGAAACGCATGATATGAATTATATTGAAATTACACTTAGGAGAAACGAGGCAAATAGAAAGGCCTTTATAGTGCTGGTAAATTTGGCAAGACTTGCAATAAATTGAGGACAGTACTCCTTTTCTCGTTTCCTCGAGCTCTTCGAGAACATATTATTAATAATGATGCGACGTTTTTATAAATACGACGGGAGTATCTAATTATGTTGATTAACGTGGTGTGTTTTGCAGATCCCGTCGTCGTGGTTTTTTAACGACCAATATCACCGCTTGACACTGCTCCTTCCTTTCTCTTCGTTCAGACCTCAACCTCATCGTATGTATACTTAAAAGTGACCCCAAATTAACATACCAAAAAACAGAATTTCACATTGGAGCAATTATCTCTCTTTAGTTTCTTACTATCTGTGTCTACAGACTACAGCTAATAATGAACTCTCTGGGTGTTGTTTCATCAACGCATGGTGCTAATTAACAATAGATCTCTAGCCAGTTGGTTTTTGTTAATAATATATTAGGACACGAAATATGATGTTTAATATTATCCAGTTTTAGAAACACTAAGAATATAGGGTGCAGTTTAAGAGGAAAGTCTAGAATTGTTAAATAATTTATATGTATGTGGGCTACACTAACAATATATAGTCAAATACATATGACTCAGGGACAGAGAGTATCCGCCCCCAATATATATCGCCATATTGTTGGATTTTCTTTCTATTGTCACATTCACCTCCCTCCCTCCCTCCAATATATATAATGACTGAATGCATGTATCTCCGTACGTACATGTGCACTCAGCCTGTTCCATATTAAAAATTATTTAACTGAAACGACAATTTTCCCCTTCATTAATTTGTTTCTAGTTGTTTTGTTTTGACTTTAGTACACACATACATACTACCTCCGGTCCCTAATATAAGAGTTAGCCGCCAAAAAAATGCTTCTTAAGAAAACATGTGAATGTTAGTTGGTTGTCTGAAGTTAATGCTTCTTTTCCAAAATTGCCCATATTTATTATGGTACTTTTAAGAGAGAGAAATACATAATCATTAATAAATATGAAAGAGAGTTAGGGGTAAAGTAGGAAAAAATGCATTAAATGAGGAGAGAAAGTGGGGTGAGCTCTTACATTAGGGACCAAAACCATTCAAATTTTGAGCTCTTACATTAGGGATCGGAGGGAGTAGTACTTAAGGGATATTGGGGCAGATCTCATCAAAGGATCGGATCCATAGTTAATATTTTAGACTCTCCCCGGTGCTAACCTTTCAAAGTCCTTTAATTTCTCACTTGAAAGTCGGTTACACACACGACCACACACCATTACTTTTCACTAAGAAACACACACCATCAGTTTACATTTTACACATACCTTTTTTTATATAAACCTCACCTCTTACTTTTCTCAAAAGAAAATTAAAAAACGTTTGTCTATATTTGTGATAGTATCACCCAAGTGGGATTCATTACTTCTCTTATCTTAATCGATTCTCTTGTTGGAATTCCCTCCCTTATTAATTAGTTACTGTTCTTCAACTTGGGTGATCCTAGTTGGGTCCTATTGGCCACGTTACTCTGACTAATTATGTTTCTTATATTCATTAGAAGGTTCAACAGAGTATAATGATGTGTTTTTAAATCAAGAATGGAATTTGACCTGAATTTTGTTGAAAATATATTCATAACGAGGCACATCTTGATGAAATTTTATTGGTGTGGAAATTAAATAAATATTAGTTAGCTCTTATTAGCAGAAGATGATAATCCCTAGTTATGGTAATAAATCACAAAACAAGAGGAAAAAAAACTACGGCCAGTAATGAAACAAGATCTGTTCTAAAAAGGAGGGCCGTTTGGCTCAGAACTTTGAAACTTTTTTATCATGTCGGTCTTAACATGTAGTATCGCTTGGTGGTGTGGTATGGTGTGTGTTAGAGATAGCAAACAAAGGGAGCTCGATTTTCCATGGGGGCAACATTTAAAGAAGGCAGGGCAAGCCCTGCATGGTGGGATTTTAAAAATATAAACTAAAATGGGGATACAAATAATTAAGAGAGGATAACTAATTTTATTCATTGACACGTCCCAGAAATTAGCTTCTCTTGAAAGCAAGAAATGTTGGTTTTCTCTATGTCTCTTACTCTATCTGTGTCACTCTGTGCACTGTGTCTTTAAATTTTGAACCAGAAGGCTCCATTAGTAACCACATCATCATCATCGTCATCATCGCAAAACATGCATGATGGCCTCCCTATTTTTTTTATTTATTTCCATAACACAGAAGCTCTCAAGTCTCAACAAATTAAATAGCCACCACATCAATGACCGTTTGACCACATCATATCATTCTGTTAGCTGGGATATTTCCTTCCTTGGCATCACAGCAACTTAACTTCTTTCACATGCCTCCTCGTGTTGTCTCATTAGTAATTCTGAGGGGTAATTTCCCCATTTTTTAAAAAGAAAAAGCATGAGAAGAGAAAAGGAGTAACATGTACACTCGGTTGAAAAGCTTCCTCTTTATTTTACACATTTTTAGTTGCCACAAGCTAGCCGTGGGATTGTAATCAATAATATATTTCTTGAAGGGGAAACAAAAAAAGCTCCAAAAGCACTATAATTAAAGAACGACACATAAATAATGCATTATTTTGTAAACAAAGGATCTAATTTTCATAGTCAATTTTATTTTTCTCCTCCCCGTAGCACAGGCCTTTTGCACGAGTAGGAACAGTTTTACTTTGGTAAAGTGTTATTTTGTTCTCTTTTTTTCTTTTTCACTTTGTAGGTACTTAGCAACAAGAATCAGCTTTGCATCATTATATGCCTTGTGATTCCCCCATTTTTGAAGAGTAATCGTTAAAACATTGGGTCAGAGTTTCGCTCACATGTATTTGCATTTGATTGCACTTTTTTGTCCTACCCTGTCATTAAATTTGGCACGGGTAATTGGACTCTCGTTTAATCGAGATGAACCAAACAAGAAGGAAGCTAAAATGACTAAATTAAATGAACATACAGATGATTTGAAGTCCAAGATCCCTTAGCAACAAAAGAAAAGAGTATGTACACTTCTTAATCAACACTAGCTATATTCAAAAGGGAGAAATTTAGGTGACACTTTGACCATATTGACAAGATAATAAATCAACGGAAGACTGTAAAAGTGTTCATAATGGCCAAGAGAAAAGAATGAAAAGTTAAATGGAAGATTGAAACGGACCTAATTGATATTTATCTGGGTCTACAGTCAAACAAACTTGTTTTTGTTAAATATCGTCTGATGATCTAGTGTTTATTGACAACCGAATAATTAGACTTAAGGGTAGGATTGTTGCCCAAATAGACAAGATTATGTTGTCCCTCTCCAAATGAGAAGGCTCCCAGAGAATCAAATATACGTTCTCATCCTTACATCATTGAAGCTCACTTAGAAGCTAAACCAACTAGCCATTAGTGATCAAACACACATTTTGAAGGAAAGAAATAGTTTAAGCAGGGTATGGGGTTGATTGTTTAACTTGATCTGATTGAAATGCAGAGAAATATGTCTTAAATGATATATTATATTCCAATCACTAATGAATCTAAATACTCTATATATATATATATATATATATATATATATATATATATATATATATATATATATATATATATATATGCGCTAAAGATCTCAAGTGTGTGGGTGGGACGTGCTCACTTGAAAATGTTAATAAACAGATGCATATATATATATATATATATATATAAAATCAGTTGCACTAAATCCCAAACAAAATATCTTTCTTTGCAACATGTTCGACATGTTATTATCCCAAAAAGAAAAGTCGTGACCGCAGCATTTACAGTCTGCACGATACGTTAGTGTATTAAGTGATTTAATTAAATTGCATATTAGTGAGCAATTGTGGTTGAGGTGAGTACTGAGAAAGCTCCTCGCCAGAGAGATATTATATTGTCTGCGCATCAGAAGATTATGGTAAAGAATTGAAGGGGTGACTGTTGGATGGGTCCCACTGCCATTTCACCGTTCGCCGACGGTTACCGGCGCCGATCACGGCCTCCTTGATACAGGCATGTGTGTTTGGGCATGTGGACATGATGTGGCCTTCTTTTCCCCTTAAAAAAATGTAACACATACCAATAAACATATAGAATAAGGTATTCTTATATATGTAGCTACATATAAGCGGTTTCTATTGACTAAATATTTTTGTGGAAAGTCTGTTGACTAAAAATTTGCACTTAACTTTTTGGTGAAATAACATGTATTAATTTGTTAATTTTGATAAGTGGGAAATAAACACAAATTAAAGGCAGAAAAAAAGGGAAAATCCCAAATAAATCCCTCCCAATACCCAAAAGTACAAGTGAGGAACCTAAACTTCCAAAAGTACCATGAAGGAACCAGCACCTAACTGTCATTTTAAAATTTTGCGAAAAGACAAAATTGCCCCCATCCTAAAACACAAGTTACTACCCCCACCCTAAACTCACCCTAACATCCACCATCTTCTCGCAATTCGTGTTTTAGGATGAGGGCAATTTTGTCTTTTCGCAAAATTTTAAAATGACAAGTAAGTGCCGGTTCCTTCATGGTCCTTTTGGAAGTTTAGGTTTCTCACTTGTTCTTTTGGGTATTGAGAGAGATTTAGTTGAGATTTTCCCGGCAAAAAACTTAAATAACAATAGATAAAAACACTAAATAAAATAACCCTAACATAGAAATTAAAGGAAGGTGCCTCTAAGAACCCTACTGTTTTATCATCCTTTAATTAGAATTTATAAGTAAAAAAGTAAGGAAAAATTTTTTTATTACCGTCTAAACTTCAAACCAATTTAATGTCTCCTTCTCCGGTTGAAATTAACTAAACGCTTTTTTTTAATCCTTGCCTCCTGAAGATAATTGGCCTTGGTGGATCAGGATTTGGTAGAAACTCAAACATTACTTTGTGCCTCAAAATGGGGGTGAATGAAGGTGAACCAACATATGTATGTCTTGATTCCATATAAAAACCCTCAAATACCGGGTTTGATTATAAAGAGTAAAGATACAGAATATATTTTGTATGCTACATATATATGTCCATATTAAAGAAGCAAAAAGGAAGACAAGTTTAATTTAAAAAAGAAAGGGGACGAATAAACAAAAGTTAGAACCCAGAATAAGAGTTTTTCCGCCCTCTTTCTTTCATTTGGGTGGTTTATGAAAAGCTAAAAGTTACGAGACTTCATGTCCTGAAAAAGCTTGTCGCTCACTATACACATGCACCACTCTTGGCTTTATATGATTGTAGACAACTGGTATATTTTTTTTCGTAGTGATTGGAAGAGATAATGATTTACCAACGTTTTCGAAGTACTTTCAAATATCAGGTAAAAAAGTACTTACAAAAATGTTCAAGTCATGTTGAAATTAATGAAAAAATATGAAATCAAAGGTAAAGAAGGCAAAGTTGTCTAGAGTACGTTAAAACATGAGAAGAAATATTAATGGAAAAATACTTGGAAATTGAGAGGAGCACCGTTATAGTTTTATAGGTTTTGTATATCAGTGCTTGTATTATGTACATGTATCCTTTTTCTTCTTTTCCACTAGCCAGGCCATATACTGGCATTAATGCATTACATGTGATCTTTATATTTTCTTTCATCCTGAAAATCGAATTAGTTGGTATTAACCTTAAAAAATCATTCTTTTTTGGTATTATCTAAAACGCTATTAGTGGCCTACATGATGTCCCTCAACATTCTTACTATCTCCTAATTATCCTTCTCTGTAAGATCATCCAACGATCGACATTATTAAGATAATCAACATTATACATGATACAAACGCAGACTATTAATTAGAATCAATAGTGCTCTGTGGACAGGTCCAGCTCAGAATGATTTCAAAGATTAGAAGAAAACCCCCTCTATTTAATTGTATAGTGCACTTAAATCAAATAGCGAGTTATAATAAACAATTACAGAAAGAGTGATAAAGTAGTGGTGTTAATGGGACAGTAGTGATATTTATGATGAATACAAACCGATAGGCCAATGTATATTGTCCTCGATCAGAAGAGACAATTAACGCCAGAAATGCGTGGAACTGAGATTAGGTATTTGATTTATGATTTTCAAACAAGTGAACCGGATTTTCAGGAGCCATGCTCTTCAAATCCACTCGTGGGCACGACCCATTTGCTATTTATTCATAGAAAATAAATAATAATAAAAGAAAACATTATTGAGTTCTAAGTACAACAGATAACATAGACTGGAATCATAAATAATAATTAGATATTAGTTAATGTGTATATGTTTATAGTTTTATCACAAAGCTACATGCTGACGTTGGACGCGGGTGCATGTGAGTATAGAACTGGGAAAGTCAGCATTAAACAAACACGAAAATTATCAAGACGTTTCTTACTTAGATATTTAAGCATCTGATTTCTTGATTTTAATTATATCAGAATATAATTCTACACGGCTTGCCTTTTTACTAATTAATAAGCTGCAGCATACATAATACATATTCTCATAAATTTGATGGTCAGTAATCTGGAGATATATTGGACACTGAGATATCTAGCTAGGGTCACCCGCGACACTTAAATTAAACTTAAAAAAAATGAGAAGTGTGATCCCTTAATTTTTTTTTTGGACCGTCAGCAGATCCTTTAATCTATATTTAGTTCTATTCAAAACATTCATATTTTAATACAGTCAGTTCTTCATGTGATGCTTAAGTTACGATGTAATATTTACAACATGCTATAAAAATAGCTTTTAAAGCATATTTTGTATGAAATGGAACTCACATTATTTCTTGTTAGTTGTTTTAGTTTTGTAAAGGTATTATATTTTATAAAAAATAAATCACTGATTTTCACTTCTCACATTGTTGATTTGATTGAAAAAATGTTTATATTAGGGGGTAGTGGGGGTAGAGTAGATATTGAAAATGTAACAGTGAAATCACGAGAGAGGCAGAGAACAATACATGCACATGTAGGACCCCTGAATCTTGATACTTACCAAGCTTCATTTAATGCAGCCGATTACTTTGACCTTGAACCGAATACTGCATATGGGGGCCTCTGTTTAATTTCTTGTATTTGTAACTTACTAATGGTTCTTAATTATCATATATAATTAAACATGATCTATCCTGGACTAGCTTTTCCTCTCTCATTTCCTAAATACTATAAGAACTAATTGACTTGTTTGGATCTACTAAATAAGTTATTTATATAAAAATTGATTTTATAATTTTTTGTCTAAACTAATTTAATTGACTCATAAGCTAACATATGATCTGATAATATATAAAATATTTTCTAATTAAGTGATTCATTTTGCATCCTTAATTTTTCCAGAAAAAAATCAACTAGCTCCTATATTTAGAAGCACAAGAGTACTTATTTCTTCCCCAAGTTGCATACTATCCCAGATAAAAATTCCAATCCCAAAACCTATAAAACTGATAATTTTATTTAAGTGGAGAAAAAAAATAATTTTTATAGAACAAAGGTTGTTGATTTTTTTTTCTCACTGAAACAAAGGCTGTTGATTGATGCTCTAAAATTATATAGATGACCACTTTTGATGGTCATAAATAGATGGCCTCGGCCAGGGGGAACATAATAATAACTTATTAGTGTCATATTGTAGTGTTTGTCGATTTTCTTTGACTGAGCTTACAAATTGGATTTCAGATTTTGATTATTTGGGCCAATGACAGACTTCAGCCCTGAACTTGGTAATGGGCCAATCTCTTCTTAGGATGGAAGCAGATATTCTATTATTATTAGGAAAAATGAGATTATAAAAATTAGAAATGGACTGGCCATAAGTTTTCTATAAAACCATGCTCCTCAACAATCAACATACATGAGGTCACTGGTAGAGAAATCCGTGATAGGAATACGATCTCCCAGGTTTTAGTTTCAACTTTCAATGTCATAGGCGTTTGCCTTCTTTTATATTAAAAAAAGGAATATGAGGTTATGCCGTTATGTAACCTTAAAAAGTTAAAAACATAATCATGTCGAATAAATCAAACTTAATTACCTCTTCCATTGTACCAAAATCATCTAAATATTATCTAAGCGAAACAATTATTTTTGTTGGCTCACTTTTTATCGGCTTAACATATAGTCATATTTTCTAAGCGAAACAAGTCATAACCTTTTCAATTAACTCTTGGCTCAATAAAGAAACAACTAATTGGAAAAAAGAATATTTTATTTCCTTATAATAATTGTTTTCCCAATAATAACTGATAATTGTTCAAAGAAACTATTAACTCTCTTTTATTTGAGATAGAGAGAAAGTTAGAGGGTAAAAAAAAATATCACCGTTCGTTCCCCCGCTATTTGCCTTTGGGTGAAAACCCATTTTGGTTCAAGGACTGTTTTTTCTCGAGTGTGTTCACCCTGTAACCCTCCATTTATTGGTGGGATTGAATCTAGCCTAAAACCTAGCCCCTCATACGATGATAGAACAATTTTCATATAGCCATCAAGCGATATGCTCACATTTGGTATCAGATAGATTTTCGTCGGACATCATACTACAAAAAAGATACCATGCCTATAATTAACTTTCCAGATTGAGCCAGCACTTGTACATGTGATCATACAACCTACAGCATGGCTCACCAAACTAACGCCCAGTATTGTCAACAATTTATTGGTACACCGATGGACTTAAAACCTATCCAACACACCTCAAAACGAGAGCCACATTCAAACAAAGCTAATCTTTTTTTGAACTGAAAAACAAAGCTCAAGTTCATAAATTCGAAAATTAATTTTTTATGCACAGTCATCAAAATGGTAAAATGTTGTGAGAAACATTTAATGAAGCCACATTTTGTTTTGTTTAAAAAATAACATTTGCAATACAAACAGCGGAAACATATTTCCCCATCCACCTTCAATTGGGGAGAGACTTAATCCATTCAATATTGAAGACAGCATACAATCGTACATGGCCTGTTATGCCTCAACACTAAAAATATAAGGTATCTTTCCCATGCATACCAAAGGTCATTTAGCCCATAGCATATTTCTGGGTCCAACTTCTAGCAGTTGACTCGTACTTGTTCCTGTCTGTCTTGTACATGTGGGCGATCTCAGGAACCAAAGGATCATCAGGGTTTGGGTCCGTCAACAGGGAGCAAATAGATAGTAGCACCTGAGAATGTAAGGAAAATAAAAGAACAAATAATGATTAGTCACAGTTAAACTACCTAACTTGAATGAGGGAATTCTATATCAGGGATGTAGATAAAATCTCGACAAGTGTTATCCTACTAATTGGGTCAACTATATAGATCACATGACACTACCTTCTACCAAAAACCAAATCTAAACCTAAAATCTTAACTAAAATGAAACACTTGTTTGCAGAAGATACATATAAAAACTCCCAACATGTGTTGCTTTAAATCAATCAAACATTAATGGTGACGCAGCTCAATCATGCATGACTCCCACGGCATAAACATGTGGAAAAGAATGTTGACTAGTATGTTGGATAAATCGATTCATTCTGTTATGAATAATGAATGACCTTGAGCCTGTTTCGGTTCAAAATCATGCACACCTGCAATGGTAATGATTATCACATTACCATATAAAGCATGTTTGGTTGAATTTATTAATGGCAATGTTGATTACAATTGTTAACAAGATTGCATAATGTCAATTTTAACCCCACTAACATAATAAAAAGACAATATTTGCCCTCACCCAAAGAATTAGCAAGAATCAGCTATCAAATATCAAACAAAAATCTGGGTTTAACATAATCAGCGTTCAACGATCACCAAGCATGTAGCTAATTTTGGACATACGACGCAATTGGTTATAAAATGAGACCAAACGAGCCCCTTGGAATTTGAGTAATGAATTGGTCAAATGTTGCTAATTTTGGACAATGTCATCAGGTCTAATTTCATAAAAGGATTGCTCGGAAACAAAAGGCTAATGAATTTCCAAGGCACAAAGAATTCACTGATTATCTGAACTAATAGAGAAGCAAACCTTCGAGATAGTCAAAGCAGGGCTCCACTGTTCCTTTAATATGTCAAGACAAATACTTCCATTGCTATTTATGTTTGGATGGAATACCTTCGTCCTGAACGCAACCTGCATAATCCATTGTCATGTATGAGTACCCATGATAGCACAGAGATAGATAAAAGTAGGTACATGATGATTGATGTCTGGGGCATCATATTAAAAATGTACACAGAAACCTTGCTAAACGTTCAAAGAAAATGTGAAACAAGATTATCAAATGTTGCCCATTTTCAAAGCAATTTGACACTGGTCACTATATATGGATTACTGGAAAAAACATGCACGAGAAACAAAAAAACATTTGATATTGACAAATCTCCTCGAAAGAGGAAAAGAATACAAGTCAATGGGTTAAAAAGAAAAGTGAACCATGTCGTCACAAATGATACACTAGCAAATAAATAGTTACAGACAATGGAAGCACAACAGTAACATGAATAATCCAAAGCCGCTGGAAAGAAAGTAAATGAATCACAAACCTTGGGTGGCTTAAAGGGGTAATCTGGAGGGAAATGGATATTAACTAGGAAAACACCCCCAGCATATGGACTGTCAGGAGGGCCCATAATTGTTGCTTGCCAATGAAACATATCTTCAGCAACAGGTCCTGCTCCAATGACAAAGCATGAGATATAAGAACCCATCAAATGAAGTAATGATACAGATATATTGGCAAATCATATATTAGAACCTAGACCAGGACCATTCCTTTAAGGATCATCTATTAGGCATATAAAGCATATAAAACATAATATCTGTTGTTACATAGCAGAAACTGTAGTTGAACATAGTGCCTAGATGTGAACATAGCCAGAGCTAAACCACTGCTTCCATTGCTATTCTCATTAAGATGAGAACTACAACCTAAAACCACAAGATCCAATCAAAACCAGTACATACTGAATCACACAAAGAAGCCAATTCCATCTCAACACCATTATCATGATGTGAATTTGCCACTCAAGCATGCCTTAATCATCATACTAACATCACAAGGCATGACATCTAACCCTATTCCCCTAAGCCTACAATAATATAACTCTCCAAAGAAAACAGGATCAAACAAACAACCATAACTCCAGTCAACACATCAATTCAATACGCTCAAGAGAACAACAAAGTAAAATGACATCCACGCAGCAAACAACAATGCAACAAGGAAATTATCACACATATATAACATGGCAGAATATACACAAGAGCGATCGTCTAATTAACATTAGAAAAGTGAACAACAAAAAAGAGAAGCGCCGAAAATTAAAGAAAAAACAGAAGCAAAATCAAAGCATAATAGAGAATTTAATTTTACCGGCGCTGCAAGAAGTAGGAGGATCCTTCTGCAGATCCTTGAGTTCCTTGGAGATCCGCTTCGATGCCATGCTTAAACCTAATCATAATCAAATAAAGAGGCCAATTCAAAAAAAAAAAAAAAGAACAAAACACAGCGCGTGAAAGAGGAACGAAGAAAAAGAATATGATACCGAAGAGAAAACAAGGAAAGGCAGTTGAATCGGAAGAAGAAGAAGAAGATGGAGAAATTGAATGGATTTGAGATTGCAGAGACTATTTATTATCTTGAGAAAATGCACAAAAGCTAATTTCTTCGATCCACTGGTTATTGTTATTTATATTTATTTTTGTGGCCGCCAAAATGGAACGGCGTTTACAAATTATGCCTCCTTCAAGACGTCGTTTCGCGCCTCCGTTTATTGCTTCACGCTCTTTATTTAGCGCGTTATTTCTTTGACCTTGCTTTTACCTTCCGTCTCTCTTTCACTTCCTTTTACCACCGTCAACGATCTCCTTATACTTTTTTTCACTTTTTTCTTTTTTATATGTAGACCATAGAGACATTCTTGGGTGAACCCGATGCACTACGTTATTTGTGGTCTAACCAATCACAGACAGACATATATGGTCTGACGTGTAATTTTTAATTTGATGTGGCACCCTAAAAAAACTCAACTAACCATTAAAAATATTTTTATTTACACTATAAAATAAAAACATTGAAAACATGATATTTAAATTTTTTTAGTGGTTAGTTCCTATTTTTAAGGTGTCATGTCAAATTAAAAATTACACGTCAGACCATATGTGTCTGCTTGTGATTGGTTAGACCACAAATGACGTGGTGCACCGGGTTCAAGTAAGAATGTCTAGTAGACCATAAGTTTATTTTGATAATTGTAATAAAAAAAGAGTTTATTTTGATAATATGTATATATAACTTCATTTACATTTTTATCAATATTCTTACAGTACTCTGTCATTTGCTCAAAAAAAAAAAAACTCTCATTAATATAATGAAGTAAAAGTGGAGAATTTTGGGATATGGTTTGACATGTTTTTTTTAATGAGTAGATTAAATTGTATAAGAAAAATTAAATTGTAAGTAATAAAAATATAATTAAGAGATGCTAACTTAAATTAATAGAACTCTACATTTAAAACAATGTTGAATGCATCCCAATTATTTTTATTAGTGTTCTATATTGGAAGATTGATTTAATTTCTCATCTTCAATAAAAAAAATTACGAGTAGCGGGGCAATCATTTAGCCATTTTTCTCCTTTAAATTGTAAACACAGGAGTAAATAGTAGGCATCACATTTTCAAGATCAACTCTATAGTCTATATATATGACTTATACTTCCTCCAATTCTAAATGTAAGATATAGTTGATTTATTTTAAAGAAGTTAAGAAAAAAAATAGATTATCTAATTTCTATATATTTTATATTTTTTAACGTTTATAATTCAAATAAACTAGTATAAGAGGAAAAATTAGGTATTTTTCTTCTAATATCTATGTATCATGACAATGGCTGATTCAATTCTCACAAGCATTTCAGCAAATATATTATTATCAGAATTCAGACAAGTTTTATCAAAAATGGAAAATCTTGGGCTAGAGTGGTATCTACATGGATTAATTAATCAGTGATAGATTTTCATAAATCTTAAGCAACAATAACAATTGATGCGAAACGTATGGTGGTCCTTGCCTTGATTGTGGGGCCCAAACTCCTCAAGCGTCACTTTGCAGGGCCCAGTTTGACTCTGGATCCTTGATATCACCTAAACTTAAGTTGGCAATGGCAGTTGAACTACTCACAACCATATATCACTTTGCCGAGAGATACAAGACAACAGTGAAACACATCTTATGTAGAAGAATAAAGTCGAGATGGAAGGAATAAATAAATGAACATATTTTCTAAATATCCGCAGAGGTAGAAGGCACATCATTGGCTGGTTGTGTAGGGGTGGAAGCTGCTGATCTGGATTCATACGAAAGCCTATTCTCAGTATTATTTGGTCGAAGAATATCCTCTATCATTCTTAAAACATCAGGCATTTTTGGTCTTAGCTCTGGAGTTCTAACAACACATGCCATAGCGAGTTGTAACATTTCTACCATTTCTTCCTCTATATTTGGAAATCTTAGCAATTGTACATCAAACACTTCAGCTGTCCATTCCTCTCTGACCACAGAATTCACCCACCTAACCAAATGAATAGCCTCCTCACTTGATGTGGCATGCATGGGACCTTTTCCAGTCAAAAGCTCCAAAAGGAACACTCCAAAGCTGTAAACATCAGAAGCATGGCTTGCTTTTCTGGGGTCCGTTACTTCTGGAGCACGGTAGCCAGCATTCCTTAGAGATGGTGGCATTGTTGGACTCATCAGTGTTGCTAATCCAGTGTCAGAAATACAGCCATAGCCTTCTGAGTTGAGGAAAATGTTGGAGGCTTTTATGTTTCCATGCACAAGTTTTCCTCCTTGTTGAGCATGCACATGAGCAATGCCCCTTGCTGCACCTATTGCAATCCTTAGCCTGCTATCCCAACCTAAACAAATCCTTTCTTCCCCTCTTGCACCTGCATGTTCATGATATATAATTGTTGAGATTCAGTATTTTATATAATGACATGAGTGGTTAAAATAACCGTGGAATAAGAAAGGGATATTGCTTCCTCTGATTCTTTACTTCAACAGGGTACAAATATCTAAATCTTTTATTTTTAGATACTTTTTCAGTTTCTCATTCAATGAATGAGCAATTGATCACAACTAACTGCAAAACAAAAGGAAAAATCCGATCTTTTGTTTTAATTCAAATTAAATTCCCTTTGTGAGATAAAATAGAAAGTTGTCCATGGAGGGCGAATGTTATTCCCTTAGAACTTAATTATAAGACCACTTTAACCTTTTTAGAGAAATTAATGATATAAAATTAATCACTTTAAATTTTCTCTAATTATCTTTTTTCTTCAAAACTAATTTATTCTACGCATAAATTAACATATAATATAATTATATGTGACATATGTTATAATTTAGTGATTTGATTTGTTTCATTAACTTAGAAAAAGGTTAAAGTATTAGCATCTTTCAATGGAAACTGGAAATGGAGATAAATATAACTTTAAGGAAGTAAAAAGGTTAAACATACCGTGCAACATAGCAGAAACGCTACCCTGTTCATAGTAATCATAGATCATAAGTTTTTCCTCCTTGGAGTAATAATATGCTCTTAGAGCCACCACATTGTCGTGCCTAATCTTCCCCACAACCTCCATCTGCTGTTCAAATTCACGTTTTCCAATGATTCCTTCTTTCAATCTCTTCACCACCACCATGGAAGCATCCTCTATATTTGCCTTATATGTTGTGCCATAAGTCCCTTTTCCTAGGACCTCAGCAGATGCTCTCAATAAATCCTCCAGGTCAAACGCAAAATTGCAATCCTCAAAAAACTCTATCTTGTTTTTTCTGCAATGCCTGTCAGAGATATCCTTTTTCATGAACATGTCTATTTTCTGTGATTTCCTTGCTATCCTATGTTCACCTCCTTTATCATAGTAGCACAAAAGCAAGAAAGCTACAATAACTCCAAGTGCCACTCCACTACAACCTACAATGACACCTATTAATGCAGACTTACCAAGCCTTTTTGATGCTTTATTTCTTTGTTGAGCAGTTGCTAATGCAAGACTATTCCCTGAAAATACCCAACTTGGGAATCTCAGAAGTGATTTGGGAACCATTCCACTAAGGTTATTGTTGGCTAGACTCAGCTCTTGTAGTGTAGGAGTGTTCATATCAGGAATTTCACCCGAAAGTGAATTATTTGCTAAGACTAAAGATGTGAGATGAGTCAAACTAGAAATTGTTGAGGGAATGCTCCCATTGAAAAAGTTGTTGGACAAATCAGCAACAGTCAATTTTTTCCAAACTGAGAAATCTGATGGCAATGGGCCAGAAAACTCGTTGAATGTTAGATTCAGAATCTGAAGTGCTGAGAGGCGACTTAAAGTGTTGGGTGGTATTGGACCTCTCAATCTAACTGCAGGTAAACTAAGGCCTATGACTCTTGAATGGTCTCTATCACATGTGATTCCTCTCCAGCTATTGCATACAGAAGATTTCTCATGATCCCAGTTTAGAGAAAGAGAGTGGTTTATGTTGTGAAGGAAGTCAAGCAAGGCTTTCTTATCTTCCACCGGCTCAGCTTCAACACATAAGAACATTGCTCCAATCAGGAACACTGTTGAGAACAAGAACAACAATTCCAGTCTATTTCCCATCATCTACCTAGAGTGGTGATCGATTCTACAGTAACTTAAGCTGGAGAAAAAGCAGATGATCAGAAGATTAAGAAATAATAGTGTTTAATGAAAATGGAGAGATGATGACAGAGATAATTGAACGTGACTGGCGAGGATTCGTTGAGCATACAGCATGTTTGTTACTTGGCAACTTGGTCTTATTATCTGAGATTGTGACGTGAAATTATATACTCTTTGTTTTGGGTCAAAATAAGCAACTCTTGTTTGAAATTGATATCAACTTTATACTAACTCCTCTTTTCTTTTTAACTGTTCACCAACTCTGTTAGGTTGCCAAGTGCCCAACATGAAAAGATGCAAACCAAACTTTGAAACTAGAATTTCGTCTAGCAGCAAATGATGAAGTGACAGAAAGAAAATTAGATCGTTTTGTGGACATAAATGAGAAACGTGCAAAAAGAAAAAAAAAACAGAACATAAGCAGAGAAGTGCAATACATAATTTCAATGCTGTGAAAAAGGATTACTTACGCATGGATTCCAAATAGACAAGCTAGTTAAGGGTCCAAAGGTAGAAGGCGATGAATTGAGAAGAACAAGTTCAAGAGAGAAAACCATTCAATAGGAACACACTTCAGCGAGATGGATCAAAGAGAAATGGGGCCATTTAGTTAGGAAAGGAATGCAATCATTGAGCATATTGGTCTAGACCGTTTGGTGGTGATAGAAGACGAGTTTGATATCTACTTGATAAAATATAGCAGCGTCAAACCCCATTCGATTGCGTGATTTGATGAGAAGCTTAAAGTTTAGACTATAGAGAGACTTGATGAGACGTTACTATTATTTTATGATGAAAGAACGAGATGGGGCATGTGGATGATGAGCCCATGAAAGAGTAATGAGACAAATAGGAAGATCATTCATAAACATATAATAATATTGTACCATACCAACCGACCTATTCATTAGGTCTATAGATGCTGCTATTCCTTTTTGGTCATAATCTCTTGATTTTATTAACGTGAGTGGGGAATGAGTTGGGAGGGAAATCAAATATATAAAGAAAGCGAAGATTGCGGTAGATACAGTAAGAGGAGTGAGCTCATATGAGCTTTGTCTCTGGTTGACTCCTTTAGGCTGATAATAATATTTGATGAAATGCGAGTGATAATTAAAACTTGATCAGTAGTGTCTACTAGGTATAATCTTCATATTCTCTTGCTTTTGCTATTGAGTGAAGTGGATGCATGTTTATATATTTATATATTATATATATCCCCACAAAGCGCAAGTCACTCGTGTTTGTCAGATTTTGTTTCCAGCTATGAATTGTGTTTGTAAATTATGAGTTAGAGACGCAAATGCATTGACTTTGAATTTGATAGTGAAGAAGGCCACCGAAATAAGGATTAAATCGCCGTCACATGCACGTGATTTTGCCACAATGGACAAATCGACGGTAAGAAGGTGCTAACGTAGTACTGTAACTTCACTTTCAATAAACGGCATCGTTCCACTCGAAGAAACGAACAAAACGCTAAAGTCAACCGTGAAAACTATGCACATTATTCAAGTTTTATCCTCAATTTTCATTTGGTTGCCTTCATAACAATATTATTGTTGCCATTATCCTGAACGGTTTAGCCTTGTGACTGTGACTCTGTGAGTGTGGTTGAAGTTAAAGTGGGAAAAAAGATAGGAGTAATACTCTTATTTATATAAAAATAAATATAAAGATACATAACATTGCATGAATGATTGAATATAAAGTAGAAAGATATTTTGTCATGATGTGGAGACAGGAATGGACTGCTCAAAGGATAAATAATAACGTGCATGGATAAAATATTGTGAAATACTCTCTCCAATCCTAAATATAAGACCTAATTGACTTTTTCAGGAAAATCCTTAAAAAAACAAAATAAGTTAATTATAAGTTGATTTACCTAATTTTTTCCCTTAAACTAGTTTATTTTACTTATAAAGTAATGGATAATCTAAGAATCTATCAAATATGTCATCATTTAATAACTTATTTTGCAACCTTAATCTCTCCGAAAAAAAAGGTCAATTAGATCTCATATTTAGGACCGGAAGTAGTACTAATTAAAACACATACGATGAAAGGTGAAGAAAAGTGGCTGGGTTAGGTGGCCTGTGGAGGTCAAACTACGACTCCAAAATTTTAACCAAAACCGTGAGAACTAAGAATTAACATGAGCTATATTATACAGCTTCCCAGATCGCCGAAAGCGGGGATGGATTGATCCATTCATTGTTGTTTGACTTTTTTTTCCAGCAATCCTTGTTGTTTGACACTTTGATTTTACACTTTGAAGGCCATACATGAACATGTAATGGATTAAGTTAAACACTACTTCCACCCTTCCACCAAATTACATCATTCTGTGCTTATGGTAAGAGTTTTTAAAGATTAAATTGTTTGATCCTTTTGATAAGCGCTCGTTATTGGTTATGGGAGTATTCAATGCATTGTTATCAATCTTCCTCATGATTAATTTCAGAGGTAATTCAACTTATGGTCCTTAAATTATCACTTAACTAATTGTTTTTTGCCATTGAATTTTAAGACAAGTAGTTTTGGTCTCTAAAGTCAATTTAGGTCTTGAAGCCTCAACTTTGTGCCATTTGTAGTCATTATTCTTTAATTTTTCAAGTTTTTTTTTTAAATTCATGGACTAAAACCATCAATTTTGACGTGCCTACAAATCAGCGGGATTAGTCTCTCACTTGTCGAATGAGGGGATACCTTGATCATGGATAAAAAATCATCAATTTTGAAGTTCAATTACCAATTTTTTTTGATACAATCAATTACCAAGATTACAATTGAGTTGACTAAAAGTTTAAGAAAAATTGTATTAATCCATCAATTCAATTAGCTCCATATATCTTTCTTCATTATTATATTCCTCTCTCTTACTTAACTTTCTTGTTAGAGGATACTTTCTTCAATTCTAATTATAAAATCACTTTATTTTTTTGGGAGAAATTAAGAGTGCAAAAGTAGTAATTTTATTGTATATATTTTCTCTAAAAACCTATTACATATGACATCTATTTTTGACTTATAAATTAGTGGTCTAATTTACTTCTTTAACTTCAAAATTTGAAGACGTGAGGGAGTAGTTAGACAAAAAAAAGGCTAAAATATACCTTTAATCCCTTATATTTGCATCAAGTTTCAATTTAGTCCTTTATCTTTGAAAAGTACACTTTAAGTCCTTTAAATCTAACACCGTCACTCAATTTAACGGAAATTAAATCACTGACTCATCAAATCTTAGTGATGACTGTACAATTAAAAGCTGACTAATAAGCACAAATATATTATTTAGGGTAAAGAAATAAAATCAATCATGAAAAATAAAATCATTCCAAATAATTATCCTTTAATATGATGTTTCTACTAGGGTTTTTCAATGTGACAACATTTATACAATTCACTCACCACAAATTTTCATCTGGCAAGCAAGTCTCTTTTGCCTCTCATTCATCCCAAATCTTCATCTTCTCTCTGGTAACCAAGACTCTTTTGTCTCTTATTGTTTTGTTCTACATTTTGTGGATTGTATATACAAAAACCATTTGTTCTCTCTAATTTTTTGTTTCTGCTTCATCTGCAAAAAACAAAACGATGACTGTAAGAGAAAAATGACCCCAAAAGTAAACTTATTTTACTTGCTTATGTGACAAATTAAAACAGAGTACAGTGTGGAGAAGACGATGTCGGAGGAGAAAACAGTGTGGAGTGTGGACGATGAAGGAAGAGAAAGGCCATGTTTGTTTTCATGGTTTTGAATATCTGATTGATTTTATTTCTGATTGATTTTCAATCGGATTTTTTCTCCTGATAAAAAAAATATCTGATTGATTTTATTTTTTTTAATAAAATAATATATTTGTGTTTAGTCAGCTTTTAATTGTACAATCATCACTAAAATTTGATGAGTCTGCGGTTTCCGTTAAGTTGAGTGACGGTGTTAGATTTGAAGGATCAAAAGTGTACTTTTCAAAGACAGGATTAAATTGAAACTTTATGCAAACATAAGGGATTAAAGGTATACTTTAGAAAAAAACAATTTCTTACACATTATTACTTTTACCTCATATATTCAGCTGAGCTAGCACTCCGTATTGCGGGAGGAGACAAATTGGGTTGTCGGACCTACGTGGCACTTTATGAAAAAAAGTTAGCGCGAGATATCGCCAATCGCCAGATTAAAGGTAAGTAAACGCGCGCGTACAAGCATAATGGAAAATCGAAAAAACGAGAATATAAAAGAGAAGCCGAGATAAAGTATATCACCGAGACACCAAAACACATGACAAACACAAACACAAACCCTAGCTCGAAAATCTCGCGATAAATCGAAAGATTTGCCTCGTCTGCAATCTCCGCTTATCTCTCCGTCAACAAGACCACTCTCTCTCTCTCTCCTGTAAGCCCCCAAACTTATCGCCATCTCTTTCTTTCATCACTCATTTTGTACTTCCATATATATACTTAGTATAAATATTTATAGTACATCTGATGCACAGTCTTTATTTAGGATGGTTTCCTCTTCCTCTGTCAGCTTCTTCGCTTCAGGGCAATTGATTTATGTGGATTTTTCTTGGTCAATATAATAATGTTAATGTACAAGCTAAGTACTTCAAATTTAGTCTTCATTGACTGGCTGGACAAGTTCTTAAGAAACTAACTCAAACCATATTTCCTTGCCTTCTGTGTTTGGACACTAAATCCATTTGATTATGTTAGCTTTCTGGGAGGACTGTAATCCACATTGCCTATGCTATATCTATCCACCAATTTACTGATGAAATCATCGAAAAATTATAAACTTGGATTTATATTATTGTCCGTTCTTAAACTTAAGAATTGGAGTAATTTGACTTTTTTTTTGAGAATACTAAGAAAGATAAGTGGTTCATATCTTTTTCTTAGGGTTTTAAAAAAAAAAAGTTAACTAACTCTTATATTTGGTAATGGAGGGATTATTTATTATGCGGCACATGAATGACAACTATAGGATTGAATGGGGTTTTCCTCCCTTTCTTTTGTATATTGTGCTCCTGCGTATCCGATTTATGTTATACATGTAGTTAGAAAGAGCAAAAAGATATGTTGCTCATTTCCGTATCTGCTTTGCTCCTTTTGTTTAGGCTGTCTTCGTTAGTTTGGAAGAGCTGCTGAACCCCAAGTAAGTTACAACTTACAACTTACTACCTCGGTTCCTAAATATATATAAGATCACTTTTTCTAATTTGATTAGATTAATGATGTTCGCCAACGTAGTTATTACTACATGATATTACCAATTGGCGCAAACCATATAACTTTATCTCCCATTCTTCATCTCTTGTTTATTTATTATTGATAAGTGTTATGAGATTAATTTGGAAAAAAGTTGGGAAAAATTAGAAAGATATCTTATATTTAGGAACAAATTGAAATGTGAAAGTGATATTATATTTAGGAATGGGGGAGGGAGTGCTATTTTGCAACAACTTTTGGATTATTTTCTCCTGATCTCTCCTAATAACTTATAGTCAATGAATAATGGGGCTAACATTATATTGGAAAACCACTTAATAGTGTCCTACCTTAGTGGTCATGTTTTGCTTATCTCCATTATAACCAACCATTTGCTTATATGTAATAATTTGAACCTTTTTTTATTGTTTGCGTAGGGACTTAACATTTTAATTCCTATACGAGGGTAACTCTTTTCCAAAACAAAGAGATATTTTTAAGTTCAATTTTTTTGTGGCCTGTTTGATGTTTTATTGTGTTACCTATGTCATGAGACACCATTCATGCTTCTGTTCACTCAGTAGAAGCTCACACTGTTCATGCTAGTGACTTGTTGAACCTAATGGACACTGAAACATAGATCGTCACGTTTTGTACCCACTCTAAATATTAGATTAATACCATATAGCTTTGCACTCAAAAAATAGAACAGAAGAAAACTTGACATATAATGTATTGACTATTTTAATTTTTAGTGGTTCGAGAGAAAGATGTATGTTGGGAATATGCAGATAAATTAGATGGAAACAAGGTAAGATGCAAATTTTGCCAAAGGATTTTGAATGGAGGCATCAGTAGATTGAAGCACCATCTATCTAGACTCCCAAGTAAAGGAGTAAATCCTTGCAGCAAGGTCAGAGATGATGTTACTGATCGGGTAAGGACAATTATTGCATCAAGAGAAGATGTCAAAGAAAGCTCTACTATGAAAAGGCAGAAGCTACCAGAAATCAAGATTCCAAGTCCACTTTCTGCAACTAAAACTCTTCTATCTATAGATACAACATCTCCTGTTATGAAGGGCTTCCTTACAGTCAGTCCTATGACTCCTCCCTCTATGAACCACCAAGAGAATGCAGAGAAAAGTATTGCTCTCTTCTTTTTTGAGAATAGGCTGGACTTCAGTGTTGCACGCTCTTCATCCTATCAACAAATGATTGAAGCCATAGGGAAATGTGGTCCTGGCTTTACTGGTCCATCAGCAGAGATGCTGAAGACAACTTGGTTGGAAAGGATAAAGTCAGAACTTGGCTCACAGTCAAAAGAAGTTGAGAAGGAGTGGATTACCACAGGTTGTACAATTATTGCAGACACGTGGACTGACAATAAATCAAGAGCCTTGATCAATTTCTTAGTCTCATCACCATCCAGGACTTTTTTCCACAAATCTGTGGATGCATCGGCTTATTTCAAGAACACGAAATGCCTTGCTGATCTTTTTGACTCTGTTATTCAAGAGTTCGGCCCTGAAAATGTTGTGCAAATTATCATGGATAGCAGTTTTAACTACACTGGCATTGCCAATCATATTGTTCAGAACTATGGAACTATATTTGTGTCTCCTTGCACTTCCCAATGTTTAAACCTTATTTTGGAGGAATTCTCAAAGGTAGATTGGGTAAGCAGATGCATTTTTCAAGCACAGGCCATATCAAAGTTTATATACAATAATGCATTGTTGCTTGATCTCATGAAGAAGTTCACTGGAGGCCAGGAACTAATCAGGACTGGCATCACAAAATCAGTATCCACCTTCCTGTCATTACAGTCTATGCTGAAGCAAAGATCAAGGCTGAAGCATATGTTCCACAGCCCTGAATATGTTTCAAACTCCTCATATGCTAATAAACCGCAAAGTGTATCATGTGTTTCAATTGCTGATGATCATGATTTCTGGAGGACAGTGGAAGAGTGTGTGGCCATCTCTGAGCCTTTCCTGAAAGTTTTGAGAGAAGTATCTGAAGGAAAACCAACTGTAGGTTCTATATACGAGCTAATGACAAAAGCAAAGGAGTCAATTAGGACATACTACATAATGGATGAGAACAAGTGCAAGACATTATTAGATATTGTGGATGAAAAGTGGCGGGGGCAACTCCATTCTCCTTTGCATGCCGCCGCCGCCTTCTTGAACCCGAGCATTCAATACAATCCCGAAACAAAATTTCTTTCCTCCATAAAAGAAGACTTCTACAAGGTCTTGGAGAAACTACTTCCTGTTCCTGACATGAGACGTGATATATCCAATCAAATATATACCTTTACAAAATCTCATGGGATGTTTGGCTGCAGCCTAGCAAAAGAGGCAAGAACTACAGTTTCACCATGTAAGTATTGTGTATTCAATATGAATTTCTGTTTTCTTTCATGCCATTGGTAGTTTAGTGGGGGTTGGATAATGAACATTGTCATGGTATTTATTGCAGGGCTTTGGTGGGAACAATATGGTGACTCAGCTCCTGGGTTGCAACGAGTGGCCATTAGAATATTAAGTCAAGTGTGTAGCACATTCTCTTTTCAGAGGCACTGGAGCACATTTCAGCAAATTCACACTGAGAAGCGAAATAAGATTGATAGAGAGACGTTGAACGACCTTGTTTATATAAATTATAATCTCAAGTTGGCTAGACAAGTGAAAGCCAAGTCTTCAGAAACTGATCCACTTCAATTTGATGATATAGATATGACTTCTGAATGGGTAGAGGAGATTGAAAATACAAGCCCAACTCAGTGGCTCGATCGTTTTGGTCCCACCTTGGATGCAAGTGATCTTAATACCAGACAGTTTAGTTCTGCTATTTTTGGCGCCAATGATCCCATATTTGGATTGTAATTGTTCTTTCACATGTGAAAATGTGTTATTTTTAGATCAAGCTGAGGGGTGTATTCTTTCTTTGACACTTGTAGTTGTAGGTATTGATGTATATTAATATGTTAATTGTATAAATTATGCCCGTATAAAAATATATTCCAAATTTTAAATTGATCATTTTGAGTTGTTAATTGTCAGTCATTCAGATAGATAATTATTTTAGACAACAATTCAAAAATTTATCTTTTTATTTTGAATTTGTAATATTTGATTTTTGAAATGTATGAATTAATTATTCATTAATATTCTATTTTATATAGAAAAACTGTAGTGATAGTAATTTGACTTATTTTAGGTAAATCGCTAGTTCACATTTTTAATCATAAAATATTTACTCAAAAAATTAAATTTGTTTTAGTTATTTCATACATTTTAAACTTCGTGAATTAACTAAATCTAAAAATGGTGATGAAATATGCAAATGATGCAATCATAAGATATTTTTGTTAATATGAAATTTCATTATCTTTGACATTTTTTTGAAAGAAAATAATTATTTTTCAAAAATTTAGAAAAAGTTGCGGGTTAGTGGGTCTTTAGGTTGGGTTAGGGTTGACCAATTCCCAACCAATATAGATACTATTCCAAGTTTTTTTTTATTTGAACACAAATAAAATATCATGAAAACGTGAAAAATATGAAAATTTACTCACGATTTACCAACTTATATCTCCTCACAGGATCGCTTTAGTTGTTCTTTTTCAAGAACCACTATCAAAATCTTTTTTTCCTATCCAGAAATATAGTAAACAAACACACACATATACATTAGCTCAGACAACACATGTCAGACCTGAGGTGGGATACCACTGTGACCAAGGATCACTGTTGCTATATCTTACTCTTCAAAGCTTCTTCAGTTATAAAAGTTCGTTTTCACCCAAAAATCTAGGGGGATCATTGAAAGTCATTTTCTTGGACTGAAGATCATTGATATTCATTGAACACTTCAAATTTGTGAGCATTTACAAGGCGTTTATGGACTACTACAAACTACAAAGCACATTTACGAAGCGACCCTCCTTTAATGTAAAAATGTCTGGTATGCTTAAAAACCAAAAGATTTCCCACCAAGTCACCAACACAGCACTTTAATCAACACTTTTGTTACCAAAAATTGGAATGTCCTTCGACCGTCAATGATCAGAAGAACGGAAACCAACCCACAATGGAAAGGCTGAACTTCTATAACTACACTGTACTGAGTATAAGGTTCCTCCAATCTTGTATTAGTCCAAGGGGATAACCAATCAATTCAGACACCCGCACAGATTGCTCCTGAAAGATGAATATGTCGCAAGGAGAGTTCAACAAGTGGTTCTTAAATACTCCCTCCGGCCCTTAACATAAGAGCTCAAAAGGCAAAATCACACATTACCAAAGTAGTTGCAAAAATATATATGTCAAAAATAAATTTGATTTCCCAAGTTTGCCCGTATTATGGGATGTAAAAGAGAGAGATATAAAGTAATAAAGATAGGAGTTATCATGAAATATTCAGAAATAATGAGGGTCAAAATGGGAAAAAAGTCATTGCATATTCCAACAGCCCCATGCATGCTCTTTATCTTATAATAAAGGAAAAAAACATTCAAATTTTGGCTTTTATAATAAGAGGGAGGAAATATTTAGTTATGCTATCAATTTCAGGGGCTCAAATTTAATAAGAGATTGAGTAAGAGAGAACCTGATGACCAAGATGAGCAACAAAACTTTGACTCGTCAACATGCCTCACATCAAGCCCAATAAACCATGATCCGGCACTAACATCGTCATGGGCGTAGGTACGAAGAAATGGACTGCCAATTCAAGAAATAAATTCAAGCTTGTGTACAAAAGCAGTAAATGGTACAACTGATGCAGCGGAGAAAAATGAATCTGACCTATTGATTGATATGAATTTAGCCAGAGCATGAGATATGACATACATCTCCCCTGATGCATGACGAAGATATCTGTTGGCCAGAACTTTAAGGATCAATTTGAGTTGGTAAATGGATATAATTAAGTTATTTATCAAACTTGGTGTCCACCAATAAAATCCAGAACTGGTGGTTCAACTTACGATTTTTTGTCCCCAAATTTCCACCATTCTGGTTCATACCATTTATGATTCCTGCATGACCCACATGTAGTGATAAGAAAACGTCTTATTCATATTTAGACAACATTTAAAACAGCAAGATTCATAGATGTCTCACGGTTCAGAGAATACTTCGCCCGACTTCATACACCCAATGTAAACACGGGGTTTATCTAAATGAGTTGCAAGTGTAGCTCCCAATGCATCTGCAGAGGAAGAAACAAGTAAGCTACATGATATATAGACATCCATAAGAGTTAAGTTGATAGTGGTGAGACAACCCAGGACTTTGGATAAATAAATCAAAGAAGCAGACAAGATATATTCGTGCATAGCTAAAAGGTGAAAATAAACTAACTATTCCTTCTGGAAATATCAAAATGAAGGAGGAGGAGGAGCACAGGGATCATGAAGAAGTTAAGCCACCAAATTGATCCTTTCTCTATTAATTTTTTTGTTTTGGGTTTTTTTTGTTTATCCCTTTGTTACAGTTTACCTAATATAAAGAATGATCTAGCCATGGAGTGCTCTAATTCGAAGACTGAACTTTCAATATCCACAAAGAAAATAACCTAAATTATCCCATATCTTGAGCTAAAAACACAGAAAAACAGCAGTAGACTAATTATCACTTTGTGTTCAAAGAAAACTAACCAATATTTACATAAACATCATCATTCACTTTGGCATAAAACTCAGCTTCCCATTTTTCTGCAGCAAGAGCAAAGAACAACTTAGCCTTCTTTGGGAGCCCTTCATTATCCTCCACATGGTTATCCTGTTAACACAGGCATTGATGATTATTGACGAATTAACTTATGCTGCGGAACTTTATGTTCTTCTCAAAAGATGTCAAGGCATATAAAACAGACATTATTAGCCCTAAGAGGCTTGAATTGCCATTGCCAAAGTATTCTATCAAATATGCTATCTACCTGAATAATGTCTACACTTTACAGTCAACGACATAAACCACTATTTTATAATAAAAAATGTTCGTGAAAACAATCTTATTCTCAACACATGTAAAGATTGGGTTGATTATCAAATCAGACAGACTGAATATTGACTTTCACACTTTAATCCAAAAAGAATGATCTTAAACCGAACAGTTAATACAAACAGAAGTATAGAAGAACATGAAAAAAAATGAATTGTGAAAACACAAAATGGCTGAAATAAAAAGTTTCTGAAGCTATTTCATCTACCTTGACTAGCACAACTAATGAGTATAGTGATTGCAACAGCATTCTTCGGGTGGAAACATTAATCAGTTATCTAAAATATGTTATCTCATATATAAAAATCTCTTATTGCGAAAATTATACACTCACTAGGATATAAGGAAATTTACTGTATCCCCTGAGTTTCATTATATTTCCAATACAGCAAAAACAAAAATGCAGCATATATAACTACAATAAAATCCTTGAAATATATTATACATACAAGGATCAGGAAATCATTTGTCTGCCTGTTTTCACGATCAATGTCTCGATCCTGATTGTCCCCGTGATTAGCACTGGAGAATTTCAAAATTTCATGAGTAATTCAGTTGAACAATATAAACAAGGAAATTAATTTGAAAGCATTTGCACCTTCTTCCAATAACAAATCGTGCAACTATACCCTTATTTTCCTCCATTTTCTTCAAGACAGCACCTGCAAGGGTAATGATTAAAAATGAATTTCTTTGAACTATAACGAAACTATGAATATAATAAAACTTATAAAACAGAGTGGTAGAAGTTTTCACATGAGTCACCATTGATGATACTTGATTTTTCTATCTAGTGCCAAATAAAAAAAAGGAGTCCAATATATAAAATCACACATAATATTACCTTAAAGAAAAGATAAGGTGAGGAAAAAAGGCTTCAAAATTCGTGAAAATGATGTACAATTTACATTTTAGTCACATGATTGAACAGTCAGTATATATATACACAGAGGAGAATTACAAGGGTATACATACATGCATGCATGCATACATTCCCAAGATTGACAGGTTCTCAGACATAATCACAGGTTGTGCTGAGCTCTCATGGCAGCACATGATAGTATAACATCTTAGTTTCAAAATTAATGCTTTACAGGATTACTTCAGTTTGCTACACAGCATCACATCTAAGACTAGTCTCTTCATTTTGGAGAGAGATGTAGAAATGTAGAATAGGTTCAGACTACATTTCTTGGTATACTCATGCTAAAGTTGTTCGAAAGGATGTCATCAATTTAAAACACCAAGAAATAGAGAACAAATATTCATCAAATCAAAGGTGTAAAATTTCTACCAGTTCCCATCCATGCCTTCCGGATTGCATCTCTATTGTTCTGCCTGCCAAACCTTGTGATTATGCCAATCACTAACAAGGGCCCTCTCCTAGTGTAAGTCCCATTAGTCTCGGTCAAACGCTTAGAAACAAAGCCTTCTTGTCTAGCCGTAGCAAGTTCCATCTCAAGGGAATCAAGCTTCTTATGTTGTTCCCTATCATTCACATGATTTCAAACCAAGGCAATCAATAAAGTACAGAAACTCAAAAAAATCATCTGACACCATCACTCAAACCATAAGCCAACCAAGAATGCTTTTTCAAACTCAACATACCTGCAGGCTATGATTTTCAAAGTATCATCCACGGATATAGCAGATTTCCCCTAAAATAAAAAATGAAAACCTCAGACTAAAACAAAAAAACAAACAGAACTTAACCAAAAGCAGTGGTCTAACAATTCTCTAACTTAAATACAATCCCCACAGTCCTAAATATAATATCACATAGACTCTTTCTTAATAAGTTAACGAAGCAAATTAGACGACGGGATTATAACACATGTTACATGTAATTAGATCAGAGCTTGGTTTATAAGTAGAACAAAAAGATAACATGGACAATTTAAAGTGATTAATTTTAAAGCGGTCTTATAAGCAGATTGATAAAGATATAGGAAGAGTGAGCTGACCTGGCCAGTGATGCGGTCAAGCTCTTTAATGAGATACACCCTATTCTCCGAGTCCTGCCATAGCCTGTTTCAACCAAATCATGAAATATTATAATTAGAATTAGAATTGGCATAGGCAGTGAAGAAGAAGAAGAAGAAGAGTGGAATAGAAAAAGAACCTTCCAGCGACATAGAAGGAAGCAAAAATAGCAAACATGGAGATGAGAAGAGTGGGCATGGAGGAGCGATAGGCCATAGAGGAAAGCCTATGGCTCGATCCCTTGCTCTGCATTGAACACTCAACTCAACACAACAGATCCAAATCTATCTAACTTACACAACTGATGCTGGCTTGGTGTCCAAATCTCATCCAGTCAAGCTTTTCTTAAAAAACATCCTTAGTTTTCTGGTAACGTGTTGTCGTCGTGTTAGGAAATACTTAAATACATTTCTTCCCATGTTTTTTTTTTCTTTTTCGGGGGTTTGGATGGGGGATGGATTTTGGATGGTATAGAAAATAAATCACAATTACTTTCCCTAATGATGGCCGGTGGATGGGTGAAGGGACGAGAAATTATCAATTATACTATCACTTACGCGCCATTTTTCTTACCTTTTTATTTGTTTGTACGATAATCTACCAATGTATTGGTATGCATTATGCAATGTATGTACCTATGTACTATGTAAAGGGGTGTTCAACTATGCTCATACCCATTAAGTCCGTCCGTACCCGCCCGCATTTTCCCAGTTTAGCCCGCCCATTTAGGGTCCGTCACATTTTTACACGGGTATGGGCATGGGTTCGGGTATGGATACCTGCTTAAATGCCCATTTATAATTTTTTATTTTTTAGATGTATTAATCTTATTTTACATCACTCCCTCCTCGCGCCTAATTTTTTTTTTGATACATAAGGAAGTAAAGATACAAAATTAAAAATAAAATAAAACAAAACTTTATCTAATTGTATTTTGTTGGTATTACTTAGTTAAAATAAGATGAAATTCAAAGTTTATTAAAAAGTGAATGCATGTTCTACTCTTTGTGGGAATTTTTGTTGGATCTTTTTTAATTTTTTTTCTGAGTTTATCTTATATGGGCCGCTCATTTAACTTTGTTGTCATCCCGTTTATTCTGTGTCCATTTATAGTCCTTCGTTTATGATCCGCTCATTTATCAATATTTAGTCTGCATGTTTATGTTACACGGGTATGGGTACGGGCATACCCACGGGCGGTCCGGATCCGCTCGTTGAACACCCCTACCTATGTATGCCTATCATTTAAAAAGAAGGGGAAAATAGAGAATTACGATCATAAATTCATAATAAAGGAATTCTTTTGAAAAAAAAATTAAAACAGATAAACAGTGATGGTTGGGATTTTTTTATTTTCAGAACTCAAATGACAATTTTATCCTTTGAGTTTTTACCATAACCTCTGAGCCATGAATAACTTCTAACCGTTATACGCACCTTTAACACAAACACGATTTTCACTACTAATGATTTTTAGACTTTGTATAATAATTTTTTAACCATGTGTAACAAGTTATTAGGTAAGTGTCATAAGTGTTTTAATTTCTTTAATGTATTTTAGTCCATCCATAATAGGATATAAACGACTTTGTTAACCTTTGAACTATGGATAACAACTTTCATACCATTAATAAAGTGTAGAATTTTAATTACTGACAATCTTTATACCTTGTGTAAAATCTTCTCATCATGCATATAATAAGTTCTTGGGCACCCTTTATGAGACCTTCGATTTATTTGAGGAGGACAAATTTGTCATATGGGTTTGGAAGATAATATGAAAAAAAGATCCATGAAGACACGTCTTTAATTTGAGCATTGAGAATTTTCTTAAATTATGTATACCCAAATTAAAGTTATCCCCCACGGGGGGAGGCACTCAAGGCAGGGTTCAATTGCTCGTTTTTCTTTTCCTTCCAAAATATATATATTCTGTTAAAAAATACCACAATTTTGAAACCCGACTACACTTTATTTGAAACAGAAAGCCCATTTTTATAAAGACCGTCAGAGGCCCATCTTTGTTAAACCCAACCACACCTCAGCTAAAAGTTGCCGCTCATAAACGTACAAAGACGGCTGAAGTGCTGACTGTTAAGCCTGATGAGTGCTGGTCTGCTAGGCTGCTGGCTCCCTCCCTATTCCGACTATCCCAGTATCCACATGTCAATCCATAGTACTAATTTGTTTCATTGGGATTAGTATTTAACATATCAAATAGTTGAATAAATCAATCAATCAATCAAATATAACTCTTAATTTTCCGTATGGAATCTTTTTCCTTTTCACACTTGAACTGGGCGAATGAATGATTTAATTAATTGATTTGATAACTCCAACATCAAACCCTTCAGTTCCTTCAGTCCAAGAAAAAAAAACCCCTTCAATTCCCGTGAACCATTCATTATTCCAACAACACATCAGTGATCAAACCCTTCACTCTTCCGTTTCCACTCCCCAAATCCCCTTCTTTCTCGGACCAGAGATGAATCGATTACATTCTCTATGTAATCTGACCATGGTGGTCACCACCTGTTCTCGCCGAAGCAAGCCGAGCGACTTCAGAATAAGCTTCAGTCTGAGATGGCTACTCGAATGGCCTTTGAACCCTCCACTCCTCTTTGTTGGGGCCCTTGGTACTTCTGAGAAGTTTTTCTACAATTGAGAGTTTAATTCATTTATTTATTTATTTGTTTGTTTTTTGCAATTTTGAAGTAGAGGTTGCTGGTGTGTGTAGGTTGTATAATCGACATGATGAAGAACGGAAGCGGTATCATGTGCTGTGTAGATGGTTGGCGAGTTTGAATGAGGAGTTCATATCGAATAAATCTTCTTCTGCTGGATTTGATTTTGCTCCAGGGAAGAGGATTGACGGGAAGCTTTTTGATTAAGCTGAGCGATTTGGAGGTATTATGAATCTCACTTAATATTTTTTCCTCTGTACAGTTATCTTAGTGCAATTTAGTTGAGAATTTTGTAAATACTATTCCTTCTATTCTTAAATGTAATATTTGAGATCAAATTGACCGTTTTTGTGATGATGTCAACTAATTCCCCTCTCTATTTAAATCTAATTTCCTCGAATGTATAGGCACTCTGTTTGGACTTATAGGATATACCTATCACTGGAATTTGGAGAACCCCAATTGAAATTTACGGTGTTTATTTTTTTCAAACTCAACACTGTTATTTTTACTAATTTTGCAGGAAAAAGAGATAGGGTTGCAGAAGTGCACCTGCTGCTAGAAATGCTTTGATTAAGCTTGAAGGGGTTCTAAATATAATCATTGGTCCAGGTATGATCTTCTCTTTTATTTTGTTATATTGGTTTTCACATTTTTCTATTTTTCTATTTGTGTATTTGATGGGCTTTGCACATTTTGCATGATTATCTACATGTTCAATGAGTAGAACCCTTAAGGGTTTAAGGAGAAATCACATAGGCCTGCAAAAGTTCATTTATTATGGCTCTATGGTTTGTGCAAATCATGATATAATTATGGTTTCATTGGGTGTTTTGAAAGATGTTATTAGAGAGGACAAATATTCAAGTAACTTTTGTCCTCCCATACGTATTTTCAATGTAGAGGCAATATCAAGGTTTAGTTTTGGTGTTGTTAACGAACTGTTTTTGCAACAAGATTGTAAGAACAAGAATAAAATTACCTCAGTGATTGAGTAGGTAGTACACATTCCATAACGATGTGTGATAGGCTTCTTCAACATTGTTATTTCAGACACTTCACACTGTATGAGCTTGCATCAAATCCTGGAAAAAATTTTCACTAATTTTGTTTGGTAGGCTTTTTCAACAATGTCATTGTTTAATTGATTTCCGTCTTTGTACATTGATCTTTGAAACTACTTTTCAACTCCGTGGTGGGAGTCATGTTTATTGATATTTCTTGGAGTTGCTAAAGCTAGAAATATCACCCAAACATCATATTGTATGGTTGGATCAACATTTTTCATTCCTATTTTGTTGTTGGTATGGATAACTAATGTAAATTTGATAGTATTACGTTTGATGATAATAACCCTACATCTATTGTTGTTGTTGTATGATTTTGGGATAACGTAGCATTCCAATCCTATTGGAAGTGGCTTGGCCGATGAAGCCATAGAAGATTATCATTCCTGGCCAGAAAATGCCCATTTAATTACTTGGCCTCTAGGTACTCTGATCCCTTCCTTCTTCCAAATTTCAACTTAATTTCATATAGACATAAAACTGAGCTCCTAGGTTCTGTTAGTTTGTTGAATTGTCGTGCTAATACATACTAATTTGCATTCTTCTTAATTATGTTAGTTATTTACATTTGACATGAGTTTGTGAAATGTACGTATTGTTTTTTTCCAACCAATAGGAAACCTGCAGTTTAATTGATACCTTACTTCTATATTGTATGTTTCAGGATTTCATGACGCTTTAGATTTCATAAAGCTCCCTATTGTCGAAGATTGAACAATCACCTCTATAAATTTCTCCGTCATTGTTTATATTTGAGTTCATCTATAAATCCACGAACCAACTCTTTTGAACTCTCACACCGACACTCACTCTATTACTGTTGAGAAAATCCCAGATCTACCACTATAACCGTCGTGTTCGCCTCCGTCAACGTCAAATACTGTCGACCTCGCCTCAACCATTGGTAGACAGAAACAGGGTTTGAAAACAATGGTAAGATTTCACATATTTGAAATGAATTTATTGGTAAATAGCTTATAGTATTTTTTTCTGTTTAAATGATGGTTGAATCATTAGTAAAATTTATGTGCGATGGTGACTATATATTTATCTAATTTGTCTTATCATTTATACAGATTTTCTATGACTGTGCACACAATAATGTTTGTTCCTCTTTTTAATAATAACACCAGATATTTTTTAATTGAAAAACTGTGTTTACTTTTCAAAAGTTTATTATAGGCAATGTTTGTTCCACTTATTACTTGAGTTCTTTTAGTGTGCTTGACTCGATTCATCTTCCCCAAATCATACTTGGAACTGTCATACCATCATTAAGACAGATTTTATATGACTGGGCCTATAGTGATGTTTAGTTTGTTAATCTGATTCATGGTTTTTTAGGGAACATCCTTAGTCTAAAGCAACAAGGTTCAATATAAAGTAATGGATGTAATATTTCTTCAGGTATTGTATCTACTTTGGCTCTCTTTAATTGAAAACGGATCAAATATAAAGTAGCTAAAGTTTATAATATTGTGTGCACTTCAGAAGCACTTAACAAGTTTTGAAAAGACAAATTCCTCAACACTCTCCAAGGTTACATAAGACTTCACATATAGTCACATACTCAAATGATCCAATTTTAGACGACTAATCTTTTGGAAACGATGCTTTCTTGAGCATCTTTTGTCAACTTCACCAAGAAAAATTCTAAATCCTTATATTCATTTTGATCAAGAGGTGCAAACAATCTCACTGTCAATTTCGTTTCTCAACACCCTCCAAGGTTATTTGATGGTTGTTGAGTTTGTTTTGGAGTTACACAAGGCTTTACATATAGTCACACACTCAAATGATCTAAAACCTTTCACCAAAATCTGATCAAGCTGATTATTTAATTTCTCACTAATAATAAGCATACCTTAATGATGATCAGGTGGTTTATAGAGAGTTAGACTAGAAAAACTGCATTTTCCAATCTCATAAACAAAAGCCTCCTATTCCTTCTTGACTATTGCAGGCTTGCAGCAACACTCACATCACCTGGAGATCGTCAAGCACGTGGTGCGTGGGCAACGAAGGCTTTGCGACATGCATTGTTGATGATTTCAATTATCTTTGGAGTACTGAAGAGGAATGATCAACCTCATACATTTAGTGGAGAAGTGAGCATGGTTTCTTTTATGATGCCACTACAAATATAGTTCTCTTTTGCCGTGATATACGTACCAATGTATCAGATGACGTTATTTCCAATTTTTATATATTGAGTATTTCGTCTTTACGGAATAGTAAAGCAATATTAATTCCGCCATTTTGTTTTATATTTGAAACTATGTTATAAAACTTCCCTGCTTAATATTCTTGAAACTTTGGATTTTGATATCATGTTATATATATTAATTGGTTTTTGATTCTGATGTTCTGTATATATCAATGTCCTAGTTAATATAGAATTTTGGGTAATAAAAAGGGATCAGGCTGTGCTAATTTGTTGCGTTAAGTAGTACAGCAGAAGTATTAAAATTGGGATGTTGAGAGTCGTTTCATGAACTTCCAAATTTGATGAAGGATTTGTTAGCCGCTGCTATGGAGCTATAATTGTTTTGCTTTTGTTCAATTCATTGTTTTGCTTTTGTTCAAGTGATAGACAACTTCTCTTATTTTCATGCCTAAAAAGTCTCTCTTTTTTTTTGCCAGACTAAAAGGAGTAAGAGATTATTATTTCAAGTGAATTTAATTTGATTGCAATAAGGTAATAAATTGTCATTATTTTATGTAAGGATAAAATTAAGGGTAAATGTGCAAAAATAACCACCATAAATTTAAAAATGGGCACTTATAACAATGGGTACTTATAACTCTGGTAAATTTAAGGGGACAAAACCATACATTGTAAACCAAAATGGGGCAAAAGTAACTTCTCTGTTAATAAGAGTTAAACGGACATTTTCCAGACGTGGCCCCACCTTCATTAAATGATGTGTCATACATTTAAGAGTTAAACAGACATTTAAGGGATTTCACATTATTTGGGGTTCTATTTGGTTTCTTATTGAAATAATTTGGGGGTTTGGCGTTCGTTTCAAGTGATTTAGGGTTCAACTGGATGCATTTCAGTTTCCATTGTGAATTTTCGAATAAACACGTCATTTACTAATTGTGGGGTCCACGTCTGGAAAACGTCAGTTTAACTTGGCCTAACAGAGATGTTAATTTTGCCCCATTTTGGTTTACAATATACGGTTTTGCCCCATTTTAGTTTACAGTGTACGATTTTACCCCCTTAAATTTACCAGAGTTATAGGTGTCCATTTTAAACTTACGGTGCCTATTTTTGCATCTTTGCCCTAAAATAAATGAACCTTATTTAGAGAGTACAAAATTTCAAAAATTAGATTATCAGATGATCGAGCAATTTGCATTTGCATTTGCATTTATCATCCAGTATTAACGATTTGAATGGCATTTTCAATAATACACAAAAAATTATAGAACGTGTAATTAGGAAAAAGTTTTGCTGAAATTAATGCTAAATAAGAACAAATTTAATTCAAGCTACTATGCACTCAGCTACAAATAACACCAAATAATGGTGATTATATTTTATCAAAGGTTTAACTAATTTCTCAAGAATATACAAAAATCAAGAAAACAACAGATTAGTTATTGTTAGTTAGAAAATAACCTACAAAATAAAATTATTCATAAATTTTAATGCTCAATATCAATGATCAGAGATAATAATTCTACTCCCTCCGTTCCTAAATATAAGAGCACTTTGACTTTTTTGGAGAATCCTAATAAAGCAAAATGAACAATTTAATCATAACATATTTTAAATATTATTAGATCATATGTAAGTTCATACGTCAAATAAACTAGTTTAGTGAAAAAAATTTGGGAAAATCAATTTTTAATTACCCTATGTTGCTTTCTTAGGATTCTCCAAAAAAGTCAAAGTGCTCTTATATTTAGGAACGGAGGGAGTATTTAATATCAATGCAAAATATTAGGTTTCGAAATTATTTTGGGGTGTCAAGGGAAAATTTAGCTTTAGGGGCTTAGAGGATAGAGTTTAACTTTTGTTTTGTTTTTATAAATGGGAGGTTTGCTTCTCGGCCTAATTCATTCAATATGTTACATGTATTATGAATTTATATTTTTCTTAAAAAAAATTATTTGTATTAATCATAAATAAGAGATGTGGAGGATATTGATTTGGGAAATGTTCCTTCAATATTAGTTTTGTTTCATGGAATCTTATTTTTGATGAAGGGAAATTAAATATGAATAATATGAAGTTGCCTATGAATTAAAGAAACATAACAGTTATTTTGATGTATTTATTATTTTTTCCATCATTAATTTAATTTACCTTAATCAAACTTTTTTATAGAGTTAAAACACTTTTCAATATTAAAAGTGTTGTTTCCTTAGATTTTTCAATATTAATCAAATTGATTTTATATCAAGAATCGGATGGTCTTTATCTTTTTAGAATATTAAGTTGAATGCAAAACTCAATTATTGTGTTGATGAGTTGTGTTAATGGTTATATTTCATATGTGTGACTTAGAAGCATAATTGTAAATAATGCAGGAGAATAACCAATTTGTTCAACATTAGAAGTCTACTTTTAATACTTTCATATATACTGAAAGTTGTTCAATGAATCACTAAATGTATCATACATTGATAGTATTTTCCAACAATGCTCCTATTTAAAATTTCTATTTCTAATAATTTAACAAACACAAAAAATTGTTGAATTGATCCCTAAAAGAACTCAGTTTTTTTGGGGAAATTCACCAAAAAAGACAATTGTGGAGGGAAATTTAATTATTTCTTTGGTGGGGGTGGGGGCAGATGGAGGGAAATTTGGGCATCTTCACCCAAATTTATATTTTTAAAACAATTCACTGATAGTAATCATAAAAATTAAATTTCATTAGAGTCATAACTTACATGACAATGGTTGGATAACATATTAAATAATCCTCCAATTCTAAATATAATATTTATTTGATGATTTAAAAATTTGGAATTAGTTACATTTTGACTTTGTAAAAATTTAATATTGAGATTTGTGATAGTTGTGGTCACATTGTTAAAAGAGTTCTTTTTTTATATACATTGTTAA
Organism: Mimosa pudica; assembly: GCA_029929735.1. Taxonomy (NCBI): domain Eukaryota; kingdom Viridiplantae; phylum Streptophyta; class Magnoliopsida; order Fabales; family Fabaceae; genus Mimosa; species Mimosa pudica. The sequence continues at coordinate 19,777,180 of JAKELP010000004.1, read as the reverse complement.
AAGAGTTCTACATAATAGCAACATGGTGAATCTGAAAGAATTGGTATTGCAAGTTAATGTACCATTATAATTACTTTAAAAAAAAACATAGATTATTAATAGCTAAAAATATTAATGTCATGTCAATGTACTCATAGTTCCCCAATAAATGTGTACAAATGTTACCGTCTTTTTCTTCCTAATTTTCAATCATTCTACAACACCTTCATATTTGTTTACCTTAACTACTTTGTTACTCCAACTAATTGATTTCATTATACTTTGTTACTCCAGCAATGTTTGTTCTCATAAATTATCAACTTTATAGTGGTAGATTAATTTAGTTCACCTTAATCAACCATATACATAAACTTTACCTTAATATAAAATTTTTCAATAACACTTTTCGGCAATCATAATGTTATATTGATTTTACTAAAAACAAATACATCTACAAACCTGATAACAGCCCCGTGCATCGCACGGGGTCAAACACTAGTTAGTTAAATATAACATGTGTTACACTGTCTCCCTAAAACACTTGTGTGTCTTTATATTATATACCAACTTATAGATTATAGATACTGAGAGACAAATTAATTAGTTCTGAGAAAACTAAAGAATAATTGTAAGTAACAACTCCTAATCCATGTATCTAAACTTGCAACATTTTTTGATATAATTATTCTATTAGATTTTTCTCCCGTGAAAAATTTGTGATATTGTTTTGAAACAGAGTGGAGAATGAAAAAATTCAACTAGACATAAAATTAATGAGTTTCATTCATTTTATGTCATTTTTTCCTTATTGCATATTAATACTTTTTCACTCTTAACGTATATGCGTTGAGAAAACCCTTTACAGTCATTGTTAAATTTTACAGGTTATATCGTTATTAAGAAATTAGATCAGATTTGGCCTTATATAACTAGTTTAACCTTATAAGTGAACTTTAACTAGTGTGTTAAACTAGTAGGTAATTGGTTGAACTAATAAGTGAACTTTAACACAATAAGGATGAGAACACATGTTCAAATCTCGGGAAGACTCTCATTAGGATAAGGGAAAGCCTTATCTATGTAGACAACACATTTACCCATCAAATCCGAATTAGTCGTTTATTAATAGGGGTTGAATTATCGGGCAGCGTTTAATAAGGAAAACCTTATGACTAAAGGTCATATCTACCCCAAACTATGCCAGGAGAGTCACATCCGCCCCTCTTGCTTGCGCGACAACCATAATCCAAATAAAGGTTTTGCTTTCCATAAATTCCGTGTTCGAAGCCGAAATCATTATTATAATGACAATTTGATTTGATGTTCAGTAGTAATATAATGGCCGGGCATTTTCTTACCAAAGCATGCCTTTTATATCTTTACATAGCCAACTGCTCCCATATCTGACCATCAAAAAATTATAAACAAATGTCGTTGAGTTTGATTCTTATATTTAACTTTTGACTTTTGTGTCTTCAACCGATATGACTGCTTCTATATATTCTCTTTTCAATCTTTACAATCTATATCCCTTAATAAAACTCTTGTTGACCGTATTTTGCTTTGTGTTTCTGCATTATATATTTTTCCCCTGGCCTGGGCACGAAGAAGGCAGCTAGCCAACTAGACGACACCTTCACCAATTTTATAATGATCTCTTAAACAATAATTAATGAATTATATATACTATCAGCGCTACTGATCAACTTTATCACGAACACTGTTTGGTTGATCAAATTCAATTAATGTACCAAGACTTACGACTGACGTATATAAACAAATCTGTCCCCCCGCGGGGCATGTAGGTATGGATATATAATTAGCAATTAAAATATTATAATTTCTTTTTTATCATCAACATATTTCTTAAACACTCACTATTACTTATGGGGTGAATAAATTAATTATGCCTTGGTTAAAAAGGAAAGGAAAAACTGTCTGTTGGGAAATGCGTTTTTATAGAACGAGTGAAGGAAGCGTTTGATTTTATTTTTTAAAAAATGTTGAGTCTTTGAAGGTACAAATTAAAGGTTGAGAATATTTCCTATTATAATAATGAAAAATTAATAAATATGTGTGTATATAAACATTCATAGAATCTATTAAGTGTGTGTGTGTGTAGATCCCTAGATTTTTGAGTAAAACTTAGGGGATACACAACCAACAATATAATATAGTAGTAACTAATTCCCTCAGAATGGATCATCCCCTTAAAAGAAAACAACTAACCGTGAAAGCACATCATCACTTGATTTTTACATTTAAAGATATAGATTTAAGCATAGTTTTATTTAGCTCAAGCTTCAGGTAAAAAAATAGCCCAAAGCAATTTGATTTTTGAAATAATGCAAATTTAAATATTTAGCCTTATTGCTTGGAATATGTTGAATCTCTTATATGATAAATACTCATGGGAATTAGTTTTTCCCTTTTGTCCTAAAGATATGATGTAATAATTAATCAATGTTGTAAAAGTCGAACTGGAAAGCGAGCAGGAAAAGGTTTCGGGTCATGATTCAACACAGTCTAATCGTTCAAACCGATGGTTGGACCGGATAACCGTTAAAACGGAATGTGAAGCGGTTGACGGTTGGACCGGTTCAACCGTCCGGTTCGGTTCTTACAACACTGGTACTAATAATGTTTAGGAAGCTGATCTTTATCATAAATACAGGACTTTATTTTAATATAATGTTTGTCAACTTTTTTTACCATTATGTTTGTCAACTTTTAAACTATATTTTTTGTGTCATCAATCCAATATTAATCAAGTAAGAGATGAGAGAAGGGATAAGGGAAGATGATATGTGGGTTTTTTAAAATGAAAAAATATGACATACTAACATAAGTAACAATATTATAATAAATTAATTATTGTAAACAAAACTGGTAGCATTGATTTAATCAAATTAGTTGGATAGATCAGATCATGCCTTTAATACCAGTAGGGAAGTACTATATATTATAAAACACATAATTTATATTTAAATAAAAAGCCCATGTTATCGACCAAAAAATTCAATCTCCCCTACTTCCCCTTGAGCATGGAGATATGCCTTTTTTAATATACTCCCTCAATTTCTAAATATAATAACTGTTTAATTTTTTTATAATCTTAAAAAGCGAAACAACCACTTAATAATAATATATTGTGTATATTATTTGAACATACGTTATCTTATAAGTCAAATAAACACGTTTATAGAAAAAATTTAGGAAAATCAATTTTTAATTACCTTATTTAGCTTTCTTAAGATACTCCAAAGAAGTCAACTAAGTCTTATATTTAGAAATTGAGAGAATAATAAATAAATTCAAGCATATAAATATATAAGACGCTCTCTTTGAGTTTTGAAGCGTTGACATGATTAATCAATGCTCCCAGTTAGGCGCCTGCAGAAATATAATACTACTAGTAAAAGTTTTGAATCAGTATTGGGTGTGGTTTCACACTTTCACATGCAAATCCAGTAGTCAAGGGTGCTATATATGTAAACTGAATTGACATCGAGCTCTTTTCTGTATTATACAAACCTTTACCAATAACATCATGCACACTTCATGCTGATGCGATGCAAATAAAAATGCATCCGCATAACAAAGCTTGATCTGAGGCATTTATGGAACTACCATGACGGCATTACTGGGGTTAATATAATGGCATTGCAGGGTCAACAGTGAAATGATAGATAGAATGAGATGTTTGGCGTTAAATATAGATGGCCCGCGAATTAAATGAAAACCCAAGTCAATAAATTTGAAAGAATAAATACAGTGAGAAATTTCCAACTAACAAGCTACCACCAAATTTAAAAAAGAATGACAATTTCCTTTATTATTCTAATTAGCCCTCTGTGATTGTATGTGTATGTCCTTTCTACACCACAATAAGGGACAATTAATTATATTATGTATGAAACAATGAAATACTGTCAAAAACTAATTAACGATGAAACCTAAGAATCAAAGAAATTGTTGAATAAGTCCATGGAAGGAGTACGAGGTGAAACAAAGAAAGAAGGGCTAGGCACGAAACTACCCTCCATAAAACTCCGTTGAATTGCCGGGCTCAAATCCTGAAGGAAACTCCCCACCACCGCCGGATCCGCCGTTGACGGCGGCGAGAAGAAGCTCGCCGGTATCGGCGACAGCCCTGCCGGCCCCGGCGATAAAATCCCCGGAAACATACTAATAGGTCTATCAATCACATCATCATCTCCCACCTCAACTACTTCTACTACTTTCTTTGGCTGACGAGGAGACCTCAAGCTTGCTTTCTCCGCCGCCGCGAATCTCGCCGCCGGTGACACCATGTCGCCGTGGGAAGCGGCGAAGGGGTTGTCGATATTAGAGGATGATATTGATGATGATGAAGAAGAAGAAGAGCCGGTGAGGCGTTGAACGAGGCTCATGAAGTCGTTGGGAGTGGTGTGGATGACTTTGGGGGAGACAGTGTAGATGATGATGGGCTGACGTGGCGGAGGTTGTAGCTGCTGATGTGGCGGCTGCTGCGGCGGCGGTGCTAGCGGGGGCTTTTTAATCTTGTGGGAGTCTTTGTGTATCCTTAGAGGGGCAGGACGAGGGCCTTGAAGTTCTCTTCTTTGTGATTTCCCTGTTGGAATGTCCCCATATTGATCCATACTTTTTTTAGTAATAATATGATTATGCTTGGTTTATCCACCTATGTTGTATGGATATGATGATTGTGTTGTAAGGGGAAAGGGAACGAGGAGGAACCGGCGGAGAAGTTCAATTGATGATGAGATTGTTGGGTGTAATTATATTTTAATTTTTTGGGCTGATTGGGAAATATATATAAGAGTTACATTCATGGGACCTTGGAAGGAAGGGAGCTTGGTCAACAATGAAGGGAGATTAATTTAATACCTACCACATTGGTTAGTAAGAATTGGCTTAGTTGGCCAGAAAAAAGTAAGAATTGGCTTATTCCGAGGGTAATTTTTTATGAGGGATTTTATGCCAAGGCCGGTTTCGTGATGTTCTGGTACGGTCGGTCTGAATGTGTCTATTAACTCTATTCTCCTTTTTTCTTTTCTTTGTTTTTTTTAGTTTTGTTGATATATTATCGAGGTGGACGTGGAGCGTTGGAAAGGGTCCAACAGTGCCATGTCAGAAGGAAGAACCAAAAGTGCCATGTCAGAATGAAGGACGTATGGAGAATTTTTTTTGCCATGATATATGGAGAATTAAGCGCGTTTAATTTTATGGAAGTTGGAATTGTATGACATATAATGGATGATTAAGTCTATATTAACAAGTAGGTTGACATTTGATACAGATTTGTGGATAGGATCTCTGAATGACACCCAAAATATAATATGAGGCACAAAAAAGACAAAGCAGTGATTTTTTTTATTTGACAGTGGAGCTTGTACACGGTCCGTATTATATATGAAGATGCGTATATTTTAAGATTGGTCATCCAAGTTCGGCGTTAATGATATTTTTTTAAAAAAACAAAACACTATTGCTTTGCAGGGTAGGCTTTTACCTTTATGTGTGCACAGGCATAGTAGTAATAGTTAAGCCAGATAAAAGAATTCATGGCATTTTTTGTCAGAAGGAAAATAGCAAGTGGCATTTCGCTTGCACATGGCGCGCATATGCATGAATTTGTTAGATATGGTGTCTTTGTCTACAATTAATAATATCTCACCACTTACATAGCTTCTAATTTCTGATCACTATATATTAGTATTACGCATACCCCCCCCCCCCCCCCCCCCCCCCCCCCCCCCCCCGATCACACCAGTTTGTCCAGTCGCAACTGACGGCGCATATATATAATCTCTACTCTTAAAAGTGCAATATGGCTCCTTAACGTATATTTCAAGTAACCGGAATAAAATTATAAGCGTAAATTTTCAACTAACATCTAGGACTTTCAACATGTTGGCAAGCTATATTTCAGTTGTTACCACATATTTTGAATTTGAATGATATTTGAACCGTCGTCTCATTGATCTCTTTACTAGATTATGCATATATATTCATCGTTTTATTGTGCCTGTTATATCTAGTTTGGTAAAAACCTCCACAGAGAATTATAAGTGCCAATCCCAAGACTCATAAAATGATTTATCAGTAAAATCCTATTTTATCCATATGGACATATGGCTGATTATTGGTGTGGATAGTAATGATCATGACATGGCCGTCAGGTCAAAGTTAGATTTTGCCAATAAATTTTGGCTATTTCAAGCCCTTTGACTCCCTTCTTTGCTCGTCTCAGTTATAATAACCAGAACCGCTCCTTGAAAGCGTCAATTAACTGAAACAACTGACATGCCCGACCCGTTATATATTCATCCTGATCAATTCTAATGAGAAACTCTAATTGATTTTGCTTGTGTTAATTAATATTTGACTGTAATTGAATAAGGTGTCATCGGACAAGGTTCCACCCCTAAAACAAATTAGTATATGACTAGTTCGTTGGATCTGGCTGTGTTCTTACAATATAATATATATATGGGCATCTAGGCCAACTGTTTCATTCTAGGCACTTTTCCGATTCATAGCCACATATATACAACATTTACTTAAAATAAATAAGAAAAATTATTCACTAACATGGTGAGATAAAAAAAATATTGAAATAAATTGCTTATTTACTATTGTGTATGTCACATTATCTCTCAGGGTGAAATATGAATTAATTGTATATATGCTAGTTTACTTTCTCTTGCAAAAATTTAATCTAACCTCAAAATTATATACCATTAGTCCATTTTCGATCTTTTGATGTGTGACGACTCTATGATTATATTCAATAATTCTTTCTACCATTTTTTTGCTTATTATAGCACTTCTGTTTTTTTAATATCATAGACATCAAGTCTACCAATTCTCTTTAACTTTTTTCCATCACTGAATGACTTTGATACCTTATTTAAATATAAATTGATTTTAGGTATATATTAGGCTTTTGTGTGTGTGTGTGTGTGTGTCAATTTTCCGGTATGCATGGGACTTCATGATTATCTTTAATACTCATAGATACTAATATCTATCAAAGACATCAATCAAACACGCACACACCCATCAATTTGTAAGTTAGAAGTATCACTTTAAAAATTAAGAAATATAAGACATAAATTGAAAGCGATATAATATTTTTAGAAGAAAAATTGACTTTAAATTATTGATTTTAATTTTATGTTTAGAAAAAGGTGATGGAATTGATATTTGTTAATTATAAGAATGAAGCTTCATATTGATTAAAAAATTAAATTTCCCTTCAAGTATTCTTTTTATTTTGATATAATTCAGATTATTGCTTTTGAAATTAACAAATAACAATTAGATGTTGTCGATAAATTACATATATATGGAGTATGAAAAATGTTTGACAAAAAAAGGAGTATGAAAAATGAAGGTATCCACATGCTCTATAAATCTTGATGATGAGTGTTCAATCCACTTAATTCTTAAATTCAGCTGCAAATATAGTACTATACTTTAATTAGTGAATCCTGAGTTAGGAGTCATTCCATAGAATTTGAGTGATTCCAACTCTTTTCCCAAAATTATTGTATAAAAATATGTGAAAAATGAGATAAATATAACTAAAATTGAACACCCTTTTCTACCACAAATATATTGGTGATAAATGACAGATTCCAGTTGGCATTTCAGGAATCTATATATTAAAGCTGGTTTTCCTATTAACTTTTTGACAAGCAGGAAAAGTTGAGCGTAAATAAATTGAATGATTTAAATTTGACCATAGATTCTACCTACATCTATAAATTATATTTAGAATATAAATGTGTGCGTGTGAGATCGATCTAAACAATCTAATAAACATGTCTAGGTTTTCCTACAATAATTTTTTTAATGAGTAGGGAAAATGGTTCCTTGTTTCGTGCAGGGTGAGCATGCATGAAATGCACCTCAATTGATATCAGCTAAACATTGTGCCCTTAGGTTACACAGCAATTTGAAATTTCCCTTTTACTCAAAAAGAAACAAAGAGAACAAAATATTTAGAATAAAGAGGATCGGAAATAGAAAGGAGCTGAGATAGATGAGTAAGTGGCTGCGCGCTGTTCAATGGTAAAGATGCGCGTGTTATTTTAATTAATCTGAACTTCATTCTGATTAAAGAAGAGGTGTGTGACTGTGTGAGTGGTCAGTTAAAACTTCAAACTTAAAAGCGAGCAGAGAAAAGGCAAGCGGGAAATGGTCAAAAGGACCCAATCCCTCTTGCACTGACGAGTGAGAGAGTCTTGACTCGGCGAATCAAATGCAACCTATACTGACTCCAGAGTCCATTTCTCTTCTTTTCCAATTCTAACCAAAGACGTTTTCCACTTTCAATTCACTACTTTGTCTTCCAATACTAAGCATTTTTTTAGAGCTTTCAAAGATGGGACCAGCTCTAACTGCAATATTTATAACTTTGGATTTTGTTCAATATTAATAATAAATTCATAGATCAAATCCCTTTTAATGCATTCATAATTTTATGTTTATTTAAATTGCAATTTATAAAAATTAAAATCCATAGTTAGTAATGACATATAATATTTTTATATGTTAAAAGTATATTATTTAAGCTCCTTTAATGCCATTGCCACTGGACTTAAAATGTTGATGGACCGAGTCAAAGGCCAAGTCGTGCGCAGCAGGTACGCAAGGTCAGAGGTCTAGAAACGCAATCTCAACCAAAATAAAGAACCCCCTTTCTACTCTTAAGACGCTGTTACTCTACATTCAATCTATTTTAAAATGTTGTTTCCAAATTATTTCAAAAAGTAATATGTTAAGAAATACTAAGATATAACCAATTATGATGACAGGGATATTCAGGAAAAGGTTCCGGTCTAGGGATCGGATCTCGATTAGTGGATGGCACTGAAAACGACGTGTATAAAATTTAAGACATTCTCATTTTATCCCATTTGATCGCGATGACTTTTGGTCCGCTCATTGAACAAAGACAAGATATATTTTGAATTCCGAACACATATGTATATAGAATATGATCGATACAATTTTTTTTTTTTAAATTTCTAATCCGATGCTAAGGATACGGGATGAGTGGCTCCTTAATTCATGAAAACTATCGTAATATCACCATTTCTTGGAAAAGAATTACCATATATTCTATTGCTCTTATCTATATATATTTTCATTTGTTGCTGTGCGTACACGAATAATGAATATAGAGGATAATGAAGAAAAAAAGAGGTAGAGGTATTGGGCATTGGTGTAGTAATGATTAGTTTTTTATTTTTTTTACACGTGGTAGTGATAGTTATTAGTCAATAAATAAATAGATAAGGTGAAGAGGGAGTGCCATAAGGGTAGGAAGATACGATATGATCATGATCAGTCATGCACACTAAAAAAGTAAAAGGAGAGCACGTGGTCATGTGCCTCCATTCTCGCATGCCCACGTGCCTTTTCCGAAAATTCGATTCCATTTTTCACGTCCACATGCCTAATTTTCCAGCTCACTTTATTTCATATATTCCCTCCCGTCCTATTTATAAGTCGTCAACCCCTCAAATTGTACATACCAAGGAATGAAGGTTAATGGAAGTTGAATCATTAAATTGGTCTTACTTTTTTTTGTCTTTTCCATTTTTGCCCCTCCCACCTTTATTACTATGACCCACTACCTCTTTCATCTTTATGAGTATACATGTTGCTTTTTCATCTTTTCTCTCTTCTCATCTTCCAGTGTTCATTTTCCAATGCTAAGGGCATGTTGGGAAATTTTTAATAAATGAGTTAGTTAATGTTAGTTGGTGACTTATATTAAGGACCAAAATTTAGTAGCGGTTGGCGACTTATAAATAGGACCGGAGAGAGTATGTGACTATAGTGGCAGAACTATATATTCAGGTATCAGAGGTTTAATTCTGGGTTCTGAGTTGAAATGGTGTTACAGACTTGCAGAATATTGTTCGCGCTTTATGGATAAAATTAACATCCAAGAATTTTATAGTAATGCTAATACACACACATGACTAGCTAGGCCACGTGCATAACTACACACACATTCCTATACTGCTTTAGGAAAAACGAACGATGGTAAACATGAATAATTTGAAAGCAGGGATGATGGGGAATGATCCATGGCTTGTGGCGGAAGAGAGCATTGCTTAGGTAGTTAGGTATACATGGGAATCAGGTGATGATCCACTGGGAGCCAGGAAACAAGGCATGCAATAATGCCTCGTGGCTCGTGCCCTCTCTGATGCTAGCTAGCTGTACGTTCAAACTTTTCCGCACATACATCTACGTGCACCCTTCCTCCGCCACTCACACTAAATCACAATCAATTAAATACGCTATTTTAATTTACTGGCTAGAAAACAGTCGACCGTAATATATATATGTGTGTGTGTGTGTGTGTGACTTCTTAGTTCTTATAATATGGATTATTTTCAAAAAAGGGAACCATATACCATACATTGGTTACATATGTAGTTAACACTAACAATAATTGCTAATAATAATACTATAGTATATGTAATAGAAAGGGGGACTACACATACGGGATTCACATGCATGCATGGTAATCTAACGTGGATCCGCCGTCCACATGATTAATCAGGGTTCATAAAATACCCCTCCAAACTTAATGATAAGATCATTTTTTTGTTAAAACTAAAGATACAAAATAATTGATCACTTTAAATTGTCTTAATTTTTCTTCAAAATTAAAGTATTCTAACTAGTTATAAACTAACATATCATCTAGCTAATAAATGTAATCTATGTTATAGTTTAGTGATCTAATTTACTTCTTTAATTTCTAAAAAAGTCAAATGAAACTAGCTATATAAAGAGCGGAGGGAGTGAGTAAATAAAAAAGCAACCAACAGGGATTTTAATTTGAACTGGATGAGAATGTAATGTAAATGATTGTATCAAAAAAAAAAAGAATGTAATGTAAATGATGCATTAACATCACAATGCATCTATGAAATTAAACTAGCATTGATGCTCATTAAAATTATTATAATGGGTACTCCTCCATTCTCAACTGTTCAAATGTAATATTTTAAAATTTATGATAAATTTTAAAAAGGAAAAGGAGTCCCCCTACATGAATGCAAAATTGCTTCTCATCAACGCGTACCTCTCAACGTCACATACGTGTGCCCCCTTGTATATATATACATGGTCCTCCTCTACACAAGTAGTATTGGCAGCAATAGGATGGAATATTCAAGCTGGTTGGGAGGGAATAATAACAATAATGAAGACGGAACTCCCTCATGCCCGAGATGTGCATCATGCAACACCAAGTTCTGTTACTTCAACAACTATAGCTTTTCCCAACCTAGGTACTTCTGTAAATCTTGCCGCCGCTACTGGACCAAAGGCGGCTCTCTCCGCAACGTCCCCATTGGCGGTTCATCTCGTAAGTCTCGCCCTCCTAAGCCCTCCCGCCACTCCTCAACCATCACTACTCTCATCTCTTGTTCCCGCCACAACACACATGATGATAATTCCAACGGTCCAGAATCTGGTGGGCCCCGTATCGACATGGCCCTCTTGTTCTCCAAGTTCGTCAACCATGATTCCACCACCACCATAGGCGATGAATCCTCACAGGAAAGCGTTGATGCTCCAAAGGAGGAGACTCGTCCACCACCGTTTGATTTTGATGACATGATGGGTGGGGCTTATCATCAGAGTAGTTTTTGGGGACATGACTATGAGTTGGAGGGCTTGTTCGATGGGGGTGATGATGATTTCTTGTGGTCTGATATTACGACGTCCTTCTCCTGCCAACCTTCTCCTACTACTTCTACGAGTATCATGCATTTTCCTCATGACTTGGACTCCTCCGAAGATGATTTCTTCCATATTCCTCCTATTTAACCATCCATTTATATATATATGGTGGCCCCACATCCCACTCCTTAAGCTAGCTAACTAGTTAATTGCTGCTTACTATTAACGATTTTTTTTACAACAAAAGAAGTTTGAGAGTGTTTTATATATATAGTGTTGAAATATTGATTAAATGAATATATATAGTTTTTGTCAATACATCAAAAGCATACACGGATGTAATGGAAGTAAGCATATACCATTATTCCCCTTCTCACAATTTCCTTGTGAGACTTTGATTTTATCTAATACTCCCTCAATTCCTAAATATAAGATCATTTTGGGGAGGTGGATAAGTTTCTAAATATAAGATCACTTCCTATTTTATCTCAAGTTTTGCCCAAATTACCCTTATACTCTCTGTTTTCATTAAAACCCCTCCTCCTTTTTAAGTTAAGTAATTGAGGGGATTTTGGGAAGATCATGTAATTTTATTGTCTTCCTTAATCTCCCCAAATTAACTAAAATGATCTTATATTTAGGAACGGAGGGAGTATATATAGATTCTTCATGTATTTACTTTTCTTTTCATTACTTCATGTATTTACTCAAAACAAGAGAGATACATTTCACTTCCCCATCCATGATATCACAAATATTTAGTGCTTGATTATACAGCGGGTATTAATGGAGTGTTTTGGTGCAACTGTAGCACTACATAGCACTGACGACTCATCTCACATGGTCGGTCACAGCTCTCATGCATAGGCGAATATTCTAAGGAAAATTAATTAGAGGTCCCTCACAAGGGAGTTAATATTGGAAAAGTCCCAAAAGTTGAAAATATTAATGTAGGGTCCCAAGGGACCTCACATTAATATATTTGAAAAGTGAAAAGACAGTTTTGCCCCTAGCCTTAATAAAAAATTACTCCCCCACCCCACCCTCCTCCCCCAGTAATAAAGGTGGGGGGACGGCTGGAGGGGGGAGGGGGTGGGTGAGGGAGGAGGAGGGGGGGGGGGGGGGGCGGACGGTGGGGGAGAGGATGGAGGAGGGTGGGGGTGGGGGGGGAGAGGAGGGTGGGGGTGGTGGGAGTAATTTTTTATTAAGGCTAGGGGCAAAACTGTCTTTTCACTTTTCAAATATATTAATGTGAGGTCCTTGGGACACTACATTAATATTTTCAACTTTTGAGACTTTTCCAGTATTAACTCCCTTGTGGAGGACCTTTAATTAATTACCCCAATATTCTATCTTAAAAATTTATAAAGGTGAACTGCATGATTTATTTCGTACATTTTATAGGAGGGCGCACCGGAAGGAAGGCACATAGAATATACAGTATATGGGTAGTAAAAGTGTTCTTTTTTTTAATCGTAGATGTGAAAATTACTTTTCGATTTCCGCTAATTTGTCTCTACAAAATTAACTGGAGTGATGTTTGCGGAATTTTCAATAAGGATAAAGTAAACGAGAGTATTAATTAGAACAATTACAAAAGAGAATACTAGATATAAGAGGGCCATTATAGTACTTCAAAAAAAAATCATATATCATATTAATTGATCTAACTAATATATTTTATCCAATTAAATTAGTTAAGCAAGCATGTTTCACTGATTCACGGGATGGTTGAAAAAAAAAAAGGACGGAGAATATTTAATTGAAAAGGGGCCGATAAATTATATTGTTCTCACCTAGATATTTTTTTTGGCTCTTTTACTCTCTCTTATAGACTATTCTACCTTCAATTACGTCATAGATATACCGGTATGATCGTTGATAATTATGAAACATCTAAACATAAAGAAAGAATTATTTTTCGGATTTGATTGTGATTAATTGCTTTTTTGGGTACTAGTTGTAATTCTCCCCAAATCACTTCTTTAATCATGTATATGACTTAAAAATTGATTGCAACTCTTCATTTTACAATTTTACCCCGAAATTTTCTTTCTCAGGATTGCTTTTAATGCAAATAATTAATTAATTGATTAGAGAGTAGATTTATTGGCAAAAAAAGATTATTAGAGAGTAGTTTAAGTATTTTCTTAAAAATCTCTAAAATTTATTCATCTATCTCCCTTATTTAGCATAGAAGGGAGAAAAGTACACATCGATAGCAGAGCATGGCAGCATGCCACTTCAGATAAAAAAAGAAAATCAGAGCATGTCACGAAAGGATGGTGAATATTATCAGTTTTTGTGCCCGAAAATATCTAAATGCATATCAGTATGTTTTCCCTCTTCGGCACTATACGCCTTGAGCATCACTGCCACAAAACGAAATGATCAACACAAAATTAAAACATAATCACACTACAATATGTCATAAAAGTTGAACAATTACAGCAAATAAACACATACTCTCAGCTGCCATTGGATAGCGATCACAAAGCGCCCCAATTGCTTTCATCAGTTTCTGCACGATAGGGATACATAGAATATAGCACGCGTACGTGTAAGTGACTTGACACATCAATATATATTATTTCGTTATTACTTATTACACACTTCTTGAGATGAAAAAATAGTAAGTACCAGTGATAATTCAGCCGGATTCACGGGAAGATCCTCCACGCCCGTTATCTTGCTACATGAGTAACAATATGATCGGTTATACTCTCTCTCTTCTTAAATATAAGACCTAGATAACTTTTTTTTTTGGAAAGATTAAAGTTGCGAAATAGGTTATTAAATCATGATATATTTGATATCTTTTTACATTATCCATTAGCTTATAGGTAAAATAAACTAGTTTAAGAGAAAAATTAGGTAAATCAATTTATAATTAACTTATTTTTTGCTTTTTTTAGGATTTTCAAAAAAGTCATCTAGGTCCTATATTTAGGAACGGAGGGAGTATCATATATGTATGTATATAAGTATCACGATATGATTCACTGATTCACATATGAATAAACTAAATGCCTCTCTTATTTATATATACCAAATCACCAGTCTTCCATCCTCCTTTTCAAAGGTGAAATGTCTGAATCCACTGGTAAACGGTATCTTGTAGTCTTTCCATCCTGCAACCTCCCCATCCTTGAGATTAATTTTGGCAGAGAAAAAAAAAAAAACAAAACAAATGTGAAATATATGAGGTACATACTTAGGTGCAACCGCACAGTGACTGTGAGATGTTCAGTCTTTATGTTTTCTATGAAAATGTGGATACTGTTACCCATGGCTTCCCTTACTGCCTTCAAAAAATTTGTGACCTTCAAAAAATTTCCTACAGACCTAAATATAAGACCTCATTGATTTTTTTTGGAAAATCCTAAAAAACCAAAATAAATCAATTTTAAATTGATTTAACTAATTTTTTCCTTAATATAAACTAGTCTATGTGACCTGTAAACTACTCCCTCCGTTTCTAAATATAAGAGCACTTTGACTTTTTTGGAGAATCCTAAGAAAGCAAAATGAACAATTTAATCATAATATATTTTAAATATTATTAGATCATATGTAAGTTCATACGTCAAATAAACTAGTTTAGTGAAAAAATTTGGGAAAATCAAATTTTAATTATCATATTTTGCTTTCTTAGGATTCTCCAAAAAAGTCAAAGTGCTCTTATATTTAGGAACGGAGGGAGTAATGAATAATCTAAAAGTATATCAAATGCGTCAAAATTTGCTAACCTCTTTTGCAGCCTTAATCTCTCGAAAAAGTCAACTAAATCTTATATTTATGATACATATATAAGGGGAAGGAGGAAATTAAGATTAGTTGTAAAAAAAAAAAAAACGGACCTCTCTGCCTTCATGAAAACCGTAGAAGACCATATCCATGTAGAGGCATTGAGGCGCGAGCATATCTTCTAACCTCTGAGTGTCTGATTCATGAAAGGCAACGTAGAAATCTTGGATAGTTTCTTCCAATGAAGGGTGTGGAAGAAACTCAGGCACTACACCACACGATCCATCGTCACTACACCTTATTATTGTTGCCTTGCCTTTCTCTCTTGTCTGTTCCTCTAATGCCAATGCACCAAATGTGTGTTTACGTCCTTGAAATTGTGCAGCTAAATTCCCAGAGTATGTTTTCTTGTTCAAAGTATGTGGCTGCAAGTAATTCTTATTGGAGTTCATGAGTAGAGAAGAGTTTTGAGGCAGAGATGCCATGTCTAAGTAATTTCTTCGTGTGGTAAGGTGTGAGGCTATGTTAGTGGAGCTTGTTCTGATTAAGTAACTTGCCATATTGGACTTCGAATCTGTTTTCGTGGTGAGCATTTCAATCTTTCTTTTCTTTTCTGGGGTCATTGAAGGAAAAGACTGATGCCTTGCAGTCACAGAGAAACTTGATTCCCAAGTTTCCATCTCTATATTCTTTCTGCTTCTACCTTCCTCTGTCTTTTAGTTAACATCTCTCTGTTTTTTTGTTTTGCCATTTGGTTAACATCTCATTAGTTCTATCATCATGTTGTTTAATTAAGGAATTTGGGCCATTTATGATATTGTAAAGTACTCCCCCATCTTATATGATATCCCTTGACCTTTTTTGTCCAAGTTAAGAAAGTGAATTATACTGCTAAATTATAGTGTATGTGACAAGTAATTGAATTATTAGTTAGTTTATAAGTTGAATAAATTGGTTTGGAGGAAGAAAATTAATTATTGATAATTTAAAGTGATTTATTTTACATTCTTAATTTCTAAAAAAAAAATTAAGTGGTTTTAGAATTAGGACAAAAGGGGTTGTTTTTACAAGAGACAACTACAAGATTAAAACCTTTGACTCAATTTAGAATTACTCACACTATCTATTTTTCATTCATCTCTTTTTCCTTTGTGTTATGCCAGCAATTATGAGTATCTTGGATGTTCCCACATGCCCGTATCATCCAAAGGTGGAAGTGTCGAACAAGTAAAAAAACCACATTTAAGGGTTAGACAATCTAAGATTAGATCCTACAAAAAACAAACTGAATTTAAAATCAGGACATCGTGAGGAGAGAGTATAATATATATTAAAGGGACTCACTCTAACAAAACGAGGAAGATCACATTTACTAGGAAGTAGGAATGATGGTATTCAAGAAGTAGATTAAAAAAATAAAATATAAATATACTGGAGTGGAGAAGAAGACAATATTTAATTATTCATATCCAATTGAGAAATTACGCCGACAAAAATAAAGTATATGTATTTCCTCTTCAAGAAATAGTGTTCGTTCTTGACTTATGGTAATTTGACCCAAGAACTTCGCATCCCACGTCAAGTTCGTAAAGCTGGGGTAACGTGTACAAAATTACAAATGCAAAGCCAGCGCGTGTTTTAGCGTTTTAGCTACCTTTATCATCAAATAATTTATTCTCAATCACTTATTTAGTGGTTGATATTTACTGAATGACAATTGTGTCTCACATAGAAATGTTTTTAAATAAAAGATTATAATTACGGGTCTATAAATGATTCAACAAAGCCACCGATATATAGGTTTAAGTTTAGTAAAATGCGTGTGTGTTTACGCAATTCTTATGTTAGAATGTGAAATTCACATGCCAATCACTTCCAAATTTCTCAAAAAAAAAAAAAGGTAGGTAATGTTAGCCAAGTTGCGGGTTGAAATAACATCCATTGAAAATTGGAAGGTTCTTTTAAAAACTATATACTTCTATCTAGGGATAAGCTGATCAATGCACCCGCTAACTTTGCTCACATTTAGTTTAGGTACTCCGCGCCTCTTCGGCATACTTTGATTATTACCCTCCAACTAATTTCACTAGGATAGATTTTGATGAAAGACCTTTACACGTTGTACTTCTTTGATTATAAGTAATGACGTCGAGAATTATTCAAAAATAATGCAGTACACCAAGAGTAAAGATATTGGCATCTACCCATTTTTTTTTGTTTTTGAACTGTCATCTAGCCAATCTGAACCCATCACTTTTGGTGGGTTGGCCCATATATTTAACCCACATTATTAGCAACTCTACATATAAATGGAGTAGGTACCCCGATAAAACGGAGAAAAATATGAAAGAATCTAGGACGTTCACACATACACGCCTATTGTTTATGCTTTATACGTAAGGAGCAATATTTCTTATATCCCTGCGTGTTCATGTTTACTTATATAAGTTGTTGGAAGCAACAGTGCTGGCGCCAATGTATTCCAATTTTCAACTATTTTCCCTTGGAATATATTTTTTGATTGATAAATTAATAAGTCCCATCTATCTAACAAATGAAGCAAAACCGGGCTTCCCCTAGTTTCCTGTATAACAACAACGAGATAAACAGAAATATGATCGGTAGTTATGAATTAAATAAGAGATGTGATTGATCAGGATGAAGTGACTAATGATTAATAAATGAATGGAGTTGGAGGGGATAATATAATAATTAATTAAACTTAGAAGGTGATGCAAATGCAAGTGTAAATTTTTGGAAATGATGGATATCGTGTTCACAGCTGAACAAGTAGCTAATTATAAAATTCGGAAGGAGTTTATAAATAAATGCCATTATTGTGGTTCAATTAAATATTTTAATGGAGGGAATCCTGCTTACGAGTAAGAAACAAGAATAGGAAAATAGGTGATGAGTTCATATATAGATTCCATTTTGTCCACTGGGTTTCCATCTCCAATAACCTCGCACTCCAAAATCTTTATGTTTCTGCCTTCCAATGCAACTCTCTTCTCAAGCTTATCCAGTGTTTAACCATTCACAGTTTCACACACTACATCAACTTACTATATCAGTTTTTTATACAAAATAATTAAACAAACTTATATTTATGTGATCAGTACCGATTGTACTTGTTTCTAATAACATGCATGAATGAAGTCTTATCTTTTCTCAACAAAAATATCATCACAAAAAAATTGTTCATTATGATTTCATAGAGATTTATGCCAGCTTCTTAAAAAATTGTTTGTATAATTTCTGCTGTTTATATTTTATTGGAAAAAGTCAAGATACCGAGTTGATGTAACTCGATGATTTAATAAACATGCATATTTTGTTTGCCGGATTTAATAAACGTATATTTTCAAGTGGAACTCACAAATGGGGTTCAATAATGCTCTCACACTAGCTATAACAAGGCAAAAAGGTCAAGGATGATTGAGATGAATGGCTAGATTCTGCTGCCTCATTAATATTTCAGGTATTGGGACCTACACTGGATAGATTTATGGCAGATCATATATACTACCTCCGATACTAATAAGGTTGCAAAATAGGTTATTAAATGATGACATATTTAATATATTTTTAGATTATCCATTAGTTCATAGGTAAAATAAACTAGTTTAAGGGAAAAATTAGGTAAATCAATTTATAATTAACTTATTTTGTTTTTTAAGAATTTTCTAGAAAAAGTCAATTACATCTTATATTTAGGACCGGAGGAAAAATTTTATTTCATGAGGAGAGAAGGAACTAACCATACATGTATAAGTAGAACAGATAAACTCCAAGGTCAAATATAAGGTCACAATCAATGGTTTCTTCAGCAACTTCTATTCATAGCCCAACGTATTTTCTTTTATCATTTCTTTTTTTCACTTAAATGTTTGTTCGAGAGAGAAGACGCCATGTTATTGGATGTTTTCATCAAACAATTCAATAGGTGTATGTCCTTGCAAAACTCAAGTGTTCGTTTTAAAAAATTCAAAAGATGTACGTGTCTGTATAAATACAGGAGAGAGGAACACAAGGGTGAAGAAAGATGGATGACAAGTCAGAAATAAGGCGTGCCATTGAGAAGCTGTCTATGACTGTTATAGTCAAACCTGCTGATAAGAATGCTAATACAGCCTTCGTCTCCACCGAGTCATTTTTATCTTTGTGTTACATAATTCTACAAGTTCTAGGTGAGTTGTTGTCACTGAAAACCAATTATCACCTATCTCTCTCCTTATGTGTTACCTAAGTATCAATCATGAAAGTGACTTCACACCAAAGTCCTAACTCTTCTTACTTGGATTGATTAATGGTTTTTTGCAGATAAGATAGGGCCAACCATGGCTGTCCTTAGACAAGACGTTTCTCAAAACATCAAGGTCTTAACTTTTTTCCTTTTTCTTCTATTATGATCTCATGATTTTACTTTTATGATACTTCTTGTGTTCCAAGTTTCTTTGGCATGAGGTTGTAAAATTAACTGTCATAATTTATAAGCCAAGGCATCATATATATATACTACTTGCAAAGTTGCTTATCTGTCGACATCAATAGCAGAGATTGGAAGTGATGCATAAATCAAATCCCTCCCTGAACTCAAACTTGGTTGAGATATTGAAAAAAGAACAAAGCCAAGGAAACGCAAAAATGGGACCTAGCTGCAGTAAAGCCTTTGTTTGGCTCACTAGGTCTGTCAAACCTTTCTCACACCCTTGTGCTTTATACCGGTCAATTTCAAAATGAGATATTAAGATCAGATTAATCATTATTGAGATAAAATGGTGCTGATACTAGTACTTTTTTTGGATGCAGATCCCTGGATTTCGCGCTTGCGTTATTGCAGGGCGTGGCAGAAGATGAGGGGAGGAATATGGAGGATGTAGTGGAAGAGTGTTATTGTAACACTTTGAAACCATGGCACGGATGGATTTCATCTGCTGCTTACAAAGTATACATTTAAGAGTTTTAGACCATCACTTAAGGGCGTTTAGATTAAGTGATAGATTTATAAAGCAACGTTTCCAAAATCCTATTAAAGTGCAGTATATTGCAGGTGGCTCTAAAACTAGTGCCAGATAGCAAAACTTTTATGGATCTGCTAAAGTCAAAAGATGAAGACTATGATACCTTAAAGGAGGGAATGCAGGAATTGGTTTCTTTACTTGGGCCTTTTCTCCACAATGTCCACCGCATTATAGTAAGCATGTACTCCCTCCGTTCCTAAATATAACATCACTTTGGAGAAGTGGACAAATTCCTAAATATAAGATCACTTCCTATTTTATCTCAAGTTTTGCCCAAACTACCCTTATACTCCCTCTTTTCATTGAAAACCTCTCCTCCTTTTAAAGTAAGTAACTGAGGGGATTTTGGGAAGATCATGTAATTTTATTGTCTTCCTTAATCTCCTCAAATTAACTAAAGTGATCTTATATTTAGGAACGGAGGGAGTATTATATTTATGCAGTAATGCTCGGTGTCATAACATCCATTAATTCCTTTGCTCGTCTCTCTCTACACACAGATAGATAGAAATATATATGCATTCCTAGCTAACTAGAGTTAATTTATCTTGCAGGAAGTTTATGACTTGCATAAGCTTAAGTCCATTTGAAGTTAAGACTGAAGAATCCAACCCACTATGTCATTCATGTTATGTATATAATATGTATCCCCTAGTTTATCACTTGCATGGACTTCACTTGGATAAGCTAAGTTATATGCATCTGTTAACTTAGCTTGATCAATTCAAAGGGAAAAATTGTATAATGAATGTATAGCATTTTGTACATATAATACTCCACCTTCAAGATATTTTAACACAATAAATCCGGTCTTACTTATACTGGTATTTAATTTGTGTATGTATGAACCTTACAAAATTTGTCAAGCAAGGTCCAACCTCATCGTATCCATCACTTTCTTTTGGTTTTATCTTATTGCAATACAAGATAATTCATATTCTAGGAGACAGAATCCTATATACTGATACTAAGAATGAATTTTGTAGCGCCATATTAAAAAACAGACGGGACCAAATACTACTATATATGAGCATCAACACAATTTACAAAACTTGAACATAAGGGACACTTAGCTTTGGAACCATTCTCTCTGTAGTAAGTACCTAGAGACCATGGATCATGAAGGGCAAACCATCTTTGCCTCCTTAGCTGCGTAGTTTGTTTGGAGGATCATAAAGCCGTGACCCTTTTCTTTTATGAATTAACCGTACCTGCTATAAAGAAGTTCGGAATGAACTCATCACATATAGTGCAAATAAAAATAATATTATTGGTAACTTCACATTTTATGTTAACAGGTATTGACCAACTTACACGCGGATATAAAATATGATAACTAATTATTACTACCTTCGGTCCTAAATAACCTAATTGACTTTTTTTTGGAGAGATTAAGGTTGCGAAATAGGCTATTAAATCATGACATATTTGATATATTTTTAGATTATACATTAGTTTATAGGTAAAATAAACTAACATAAGGGAAAAAATTAGGTAAATCAATATATAATTAACTTATTTTGCTTTTTTAAAGGATTTTCTAAAAAAGTCAATTAGGTCTTATATTTAGGACCGAAGGGAGTATTTCTTTCTTTTCTAAATATAAGACTTAATTGACTTTTTTTAAAAAGTAAGAAAGTTAAATGAACCACTTAATTATAAAGTCTTTTGTGTATCATGACTCATGAGACTGTGTGTTAATTTATAAATCAAATAAGGTAGTTTAGAGAAAAAAATGAAGAAAATTTAGCTTTCTAAAACTCTTCTACAAAATCAGCTGGTTAAAATATTTATGAAGGATTAGTTCATACAACTTGAGAAATTAATTGGAACTTGAGCAGGTTCTTCAATCTTGCCTGTTTGAGTAACTCTCAAACTTAGGTTTACAACCTACGATTAAGTTCAAACCTAAGTTTTAAAATCAAAACATACAAACACTTAACTTTTTTAAAATAGTTTATTTTTGTTAAAACAATTAAGTCAGACAAACACTCAAAATTTTCTCAGAATAATTTCTTTAACTGAAAACTAAGTTTGAGGCAGAGAAAACATAGGTTTAGGTTTAGCCCGAAACGATTTTTTTCGCATTTCCCATAAGTTATTCTCGACAATCTATCCTTCAAAAGAGTTTTTTAAAATGTATATCCAAACAAACCTTAGGACAAAACAGACCTTTAGGAAACAGGGACATTCCCTTGAGGTGCCGATAGCCCAAATCATGTAACTGCAGAATCCACCCTCTAAAAGCTAACAATGGGTTCAGTTAAACCTGCAAAAATCTCACCTTCGTTTTTTTAGGCCCAACATTTTCTGGGCATCGTTTCCCAGATTCGCAGTGTTGTGCGAATTGCGAAACATTTCGTAGAGACTAATGTTTCAAATGTTCAACTTCGACGTTGGTCAATTCAGTCAGAATCACATCTTTCAATCCCTCTCTAATTAGATTCACACTTAAAAAAAACTGAGATGCGGATCTTCACATTCTCAGCATTACAATGAATAATTTCCCATTCGGTCCAAAGCTCTACACAAAAATCGACTTCGACCTTGAATCAGGAAAACCCATAAAACGATCTCGAAAGTCAAAAAGCTCCCAACTTTACCCCATAAGAATGATCAAATCATGTGGGAATCGCCTTAATTACCTTTTCAAATCACACCCATTAATGGGTTTCTTCATATCCTTATGTTTCGGGGTCACAATTCTTCTGATCCTTTCAATATACGAAAGCCATTACAGAAGTACTACGGTTAGTAGTAGTTTTGGAAAATACGATGTGGGTTTGAATGATTATCCGTTTGCGAAGCTTGAGAATCTGATAATGGTTGCTGGGCATTCGATTTATACGAGTAGTAGTTGTGGGAAGATTGAAAAGGAGGAGTCTTGGTATTTGGAGCCTTATCAGAGAATTGATGGCCAAGCTGCTACTTTTGTGAGACATATACAGGAGGGGATTGATATTGCTGCTAATGATGACGTGGCTTTGCTCTTGTTTAGTGGAGGAGAGACTCGTAAGGATGCTGGTCCCAGAAGTGAGGCTCAGAGTTATTGGGCTGTTGCTGATTCCAAAGGATGGTTTGGTGAGTGACTTCTCTTTATCAATATGTCATGGTTTCTTCCCATTGGTTGGTTTTTTGCTTGATCATTGGAAGTTAATATTTTGACTTGTGAGGTTAATTGCTGGAAGCTAGAAATAGGTGAATAAGGGAATTAATATGAGGTTTTCATGTTTAACTGAAGGGCCGTCTTGACTTAGTGATAACCTTGCTTGACTGGGTTTAGAGCTTGTGTGTTCGAAATATTCTCTCTGCATATAGCAGAGTAATGCTAATTAGTGTATAATGCTAACTAGTGTATTCACTTCCCAGTGTTTGCATTAAGTGGAGACTAGAACTGGTGGATTGGCCTTGTGGTTTTCATGTTTTTGATAAGTATCATTGGATACTCAGATTTTAGGTTCATTAAAAATCAGTGCTTAATTCTGTAAATTTATGGGGCTTAATAAGTTTGATCTCCTTTTACTGCTTTGCTGATAGGTGATCCTTGTATCACTTGATTGTTTGTGTAGGTAAAGAAGAGAGTGTGAAATGGAGAGCACTTACAGAGGAGCATGCCCGTGACAGTTTTGAAAACCTCCTATTTAGTATCTGCCGATTCCGGGAGCTAACTGGCTCATATCCTAAGAATATAACTGTAAGCATTTTTAATATCAGACCTTTAAAAATCAGGGGAGAAAGTAAAAGCATTCTGTCACTTATCGTTTGTATATTGTGTATTTCTGTCAGTGGATCTTCCATCATATAGGTATTGGTATTAGGAGAGATATAATGCAGCATTTGTGAGATAAGAAGCTTTTCGTTTCTATATTGTGTTTTGTTGTTGTTGGATTTTCCAGCATGTAGGTATTGCCGTATTGGTATTAGGAGAGGTATGTAAAACAGCATATGCAAGAATTGCTGATAGAATTGGCCTTTTTAACAATTGTGATACTTACATGGGATTCGTTTAGTTATAATACACAGTAGACTGAGGGAATTCAAGTATAATGATTATGTCAATATTAATCACAATTGTTTGTATTGTTTTGGTATTAATTCTGGTTTTGCTGAATGTGGGAATCAGGTTGTGAGCTATGATTTCAAGCAAGAGAGATTTGCAAAGCTACATCGATCCGCTATTGGGTTTCCAGAGTCAAGGTTCTTCTATGAAGGCACATCTGCTGCATCAAACGCAAAAGCAGCTGCTCTAAAAGGGGAGGCATTGGTGAGAGCTCAATTCCAGAAAGATCCATTTGGGTGTCAAAGTTCTCTTTATCATAAGAAACTACGGCGAGATCCCTTTCATCGCTCAATTCCTTATCCAAATGGTTGCCCAGAAATGCGACCTTTATTCAGATATTGTGGACCTGCTCCTTATCCAGGTTCTCTCCCTTGGGGATAGCAGAGCCAGCTTGGTCAAATTATACACACTACAAAGCAGGATGAGAGGATATGAGAGGCCAACAGATAGCTCTAATTTTTGTTCACTTGTTTATTGAAATTGTTGGAATTCTTGTTGTGATAGTGTATGATAAGCCCTGTATGTATATCAAAGTGTTTTTGCATGTGTTCTCATTGCCTGAAATGATTCATGATATTTACTTGTGTGATTCACGTCAGAGGGAACACCTTCTGTCCTTGCTATGAAAAAACGATTGAAGGCAGTTTCCTAGTTTCCTCCAAAGAGATATTGGAGTTATTTCAGCCTAAATAATTACTACAGAAAAGATTTAGGCAGTTAGCACTTTAGGCGTGTTCATAACTATAAGTATTAACAATTAAAGCGAGCATTAAAGCATTGAATTCAGAGTAAACCCGTCCCGTCCTGAATTAACACGGACCCTTGATCTAATATTTTTCATATACCAGCTTAGCGTATTTTTTTTTAAACAGAGCTTAGCCTGATTCAATTCAAGAACAATTCACCGACTCTGGAAATTATTGAAGCGATTGGATGTTTTTTCCGGAACCAGTCTGATTGTCCTGATTTCTGATTTTGTTTTTTGCCGTTATAGTTAACTTACTTTAAGAGATTATTACTTCTATATTGATGGAGGAGATCAGAACTTGAGTCCATTTGTAACATGACATCGACGTGATTTTCCTGGTTAAGTGAGAAGGCTGCAAACAGCAGCCACCAGCAAAGGGCATCAATACACAAATTTAGTTGTTATTTACAGTTTTTATGTCCGGTGCACCAATTCTCATCTATTCTATCATTCACGACTATGCACTATGCACCCACTTCCGGCTATAAATCCATTAACACAAATGAATTTCTATGTTTTCCCCCAAATTGATTATAAATTTGACCCAATAAGTTGTTATCTCCCTGCTCAAGAAACTTGTTTTAAAACCAAATATAAAACAATACTAACACATAAAAGAAAAAGGGAACCATCAGGAACCAGAGTTTTATCCCCAAAAGCTGCAAGAGCTATACGGTCCGCATCATGGTTAGGGTTATAATGACCCCCATCATTTGGTTCCACTACAACAGTCTTTTTTTTTTTTTAAAAAAAGGATATAGTTATTAAGAAAGCAGATAGAAAGAGGAGGAGGAGGAGGGCTCAGAAGAAAAAATGGGTGGGAGAAATTATCAGCACAGAAAACTCTTATCATCAGAGTGGTGCATGACATCCTCAATTACTCATCACCGCCCTCCAACTCCAACACAACACACATTGCAAAACCAAAACCAAAAACAAAATCATACAAGCAGGAGAATCAAGCGTGAGTACTGAGTACTGAAGGGGAGGCCGCAAAAACTGAGATAAATGAGAAGTGAACTATAAGGATAGCAATATATACAGGAGGAAACGGCGCTAAAAACCCTAATAAACGTCTTTTAGTGTGGATTCACTCTTTTGCCCCCCACTAGTTTTCCTAATTACTAATGCTACACCTCTCATCAGCTGTCCTAACCCTAATAGCCTCTCATTTACTAATAATAGTTTAATAGTTTAATTCTTCCTCCTAATTTGTACCATATTGGCTTTAATCCTTTACTTAATCAACAAAATTTGTTCACAGAAAATTATTTCGCAGAAAATTAATTCTTGTCAAAGGCAAAATCAACTTATTATTACCCATTTACTCCTATATTCCAAAGTTTCAACTTTAAACAAGCAACACATTCTAGCTATCACAAACGTTTATATGTAGAACTAATATTTATCATTAGTCAGTAATCAATAAATATAATAAACCCTCTATATTAGCACCAATATTAACCAACAAATGTTGGTTTAATTAGTAAAGAAGTTTGACTCATAACTATGTAGCTGTGGTTTTGAATCTTGCAACGTGAGGACCATGTTGATGAGCAATATGTAAGTACCTTTATAAGCGCTCTTTGTATTCAGAGGCCTGATTGACCTTGGTGTGCCCAGAGGACCAACTCACCTAAATTTTTTTGTCATAAAAAAACACCAATATCAACTGAATCACACTATTTATTGCTTATAAACACCTTCACTCTTTTTTTTTTATACAATAACACCTTCACTCTTTATAATGCATGTATAAAACCAACGGCATAAACGTCTCTTTTCTTTCCTCATCTATTCACTACTTTCATGATAATAAAGTCAATTTACAAAAAAGGCTGATAGGCTATGTACAAGAGAGCAAGAGACGGCCAAAAGTTATACATGGCAATGAATGACCTATGACTCGTCATGATCACACTTGATGCTAACTAGGGAGTTTAGCGGAAGGGGAAAAGAATCATGAAATCATCTGGACGTAGTTAAAAAAAATCATGTCCAAATCCATTTGATTGAGACTCAGTTTTCTATATGCATATGCACGAACTGCAAAACCGAAAATCAAATCCTAGATGTTGATGCTCTGGATTGGGGAGGCCGTCTCTTTCCACTGCGCAGACCACTGTCACTGACACTACCTTCCACTAGAATATCTTGCAGCTCAGGAAATTCTTCTGTTCTCCATGACTGCAAGGGTACAAGATGACTATCATCCTTAACACTTCTCTTCCTCTCCTCATGCCGCTTCACGTTCTCTGATATCTCATGGAATGTTCTGTTTATCTTTGCAATACCCCTTTCAACTGGTTCTACCACATGTGAAACTGTGTATTTCATGTCGTCAACAATCTGGAAAATCAGGACAAAAGGCCACAGCACAAAAGATCAGTTTATGACATGCATAACTGGAAACCTCAGTTAAAAACTGTATAGTTCATATCTCACAATTTCACCACTTCCAACAACCACGTCGCGAACTCTATTAGTGAAGTTCATTCCCTGCCTCTCATCTTGTCGTCCAACCCGCATTCTGGTTGTACGTTCAGAGTCTTGAACCTCCTCAGGGTCAGGTAATACCCCTAGTGATGCATAATCATCCATCACCGCTACATTACGGACACACCTCTCCCCCCTTTTGTAAGGTACTGCAGGGAACACATAAAGGTGCACGACAGCAGCTATGCCCATCTGCCAACAGATTTTACAATATAAAACCATTAAAAGAAAAGGACCTTCGCAAAACTTCTCTTTCTTATTATTCTACTGACAGTTCTTGTATTATTTTATTTGATGTTTACATATATCCATATCTGTAAAATTCGCCAGTGGGTCAAGGATTTCATTCATGGATCTCACATGATGCTGATTAACTAATGCTGACATAGAATCAAGAATAAAAAATTGAAGAGTGCCACAAGGGCTAACCTCTATACAGATAATGTAGTCTTGTATACGTGTTTTCAGCTCCTGAGCCAATGAACCTTTAAATGCTCCAAGCGAAAAAAGGAAGGCAACTGCCAACCCTTGCCACCATGTCAGAAAGACAATTGACTTGAAAGTTAGGAACTTATATAGCGGTTTAATTGGCTCCAATTTATCTTTGATGACGGCATAGAACTGTACAAGGCAGTATAAGGCCCATGTCTGGCTAAAATTAAGAACAACTGCCAGATAGGGATACCTACAGGCAAATATGAGAATCAGAGTCATCAGACTACAATAAATAATGACAAATAGCCCTTCCCCATAAATAGAAAAGGTGAAAATAGCAATTTAACCTTTTCAATTGGTGATCCCTAGAAGGTACCAAATCTTATTTATGTTGAAAAACATATATTCAACAATTCAGATATGTTCTATGATATCCACAATGCACAAGCAACTATTATCAAGATATGATAACTGAAACACAATGCACTAGCAAACATTATCAAGAGATGAAAACTGTAACATAGTTTAACTTACCCATACTTCCATTCAAACTTCCCCTCTCCATAAACCCCAAAAGACTGAAGGATCATTGCAAGCAATGCGCATATCATTTTTAATATCATCTGAAATAAAGTTTTGTTATTAATCAGGAAAAGTCAAGTACATTCTGATATGACGGGGAATGAATTATTCATATCATGATCTACCAAGCCACACATACATATTGCACAATGCCAATTTTCACAGCATTATAGAAGTCAGGACCAAGATACCAATCTCTTAAGAGGCAGTTTAAAGGAAATGGGTGCTCTACAACTCCATATGCATATGCTTCTTTTAGAAGAGGAGAATTGTAATCCATTACACTCATTCTTTCCATAAACTGAATCGTCTTGTCCTCACCGCCTATGAGCATAAAAATAAAGCAATAAGTAAGGGATTCAACACAATCGAACCTAAATTTTTTTTTTTGCAAGAAATATGTTCTTTCTTGCATGGATAAGTTACAGCTGCAAGCCTGCAACTACAGGAAAATACATAATCATAGAGTCAGTTTGACTTACCTAAGCAAGCTATCAAGTATCTCCCAAAGCAATATAATGCAAATGCCTCATAGCAATCCCGTATAATTTCACAGTTGAATGCGGCACCAGAATCAAGTAGTGACAAAAACTGCATAATAGAATGTTTTAATTTGAGATGTATTATTCAAGAATAAATAAGTAAAAACATCAAAAAGACGATCTAATGACATGAAGCAAGTATACCTATACTAGTATTTACTATAGCACAACAACAAACAATTTTTTCATGAATCAGGATATGCAAACCAGGCTTTATAAATAATTGTATTTTCAGCTATACAAGGGATAAAAAGCTGAACTTCTAAAATGAAAGGAAGCAATGCACAATTCATCCCTTGCATCCAAGTATTCAACATATACTACACTAGAACAGATATTCATTACAAAACGGGATAAATTATACAAAACAATACAAAGAAATAGTAAAAGTTTTTTATAAAAATATTACTTACTGATTCCAGTGCATAAACGGGAACCATTAAAATGAGACCAATCAAAAACTTCTGTTCCTGAAAAAAAAAAAGACACACATGAAGGAAGGAAGAACCTGTGGTGAAGTAGACATGTAAAAGAAAACTAGACAAATATAGTAGGAAGCATTTGATAGGGGAGAGGGGAGATTGATAAAGTATGATCAACCAAAAAGTAAAGGGGAATAAGTTGGAACCTCAGGTTGATTATAGGCAGATAAATGCTCAAAAATCAGATACATGGAGAGAACAAGAGCAACAAGCACAAATATACTCGCGCTGAAAATAACCCAGCTGAAGGTTCCTGTAGACTCCACACCTAAGTTTACAAGCCACATATTTCCTGACTTAACTGTGGACTCAAAGAATGTATAAAGAGGTATGGTATAACATAAAGCACCCGTCAAACTCATGACAAAAGATTATTATTTCCAACAAGAAATAGTCTGCATTCCTTGATCAAATTAATGTTTTGCCATTTCCACGCCAAGTGGTGTCTCCAAAAGTCTAAAATGCTTCCGATTCACTCATTCAACTCTCTTCCCTTCTGTTTCTTTGCTCTTGACGAAATGGAAAGAGTCAAACCTGTAAGCTATAAAATTTGACAGAACAAAACCACCATTTTGTTATCACAAATAGTCCTCAAATATCATATGCACCAGGAAAAACTAACACACAAAATTTACAATAGTTATGGATGTTAGATTTTAATACATCTAAAAGCCATTTTCCAAACAACATACTGTACAATAGATCAATAAAGAAACTCTACACACTTAAGGAAACAAAGCAATGACAGTCCGTAAAAAATAAATTGAAAAATACAATCCTCACATAGTAGTCTTCTTCTCTCGATTTACTTAACTTATAATTACTATACTTCATTAAAATTTCCAAATTTGATAAGAGCAGAGGACGACTTACCTAAATAGCTCCATATTCCAAAAAGGAACATAAAAAAAAATCCAAAACATAATTCATAATAAACCGACAAAGTTCAGTGAAACCTCAGTTCATTAAGAAGTGTGAATCAAAATAACTATCCGCGAGAATTAATCAAACAGTTTTAAAGCAAACACATCAGTCACAGCATGTGCAATAAGAAATCAGTGCGAAAGAAAAGAGAAAAACCCTAGGTACGTAAAAATAGAAATTTAGTTCGGAATGAGTCGAAAAAAACTCAGAGCAACCAAAAAAATAATAAGCAATACAATACAATGCATAACGATGAAAACTACAGAGAGAATATTAAAAGGAAGAGTTCAAAAAAACCTTTGATTTTAATTTCTTTGACCGTGAAATCGAGAAGAGAGGTTTGGAGGAAGAATTAAAGGTGGGAATGAATGGGAGAGAAAAGCAAACGGAATTAGCTTCGGCGGTTGGGAAACTAAAATCACGAAATAATCTGAAATGGGGGAGATCATGATAGGGTGACGAGCGTGGTTAGATGGAGTGGTCACAGACCAAATCGTAGCCGTTGAGATGTGGGACCCAAGGATGAATGGACGGAAGTGATCTAAGTTACCTAAAATGGCGCTGATTTAGTTATTATTTCTGATTATTTTTTATATTAAGAGGCGAGAAAAGGAGAAGAAGATGTCATGTCATGTGATTGAATTGCGTGGCAAATCACAAATGCTGAAGCTTGAAGCTTCTTCTCCATTTGTAATTTGTACTTCCACATTGTCATTACTTGTTTGCCTACCTAACAATCCCAACTCGTCTTGGATGAGTTTAGGATGGTGGGTCATGGCTTTATTTTTCTTTTGTTCTTTTTAAGAAAAGTCATTCTCTATATGCTTTATTCTCATTTTTAAGTGTGAAACTTATATTTTAAGAAGTTATTTAATTTTGTTCTATTGACTCTTGAGACAACATCAAGTAAATTGTAATTTGGTCTCTTCGACAGAGAAGTTTGTCCAATAATTAAAAAATTAAAAGGAGAGCATATTCACTTCATTATAATCTCGTTTGGAATGCTGCAAAAGGCACATAAAATGATAAACTTCACACAAGCATGAAATTAAAATTAAAAATAAGAATAATGATAGAACAATTATTAAATAGTAAGACATTGATATCATTCCAAAAAAGTGAAAGTTTGTCAGATAATATACAAAACTTACAAAGGAATGTTCATTACATGGTTATACAGCTACAAATGTATAACTATATTCAAGTCAACAAACCCATTAGCATGGTAAAACAATGGGGGACAATAGAAGAAAAAACCAGATACAGAAAGTAGAAGGTCTCCTATCTTTGTACTCAGTTCCGTGTTTCTTTTTCCACCTGAAAATGAGGTGAGTGTCTCTGAAACTTCTCATTTTAAGATATGTCAAAATCCATTATCATCAAACCATCAGCTAGCAATATTTTCAGCCTGCTCAACAACTTTTTGATCTTCTTATGATACAATAGTGATCAAGTTCAGTGCCCTTGATTAAACTCCTCTGGCGAATTTTTATTCATATATGCACAAGACACTCTCCAAACTTAAATTCTGCCCTCTCCAGGACATACCTCAAACGATAGATGAGCTAGAACGAGCTACCCGCTGAGCTTCTTCCAAGTCCCTAATAAACCTGCCAATTCGAAAATACGTAAGCAATGCCAAACAAATCGAGACTACCATATGTTAAATATAACTTAACAATTATTACAAGTATCCTCAACCCATCGATGTGCAACCAAATATAATAAATACATCAAACTCCACAGGATATCTGGTGAGGCATAACTTGGGCAGAAAACTACCAAATATTGAATTCCCAACAACTTCACTTCAACAAATATTCATATTAAGATAATTCGAGTCCCAAATATATGACCAGTTTCAAATTTTGCTTTCACCACGAGAACCTGGCCAGAAACTGGGACAGTCACTTCAATGATCTATCAATTTAAGCATATGCTAAATTTAGAGCATAATCGGCACACAAAAATTGAAAATATCACTACTTGAGTCCAAACTGTCTTTATCAGTTCATCTTACCCCTTAGAATTAAGAACTGCAGTACCACAAAGTATAAATCGAATCCCAGTATTACTGTTGTTTTGCATTGCAACACATCGTGACTCTTCATAAGTCGTCCCACCAACAATGAAGATGATAACTTCCTGTGGCCTGCATTCCATGGATATGTAATATAAAAATTATTAACAAAATGAACTACTTTCAAGCTTGAATGGCATGAACGCCATGAAACACTCCGGAGGCATCGTTGATTTCATGTAGAAACCAAGTGAAACAACTCACAACTAACACACAAGTGTATGTAATAGAAACCGACCTTCCCTGCTGAAAATGATTTCCAACAATGGGGTAGTCCACATCCCTCAATCGTCCTTTCACAATACTTTCCATTGTTTGGAAGAGAAGTGGCTGATGTTGAGTGTATACATTCTCCACACCCTTAACATAATCCAAAAAGTAAATTTAGTTTAATATCCAAGATACATGTTGGGAGGCATAAGGCATAATAATCAAATTTGTTCCATGAAACCTTCAATCCGCGAGCCATGTTACGAGCAATGTTTAGTAGATCTCTACTTCCATAAAGATCACCAGTTCTCTTGTCAACACCTGCCTGCTTTAAAAGAAACTGGACAATCTGTTGTCACAAGAAAAAAAGATATCAATAGCTGCGACCATCTCATGATTTGACTCTGAAATCCAAAACATGAAATAGGACACGGTGAAGCAACCAAAAGCAATCTAAAATCATTTTTTACTTGTGATGGGCAATATTCCATTAGAATAAAAGGCTGCAAACCATTAAAAAGAAGTATGTATAAAATATTCCAATAAAGGTATGGAACAAAAAAGAAATTCAGCTATTCAAAAAAGGCAACAGTTTCAATCAAGTTACCCCAGGCTTGTACTTGGCTGATCGGGAAGCTAGTTTGTTGAAAAGCTGCATCAATTGCACAGGACTATCTTTCTCATACCGCAAAGCATACAACATGACTAAACGTAACCGATCCTCATCTGATATACTTTCATTGTTTAACTGATTTGTCACTGCCTAAAAGAGAAAACAAGAACAGACATCATAACCTGGAAAATATAGAACAGTTAATTTAAAGCAGCTATCAGTGCATAGGAGGCAGGAAATTAATACTTATAATTGCTGTTATTTTTTCCTTCTTGCAACAAAAAATCATGTCACATACCATAAATTTTTCTAGGCCAAAGATTAACCCATTAAATATGTTTGTTTAACTGCCCAGAAAAGGTTAAGTAAAAGGAAGTGATAGAGTTTCAATAGTAAAAAACAAGCAACATATACCTCAAAAGCAGCCCCTTGCCCTCCATTACAAGCCAACTCTTGTTCTACTTCTGAAACTGACATAAGCTTTCTCTCTTGAACTATCTTGCTCATTTCTGTTACCAAGGCTACATGTTTTGACACATTTCCATGCATTTTCCTGTATTCAGGGTAATTGTCAACAAATTTGGCCATGTCCTCTGCAACCAGTCAAATCATGAAATCAGTGAATCATATGCTACGCAACTGTGCTTTATGTACACCACTACTAACGGCAAAAGGCATTTTACTCTACCATTGAAAAATTTAAAGCACAAACCTATTGTCTGGATGTTCTGATTACTCTTTGACACATGCTGAAATTCATCCACCAATCGCTTAATATTCATACCAATATCTCCAAAATTCTCATACATGTTAGCTTTGAAGAAAGAATCTTGTTCTGATGACAGCACAACTTCCTATGACAAGTTATAGCACACAAATCACTTTCCAATCAGGACAGTTTTTGAATTGCAATGTCATGACATATTAACTCATAATAACTAGCAAAAAACATAACAAACCTCCTGATCCTTCGGAAATTTACCAAGGGATTTCAAGTCTACTTTGTTGTCTTGGATTCCTATTAGTTCATGAACCATTGCCTGCGAAGTGTAATAACACAAATGAGAATTATTTATCTATTTCAAACAACTATTCAGATCAAAGTTTTCAGTAAGCATTAGAGTTTTGGCTTCAACCCACAGATACCTGATAGGTCCATTGGTTTAACAATGGGGTTACGGGATCATCCCTCCGGTCAATCACCAATAATAATGGAGAAACTTCTGTTCGCCTGAAATCAAAAAGACCACTTTCCTGCTGGTACATCAATTTCTGTTTCAAATACAATAATTGAATTAGCTATTTCGGAAATCAACATGATATGAAGATATGACATGTTAATACTTATTTACACATTAGCAAAAATCTTCATAACATTATTTACAAGCATATATGATGGCATGCTTTACATACCAAATGCTCTCTGCATTAGTTTTGCCTTATAAAGATATAAATCCAAGTGTATAAATTCACAGCCAGAAATAATTGCTTGATTACTTAAATGAACTCACTATCACAACAGATAATGCAAAAATCACTAAATTCTTTAAATAAAAGTGAAAGAAATTGATAGTTAGAGTCATACAAGATGGCTTAATAATTTGGGAGGGGGATTATCATCATGACTTACAGATGCTTCCTGTGCTATCCTTTTGGCAGCATCAGATGTCCTTTGATATCTAATAACGGGTCTTCGTTTTAATGCCAAGAAAAGGGCAGCAATGCTGTCAACAGCCCGATCACAGAAACGTTGCGTTGTTGAAGGATCCACCACTGCTGGGAGCATATAAATGTAATTTGAAGGCATATGTAAGGTAAAATGGTAAGGATCAAGTGCAACAAAGTCTGCATAAAACTCCTGGATCATCAGGACAAGGATAACTATATCAGCATGAGCCCAAGAACTTATGATTGCACCACAAGGGATAGACAAGGGTGAGTAAAGGTTTCAAGTTCAA
Organism: Mimosa pudica; assembly: GCA_029929735.1. Lineage (NCBI taxonomy): Eukaryota > Viridiplantae > Streptophyta > Magnoliopsida > Fabales > Fabaceae > Mimosa > Mimosa pudica. Next base: position 19,741,579 of record JAKELP010000004.1, on the reverse strand, counting down.
CGATATGTGGAGTCATTCATCGTATAAAAAGCTACAACAAAAATAACACCTTCCTTACAATAAAAAGGGAAAAAAAACAAAAATTCTGTTCATCTAAAACTCTTCAAAAATAATCATGACAGTATACAGGAATAAGAAACAGGCAAGCAATTATCTTATCTATTTTCAGAAATCTTAACAAAGCATATATTATGACAGCACCAATTAATAGGAGAACAAAATCCAAAAGGAGGACAAAAGAGCGCGTGCATAGACAATCACCTGAACCTGCTGGACAACTTCCTGCTCATCTGAATCGGCGAGTATGTGAATCTGAGTGTCCTTCAACATATTGGAGAAAACTGTAATTTCAGAACGGATTCACAAAGTATCTTCAATTAACAACAGAAAATTACCCCTCACAAAGAAATAACTGTAATCTAAGTTCCAAATGACATATTCCAAACAATTTAGAAAACCTACAAAGATGATACTCTCCAAATCGAGGACTAGCTAAATGGCGGCGCAAATGCTGAATGTTCTCCGAAGTTGGTCGAAGAAAGTAAACAGCCTTGAGATGTGACATAGATTCCCTGGATTTTGAAATGGAATCCACCAACTCTACCAAAAATACTTCTTTCTGAAGAAGCTCAGACTGTGAATACACAACACTCACAATACTTACCTGCACCAAACACAACCACAGATTTCCATCTTTCAATTAAATTCTACTCCCTCCGGTCCTAAACATAAATAAAAGACCTATTCACCTAATTTAATTAAATTCAGTCCTAAATACATAACCAAATTCCTTCAGCAATAGCAATTTTACAGTACAACAATAGGAATTGCAAGCTAGTTATCGAAATGATTAGAAATTGAAAAGGGGGATTATATTTACCGTCTGAGAATCTAATATGAGAACTTTCATGCCAGAGATGTCTTGCAACATGCGAGTGATATAATCACGTACGGCCGAAACCAGCACCATTTTTTTTTGAGCTGGTGGTTGTTGATGTTGTTGTTGTTTTTGAGGACGATAATTTGAATATGGTTGATGCAAATTGGGAAGGGAAGTCCCGGGAGACTCAGATCTGGGACCCTTTTAGATTTAAGGCGCGTCTAGTTTATGCTTAATGCCTTCATTTAATTAATTTCAGAAGAAGGCCAAGATAACTCTTTTTCATCCCCCCCCCCCCCCCCCACCCCCCACATTCAAATGTCTAAAAGGACAAGTAAAGAACTCAAACTTCCAGAAGGACAAGTAAGGAAATTCAATAAAAATTAACAATTGGAACATAGTTATTAACATATGGAACATAGCAATTAACAATTAATTGGTTCCTTCATTGTCCTTCTGGAATTTGGAGTTCCTTATTTATCATTTTGGAAGTTTGAGTTCCTTACTTGTCATTTTGGATATTCAAAGGTATTCATTTATCATTTTTCTTATATAAAGTGGTAATTAATTAAAACAAACATACTATAAGAAAAGTCCTATTAATAAAAAAAATCATCTCTTAGGACCTTACTTATATTATTTTTGGGGGAGTGGGTCCACGGTGAATAATAAAAAATTTCACCCCACCTACCCGTTCCCTTCTCCCTCCTCTCCCCTTCTTCCTCCAGATCACCCCACCCCTCAACAAGTCACCATTTTCCACCAACCCTCCTTTGATCTTCACTTTAGTTTTCTTAAGATTTTCAAAAAAGTTATTTATGTCTTATATTTATAATCAGATAAATAGTTATAATCAGATAAATAGTAAGTTATGTAACATGTAATAAATTATATATTGATTTATAAGTGAAATAACTTGGGTTTGTGAAATAAAGACAGATATAAACAATTGAAGGAGATGTATTTTGCATTTTTAGTTTTTTAAAAAAAGTCACTTTGGTCTTAGGTGGAGAGAGTAACTTCCTTTACTTCGTCATTTCACCATAAATAAGGCTAATTTTGACAAAATATTAAGAGTTTTAATCATTATTTAGTTCAATAGACTCTTTGACCTGTATTGATGGATTAAAAAACTCTTTCACATTCATATTAACTATTCTCAACTTCAACTAATTAAAGCTTAATATTCTCCCTTGAATCTAATTTAATAGAAGTATTTCTCAAGTTTAAGTAAACTAAGAAAATAGTGTGTATTGTGGTAGGATTTTCCAAGCAGCTCTCATACTCAATAAAGTACTACTCTGATAATGTTGTCACCTTCAAACATCTCACCCAAAAATATCTAGACACCAGACTCCAGACCAAACCAAAGCTTAAACTAAAACCCAGAATGAACCTTGGGAAAATCTAATGGATTTGATGAAAACCATAAACTTGAGGCTCTCCCCAATATCATTCCCACCCTTATTCTTAGCAAGTAACTTGTACTTTCCCCTTCCCTCTCCCGCAAATTCTTCTTTCCCATTATGTGCCACCTCACTCCATCATACTTCTAGAAACTTCCAAGTTCTTCATGCCAAGAACAAAAAATCAGAGCAAGAGCCAGTTCTGGAACCAACCCTTGTTGAAGAAATAGTATCATTGAACGATGAAGAAGATGATGACATCGAATACGGTAGAGCTATGAATTTCTTCTTTCTCTCTGTTACTGCAAATCTTGTTTGACATGAGCTCAAAGCTCACATTTTTCAACTGGGGATATTAATTTCTGACGGAAGTTATTGATTTCATAGTGGAATCAGGGGATGAAGATGATGATAGCTACTTTGAGGAAGAGGAGTATGAAGATGACGAAGCTGAACTCTATGTGATGATTCTCTCTCTTGTCTTGGTGTGTTGATATGAAATACTATTTAATTTTGTATACACGTATATATTAATTTGGTCATTTGTTTGTTTTTTTTAAGGTAGGTGATGGAGGTGGAGGCGGTGGGATTTCCCTGGCTGGAACTTGGTGGGATAAGAAAGCACTAGCAATTGCGGAAGAGGTTGCTAAATCTTTTGGTGGGGAATTGCAAATTTATGCTTTTAAGACATTGCTCAATTCCACCATAAGACTGCGCATCGAGAGGCTTTCTAACAAGTAAGCATTACTATAGTATAGTTATTTCTCAGTGTTTTTTCTAGCAATAATAGAAGTAAAGAGGTGGAACTTGAAGATACGATTGCTTCAATTAGTTATATTGTAACGTAGTTTATTAGGATTTAATGATTTATGTTGGTTATGCCGCTAAACAAGGACGCGTCCATGACACAGTGTGGTTTGTTGTGCCCTCACCCAATGACTAAAACAAGTCTACACAATTTCGTCCAAAGTTTTTAGCACAATGAATAGGTAAAAGTGCGTGAAATGATTGCCCATGGTATCTGTGTATAGACTAGCTAGCAAAACTTTTTAATGACTTAATAACATCTATATATTGTTGCATTGCATTAGGTTGTTCCAAGTTTCTTTTACCTTGTAGTTAACATAGCCAATGTGTATGTGTTAAGCGGAATCCACCAAGTTCTAATATCTATTAGTATCTTAATTTCTTTTATAACTGAGTTTTTATTGCCGTTGTCATACAGTACTAGTAGTCAATGGGTACTTGATCTCTGAGCTTTCACTTTCATATATCCATAGGTCTGGCTCACCTGACATGGAAGACATTGAAGCTTTCACTCTAGCCTATACAGCAAAGCTAGATGAAGCAGAGCTTGCCAAATTTGTGCCTGAAGATATAAGTTTGGAGGTACCATTTTTTTTGTATCCCATTAAAATTTTATCTTCCTATGACTTGAGAAAAACTTATGGGACTGGCATGATGAACAACATTTGAAGGTGCAGATAATTGAATCAAACCATGTGGTCTCCTTATAGGAGTTAAGGTTCTGAATTAGTTTCGCGGCTATTTTTTAGAGGCCAAAGCCCACTATTGAAATTTAGATTTTAATGCTTTTCCTTTTAATGAATGATGATATATATGATATGATAATCTTCCTTCAGGTGTCATCTCCTGGTGTTGAGAGGATGGTGCGGATTCCAGATGACCTGGATCGGTTCAAGGAACGGAATGTGTATGTAAAATACATTAGTAATGATGAGAATTTAGAAGGATCATCTGCAGAGAGTGAGGGTGTGTTTCGCCTTATAGCCTTTGACTTGGAAACAAGAAGTTGCACTTGGGGTTTGGCAGATGTGAGAGTGAATAGAGAGAAAGCAGGAAAAGGAAGACCAATGAATAAAAAACAAAGAGAATGGCGTGTGAGCACTCCCTTTGATTCATTACGGTTAGTTAGGTTGCATTCTGAGATGTAACAACTTGGTCGTGTTTTTGGCTGGAGGTCATATTTTGTCATCCCACGCCTGCCCTTGTGTGGCCTTTTGTAGTCTTGGCATATTTTGAGAGCTCCATATTAATGCATGTACATGTAAGAGTTATAATAAATTTATGTCAAATTAGTTATTTCTTGGATAGTTATTCTTATTTTTGTTGCTACTTCTTTTCATAACTGACTGTGAGTTGCATGTGAAAGTGGAGAAGAAAGGAGGGAATAAATCTATAAAGTAGTACTTTACAGAAACTCTCCTGACTTCACGTGAAAGCTTTTCTTTGCATCACATTTATGTAGTTAACTTTTTATATTTCTAGTTTAATTTATTGTTTAACTCAAATAGCTTAAAATTTAAGAGAATTATTAATATGTAACGAAATCCAAGGGAATTACACGCACATAAAATTTTTTATGACCTTTCACATGAAAAATTTTTAGTAGTATTTAAAACCAATGATTTGGGATTGCCCACACATACTACAAAGTTTATAGGGATTTGTTGCTAAGTTTTCTTTAATAGTAAAAAATTGATACTAAGTTCTAAAGATTAGACAGATTGTTTGTTCATTGTTTTAAATTCAAAAAGTTCGTATAATTATACTATATAAATATAGAGAACAAAATGATAAAACCATGAGATATGAGTCCATATTAAGCTACATATCTCTGTTGACATTCGCTATGTTTAGTGTGTCGAAAACGAATTTTTAGTAAAGAGTGAAATTTTGAACATTCATTTAGAATTTTCTATTTCATTACTAAATATTTGAAATCATGTTAGTTTATGTGGTTTTGAATAAAACGTCTACCCCCGCTAATCGCTGTACTTATTCTTTTTATGGAGGGAACCGCTATACTTATTCGATAGATTAGATTAAGACGTTTTTAGATTTCGGATGCATTACGCTATTTGTTAGATCATCAGAAGAATGGAGAATTTTCAAAGTCATGATGTCTTTAATAGTGATTGATTTAACATTGAAATAAATAGGATTGAATCAATAGATTAATATTAATTAATAGTTAAATAATAGGATCCATTTGGCCGCAAACGGAAAAAATAGAATCCAACTTATTGTTCTGCTCTTACCAGGTTGCTGCCGGAGTTAGATCCAGGTCTACTACCCCATGGCATCAGGACCAGGACTTGGACCAATACATTATATAAAATTAATTTATTTGACTTTGAGAGGTATACTTATTTTATTATTTATATAAATTTATATAAATTCATGGATGAGGCAGCAACCAAACGTGATTGGTGATGTTTTGACTCTGTCTCTTGACTTGTGATCCAGTGAGATTGCTCCACGTGTGCTTTGTCTCCACATTCGGCGCCTGGATTTTTTTCATAGTATTGTAATTGTGGTAATGAGTAGTAGGTGTATTATATTATACTACTATACTACTTTGTCAGAACAAAATCTGGCTCCACAATATATTGAGCCGACACTTGCTCAACTGGCTCTTCATAATTCCTATGTTCTACTATTTTCCAGTTATACTCACCTCATGTATTTATTATTTAGCCTTTACCCTTTTCAGCTAACAAATCACATTCTCAACCAACCATGAGGTCACTTCTCTTTGGTTGTATTGACCAAATCACCCTCTTCCCATTGCCCAAATAGTTTCATGTTGCTCTCAATCACCCAACTTCACATTTCACAACCACCATCTTTTGCCTCATTACTCCATTCCATTTTAGATTTGGACTCTAATTCCTCTGTTTTTTCCATGTAAGTACATTTTCCTTCTTAATCCTTATCCTGCCTGTCATTCAAGCCTATTACAATAAATAAACTAGCTGCTTCTTCACCCTTGAAGTAAGCATTTTTTTTTGTTTCTGAATGTTTGTTCACAATGGACATGTGGGAAAATCTGTGGGTTATGCAGATACTACAGATGCTGGGTTTGGTTAGTTTCTGGATCTCTTTCTCCAAGCTTAGAACTTTATCCTCCAAAGCCTTTCGATTTATGGATAGAATCATGAAGCTTGATTCCAGTGTCTGGCTTCCTTCTTCTTTCAATGGCCTTGTAACCACTGGATCCTTCATATCTTTTCTTTTAATCCTTTTTTGGTCATACTCTTATGTATATCCCATTTCCCACTCACTCATTGAAGGTCTTCAAACTCATAACATCTCTGACTCTGCAACAAAAAGTCATGATATTCTAAAACCCAATGTTTCCATTTCTATTTGTAATGTGTTTGAAGGAAAGTGGATCCAAGACGAGAGGTACCCTTTATATGATGCTTCACAATGTCCTTTTGCTGAACGTGGCTTTAACTGCCTTGCAAATGGACGTAAAGATAGAGGTTATACAAAGTGGAGATGGAAGCCTAAGAATTGTGAAATTCCAAGGTTTGATGCTCAGAGATTACTAGAAGAACTTCGTGGGAAAAGAGTGGTCTTTGTTGGAGATTCTTTGAGTAGAACACAATGGGAGTCTATGATATGTTTGCTCATGACTGGAGTAGAGGATAAAAGAAGTGTGTTTGAGATAAATGGCAATGAGATCACTAAACGGATCAGGTTTTTAGGTGTGAGATTCAATTCTCATAATATCAGAGTTGATTTTTATAGATCAGTATTTTTGGTGAAGGATGGTCCAGCGCCAAGAAATGCTCCTAAAAGGGTGAAAAGAGCACTAAGGTTGGACAAAATAGATGATATTAGTCATGAGTGGATTGATTCAGATGTTTTAATTTTTAACTCAGGTCACTGGTGGACAAAAGGCAAGATTTTTGACGCGTGAGTAACTCAACTTTTCAAACATAGATATGATGTATTGATTTACATTTATTGTCATGAATTTCTGGAGCTGAATTCTTAACTATTCAAATTAAGAGCTTTTTGTTGAGTGTACTGACCTAGATCTTTAGACAGGGGGTGGTATTTTCAAGTTGGTGACTCGCTAAAGCTGGGAATGCCAATCAACTCTGCTTTCACCACAGCTATGCACACCTGGGCATCATGGGTACAAAACGCGGTGAACACAAACAGAACAAAAATATTCTTCCGTACTTTTGAGTCATCTCATTGGGGGTAAGTTGTTCACCACATTTGTAAATGTAGAATTGAGGTCTAAGGCTGTAACCAAAAAATAAAAACAAAGAATTGAGGTCTGAGGCTATATACATACTCCCTCTTGTTCCAAATATAAAACTCTGACTTTTTTTGGAAGTTATAGATGTAAATTAGGCCATTGAATCATCACATATGCCTCAAGTAATTATATTATATTTTAATTTATAAGTAGAATTAATTAATTTTGAGAAAAATGGTAACTATAGACAATTTAAAGTGATTAATGTTGCGTCCTTAATTTATATAAAAAAAGTCAAAGTGATCTTAGAATTAGGACCAGAGGGAGTATATACATGCATGCATTTTATTGTGAAGCAAATAGGGCATTTTATTGTGAAGCAAATAGGACGTGTCTTTAGTTTATAACGGTGAAGTTGGTGGTGTATGTGACAGTAAAACGTGCAAAGTGACTAGTACACCGTGGAAGAGGACAAATGGGAGAGATCGAAGCCCAATATCAGATATGATTTTGAGGATTGTGGAGGAAACGAATGTATCAGCTAGAGTTTTGCATGTAACACCAATGGGTGCATATAGAAGTGATGGGCATGTGGGGCGTTGGAGTGACAATCCTTCTGTGCCTGATTGCAGCCATTGGTGTCTGCCAGGAGTGCCTGATATGTGGAATGAGATTCTCTTCTCCTATTTGCTTCCAATCAACGGGGCAAGTTGACACATATATATCACAGCTTTTGTGAATATTTATAAGTGTAGAAGTCTTTTTTTTACTGGCCAGTTATATCTAAGTGTTTTTCTTGGCCAGTGATATATAGAAGTTAACACAAATATTGGGGCAGAGAAGTTGCATATGTATTTTGTGAATAACGGGGAGGATGCATTATCCTTCCTGTGCTCTAATTTTGAAGTTTTTACCAATAAGAAAGGGTCTTCTGTGTGATAAACATGTACTCTGTTGTTTATTTTCCCCATTAAGAAAGAAATTCAATTTTCCAATCATAATTTCAATTCCGGGTTCATCCTTGTATAGTAGTAACAAGGAATGGATGGAGGACGATGACTTTTGCTTTCTCTTTCAGCATTTAAAATGACAGCGTAATCCATGAAAGGAGGTTATCAATCAGTTGATGGGTTGATAGAAAATGTGACAATAATGTGCCGCAGTGTATGCCAATGATGGGAAGCTGTCTCTATAAAAAAAACATCTCATTTCAATACAATGAGCAGCTGATTTTTTAATCCAAGTAAATTGAAGTATCTTTGAACATCTATATGTTAATATCTACATATTCATAAATTTTTAATATTATATAAAGCAGCTTCATTATTATTAGCCTGAAATAATTCCAGGACAAAAAAAGGAAAAAAGAAACAAAAAACGGTATATATTCCCAACACGGACTGAATGTGAGACATCAAATACAGGGGAGATGCTCTGCGAGGAAGAACAAGAGTCTTCAAATATAAAAAGGATTTGTATATTGAATACTATAATAGAATATCTACACTTCATAGTTGCCGGAGGAGGCATTAGTCTAGACAGGTAACATAGCATGGGTATTATAGTATGGTAAGTTCTGTGAGCACATTCATAGGTGTTTGCAATAAAATATACAATAACATCACTACTCAATGCCTTTAAAGGACAAATAGCCAAGAAGTGTTTTCCAATGCAAACATGTTAAACTTAGAATGAGTGTCAAGTCACTAAAAACTTGCACGCAGCAATTCTAATCAAAATCAAAATATTCTCAAACCCTGCCTACAAAAAGACCCCCACATCCCACACATGCTAATATCACAAACACCCAATAATCTAACATAAGATCCAACATGGCCTCCCCACAGCCAAACACCTTCAATAACTACCCTTTCTTCCACCCACCACCCCCACCATCTCATCCATATTTTTCCCCTCCACCGCCGCCACGTGTACCTCCCCCATCACCTCCACGTGTACCTCCACCACCACCTCCACGTGTGCCCCCACCACCATCTCCACGTGTACCCCCTCCTCCTCCACACGTGCACCCCACGCCGCCACCATATCATCCAATAGCTCCACCTCCTCCACACATGCGGCCACCGCCAGCCCCGGTCCCACCATCACCTGCGCCACATCATCATCCTACGGTGATAGTGATAGTGTTTGTCTCATTGGGGGGACTTCTCTTCCTTTCAATGCTGGCATTTGCTATGTTTTGCTTTATTAAGAGGAGGAAGAAGAAGTCAAGTGAAGAAATGGAGATTCTTCATGTGGATGAGCATAGAAAGATTAAGGAAGAAATTGTGTCTGGTCCTTTTGGACCGGAGGTGACGGTGGTCACGGTGGAGGATGATGTGCATATTGATGCTGAAGTCAAGAAGAAGGAGAAGTTTGGCGATGGCTTGCATGCTGAGTCATCGTCCACGTCAGCTGTTGACCAGGTCAACTCTAGTGGCCATGACCGTGACGTGGCAGATACTTCTTCTGGTTCTGAACACCATCATCAAGAGCTTCAACAAAGTAAAAGCCAACAGAACACAAGTGAAACTAAATAAATATCCCAAAACTCCATGCAAGCATTCTATTCTGCCCGTATTATTTCATTCAATAAACCCTCTGTTGAGTAATTTGATTTGATGAACCGTCAAGTTATTTTTTTAAGGAAAAATTTATCGAAGTTATTGATTCAACAATGTATTAAAATTAAAACATGTATACATGTACAATATATGTGTAAATTCCCTGCTCTTTATATAAACTTTCAGAAAATTGGATCTGGTTGGCGTATGAAGATATTAATTGAGCCTGCCTTGGCAACCGCTTGAAATTAATGTTATCATGTGCCAAAGTAGTCTTAAGAGCATACATGCACTTATATATACTGGCTGCAACGTAGAGCCAGGTGGGGTCAAGTTCAGCTTTATTTCTGACTTTGGGCTTCCATTTGATTAAATAACTAAATTCCTGATTCATGCAATCAACTCTTTAATTTTGCTTCAATTTTTTACATATGTTTTTTATGGCCACAGTCTAAAAGGGAATAATGTTTTAATTCGACCAATTAGATTTTAGCAAATATTAGATATCATATATGATCAGCGTTTATTTCTCTAATTTTAAATATTTTGGTCTCATCCAAATAGTGATTACACCCTTGATGTTGATAAAACAAGTAGATTGAATGATTGTCACATTGGCTAAGTCCATGTGAGATTACCAATCTCGAACAGAAGTACCCTAAGAAAATAGAGATAAATAAAACAAATATCACAGACACACAACAAAAAATTGATGTAAATACTCGACTGATAATAATACATAATATTTCATACAAGCCACCAGCACCATAGGAGTCCAAATAAACATGTTATTTTTTGAACTGAAAATAAAAATGTTATTCATTAACTAATAATTCAGTGTCTATCCAAACTGCTTCAAGCTTTATTCTTCTTCAGAATCACAAGGAGGACCGGTCAATTCATACACAAGTACATAACACTCTATATTCCACCAATTTGTTCTAATCCTGCATGCGAATGATGCATCTAATGGACTCCCCTTTGAGCATGTAGTCAAATGCTTTGTTAATCTCTGAGAAAGGCACTGAATGGGTGATGAATTTGTCCACTTCCATCTCCTACAATTTCATCGTAACATTATTAATAACATATTTAATAGACCCCACACTTGAATTGAAGCAGCACACAATAAAATTCGTTCCATCACAATTATGCTTACCCCTTTCATGTACTTGTCCACCACAGAAGGTAGATCAGAGCGGGGCTTGTAGTTGCCATAGAAGGTTCCCTTCAAGGTCCTCTCGTTCAAGAAATTTATGGGATGAGTTTTAAACGCATCATCCTTGCTTGGCACCCCAACCAGTACTGCAACACCCCAACCCTGCATGCACCAAAAAACCAGGCCATTCCCATTGTTAGTTCTCAAGTTATTGTTATGACATGTCTTTCTAGCTATCAAGCTAGTGAGTTTTGTGCAAGTACATCGTGGACACATTCGAATGCCGAAATCATGGCCTGGATGTTCCCTGTGCATTCAACCGCACGATCAACTCCTCCATTTGTCATCGCAGCTATTACCTGTTTACATTTGAAGCTAGCCAACTTTGATATGATTTCCAACTATATTTATTTATCAAATCATCAGTTAGTTTTTCTATGTGTGCACCTACCTCTTGCACGGGCTTGTCATGATCTTTTGGGTTCACAAACTCATTAACCCCAAACTTCTTTGCTGCCAATTAGAATATAGTAAAACATAAACTTCCATCAATTCCGATATGTGTACAAATAATTTTGGCAATTCAATTAGACTCATTAAATCATTGTTTTGAGCAATGTGAGTAGTACCTAGCTCAAAACGGCTGGAAACTAAATCAACCCCAATAATTCTGGACGCCCCAGAAACTCTTGCCCCTTCAGCGGCCTAAAGTTCATATTTATAACAAAAATATCATGAGTTAGTGTATGTTACTAAATTAAAAACTACTAAAATAAACTGAACTCCAAGCAAAAGAGGGGCAGAAATATACAGCAAGACCAACAGCTCCTAGCCCAAATACAGCAACAGAGGAACCAGGTTTTGGTTTTGCAACATTCACAGTGGCACCAAATCCTACAATATCACAACAATCAATCAGAAAATGGAACTCATTTACTAGTTCATCCAAAGACTATATTCATGGAAATGAAGGGAGGGAAAACCTGTGCAGATTCCACAACTGAGGACACAAACTTTGTCAAGAGGAGCAGCAGGGTCAATCTTAGCAACACAGCCAGCATGCACAACAGTGTACTCACTGAATGTGGAAGTTCCCAGAAAATGGAATATTGGCTGCCCGTTTATAGAGAATCTGGACTTTCCATCACTGATCATAACAGTCCTCTCTGTGTTGATCCTGAGAAGGTCACACATGTTGCTTTCTTCTGACTTACAGTGTGGACACTCCCCACACTCCCCTGTGAATACTGGAAGAGCATGATCTCCCGGTTTCAGATGAGTCACTCCCTCCCCTACACTCTCCACTATCCTATACATAATAACATCACCATCCAATTGTGTATTACTTCATCCCTTCATGAGTACAAGTATAAGATGTATTTTACTTTCTATAAGAAATTAAATAAGTCACTTAATTATTAATTATAACGTATTTTGTGTGTTATCAGATTATATATGTAAGTTTATAGGACTAATTAGGTTTCGAGACAAAAATGAGACACTTTTTTCCCAAGTCCTAATAGTAGAAGAAGATATAGAAACAAGACATGGATCAAGACCGGAAAGTCCCAGTTTTCTTTGAAGTAATCTCATTTATAACAACAAAATGTAACACGTGTGCATATTTATACTTTGGTTACTAATAAGATATTACACTTAATTTTAATATCACACAATTACTTATATATGTATAAAAAAACTTAATCATGCAATAACTATTTGGTCCAATAAACCCTTTTACACTACTTCCAAAGTTTCCAAAACATAGTGATTAAACAAGACAACAGCCATAATAAAATTTACAAATTTAAAACAACAACATTGTTAAAAAGAGAAAAGAAATTTAAAACATTTACTAACAATTCAGTCGTACCTTGTTCCATACTTCGATTCCTTCTCTTCATTTGTAATTAAATGATGGAATTAATTAATCGATATAATTAAAGATTCTTTTGTAACCAGAGTTAAATGATTCTCTGAAGAAAGAGAGGAAATAATATAATATTTAAAATAGAGGGTAGATTATTCCATTGAAAAAAAAGAAGAAGAAATGCATATAATTGAAGTAGAAAAAAAGTTAAATAAATAGTTAAATTTATGATTTCAAGATGGGAACGGAAATCAAAGATGTGATTATATGCTGGTATCGTCCTACTTTCAATTTGGTCCTATTACTATTGATCATCCCATACCAGATCCTATTAGTCCTTAGAAATTTCGGTCGACATAGGTACTGGACAAGACCAGGACCCTACCTTTTCGAACAACCCTATAAATTTATAAGTTACATGTAAATTAGTTTAGTGAAAAAATTCACACGAACAATTTATAATTAATTTATCTAATTTTCTTAGGATTTTCCGAATCAAGTAGATCCTTTATTAAGAAATTGAAGGAGTAGTTTTTTTAATCTAAAGTATTTTGTGAATACGTAGGTGAAGGAGCATACCCTCCGGCTTCGTGGCCTAATATACGAGGGAACAAAGGAGTTTGTCCCTGTCATGAACGGAAAAGAATATATTTATATTAGATTGAGATCCCAAAAAGAATAGGTAAAGCGATTAAATAAATAAAATAAAGGGTACCTTAGCTTCCCAGAAGTAGACGTCAGTATGGCAAAGTGAGGTAAAGAGGATTTTGAGACGCACTTCTCCAGCCTCTGGAGGTGCCACCTCTATCTCTTCAATCACCAATGGCTTCCCTGCTTCCCAAGCCACCGCAGCTACATTTCCAAACCAAAAAAATAAAAAAGATCCGATCCACACAACCCAATTAGTATAGTTTTATCAACATATACAGCGTATATCAAATCCAAAACACATCCCCTGAATTCATATCATAACAAAACGATAGGATCTCTATAGAAAACAAAACAATCATATGATGTTCACATACAAATTGCTTTGACTTTGATAAAGTAAAAAGACTAAGGTATATTGACAACAAGCTAAGTAGAGCAAGTGAAAGATCAAAGGGAGGTTTCATAAACCTTTGCAGTTAATGACCTGACCAACTGTGGAAGACATGGCTAGCTAGGGAATAGTAAGTAGGAAATAAGGCAGGAAGATGATGATATATATTGATAGTGAGATGTGTTGAATATGATGCAGCGGCCACTGAAAGCTATATAATGGGGAAGGACATGTATGTCCACACGTGTAACAGTACTAGAAAGCAAGAGAGCATCCGAATTAAGGAATATTTATTCTTCATAAAACATGAATAGATGACACTACAGGTGAAAGCAAGAATATAATTTCAAAACCGCTTTTTGGTTTTGCCGCTGTTGGGGTCCAATCCAACAGGTTTAAACAATTATAGTAATCACAAATTATTAGCAAAACGACTGTATCTGACTCCAGCGGCGCCTTTGTTTCCTGCTTTCCTTTTTCAACGTTTCAACTCTGCATGTCTTTTAGTTTTTCTCTTACAGCTAGCACGCTTTCTTGTTATGGAAATATTTTAAAAACTTTCCATCAATATTTTCCCTAATTTTATACTATTTCACGATATTTTTAAATAATACAATAACTCCAATTAAGCTTCGATCATTATCAAGCATGAACTTACTCAGTTCCAAATAATTAATATCATGTGAAATCAACATCATTTACAAAAGCATAAATATGAAAAAATATTTTATATCGTGTGCTGTAAATTCGCGGTAATGTGTGTGTGTGTGTGTCTGGTTTTAGACTCAACTTGGAGCATTGTTTTTCTTTTGACTTTTGTACGCTGTTATGTTAAAGACGTCATAAGACAAAAGGGTGAAGTGTCACATATGGCCCATTTGAAGATTTAAATCAGCTCGTAGCCAGCTACCTGACAAGCGTTTTTTTTTTTTGTTACAACTACCTGACAAACTTTTAATTATTCAAAATGGGAGATTCAAACTTCACCCCCCAAAAAGTAAATAAATACTCATAAAGAGCGGGCTATAAAGTTATTAATGAATATTTTATTTTCAAGTTTAATGAATAATTTATAATTTCTTCTTCTATAATGCATATAAGATTATTAAGATAAAAGACAAACTCAATTCTAATCCCGAGTTAGTGAAAGTGTTAGAGAAGGAAATTAAATATACTAAACAAATGAAATATACTAGACAGTTTTATCCTTACTTTAAAATAAGATTATTAAGATCATTGAAAAAATTTATAGATAGTACAGGGACACTTTGACATACTAGAATTGGTCATTCTTGAGGGAAAAAAAACTAATAAGACAATATTAATGTCGCTATGTTATACTTTTTCCGGTCCTAAATATAAGACTTAATTGACTTTTTCTGGAAAATCCTTAAAAAACCAAAATAAGTTAATTATAAATTGATTTACCTAATTTTTTTTCCTTAAACTAGTTTATTTTACCTATAAGCTAATGGATAATCTAAAAATATATCAAATATGTCATCACTTAATAACCTATTTCGCAACCTTAATCTCTCCAAAAAATCAAATAAAATCTAAAATCAACTAAGTGATGACATAATAAAATTCTGACGGCCTAAGCATGCTATATAAAATTTAGGAGAAATTTAGACCATTCAAATAAGGATTAGATTGTTTAAATAAACCATCTTAGTTGGTGGGGTAATCATTTCCACTTATAATACGTTTAAACCGTCTTAGTTGGCGAGGTAATCATTTCCACTTATTTTTTTTCTCATTACCACTAATCGCGTGACATGTCTTCTCAATCTTGATTTTTGAATGTTCAGATCTTTATTCTTAACTGCTTGTTTAATTATTTAATTTCTGTACGCAATGGAATTCTTCCCTTTATTTTATAAAATTAAAGATTTAAGAACACACCTATTTTAGTTCATAGAAAGTGTAAGATGATATATTACCAAAACAAAAGCATCAAACAAAAATAGCATATACATACACAAGGGATGGAGAGTGTATTATTACAATGTGTTTTGGAAGGCACAGAAGCCGAAATTTCAAGCAATGAACAAACGGCCTATTTAGTTCTCTAGAATGATAAACTGCACAAATTTTATAAAATACAATGGAGACTACTAGTTTGATAGGAAACTTTATTTGTTCACCATCACCACAAAGAAAGCTCAAATCCTGCAGAGAGAACACACTGTATAGTTCACATGGCATGGTTCAACTACTCTTCCATGCGAATGATACACCTGATGGACTCCCCTTTCAGCATGTAGTCAAATGCCTTGTTGATCTCAGATAAGGGCACTGAGTGAGTAATGAACTTCTCCAGTTCCAGCTCCTACAATTTAGTTTCAAAAAAAATTTTGTCACCCTTCAGTTCACAACTTGATAAACACAATGTAGTTAATCAACCAGTTATTAAGAGATTTACCCCTCTCATGTACATTTCCACAACAGAAGGCAAATCAGAACGTGGCTTGTAATTGCCATAGAAGGTTCCCTTCAGAGTCCTCTCATTCAGGAAATTCACTGGATGAGTTTTGAATGCATCGTCCTTGTTTGGCACTCCAACCAGTACTGCCACACCCCATCCCTGCATATCATAATCATTTACACATATATAAGTAGATAGTCATGACATTCAACTTTGAAATCAGCAAACAGATCATGAGTTTCAAATTAGTACGTCGTGGACACATTCGAATGCTGAGATCATAGCCTGGATGCTCCCTGTGCACTCCACCGCACGATCCACACCTCCATTTGTCATTTCAGCTATTACCTGTTTTCACAATAACTAACATAAGCTAACTGTGCAAATGTGTTAGAGGAAAGTGTTTATCAATCAAACCAACTCTCTCATTCATATGTTTAGATCCTATCACTTCTGTTATGATTATGGTACAAATTGAAAAAATACATTAGACCTCCGAGCACAATAATATTCATTCAAATATTCAATTATAAGTATTAGTATCTTTAGTTTTTCTCTCTAATTACGCATGCACTAACCTCTTGTACAGGTTTGTCATGATCTTTTGGGTTCACAAACTCGTTGACTCCAAACTTCTTGGCTGCCAATATCAATAATAGCACAAACATCCATCAACACATCTATATATACACTGCAATTCAATTAGATGCAGTTGAGTCGCTTTTGAAAATATTAAGCCTACCTAGCTCAAAGCGGCTGGAAACTAGATCAACCCCAATAATCCTGGATGCCCCAGCAACCCTTGCCCCTTCAGCAGCCTAAAATTTAGATTAAAAAACTTAATCAGAACAAAACTGCTTATGAAAATGAATATGCAAAAGGGAGTGAAATAAAAAGGATGTAAACATACAGAGAGGCCAACAGCTCCTAATCCAAAAATGGCCACAGAGGAACCAGGTTTTGGTTTTGCAACATTCACAGTGGCACCAAATCCTACAAGAACGAAGTATAGTAATTAATTAGGCAAAGGTATTACTATTACTAATACTACTTCATCTAACATGATGATTTGGATGTTGAAGTGAGGAAAAAAAACCTGTGCAAACTCCACAGCTGAGAATACAAACTTTGTCAAGGGGAGCATCAGGGTTAATCTTAGCAACACATCCAGCATGCAAAACAGTGTACTCACTGAATGTGGAAGTTCCCACAAAATGGAAAATTGGCTTTCCATCCTTAGAGAATCTTGACTTTCCGTCACTAAGCATAACACCCCTGTCTGTGTTGATCCTAAGAAGATCACACATGTTGCTTTCTTCAGACTTACAATGTGGGCACTCCCCACACTCTCCTGTAAATACTGGAAGAGCTTGATCCCCTGGCTTCAAATGAGTCACTCCCTCCCCTACACTCTCCACAATCCTGAATACACAATATCACTATAAATAACAAATTATTTAATCTAAGGTACTCCCTCCCTCTACCTCTCTAACTCTCTCTAACTATAACAACATTTTGACTTTTTTTTATAAATTAATGATGCAAAATTAATAAACTTTTTTTTTATCAAAAAGAGTTTAACTGAGTTGGGTCCCGCATGCTCACCAGGACTAGGGTAGGCCTTCAAGCGCTTACAAAGGTACTTACAGATCGCAAATAAGGTCCTCACATTGGAGGGATTCGAACTCACAACCACATAATTATTAGTCAAACCGTTTTAACAACTGGACCAACATTTGTTGGCCAAAATTAATCAATTTAAATAGTCTAAATATTTTTTTTACATATAGTATATGTTATAATTTAATGCTTAAAGATTTTATATTTACGACAGGACAGGAGGGGGTAACAAATATAAAAGAGAAAGAAACATACCCTCCGGCTTCGTGGCCTAAGATACGAGGGAACACTGGAGTTTGTCCCTGTCATGAAAGATAGGAGATAAAAATGTAACAATAGTGAGATTGATGATAAAGATGCATAATGAACTATACGTGATGAAATGAAAATAGTGAAAATAGAGAAAGACCTTGGCTTCCCAGAAGTAAACATCAGTGTGGCAAAGGGCAGTGAAAAGAATCTTGAGACGAACTTCTCCAGCTTGTGGAGGAGCTACCTCCACTTCTTCTATCGACAGTGGCTTCCCTGCTTCCCAAGCCACCGCAGCTACACCCCGCCATGCAAACTCAAACCAATCAGTACATATAAATATATATATATATAAATATAACACAAAACATTATATGCTTGTAATGTTGATCAGTACAAAAATAAATGTCGAGATGTGTGTGTGTGTGTGGATGGGTGGAGAAGAATGATGAGATGTGATGGATGTAGGTGAAGACTGACCTCTGCACTTGATAACTTGACCGGCTGTGCTAGACATGATTGAATATGAGGACTGAGTACGAAAGTAAGAGATCGTTGAAAGTTGTTTGTTATGGATGTGAGAAAGAAGGGAGCTGTGGAAGCTTATATATAAAGCAGAGCCCAGAGAGAGAGAGAGAGAGGAAACGGGTCTGAAAGTTGAAAGGCAAAACCGCTTTGGTTTTGAGGTTTACTCCAACGGCGCCTTGGTTTTAACTTGAGGTTATGTTTTGTGATACTGTGTGTCTCTATTCATCCAACGGATTTTCTTTGTTTTAACAAAAAAAAGAAAAAATTAGCTGACTTGGTTTTGGGGTGTCACCTGCTGGGACAGAACAGACCTCCAAGTTTAAATAACAAACACTTACAAAGGTACTTAAAGATCGTCTACCAATATAATAAAGTACTCACATCGATTACATTCAAACTCACAACCACGTACATATAAGTCAAACCCCTTTACTAATTGGATAATCTTGTTCGATGGACTTTCTCAATTGTTTGCATAACACCTGAAAAAATAATTTTATAAATAAAAATACCACGGCCACAATGGAATTGATAGTCTTGACCTTGTGCTTCAAGTTGAAGTGAGACTAATATTTACATTTACTTTTTTTTTTATTTCAAATATTTACATTTACTTAATAGTATTAAAACACTAATTATTTCCTCTATTATCGATCATCTCCCCTCTAATCTCTTAATTATCTTTTAGCATTATTGAAGAGCAGTGAATTGTAGAGGTAGTAGAGACAACTGAATAAAAAATGTGGAAATTATGAAAATCTTGTATTTAAGAACAAGTAATATAGGAATTGATAAAGTATTATAAATATTAAATAGTGATTATTCACCGTATTTTCCTATTACGCACAGAGCTTGGGAAAAAGCTCATTGACTCTAGACATTTAGGATCTGATTTTTATAGTCCATATTTTATTTTATCTTTTTAAAAAGTTTATATATGATTTTAATAAGATTATTTTAATAAGTACAAAATATAAAATAATCAAGATAATATCTTAACTATCATATTTTTTTAACAAACTAGTTTTCTTACTAATAAGTTAATCGAATATAATACTAATATCTTAACTTTTGAAAGGTGGTGTCTTTATAAACACACCACCTTTTAAAAGTTAATTAATCAAGTATAATACTAGCTAACACATTCAGTTTAAAAGGTTGAAATTCTATGCTGTTAAAAAATAGTGAATTATTATTGCAAGATGTATTAGAATCAAATATTGTATCTTTTTCCCCAACTAGGACAAAAAGTCGTTATTTTAGCGCAAGTATGCTTTAAAAATTAAAATAAAGTACAAGCCAGCCACGAGTTAACTATATAAAACGCCGAATGGCTGCCACGCTACATTATTGTCAACGAGGACAAAATTTGAGAAAAAAAATACGGAGGGAGAAAAAATCACAGTTATGAACTTATAATGGCGGTGGCGGTAAATTAATAGTAGTACTACTTTTTTTTTTTGTTGAAGGGATAGTTCACGGGTTCTGGGCCAGGAGTAGCGTGAAGACAAGGCACATAAACACGCAGGTTCGTCCAATTAAAATAATTCATCTATTTATTTAATCAATTAGATTAGATGCCGAGAGCCCATGGAAAAAAAAAATCCAAGAATCCACCCAACTGGTTGCCAGTTTGGGAACGGGCAATCTGATTCGCGATTAGTCCAATACGAGCTGAATTATTTATTGCAGGAGTATTAATTAGACATCTTGCAACAATTGTCCCACTCCTGAGGCTCCGAGGCTCCGTAACCGTAACTAGTAAAATGGGAATATATGGGAAGTGTTGACGAAAAATAATACTCCATGCTATTTGTAATGGAGTATAAGAGTTTAGCTGTTAAAACAGACATTTTAATAAAATATGTAAACATTAGTTGGGTGTACAAAGTTAATGTTTTTTTTTAGTATTGTCCATATTTAACAATATTTCTCAATGGATGAGAAATATTAATACAAAAGTTAATTCTTACAACAAGGTCCTTTAACAATTTTCCAATAATTATTTTTTAAAAAGACTTAATTTTCATTTTTTTTCTGATAATCTATTCTCAATAATTCATTCCAAACATGCCTAATTAATACTCAAATCCCAGCAGTCAATATCCATATCACACACATTAATTCTCTTCATCATTTGACAATTTTCTTACAATACTCACGATATATTAGATTAGTAGTCGTATTGTTATCGGGTTGATTCAGTTAATTTTATCTTTTAAGAATTTAATCATTTTTGTCAATTTTTTATTAAATTTTGTATGCTGTAACGAATAAACTTTCAAATAACTCAACATAAAACTTGGGGGAAATGAAATTTTCTGAATTTTAAAAATCTAAATAAGAGATTTTAACTAGTTGAGTATATATATACTCCCTCCGGTCCCTAATGTAAGAGCCCAAAATTTGAATGGTTTTGGTCCCTAATGTAAGAGCTCACCCCACATTCTCTCCTCATTTAATGCATTTTTTCCTACTTTACCCCTAACTCTCTTTCATATTTATTAATGATTATGTATTTCTCTCTAGTACCATAATAAATATGGGCAATTTTGGAAAAGAAGTATTAACTCGACATCCAACTAACATTCACATGTTTTTTTAAGAAGCGTTTTTTTTGCGGCTAACTCTTACATTAGGGACGGAGTATATTAGTTTAACTAATATACCACGTTGGATTTGGCGCGCAAGGAATGTTGCCTCAATTACCCAATGTGATTAGTTGGTCGACATCAGTGCGATTGTTAATTGGAGTATATGGTTTATATGTGCGCGCGCACGAGCGCCTGTTAATTAACCAACAGCTGAAACCAAATATGTGGTCATAATTGTTGACAAGAATCATGAAATAAAGACACGCACACAGCTAGGCCCTAGCTAGGTACAAACATATATTGTATAGTCTCGTGGTGTTATCAGAATCTGCTTAAGCTTCTATCTGGTGTTTTGTTGACAACTCTAACTATAGCTGCACTCATGTGGTTGGTGTGGCCTCATCATAAGCCAAGAAATATGTAATACAAAGGCGTTACCGGTAAAGAAACTAGCATGCCAAATATAACCCTGCACATCAACAAAACATATCAAATTAATTCATAATAAAACATCATCCAGAAGATTAGAGTTATCAATTAATCAATAAATCATCATATGCATGAAAAGCGTAGACGAGTTCGCGAGTTTGTGGCTGTCCTACGCAAAGTAATTAATTATTGACGCGTGGGTTGATTATAAGTCCAGTTACTTGCTATGATATTATTCATTGTCCACGCCCATAATACCATCCTTTCCAACTTTATCTTTATCCCATCTAAAATAGATCGTCCACGACTCTCCACGTATATGTTCATGGTATAAATATTATCACACCATTAATTAGCTTCCATGTACGTTTTTTTATCACAGCAGGGTTATGACGTCGTGCATGCCGCATCGCATCAACTATGCAAACTATATATGCGCGCCGATCCAAGACGCAATATATATTCGACTAATATTTTGAAATTAAGCTTAAATTATTTGTTGGGGATGTTAATTATGTGCCGCCCTCTATATAAGAACCTCCTCATATTATGGTTTAATTATTTAATTTCGACAGCAAAATATATAACCTAGCTATTCAGTAGTCATGTTGCTAGCTATATCAATCATATAAATATATTGAAAAAACTCTTGACTTTTTTACTTGAAATCAGAATTTTATTAAGAAACGGTTGAATTCCAGCAATGACGTACCCAGTGCTCAAAATATCAGGATGTACTCCGTATTCCCTTGCAAATACAAAAGGAACGATCCCTTGTGGAAGAGCAGCCTGAGAAAAAAGTCAGATAATTATTCTTTAGTTAATTGGCTCAGAAATAAATAAATCAGCTAATAACGTATACGTATATATAATTACCTGTACAATGGCTGCTCGTAGTTTGGGTCCTCTCAGCCCAATAGCGATGGATGCAGCAGCCATAACCAGAGGACCCAAAATGAAGCGAAGAACCATTCCCATGACAGCTCTCTTGACACCACATGCTATGATCCGAGGCTGAAGTGCCATAAATAGTCCTTCATTCATCATATATATCATAATCATCAACCCTCAAAATAATTATTAATCACCTTAATTTTCGTACAATACAATTAATTAATGATGTTTCATCAAGTGTCTGCTAGCTTAATTACCTAAGCTGAACATTGCCATCCCAAGGCCTGCGTCAGAAATTATTTTCACACATGAATTCACCAGGCTAGGCATCCCCACATTCCATCTGCAAATTCCCATCCATCTATCACCTTCCATGATTTTTATTTAATTAATTCAAATAAAAATGTTGCTCCAATTTTATCACATTATCCCTCCGGTCCTAAATATAAGACTTAATTGATTTTTTCTAAAAAATCCTTAAAAAACAAAATAAGTTAATTATAAATTGATTTACCTAATTTTTTCCCTTAAACTAGTTTATTTTACCTATAAACTAATGGAAAATCTAAAAATATATCAAATATGTCATCATTTAATAACCTATTTCGCAACCTTAATCTCTAAAAAAAAAAGTCAATTAGATCTTATATTTAGGACCGGAGGTAGTATTACTCAAATATTTGGTCCCTATCACTACTTTTTTTTGAGTGAGGTCCCTATCACTAATTAAATATATGTGTGTGTTACTTACTTGAAAGAGACAAGAGACCAAAGCAATCCTAAGACGCTAGAATATGTATTAGGATTCCGCAGCAGTTTCCTTCCTACGACTTTGAGCATAAGTCTCATCATTACCAGAGGACGTGGCATCTTCTGGTTTGTTGTTCTCAATGAATCTTTGGGACCTCCTTTTTCCTCCAACATTGGGATATCGGTGATATCTCTGAAGCTTATTTCTTTATCTTTCATAATTATTATAGCCAAAACAGCACATCAATATAGTAATATAGATAAAAATGTAGATATTTTATTAAAAGAAGGCTAATAATTAAACTTTGATCTGCCACGCACTCCGTGGAATAATATTGTTTGCAAATTATTTGAACAGGTGTTTTCTAGACAACATTATCAATCAAGAACTTAAATTCTAGGTTCGCATGATTCGGTATTATAGGTCTAAGGATTTCATGCTTAATTTAACCTCCAACTATAGGGACTAATTAAAATCGCCTCCTTTATCATTACACACGTGCTGTCTCCCAAATGATGGCTATTATCAATGAAGCTTCCCATTAAAGGCTGTTACAGGATAATCTAATAGAAACTACACACACGGCTTTACACAGTGAAAAATGTTAATATCAATAAACTGTTTCAAAAGCATGTATCATTTAAACAAATAATTTTATACACATCCGACTCGATCGTTTGATAAAATTGTGTTAAATCTTTAAACGCAGTAGCTAGAAGGCATTAAATATTTAAGTATATTTAGGCATATTGTACACAATAATTTCAATATATATGCCTAAAAGAAATTTAGTACTTTTTTGGTTTTGTCTAATTAAACCCACAAAACAATACATCTTAGCATTTCAAATGGAACACCTTAACTTGCTCACTTAAAAATGCAATAATACTTTCATTTTGTTATTTCTATTAGTCATCATCAATAACAACTCCTAGAGGTCCCCCTAAAGTTAAATTTCTTACCTAGCACTACACGTAATTGTCCCTTAATCCTCTTTTCTTGCAAGAGACCAGGGTAAATGATGGTTATATGTTTCGAGTAGGATATTTTAATGTACAGAACACATATATATGAGGTAATATTAAAATAACATATGTAAACCCATAAGGAAAATATGCACCACGCAACAATATACGCACTATAAAAAGGAAGGCAAGGAATTGAACACGAACATGGCCAATACAATAGCTAGGAGACAAAAGTGACAGAAGGTACACCTGAAACAACTACAAATGCCTCATCAGCTTTGACTTAAATTTGTTCCAAACTAACATGCCAACAATGCCTCTATACTCTATACAGACATGGCACTATCTATATAATGTTCCCTCCCAACAAAGTAAACGACACGTCGTACATGTACGTACCTGACACTGTTATTTCACGGCACTCTGCTCCCTCTTCGCCCTCACACATCCCCGGAGACGCCGTCCATAACGGTGGTGGGCTCCGTGGCAAAATCGTCATTTCATATTCATTTAAGTTAGAGCCACGTGGAGGAGTGGCTTGCAGGGAGCAACAATCAGATGACGTTATCCCATATTCCATAACCCGCTGGCTTCCACTCGGGTATGACCCGACCCGGATGCCTTCCTCGTGTGACTGAAGAAAGTGAAGTGGTGTGTTGGCTGAGAAGATTTCAGCGTTGGAGAGTCTTGTGGGAGTGGAGGAGGATAATGTGGACCCCGCAGCTGATGACGTGGACCGTCTGATTCGGACCCGGATATGCCCGTGGCTGTCGGTTTCAGTTTCGGTTCGGAGGGGAATGTCACGGCCGTCAAGTGAGATAACGTCGCCGTCAACGTCAAAGTTTACTATGGATGCTGCCGTTTGTCCAGGAAACTTGGTCTTAATTAACAAGGTGGCAGCTCTATACTCGAACAAGAATAGCATTAATGTGTACCTGAAATTATACATCCATGTCAACGTCATCAATTTTTTTCTTATTCTCAAATGGTCTATATGTTTTGTCAAAAACAAAAAAAATGGTTTACATTTGTGAGTGTGTTTCATATACTCAACATCTTCACATGATATAAATTATTTATATGATAAGATCTTACGTTGTACATTATATCGAATTAAGTTATACATCGAAGAGCATGCATAACTATTGTTTTAATCATAAACATTTGAAAAATGTAACGTTTTCATGCTTAAGATGTCACTAGATTTATGTATGCCTAATAATAAAAAGAAAGGAGCTAAGAAAGGGAAAATGACAGATAGTAATTAAATACCTTTTAGACTTCAAAATTCCTTATGAATGATTAACAAGTATGTAAATATTATTGTTATTTAATTGGTGAATAACGTTGTTGGTAAAAAAAATTAGCCAATGACTATGAAAATTAAACATCCTATACACATGATTTTAAAATTCAAATGGTATTTATTTATTTATTTTCATCAAGAAGAGATATTTGGGAATTAGTTGGGGAAAATCTATGAGAAGTTTTATATATGTGTGTAAACACATACCAGATGATGGATTGAAGGACGACGAGTTGGACCATGAGGGAGTGAGTGAAATGGCCGTACATGGCTTGGAGTAAGGGAATGCCCATAACAAGAGTGTTAGGTAAAGAGGAGAGAGAGAAAAGAGTGATGAGCCAATCCAATGTTGCAGAACGGAAGGAGAAGAACCAGACTGAAAGAGAGAATAGAAGAGAGAGTTTTGAGAGAGTGTCAGCTAATATGAACTGTGAGTCCATTTGGTAGGGATTGTTACGAGAAATGAAGTGAAATGAGAGCACTGGTACTGCGAACACTGCCACAAAACGGTTGATACCTGAGCACTGGTCGCTGCTAAAGATGTTGAACCATTTCACTGAAGCATAGGCCACTAACATGGCAAAGTATAGAGGCACTATTGCACTCATCACTTTGTAGAAATCACCCCATGTTATCATCTTTCTTTAGCTCTATCAATAAAATCACAGTAAGTAGCAAGTAATAATATATAAGGAAGATTGAAGAGGCATATATAGCATTAGCTGGCAGGGGGGTTATATATATATACTCTTACAAGCCGTTTTTGTTGGTTAGTACTGCTTTGCCCTCGCCAACATTGTTGATTTACTTTGCCCTATAACACATTTATAGTGGTAGATCAATTACTTCTTGTTAGGGTTATAATCATTGAAATGCTGCACGTTTGTTACCTATATTATTTCTTTCTTTATTTTCTATGACTTTATTATTTTCAACGTGCATGACTATATTTATTGCGCAATCCTCAACAGCTCTCTTATCGTAATAAAACTCTGTCTCCTCCATCACTTGGAATCAAATACAGCTTAGATATTGATATTATAACAGCCTAGCCTCACCCCCTAGCGAACATATAAAAGTAATTCAAATTTTAATTATACTTATTTTTATGACCGTTTAATGGAATATGTTTAATTTGCTTACCGTAAAATGATTTAGCTTTTGTTTTGATTTTATGGATAAGGATTAAAGACAAGCTTCTGTTGAGCAATGGTTTTTGACAGCTGCACGTGAGTTGCGCATTCCCTCTGAAAGACAGAAGATTCTGTTTATCAATGGTTTCTCATTATCTCTCTATTTGTACTGTCTTGATGTCAAATCTCTCTTGATATTTCTTCAATTGATAGGCCTCTTAATATCAATTACATATATGCCAATTCTTTTACTAGAATATCATAGTTTGTTACTTACTCTTAACTGTAAATAGCCTTTAATTAATGAGATTGTTGGGGCGGCAATGTCTTTTCTCATGTATGCTTTAGCGCAATATCGGATACGGAAATAAATACTCTGTTTCTAAATATAAGATATAGTTTACTTTTGTTAGAAAATTCTTAAAAACCTTAATAAGTTTTAGACAAATTAACTTACATGAATATTTTTTTTTTGATAACTTGAATATTTTTTCTTTAATCTAGTTTATTTGACTTATATGATAAGTTAAAATATAATTTAACAATACCAAAAAGTTATAATTAAGGCAACTTGTTTTACTTACTCAATCTCTCAAAAAATATTCAACTAATTAAGTCTTATATTTTAGAGATTGAGGAAGTATAATTATTTCCCGTTGAAATCCAAAAAGCAATGCAAAATACACATAATTGCTTTAGTTGATCAGTCTGCAATACTTTATGTGACAACAGCTCTCAGCAAAGTTTTCCTCGAAACTGTGTAAGGATTGGAAATAATAGATAGATACACAAGTGTCCTGTCCCATTTGTCATTTTTGCGACTACATTTCTGCAAGTGAAACAGTTCCCTTAAAACCTAAGAACGTGCGATGCTGGGATGTGTTAAACAAATAGTGATCACAATGGTAACTTACCTGAATGTAGCACTTCAGAAGAAAAAAACAAACATTCATCCCCCTTTGTGTGTCTGACTTATTGGAATCACGACAAGAGTATATAATTAAGTACATTACGTTGCTGTCTTTTAATTAGAGTTAATATAAGTTATACATTTGCCCCACCACACCCCAATATTCATTTCATGATGATATAGAGGGATCCATGTAGACAACTAGAAATATGTATATATCGTTAGGTTAATGGTATTATTGGAATTTGTTTGTCACCAAAACTATGCAGAAAACTAGGAGAGAAAAAGAAAGAGTGATTGGTGGGGGGAGAGAGTGTTGGTGAATGAGAGGCAAAAAATGCCCCATCTAGTGTTTGTTGTTTGTTCATGATGTTTGTTTGATAGAGGAAGAGAGAATCATGGATTGGGAAGGGTGGACACGATTGGACCATTTCAACTTTGGTAAAAAGTCTGTCGTCTCAGTTGGTACTTTTCACTCACTATCCAATTTGGAACCCACCACTTTAACTTGTTCCATCACGCCCTTGAATCCCAAATGGAAGAGGCAACGTATAACATTAGTCTCATTACCATTTTTGTCCTTCTGATCATGTTAATTTGTTTTAGTAAACTAAATATATTTTGGCACAAAACCTTCTGAACAAGTTATGACAAAAAGTGTGCCAAAGTTGGTTAACATGCGACAAACCTTGTCCCATGGCTGGTGCTTTTGTAATCTTTGTCAGCTAGCAGGAGGGTACATAAATATTGAGAACGTGACTACCAATGGATCACTTCATCTTTAAGGGCTATCATCTTAGTGGTGTTCAAAGTTCATTAAAGTGATCGCAAGTCAAAATTTCGGTGTACTATGTAAATAAGGCTTCTCCTTGGACCTAAGATTAAAGGAGCATCATTAATTTGGAGGTCGGGACTAAATACCAAGCACACCAACTCCTTCACGCTAACTCTCTTATCTATAATCCTTCACGCTAACTCTCTTAATCTATAAATCCAGTGAGGTTGGGACCTAAGATATAGAATCATTTAGTTTTTAAGATTTAGGATATCAGGCACGTTTAACTTCCCAAATTAATAAGATATTTTCAACCATATTTTAATCATCAATTACTACTATCCGAGAGCATACATCAATTTAGATACCCAAAGACGGTAATGGTCTATAATTGTTATGTAAAGAAACATTGAAGTACACTAATAAGTAAATATGAAAAATGATTGATTATAAAAACAATATGTATACAAAAATTATTTGTGTACACGACTGATCACTATTGAGCTAATTTAGCTAGAATAACTAAGTCCAAAATTTTCACATCTAATGATTCATCTACTTTAACAATGCCATCTGTGCCATCTACCCCAATCAACTTGCCTGTAGCACCACGAAGAGCCCCACCCATAATCTTTATCTTGTCTGATTTCCTCGGCACTACAGCCTCCATTTCATTGGGAAGCGCTGTGATGGTTTCGCCATTTCCACTTGATCCCAGGGCTACCCGGCAAGATCCATCCTGAAATACAAAGTAACCAAGATGTGCGAACAAGATTAAAGATAACCTCTCATATCAATGCATATAACTGCACCAATGGATGTGCTCCAAAAGCAAGTTTTACCAAGTTATATTAACATTTCAGACTAAATCCATCCCCCCGAGGAAGTGGAGAAGAAAGTAAGACCATCAAAGTTAAATTACCAGCGGAAACAATCTTAAAGCTTAAGTACATGAAAAAAAAAAAGCAATCTTCAAATGATTTGTAAGTACACACCGGAAGCACTTCTCTTATTATTCCAGCCATAGATTCCTCTCCAGCTCGACGCACATTGACTAATATATCTGGCATAAACCAAGGTCCTTCACTATCTGCGCCTACAACAAATTTGAACCAAAAATCATCAAGATAAGCTAAATAAAAAAATATTTGAACGGACATTTCAAATCTTGAAAGATCCAAATCAATAAACAAAACATGGAAAATTAAAGGCAAGAGACATGGATAATTATGGCACATTATTTGTGCGTGTGTGTGTGAGAGAGAGAGCTTGTCAGGAACCTATAGAAAAATGTCTAGTGAGGAAGTTTCAAAAATGGCAACCATTCAGATGGATTTACCAAAAATCATAAATGATAAAAAAATATGGTGCTTCCACCTAGATGACCAAAACATCACATTTGATCGGTGATATAAATTAGTAAGCTATCTTAAAATAATTACTATAAATAAGATAAATCAATCCCAGAAAGAACGAGACAATGACAAAACTGGGAAAAAGTTTATCAAGAGAATAAGAGATAAGGGGTAAAAAAAGAAGATAAATCCTTCAGGTATGGTTTCACATCCCACTTTGGTACCTTTTAGACCCATAGAGTGATCGCACAAAAAAAAAATCCTTCAGCCAGGAGACACTTTACATTTAAAAACACAATATATGCCCATATATATCTGCCATATGTAAGAACACTTGTATACCTATAACTGGGGACATCATGTCAAGACCACCAGTTCCTGGGGTCATAGGCTGCCCTCCAGGGGTACCAGGAAGATATGCTGCTGAGTTTGGTGTCATAGGCTGTCCACCTGGTGTTGATGGTAAATATGGACTAGGAGCATTGGCTGCAAGAATCATCCACATTAAACAGAATGAATACAGGTATGAAAAAGATAACTACAAAGACAATAATAATGAAGACAGCATTGGCTGCAAAAATCATCCACATCAAATAGAATGAAAACAGGTATGACAAAGATAAATACAGAGACAATAATAATGGAGACAGCCCTACCATATGCATTGTCCCTAGGTGTCCCAGCTTCGCTGTAATTGCCACCAGGAGTATTAGCCCAACCAGCACCAGGAGTTGGAGCTTCGTACATTCGTGAAGGAGGACTCCCGGGCTGAGATATTATCAAAGAAAAAGAAAAGGAAATAAGTGTCACTCTGGTCAATCAAATTAAGTGCAGAGTACTAGCAAGTTAGCCAAGAATCTCAACCTGGTATTGTGGACTGGTACCCCAAGATCCTGGATTTCCATCTTCCCAATCCCTATTTTTTTCATCGCAGGTTTTAGCATTAATAAAACAAATCATTTATACAGATCATACAAATTGATTATGCGCTTTTAATTCAAAACACATAGTTCTCTCAACTGAGGCAAAAAGCAGTAAATTGGTAGCAACAACAACCAAGCATTATCCCACTAGGTGGGCTGGTCTACATAGATCGTAATCATTGTGTTCTATGAGTAACGCACTCTAAAACCTTTGCAAACTACTAGCTTTCATTATGGTCAATTGGTCATTAATATCTACTGTAGTCAAATACCTCGCAGGACTCATGGGAGTGTAAGGATTCCATGCTCGATCACGCATGGGAGTTCTCATCCCATCATGAATTGGTGTAGCTGCATATAGAAAAATATCATGCAAATAAGTGACAGTCACTATTTACAATTTACAAAAATCTAATTTCAACAAGCACAAAGGTTAAACAAACCTCCAGGATCCCTCATAGGAGTCATATAAGGATGTAAAGGAGTTCGAGAAGGGTGCATTGGGGTCTCACTTCCCATTCCATACCGCGATGTCTCACTGGCAGAACATACAGAAAGAGAAGACTGACTCAAAAATTGTTCAACAAATTGACAAAAATAGAAATTCATGTACAAAAATACAATAACTCACCGTTGGGGAGTTACAGTCACATTATCAGAAATATGATTACGATCAACTGCAAATAATCAACAAATGAGAATCCAGACATATATGTGCAGAGGTGCTACCAATGATGAAGGGGATTATTAAGAAGCATACCTGTCACAACTTTCATTTGGGACTCCAGTTCAACCCGAACAGATGTGCCATTGACTTCTATAACACGCCCACGATAACCTTTATATGGACCTTGGCGAATTTTAATTGTTGCACCAGCCAATCCATCATGCCCTCTTCCACCTCTATGCCTGCCTCCAGCTATCCACATTTGAAAAGAAAGATATTAGGAAACTTTCCCAATACAACATTCCAAAACAGAGATTAAACACATACAATTTATTGGCGGCCCTCCTCGAGAAAACTTCCTAGGAGATTGTGGGATTCGAGGTGGAGTTCTAAGGTTAGGAAACCTTGAGTAAGCATCACCCTGAAGTTTAGGAACAGAAGGAAATAAAATATTATGAAGACTTAATAACAACACTTCCACCATATTAAGTATATAACTAGCATAAGAGAACAAGCAAACTACATTTCTATCGCCATGGGACCGTGAACCCCCCACCACCACACATGATTGAGCTTTTGAACATATGAAGCCTGCATGTTCAAGATGATGTCGATCAAAGATGAACAATACTCCTCTATATATGTGCTCCACTGGTCCTTGCTTGCCCTATAGCACATAAAGTAAGACTTAACAATATGAACTTCAAGAAACCAATCTATGCAAAATCAGAATCTTACTTTGCAGGGACCCTCAATTATCCGTACAACATCCTTTGTTGATACTGTATTCTTATACCTATCCTGCACACTTATTTTCTTATCAATCTTGCACTTGATTTCCCTTAATTTCACCAGTGCAACTTCAGGTCTGTCAGGAACACCCTTGAGAACCTAAGAAAACAAGGAAAAACATTTAAGATGGATAAAAACATTGAAAGGATATTCTAAACCAGTTGAGCCAGATATGAACCTGAAAGGCCTCACTTTCTACACGTATTATCACACCAAAGCTCAAATTACTGCACCACATAGAATAAAAAATGAGTAAAATGTTAAAACATATTGAAAAAGGAAGCCAGAAAAAAGAGCTTACTCTAGCAGGACAAGATCATGGAGCTCATAGTCCCCAATTCTGGTAACTCCTGTGGTCACTTCAGAACTCTCCACAACATCATCAGCAAATACACGAATCTAACAAAAAGATATTTCTATGTCAATTTATTAAATATAAATGTTAATTTGTAAAGCTCTATTCATACTGATATTGGAAATGTAAAAACCCACATGTTCTTTTGTTGTATCAGATAAAATAATCAGAACATGCTGCTCCACCTTCACCACCATACCAGTGGCCCCTTCTTGTGTGCCGGAAACAACTTTAACATGGTTCCCAGGTTCAAAGTATTTACAAAGTTCCCTTTCATTTACAGCGAGAGTTTTCTACAGAGCCAAGGAAAAAATAAAACCAATTAAAAACAAAACATCATAAAAAGCTGTGGGCAATCCCAACAGAACCAGAAAATAAAAATTTATCCTTACTGGAAGGCCCTTGATTTCTGGCCTTATATGAACGTTGTCTTCATCGACTTTCTCTACCCAACCCTTCAAATTCTTTAAGTCTCCCTTGATGATAATAACAGCATCACCTTTCATAAAATGCCCTTTCTTTCTGTTTGCAAATAATGTTGACAGACTAGCTACATCTCCATCTCCATTCTCACCCGGTTTTCGAAATTTTTCAAGTTCATCAAACGTGGGTTTGATATTTTGAGCACTGATGGACTTTATTGATACTGTTTTGTACAAGAAACCGTCTTTGAACATCATGCCTCCAATGGTTTCAAAGCGTTCCCCAGTCATGGGGTCACGTCTATGCTCTACACGGATATGTAGTTCCCTGAAAAGAAAGAATCCATAAGAGTGGGATGGAAAATTTTGCCAAGAAACATACAAGTATTATCCACAAACAAAAGAGAGAGAGAAATAAATAAAAAAGAATTACCTAGCTTCATCAACATTCATAAACCGAGGAGGAGGAACAAAAGCTTTCTTTTTTACAACTTCTCTTCCTTCCTGCATCATGTATATGTTATCCACAATTTTTATCAAGCCATTTCAAAAAAGTATAAATGTCTGAGAAATAGAACAAGAAAACTCTCGAGCAAGAGAAAAATTATACACACCAATTTATTTGCAAGGGCTTGTAAGTCTATCCTAGGAATTAATTTCACAGTAACCCTCTGCCGTACATTATCAACATCCATAACCTGTGACAAAAAAGCTTGGTTGTAAGTGAGGAAAGCATGGAGATGCTAATATAATTCCCTAGAATGCAATCCATACTTTTGCAAGGTCCCCCTTGTATGTCCCAATCTTCATTCTAACCCATGTGTCTCTTGATAGATCAATAGTTTTGCTTTCAACTGAAAGAACATCAGTCATCTCTCTGATTGGAACTAGTGTTATCTTCTGAGCAAATATGGTGCGTAGACCTTTACAAGCCTGAATGATAAACAAGGATTAAAACCCGAATAAAATACACTAATAATACAATCTGTTAGCTTCAGACATAACAATACCTCTCGCACGTGGGCTTCTTTATCGGCTTCAACATATATGTAATTTTTGAGATGGTCAAGAGCAACAGTAGATCTTATCAGCAGTTCAGACCCTTTATCGATATACTTTTGCATGAGGCAAACAGCCGCCTCACGCTCACGACCAATCTACAAACATTGTCGAAAATCTTAGGAAATTCTCTAAATTCTGTGCACAAACAAGAAACAATTCCTGCAATCGGAATCATAAAATTTATACATCCCAGAGATCATACCGCACACTTAACCATCCACAATTTTGGATCTCTAACAGATGGCAAAAGTGCTTGCTGCTCTACATCTGTAGCTTCTTCATCATAATCTGTCTCACGCCTCCCATATCTTTCTTGAAGTCTCCTAGCCATAGCTTCAAGGTCCTCATGATCTTCTTGATCATGGGGAAGCATGCGGCGGCTATGCATCCTCCTTCCATCATCTTCATCCGGCAGATCAGTTCCTCCATGGACAATAAAATCTGCTAGTACAGGCAACCATCATTCCTTCTCATCATAATTAATACAGTCTAGTGAAACATCATAATTTCAAAACTCTTCATAACACACATGACAACTAAAACGAGAGAAACATCAAGTTCAAGGCATCCACACTATTTCATCTCCATAACTTACCTACTCAACCCAAACAACAAACTCAAAGGACTGAAACCCTAAAAAGTAGCACATAAACTTAAAATAGACAGTTGCCTAAAAAATCCTATACTAGTATGCAGAAAATAATTGCAGTCAATTGCAGAATAAGTAAGATCAGACTCTACTATGTATCATCCAAAATGATAAAACACCTAAACTAGGTTATCAAAAAAACAAAAACCTAAAGTAGTGTGAAGGAAATAATTCCAGTCAATTGTCTAAGTAAGATCAGAGTGTATTATTGAAGTAGAGTTAATAAGATGTGTGAGAAAGAAAACGGACCGTCGTCGCCTTCTTCTTCTTCCTCTTCGTCATCATCATTCACAAGCGCCTCTTCATCGAAGAAATTAGAAGCAGTCTTTTTCTTTTGTCGTTTTCTGCCGCCGCCTCTTTCATCGAAATCATCGTCGTCGTCATCCTCCTCCTCCTCCTCGTCTTCATCGACCTCCTCGGCGTCGTCGTCGATGAAATTAGATCTCCGCCGCTTCCTCGAGGAGGCTCCTCTGTCCTCCTCCTCCTCCTCCTCCTCTTCTTCCTCCACTTCAGCTTCGTCGTCATACACGCCTTGGTCATCGCCGTACTCCTCCTCGTAGCCTTCGTCATCTGGATCCATTTGAAGAATAAGAGAGTCCAATACGCCGCCTCACTCTCTTTCTCTCTCTATTTAGCGAGGATGGAAATTTGTGCGGATTTGTTGAATACTACCACAAACCCTAATAAGCTTGAGCTTCAATGGGACTGAGGATGAGCTTGAATTGAGCTTCAATGGGAATCAATGAGGGAGGTGAGATTATGTTTTGCATAATCGTGAAATTTGACAATTGTAATTGTAATTGTAATTTCTGTGTTTATATAGATTTTTCCGTAGCTTGTCCGAAAATAAGACAGATTTTTCATAAGTGAAATGTAATGAAATAAATTAATCAAAAAGACATGAATATAATAACAACGTTTATTTATTGATGGTTTCATACATTTAATCAATAATACTATTAACGTAAAAACTTATATAAATAACAGTAATGTGTTAAAAGAACCTTTTTTATATGATGTAATAAAAAAAAAGAACCTTTTATATGACAAATAAGTACTTTCTATTTTGAAAGAATATTTCTTAAATTATATACATACACACACACATATATATGAAGGAATTTACCCGGCATACAAGAGTTATTGGAATCCCGAGTTCCGAACACGAACTCGTAGAATTCATCTCCTGTAGAGTCAGAACTTAGAGGGAAAATGAGAGAATGCAGTTGTTGGAGTGAGTAACAATTGTTGGAGTGAGTAACAATTGAACTTCACACCTCAATTTAGAGTGAAACTTTTCTTGCTATACAAGTTAGAGGTGTCATCGTCATAATTGCAGTAATAATGACTTATTTGAAAATCAAATCAAAATCAATCAATATTAATCAAGTATTAATACTGATTTGTTAACTCCCTTCTCTAAAACTCAATTCATATTTATTAAATTCATATAAACAATATTAAATCTAATGTGGGTTATATAGTTCCTAACCTACCTCACAAAAACTAAGTCCAACATATAACAAAACATAATAATAATAATAATAATAATAATAATAATAATAGGGTCATACTTACCTCCAGTGCACTGGGTCCAATTCAACCAGTTCACCATTCTTCTCATGCCACGTGGAAAATACACAAGTTAAATTTTTTACACCGTTAATAACTACTTTTCCTCCTCATTCTCTCTCCCCACTCTCATCTTTCTCTCTCCTACGGGAGAAAACAAATCCTTCGACTGAGATTGATTGTGCTTTGCTTGCCTGCCGGAGAAAATCAAATCAAATCATAAAATCACAACTACAAAGTATCAACAATCATATTATCCCTAATTATTTGGGCAGAATATATAAATAAATAGATAATACAAATCAATCCAAAAGCATCTCTCTGAACGTAAAAACCCAAGGGGTCAAATGAAGAAGCGCATGGCGAGATCTGAGGAAGGGGCCAAAGCATATACTGCACAGGGGGGAATACGAAGGCGAGATCTGAGGTAGTAACGCCGAATCTACAACGGAGAGTGAACGAGAGGGTGCGTTTGTTGATGACTAACGGTGTTAAGTGGAGGGTTAGGTCTGTTTCCACGTGTCATCTATTTAGAAGTGCACTGGTTTTACTGGATATATTGTACTGGATATAAGTTTTTTCCATAATAATAATAATAATAATAATTTCAAACCTAATTATCTAATAAATCTAATTAATTGACTCAATCAATTAGTTGTTGATTAATTGAATCAGTCAACTCAACTAGTTACTAGTATATTCATTTTTTCAATACTCTCACTAATTGAAGACTAGAACGGGATTAACCATTTATATGTATAAGCAAATTAGAATAGCTAAATCCAAAATTATATCGGTGAGATATAAATAAAAATTAAGATAAATCATATAGTGACTAGTGAAAGATTTTTTTTTTATCAGAAATATAGTGAGAGAATTTAAGGAGAAGGCCAGGTTTTCATTAGCAAAAACAACCCTTAATTTACTTCATGTGAAAAGTACTTTAAAAACTCAAATCCAAACAAAACATACCTTAATATACTCCCTTCATTCTTAAATATAAGAACATTTTAAGTTTCAATTTATTTCTAAATATAATTGAAATCTAATTTTTCTCAACTTTTTCTCAAATAGAGTCTATTAATTCTTATCTATAGTAAATAGGTAAGAGAGAAGGAGAGAATAAAAGTATATGGTTCTGTTAAATTAATAATATCATTTGATAATAACTACCTTAACTAGCATCCTTAATGTAATCAAATTAGAAAAACAGTCTTATATTTAGGAACTAAAGGAGTATACATTATTTGCAGGAAATTCAATTTATTTGTCTTAACTTTTTTTACCTCATCTCTTTTATCAATTCTGCATGTTCTTAAGTGAATTTATCACCGGATTACTTATTATTGCCAATTCACATTAGCTTAGATTCTCACACGTCCATATAAGTTCCTGCATCATCATAACAAACTTGCTTTTCATGTTTATTCCCTTTAAGGACCCAGTTGGTTGAATTACAGAACCAATGATAATGCAATGAACTTTGTTATAATGGAGTGCAATGTAATAATGATTACCATTAACATGTTTGGTTGGTTATTTGCAAATTATGGGAACAATATATCTATTTTCCATCAGAAATAGAAAGAGAGTAAATGTCTTTTCACATTGTTCATTAGAGACAAAATAGACATTTTATTGTAGGTTATAGAATGCAATGAAAATTCATAGGGGAACCTAAGAAAACACATTACCAAAAATTATGCAATCTTTATTACAATTATAATTTTTTTACCATCATTAAACTCAATCAAACATGACAAATATGGTAATGCAATAAAGTTTACCATTAATCTTCCTATATGATTCAAGAAATATTTCTACCCCACATTGGGCTCTCATTTTTTTCCTATAACGGGCCAACCTTGGGCCTAGCCCATTACGTCACGCCCTTCGCTCTTGAATTGGCGCGCAAGAATTATCAACTATCCCGCCCTGAAGATAACCCCAAAACCCAAAACGATGCGTTTTGCTCCTCGACCTTCTCGTCGGCGATGACCTCCGTTTTCGTATCACCGGCAACACACTGAAAAAAAATTCATCAGCAACACAATTATCGGTTCACATTATCATAAATGGCGAGTGTCAGTTACAAATCGAGACCACAATCATCTCATCAAAACCACTTAATCTGCACTCGCACGCACCAGATTGGAGCCTTATTCATTGTCGCCTCCACATTCTTCTTCACCAGGCTCTTCGATCAATCCCTCGCTCCGTGTAGCTCCGCCATCGATCAATTCCGTACGTCGTTCGGTGGTCCCCACTCTTGGCCCGAGAGAGGTTACGGATCTCAGCTTTCGCTTAAGATCTACGTGTACGATGAGCATGAGATCGACGGTTTGAAGGCGTTGATGTACGGACGGGAAGGGAAAATCACCGAGAATGCATGTTTGAAAGGCCAGTGGGGAACTCAGGTTGTTTGCTTAACTGTAGTTTCATAAATTAGATAGATTCTGATAAATATTAGTGCTGTTGAATGTATTGTTTATTTAATTAACTGCTTTCACATTGTTAGTTTCTTTAGCTCAACTGAATGCTCTAAATAATGGATATATATAAGAAATATGTCATTTTTTCTCAAGATGATAGTACCTCTGGTCCTAGATAAAATATAAGATATGGTTGAATTTTTTGGAGAATCCTAAGAAAGCAAAATGAACCACTTAATTATAACACATTTTGTATATTAATAGATAGATCGGGTTAGTTTATAAGCCAAATAAACTAGTTTAAAGGACAAATTCAAGAAAATTAATTTTAATTATCTTATTTAGCTTTCTTAGTATTCTCCAAAAAAGTCAACTAGGTCTTATATTTAGGACAGGAGTAGTTAAGAAAGAAAGG
Organism: Mimosa pudica; assembly: GCA_029929735.1. NCBI lineage: Eukaryota > Viridiplantae > Streptophyta > Magnoliopsida > Fabales > Fabaceae > Mimosa > Mimosa pudica. The sequence goes on along the minus strand of JAKELP010000004.1, from coordinate 19,702,406 downwards.
AGAGAAGGTACATGAGTGAGAGATTGGTTCTATGATATACAGTTGACAGATAAACTTTACTTAACTGACTGTAGTCACAGTCTCTAACCACCTCTTGTTACCCATTCCCACTAATATAAGCACTAAGTTTAGTGAGATTCTCTCTTAGTTGAAAGTTGAGGATTGCGGGCCAGTTGACAGTGTTAGTAGTAGTGAATATGAAGTTTAGTGTCATTACATATTTTATGCTGTTGGAGAACTTCATTGTCACACACTGTTTACCTTAAATGTTTTAGTGAATTTCCATTGCTTGAATTTTTGAGTTTTGTAATGGCTATGTTGACTGTAGGTCAAAATACACAAGTTTCTCCAACAGTCAAGATATCGAACAAAGAAGAAGGAGGAAGCAGATTTATTCTTTGTCCCATCATATGTTAAATGCGTTCGAATGATGGGTGGTTTGAATGATAAAGAAATTAACCACACTTATGTCAAAGTAGTTTTTCATCTCCTTGTTTAAACAGTATGTGTTTTTGTTTATATAAATGGCAGTTAATCGTGGAAAAGACTAAGATGAACTCTTTTTTTGAACTTAGGTCTTAAGTCAAATGCCATATTTTCGGTTATCTGGAGGTCGTGACCACATATTCGTTTTTCCCAGGTAATCATAAGATAATTTTATAACTAAAATGTAAATGATGTATACATAAATTTATATTAACATGAAACGTTTTAGTTGCTATTAATGCTTGTACAATTAAGAAAACATTGAAGCGGTCTTTATTCCAGAGTCTCTTTTTCCATTTACATAATTAACACTTGTCAGTATGCTAATATCTCCACTGTCACGCTCTCCATTGTGATGTCATCATGTACTAAATTGTTTCTCTTTTCCTGGACCAGTTTTTAAATCTATGACCCTGCAGTTTAAATTATATCAATGAGCCACAAAGGCACAGGAAGCTACTATATGCATTACACTTTGATAAACTAGGAAAGATGAACTTTGAAATAAGTCTTTTTTAAGTGAAATTTTGGCAGAGGAAAACTTGGTATTCCAATAGGCTTGAAGAACCATAGTAATCGCAGCATCTTAATGTCTTGTGGTCCACCAGGTAGTTGTTGAAAAGGTCCTGCAACCTTTGTTGTCAGAGTCATCTGGTTTCAAGTATGGATCTGTAGGATTTAAACACACCCTATGACAATAAGCTTAAATAGTTTGTTTCTGATGATCTATCTTTTCTAGTATTTGATTCCACATTACTTTCCTTGTAGCTTACACTTGATTTTGAATTTCTAATTTGCAGTGGGGCAGGAGCTCATTTTTTCAAATCCTGGGCAACATATCTAAATCGCTCTATTTTTCTTACGCCTGAGGTGTAGTAATTGCTTGGCATGGAGATTATTAACTTTTACTTGCCAATAATCTTCATATGCATGAGGTCCGTATGTTTTTTTTCTTTTTGACTTAAAGTTTGTCATTGGTGATTGCAACATAGGGTGATCGGACTGATAAAAGAGATACAAGTGCCTTTAATACGTGGAAAGACATCATTATTCCTGGTAATATTGATGATGGTATGACTAAAACTGGGGATCCAGTGGTTCAGCCTCTACCTCTATCAAAGCGGAAGTACTTAGCAAACTACTTGGGACGTGCTCAAGGAAAGGTTGGTCGTCTTCAGCTGATACAGCTCGCAAACCAATTTCCGGACAAGGTACACCATCTTCTTTGACTTGGTCATTATCCAACATGGAATTTTATTAATTTGCAAAATTTGCTCATTTAGTAAATGGTGTGCTAATACCATCTGGTGGACAAATGCCAAATGCCATTCACATGGATATAACTATAAGTACATCAGTTGTCCATGTTCATTGGGTGCCATAATGTGATTGGATTTCTGCATGTCGTTTTTGAGCAATCTCTAGCTAAATCCCTTTTTTTTGTGGGAAAATTATATGTTGGTTCCACTAAAATGCACTCAAGATGCCTGGTAAACTTAATTCTCTCATGTCTGGTTGTACTGCTATTTGTTGTGAACATACTACTTCAGGCTAGGTTAAGCTTTCATTGTGATATTATTATGCAGCATGGATGATGTATTCATGAAATGAACAGTTGGAATGTCCAGATTTGAAATTCAGTGGATCCGCCAAATTGGGAAGGAAAGAGTATTTTGAACACTTGCGCAATGCAAAGTTCTGTCTTGCTCCACGGGGAGAGTCATCTTGGACCCTTCGCTTTTACGAGTCTTATTTTGTGGTTTGTTTCTCTCTCCCTGTATTTATGGGTCTGTGTCCCCTCCCCGCTGGCTGGAATTGGGGTCAGAATCGGGGCTTTTCTTGAAAGGAATCAAAAACAAGTGGTGTTTTACTTAACAGGAATGTGTTCCAGTCATATTATCCGATCAAGTAGAACTGCCTTTTCAGAATGTCATTGATTACAGTCAGATATCAATAAAATGGCCTTCCAGTCGAATAGGTGTGGAGCTATTGCAGTACTTGGAATCAATACCAGGTGAAAAATACTATCTGCCATTTACCCTCTTGATTCACGTATTATGTCCTTTCAGTATCTTTTAGCTATATAACTTGTAACCCCCTTTTTCAGATGAAGATATAGAAGCAATAATAGCTCGGGGAAGACAAGTGAGGTGCTTGTGGGTATATGCTTCAGATTCGGAGCCCTGCTCAGCAATGCGCGGAATAATGTGGGAACTGCAGAGAAAAGTGAGGCAATTTCATCAGTCAGCTGAAACTTTCTGGTTGCACAATGGATCCGTTGTAAATAGGAACTTAGTTGAATTTTCCAAATGGGATCTCCCGGTTCCTTTGCCTTGATTGGGCGGGAGATATCTCAGGCTCACATTAATTATTGTGAAGCAAGTTATAGTTGATTGAATTATTGGTAATGTATAATTTGCTCTCTAATCACTTCGTTTTCTTGAAAATGATTGTTTAAAGGTTTTGGGGTTTATAGGTGTAGGTTTGGAGGAGACGTTTAGGGTTTGGGATTTTTATGTTTTAAGGATTCTGGCTCTACACCTTGCTTTTTTGTGGTGTAAAAGTGCATGTAAACCTTACAAATTGGGGCAAAAATGGCATTACCATCAAAATATTTAACATTTTTGTTAAATAAGACCCATGAAATTATTTTTTTTAAAAAAAATAAATAATATAAATACTTTTAAAAGATTTTAAAACTAAATGCAAAAAATATTTTAAGGTTCGGGGACTATATTTATTTTTTAAAAAACGATTTGACAATAACGGAGTGGGCCCATTAAACGGAAATGTTAAAGTCCTTTTTACCTCAATTTATAAAATTTGTGGGCAATTTTAGACAAAAAGAAAAGTACAAGTCAGATACACATAAAAAAATACATGGCGATTCTTCATTATTTACCCTATTATGGATTTAATAATATAATTTTGGTGCTAGAATTTAAGCTTGGGTCGGTTTATTGTTCACGAATTATGGCGGTAAGAAAAATGAAAGTGCGAACCGCCACCGCCACGTGTGAGACAAATGTAACTTGTCAACAGAAAAAGCGAACAAGGATTCTAGCATTCCTAGTCCAAGCCAAGATGAGCACGTCCACATGATTTCTAGCCTCGTGGGACTCTATAACCTTCTACACCATTCTTCCTCTCTCTCCTCTTAATCACTAATCACTTCTCACTCAACTCATACAAGACATGGCAACATCTTCCTTCATAAACTGTAGTTTTTCTTTGATGAATTCAAAGCATATTAATACTATGCATGCTTCACCATCTTCACATTCTATATGTTGCTTCTCTTCATCAGAAAATGATACTCCACGAACTCGAGCTGCTTCTAGCTCAAAAGGAGCTAACTTTGGTGATGGAGAGAGTGAAAAGCTTTCAACTTCATTGTTGAACAGAAGAACAGTTTTGACTTCTGCGGTTTCCTTACTGGGGTTCCCCACAACCAGTTTAGCGGAGGTGAAACAAGGTCTCCTAGCAGGAAGGATCCCTGGTCTATCCGAGCCTAATGAACAAGGTTCTTAACTTTTTTCTTTTTTTTTTTTTGTTTAATTAATGTCATTGATATTGAGTATTGACATGAACAGAAATATGAAATACTAGTAGTGTTTATTGGTATGATTGAAAACTAGTCTATGAACTCCCTTTTGCAATTCATGATTGATAGAGAAATAGATCTTTTTTTGGCCAAATAGAGGAAATGAATCTATAACATCATAAAAGCGTGAACAAAAAAAATGTTATCCAAATTTTCAAATGGAATCCATGATGGAAGTAAGGGAATGCTTGCATGAGTAAAGATGTGACTTTCAGTTGATATGCACATAATCAAATTAATGTTAATCTGCCTTTGGTCAGTAAATCTGTGACTTTGGCCTTGAAGGAAATGTCATTAAGTTCCAAATTTTTGGATCGAAGATGTGTTGTTGTTGTGTGTTTTTAGTTCCGGTGTCAGTTGTCTTGTATTTCTATTATTATAGCTTTTTAAGTGAAAGTGATATACTATAGGCAAGTATTTGATCAGACAGGTTGGAGGACATATCGCAGGCCAGATGAAAAGTCTGGAGGACATGGAGTTGGATGGAGTCCTATTATTCCTTACACATTCTCAGTGCCTCAAGATTGGGAAGAGGTGATGATAATTAATATTCCTTGACATTTAATGTTGGAAATGTGTGATATAATTATCATGTCTCAGATGGTCCTTAGCCTTTTAAAATCCAATTTGGATACCCTGAAGTGCTTCATGGGGCACAAAGTGAGGTATTAGAAGAAAATGCTAGATTCCACTCATATGGATTCATATGCGCAAAATTAGGATGCACCATTATGTTTTCCATCTCTCTCAACTTTCTTTAGTAAAATTCTTCGAAGGATTTGGAAGCTTAAGAAGCTAACCTATGCCACATCTTTCAAGAAATGCCAATTTACTCTGATCCAATCAGAATATGACTATACCTTCTTTTATCTGGAAGAACTAAGGTTTGATTTTTAGGTATTTGCAACCAGGTTTTCCCATGAAACTGTAACATATGGGAACAACTTTTAGTGAAGGAGTCAATAGCAAGAATACGATATGAAAACTTTATAAAATGTTCAGATGTTATGTTTTTGTTTGTTTCTCTTAAAAAAATGATGATTTTCAGCTTGGAACATCAACTAAATCATCTTTCTCGTCTGCTTGCTTAGTTCTGACAACTTAAGCATTATCTGATTGACAGGTGCCAGTATCAATAGCAGATCTTGGTGGCACTGAGATAGATTTGAGATTTGCAAGCTCAAGGGAAGGCCGCTTGTCTGTCATTGTTGCTCCTGTTTTGAGATTTGCTGATGGTGAGTTTTGTCTTATTTCTTAAAAATCCACCCTAGTGTTCTAAAGTCAAAAGAAAATATATTGACAAACAGATTAGTAATTTCATATTCTAATCTTTACATCTCATTATAACAGATCTTGGTGACGATGCTACAATAGAAAAAATAGGACCTCCAGAAAGAGTTATAGATGCATTTGGTCCAGAAGTGATCGGGGAGAATGTAGAAGGGAAAGTTCTTGGTTACAATGTAGCAGAATATGATGGAAGAACATACTATCAATTTGAACTGGAGCCTCCTCACGTGTTTATTACAGCTACTGCAGCCGGCAACCGCCTGTACTTGTTCAATGTGACTGGAAGTGGTATTAACTTTATCTGCTATTCACTAATTTTACAACATGAGATCTGGACAATATTTAAAATAGGGAGAAAATCTATTCTAATGCTTCCTTGTATGCAGGTCTTCAATGGAAGAGGCATTATGACGATCTTAAGAGAATATCGAGTTCTTTTCGTGTTGTCTGATTGGGATCTTAAGTTGAGTGATCACACACAAGAAAGGTCTTCTGTATACGTAGTATAGCTATAAATAGCTTTGTTTGACACCTTTATCTGATTGGTGCAAAAATATTGAATGTTGAATCTTGGTCGTGCGTCTACAGTATAGCGAAAAAACACTAGGTGCTTTCATCCTTCTTGTATTTTAGGTGGGAGGTAAACTCTGTTTGAAGTTAACCTTGCCTATTGTCATGTAGAGAATTCGCAAAAGGAAATCTTTTGCGCTTGATCATGTATTATTTAAGTGGTCTCGAAATGATTAAGCACCAGATGTGTGGCTATAAAGTTTGAACATCCGGTTTTTTTTTTCCATACAAAAAGAGTGAAATACTGTAAACAGTAGTATCCTCAAATTTTTAGTGCCTAGTAGCTGACTGCTTGGTATTCTTTGGACTCTAGTCTCTCGAATTGATGCTTATTGATAGCATACTATATCACTGACCTTATTTCCCTCAAATAATAATATATTGCCTGCATTTTAATTATTTGTCCTTTTCTTCTTGATTTTGATACTGATTGTTAGTGTGAGAAGAACCATTCTTTTTTCTTTAAAAAAGGCAAATACTAACTGTAACTCTTATTTACTACTCCCTCCGTTCCTAAATATAAGATCACTTTAGCTAATTTGGAGAGATTAAGGAAGTCATTAAAATTATATGTTCTTCCCAAAATACCCCTCATTTAAATTTAAAAGATAAATAAGATCACCACTCTGGATTAAAAGAAAGCTGAGAGTCATCTTTCTGGAGCTTTAACACAGTGATTCTTCCTCTTTCACCTTCAATTCCATCGTCTTCTACAAACTCTAGCCATTGATGGATTCTGAGATCAAGGTCAAAACATAAAATAGCAGATGAATGAAATACATATCGCCACTCGCCATCATCGTAGGGAGAATAATCAATATCAATCAATATCCGCTTTCCTAAATCCTAACGCAATTCAACATCAAAACCATCAAGGATGTGAAAATTCCTAAATTACAAAAAAAGGTGAAACCATAATTCCATTAACTCCATTCTCTTTCACGAATTCTTAGTTTCTCACTTCACTGCCACGAAGAATTCAAACAAGCACCTTCAAAATCAGAACTTTCCATCCACACAGGGCAGTGAGATTATGAGATTTGTGATTTATTCTGTTGAGGAAGACGCTGAGTGAGGAGAGAGTGAAGAGTATCATGCGAGAGATGTGATGGATATAGAGAGGGAGTAATTTGGTTGTAGTAGAAGTATAGGGGTAATTTGGGAAAAACTTGAGACAAAATATAAAGTGATCTTATATTTAGGAACTTATCCACATACCCAAAGTGATCTTATATTTAGGAACGGAGGGAGTATTTGTTGACAAGGTCATTTGTATAGAAGAACAATCGTCAGAGTATGAAACTATTCAATCTGCTCCACGTCTGCCAATTGCCATTATCCTTCTCCATTATCTTTTTGCCTTAATGCATCATGCATTTTGCTGCTCTCTGACTCCTATTTGGTTTTTAGTTCACTTCATTATAATCACATCATACATATAGCTGACAGGGGAAGAGCAGGTACTATAGCATGTTAGACATATTATTCACACTTGCTAATCCGAAATGCTGGTTGCTGATACAGAATAAAGCTAAAGCTATGTTGAAAAGTCCTTGGAGGGTGAAAAACGAATATTCCAGAATGGAATGGCACGACATTTAGTGCTAACTTATACCTGAATTCGTTGGCTACCTCTATTTGGCACAGACACCTCTCCACCAAACAGGAATTGAACTAATAATTTTTACTATAAATGAGAAGAGGACAGCAACGTACCTTTAAGTGGAGAACTTTTTCCTGAAGTGTAGAGCCATCAATAGAGGATGCTCCTGTTGCTTAGGGTAGTTTTTATTGTATGTTCAATTGCTTTTCCATCACTGTCCTTAACAGCTAAATTTTTTAGATGATCATTCAGGTTCTCAGGATGAAGCTCTTGACCTCTTGGTCAAACATCTAGCCATTAATGTTAAAAAAAAATATTTAGCTGAGAGTGAAACATTTATCCATTTTGATGGTGATGACATTTAAATAAGATACTTCCTCTGGTATTAAATTATAAGGTCTCTTTGACTTTTTTTTTTGAGAAATTAAGATGCAAAATTAATCACTTTTACTTATAAATTAACCTATAATTTAATTACATGTGACATTTTACAATTTAGTTATCTAATTTGTTTTCTTAATTTGCAAAAAATAAATTAACGTGATATCATATTTAGGATAGGAGAGTGTATTGATCAATGTTGAAGGGTCAAAACAAATAGACTAGTAACATCTAATTTCCTAAGTAGTCTTCTATACATGTTTTGTAGATCTACTTTGACAAGTGCTCATTTAAAACTTTTTTTTTGGCCAAATTTAAAAACTCCAGATCGGAATGACTATATAGGTGTGTGTGTATTTGTTAGGCCAAGGATATTAAGGTACGGACAGACACAAGTTGCGTGAGATGGTACAGTCCACCGACTTATGTCCCTGGTTTAGTTAATCAGTAGAATTTTAGGTATTATATGAAGGGATGGACCCTCCTACTAGGAGGGGATAGAATAATGATGCAGTCCGATCCCTTGGAACAGAACCCCATCATGACAACCATTTATTTAGATAAAGCTTTGGTTTCCACTTTCAAGGGTGGCCACACAATAGAAATATAAAGTGGATATATCATGCTTTATCTCTACTGATACTGATTATGAATTATACCGTTTCCCTCTTGCACTTGAAATAGCATCCTCAGTACATGCGTTTGTGTGGAGACCTAACCCTCAAATGGGTACAATTATAAATTAAATATAAATACTGTTCATTTTGCCAAATTATAAGATCAAGTTATTGAACACCCCCCCTCCCCCCCCCCCCCCCAAAAAAAATTACAGAGAACATTTTGTGCACGTTGCCAAATTAATATGATCATATTATTGACCTTTTCCCCAGTTGAAAGAAATTACTGCTCTAAATAAATTCTTAGTCGCGACTATTTTTTTTTTTTGTTGTCTTTTAATGAATACAATAAGTAACTACCAGAAAAAAAAATTCCTCGCCGAATTACCTTGTACTAAAATTAAACAATCAAAATAAGTCAATCATTAGCACAAAGTTGATGAAAACACAGCCGGTCAAATTCCTATCATGGAGGGACCAATAGGCCTAACTCAAATATCGTGATCCAGCCACAATGAACCTAACTCAAATTTCTGGAGGGGACAACGAGCCTAACTCCAAGGACATGGCAACATGCATGCAATGCTTGTTTATATTATTAAGTTTTATCACTAATTTTCTAACTGAAACTGCTTAAGCCAGCCCGTACATTAATTAATTCGAAACTTTTCAAGAGATTGCATTTAACGTTTCCTACGTGTAAATCCTCTTAAAATGAGTGAGAATATTTTAAAGGAAAAAATGTTGTATGGAGAATAATAAATTGTGCATGGAAAGATTTTTTAAAAAATTATGTAACAGTCTTTTTTAAAAAATTTACAATAGGGAGCAAAAGTGTAGAGAAGAAATGCGTGTAATTAAAAACTCAATAGTGCAATGTACTTTTGATAAAAAATAGAATTAATTAGAGGTTTCATGGCTCCACTAGTTATTACATGAGGCCTATAAATTGTAATTGTAAGTCATAGAAATTGCGATTTACAACTGACTTCAGCTTAATTATCATTCTTCCATTGGATCTTAATGCATTAAATGAAATATAAGCAAGTACATTGAACCCCTCAGTAGCATTTTTTTATCCATTGTAAAATGAACATCTTATTATAGGCAAGATCCGAATTTAGGTATATTTTCCTTCATTTTCGAAGCCCACATATACCATGATTTATGTGATTTAGGATCCAAAGCACCCATCCAACTAAAAAAGAAATACTATTTTATGAAACGAAGTTGATTGAAGTGGTATCTTTATAAACTTATAAAATTGAAATACTCAGCGAAGCAAGACAAACTAATCGAGGAAACGGTAGTTAATGCTGGGGATTAAGATTCGAAGTGTGTGTATTTTACGAAAGTTAAGATTTGATGCGAAGTCATAAAAGCATTGTGTGATAATAATATCTTCGTACTCAGCGTATGAGCATTGCTATGAGCATCGTGTGATAATAATAATATCTTCATACACGTTAAGATTTGATGCGAAGTCATCATTGCTACGAGCATTGTAGATAGTTGTGAATTTCATTTAGCCTTCAAGTTTATGCTAGTTCTAATACAAATATACCCCGGACAGCTTTTTTTTATTTGATAAAAATCTTTAGTTTCTAATTGTGGGTATACTGTACAAATATTCGGTGCAGGGTTGTGGCCACCTTTCCTATACATAATCTCCATCATCCCCTTCTCATACCATGTATCCCTCTATCCACTGCTTTTCTTTATACATATTTTCTTCATCATGGAAAGCGTTGCACACTTCTTGTTTGGCATTTTTGGTGCCTTTTCTAATTTAATATTAATCATCATCTGTCTCTCACATACAAAATGTTATTTTTCTTTGACATGACTCCTTCTTTTGGTTGATGTTGTTACTGCAGGAAACGCTTGTGCTATGTTTCTCTTCTTATCTCCAGCGTACACATCTCATGATTCCTCTTTCAATTTAATTTCATTATTCAGCTAATTTAGAGTGAACTGAACACTGAGAAATTCGGCTTTGTTTCCAGGATCACATTCTCCAGAATCATAAAGAACAAATCTACAGAAAAATTCTCTGGCATTCCTTATGTCATGACACTACTTAACTGCCTCCTCTCTGCATGGTAACTAACTTCTTCTCTCTTTAAAGTTCAAACTCCCCTCTCAGCTTTAATTTAATTCCACTGTTTCCGATGTTTTTTTTCCTTTTTTTGTTGAATTGAAATGGCCAAAATAGATGAATAAATTAATAAGTGACAGCATTACCTTTCTCCCCTTTACTACGTTTAATAAATAACGTGTACTGTCGTTTACTTTATTGTTACGCTATCGTACATCACCATTACTCACCTTCAAAGCTCATACAGGTTTACATGGAAAAAAGGCTGGCTAGTTGAGTTCGTTCCACAAATTTAAGAATGTTTAATTCCATATGCTTTTTTGTTCAGGTATGGGTTGCCGTTTGTGTCCCCAAACAATATATTAGTATCTATGATCAATGTCGTTGGAGCAGGAATTGAAACCATATACGTTATGATATTTATCACGTTGGCGCCGAAGAAAGAAAAGTTAAAAATCATCGTACTCTTCACCTCCGTGCTCATAGGATTTCTGGTCATTGTCCTTGTCTCTCTCTTTGCCCTCTGCCACTATCCCAGAAAAATCTTGTGTGGCCTACTTTCATCTATATTCTCCATTGTTATGTACAGTTCACCCCTTTCCGTCATGGTATGTAGGACAAGTTGGATTCCTTAATCTATCCTCAATACATCAAACTTGATATGTTTAATTATGGGTTAAATGTCATATTTGGCAGATAATGCGCATGGAGTATCATGCATGTCCCAAAAGTTTTTTGGGCCTAATTGTGGCTCGAAAATCGTGTGAAGTGTATCATATTCACCCTAAACTCTTAAGATATAGTCAAACTCAACTATTTAACTAAATGTGAGGTTTTTCATAGTAAAGGGTATGATACATTTTACACATTTCTAAAGCAAAATTGGGCAAAAAAAAACTATCGGGGAGGCATTATACTCCATGCAGACTTCTAGTGGAAATATCACTTTTAACCGGGTTTAATTATTAAACATATTGAAAGTAATCATATATATGCGTGTGTATTTGTGTATGCAGAGAGTGGTGATCAGAACAAAGAGCGTGGAGTTCATGCCGTTCTTTCTATCTCTATTCATGTTTCTATGTGCAACTTCATTCTGTGTGTTTGGTGTGCTAGGTGGCGACCCATTTGTTGCAGAAAGTAGAGTCGAAACAATGCATATATCTGATTAAATTTGATTTGGTTTGGTTTGGAAGTGTTAAAAGGAGCGAGTGATTTTGCAGATATCAAATGGTGTGGGTTCGGCTCTAGGGGCAATGCAGCTAATATTGTATTATGTGTACCGTAAAAATACAGGGACGCCCAAAACAGTGGTAGCAGCTCTGGAGATGGGTGAAGCATACCCAAACCTAAAACCACCACAAGGAGTAATGGATATTGTTTAATGAAGAGGGGCATACCTGTGTTGTGTATTTTCTCTTTGCTGTACGTTTGTAACACAAAATATAAAGCCAATTGGCCTTTCTTCTTGTTCTCCATTTTTTTTGAGTTAGCATGATAATGTTTAAAGCCCTGTCCTGTCCTATTAAAGTTTACTGAATCTGACTGTCTTTTCACCGGACACATTTCCTTCGTATTTTAAATGTGCATGTAATCAGGCCTATATATGTGCATGTAATTATGCATTTCCTTTGTATTTTACATGGCTAAAAGAATATATGAATAAGCAAGACTTTGTCATCTACTGGAAGGGACTTTGTCAATGGATTTCACCGGTGAGACCTTTTGATAATGGGTTAAGTAACAAATTCCTCTTGAAAGTTTTCTCAAAAGACTATCCTTGTTCATGAAGTTTTTTGAGGAGAATTAAGCACTGGAAGTATAATATATTAGCAATTTCATCTTAAACCTAACACACTCAAAAGGTGAACTGACTAACAGTTGACCATTCCGGAGGGATTTAGTACTTAACCCTTTTGATAATTATAATCTCACAATGATTTTTGCTTTTATTCTAATTCATAAACAGAGCTGTGAGGCAGTGTATATAATGAAGCAACTACTGTCAACAAAATGAACTTGTTTAAGAATCAGATTCCCTGATCAAAATCATCATTAATTATAAGTTCTGTGGATAGATTCTTGTATTAGAGAAGACAAATGATTAAGCTGCAAGAATACCGTTAAAAATATAATGAGAATCGGATCTACCATGTTTACACAGAGAGCACACATTCATATAAAATCATACGTAGTTTATACGCTGATTTGGCTGATGAGGCCTTGAGGAACTAATCCCTTGGTGCATCAAGCTTCACATCAAGTTTTTGAGTGATTTTTAAATGAAACTGATGTGACATGTTATTTGTAGTCTCACAAATCACGATAAAATACATTAATATTAGGCCATATGTGAAATTTTTATTATATTCTAACTTACACACCCTAAATAAATTAACCAGCAAATAAAAAATATTATTTTCAACTTGCAAAAACAACAATTTAAACATGGAATTCCTTTTTAGGGAAATTTTTTTAATTTCAAAATATCAATAACAGTTTCTTTATTGATATGAACAACTTGATATGTATTAATAGCTCAAAATGACAAATATAAAACTTTGAAATTTAGAAGGTTCTCTTTTCAGTCCATAATATGTAAAACCCTGAAATTTGAATGTTTAATTTCTTGCATAAAATATAAATGTTAGTTCTCACATTCTCTCATCATTTAATGTGTTTTTTCTACTTTGTCTCTAACTTTTTTCATAAATAGTATCATAATAAATGGAGGTAACATACTAACATTTGAAAAAAAATTAACTTTAGACATTCAACTAAATTTTACATTTTTTTCTTAAAAAAACATGTGTTTTAACGCTAAGCTCTTACTATGTTATAGATCATAGTTTTTTTTTTTTTTTTTGCATTATCCCTTATCACTTTATTTGCTAGCTAATTTCTTTAAGGTGCAACTCAAAATTCACGTCATACATGACGCACTAATTGTGATTGATATGTCTGAACTATTCAATTACAAAAAAGCCCTTTGTAAGCTGATAAGGTAACTTTAGTATTATTACTGTGCAGGGAGCAGAGATGAGATGATCAGAACTGAGAAGGGTTAGCTTTTGGGTATACGAATGAGTGAGTGAGAACAAATAAGGAGTGTGTAATGCACGGTCACAGCTGTTGTCTCCACGCTCCACACCTCACTTAACGTTATCTATTATCTGATAAATAATTCTGCATACCCCAAAACACTTGTCAACTTGAATCATTATTTATACATTAGATAGTCTGTGAGATAAAAGGTACAAGTTCAATCTCTGGATCTGGCAAGCCAAAAAAAATAGAGAGAGAAAAATAATTCGTGCAAAAATTCCTGTTGTGACTATAGAGATGGACGTATGTTCATCGCCCAAAAAATCTCATTGTTTCAACTTTTGGGCCGAGCCTTCCATGTGGACCACGTTTCTTCTACTTTTTCCGGCCTTCAATCCTTGCCACTTTAATTTTTAATTTTTTAATTCTTAATTCTTCATTTTCCATGTCACTGGATCTCTTATTCTCTTATCTTCACAATGTCAAAATTCATGCTCATTATTTATGTGTATATAAACAACCACTTAACAATACGAGTTAAGAGATAGGACACACGGCGTCCGACATTTAATTTTTCTTTTGTTGCTAGTTTTGAGTTATTAACAACCTTTCTTCTTTTTGTTTTTGAACTGAAAACATTTCTTCTTTGATATAATGAAAAACTAAATCCTAAATCTCTACCTGCAATTTATCTTGCATGGTTAATACCCGGATGTGTAATTGCTCAATTTATAACTATCAAGTGTAATTTTTAAAAAACATGTATGTGAATATGTGACCGTTTATATTTCATTGTCAGTATTTATTAAATTGATTATGCATGGTTGGGTACTTGGTTAAGTTAAAATTATAAATAATAAAAAGAGCAAATAATAATTGTGATATGTGATGTGAGAGAGAATCTGCTTTTGAAGGGAGGAGAGGTGAGGATAGATCATCGATGGGATATGTTTAAACGGCCGTTATGTGTTTTTAAAGAGGGGAAAACGTAACGGTGGACTTTCCGTCTAGTCACGTGACCCAAATCCCGATGTATGTCATGTTATGCATGATGCATAGATGGTAGTCTCATGACCATCCATCCATTCATACATACCCAATCCAGGTTTATTAGGGTTTCTCTCCTCTTCCTTATTTCCTCAAATTGCCCTTCCTCATCTGACGTCATCCTTTCATCCTCCAAAATTCCTTCCCTTCCTTTCATTAAATTTTATCATCATTGTTTCATTCTCCTATTCCGTCATCCTATGAATTCAGTCCACATTTGAGGGAAAAACAAATGCAAATTAATGCCCATTTTGTAAATTTTTATGTCAAATTGGAGTGAGTCAATTTTTTATTATATATATAACTCACGCTTGATCTTAATGATTTGTATTGTGTAAGGATTTCTTTTTTATATTCCTATAGGAGATTTACAAATAATTGAGTGATATTAAGTGAAAATGAAATGCAACAAATTAAATTTTATGCTATTTAGCTTACCCGCATAAAAAAATTATAGAAAATATGCAAAATCAAACCAAATATATCAAAATACTAACTAGATGTGACTGGATGTTGCCAGAAACTTATAAAAAATTCTGAACCATAATGTTTCTTTTTGTGCGCTCTCTCAAATTCATTTTGCGAGTTACATCTAGCTAGTAGTAATTCATCAAAAGCGGTGAGATCTTTTGGTTTAGTAGCTCTATCTAAAAGCAAAAATAATTTTTCAAGTTTAGTCATGTTTAGAAGCACATAGAACCTAGCTACTCTTCAACACAAACGTATCAAACAAAAAAGAAGCACATAGAACCAATATATACTGGAGTTTAAATCTTTCCCCAGTAAATTCTTAGTAGGGTGGCATTTGAAAAATGTTTGTTACCGACCCATCAAATAATTAATTGATATTATTGACCAAACCTTTTTCTGTAAGATGCTCTCTAAACTCGGGATGGAAAGGACTGAAGGAGTAATATATAAATGCTAATTTTTTTTTAATTTTTTTAACTGAATTTTGATTTTTTTTTAGTGAAATTATTTTTTTCAACTGAAGTGATAATAATTAACTTATACATAATTCTATTCTGTTACCATTGTTAGTAGGGTTCAGTTAAAAAAAAACCATCGTTAGTAGGGAGCTCAAATAGAGAAGCCACTTGTCACAACAGAATCCCCTTCCAAGTTGCTAAAAAATAGTGCAGCCCCCATAAATCATGGACAATCATGTATTGTTTTTAATTTTTAATAATTAGGTGGGATTTAATGTAATTTTTTTATTTGAAAAGGGATATGTGTTGTTTAATGCAGCCAAGATGAATCCCAGTGCTGTAGTTCCTGTCTCGTTGTCATGGTAAAGTCTCTCTTATCTAAAAGTCGCGCACATTAGTCATAAGTCCAGGGTTAATATATGATATTTAGTCATTATATTCGGTCCTGTATGTTTTGACATGTCTTTCTCGAATTCTAAATAAGAAGTTTTAGCTTTTTAATTAAGTTTCGTCTTACTTGAGAGATTGGTTTCTACATATCAATGAAAATATGGATATCTTGCTCCTAATGATCGAAAATCTTTTAAAATTATAAGAGACCAAACCAGAATGAAGGCATGTTTTAAGGTAGGAGAGTTTATTAACCCCTAGATTTATTCTATTGTAAACGTAAAACCTCATTTCATCATCATCCATCTCTAGCATTTAGCTAAAAAAATCATCCATCTCTAACTATTTTTTTCTTGCAATACCCCATTAGTTATCCATCTCATAGGGATTCTCATTCAAAACTAATTTTCAATGCAATTGTCTAACTATTTTTAAATTTTTAATGCATCAAAGTTAGGAACTTCCCATTTAATGACAACAAATACTTTTTTTTTTGCGTAATAGCCCCTAGAATCTAGTCACTCTAATAATTGGTTAGTTTGAAGTTACTCCCAAGATTAAGGAGAATTCCCAAAGATCAAACTCAGGCGCTGTTGACAAATCGGTAGGGAAAGAGAACAAGATGAAGAATTAAACAAATCTTTAGATTGATATATGATGAAGAAGAATACAAAAGCAACAACAATATTCTCATCCTCTTGAACTAGATCAAAACATCCCTCATAGAGGTGATGACCACTCCTCATTGAGAAAATGAATTTACAAAACAAATCCCTAATACTAGGGTAATGAGGAGAGAGACCGAGTTAACTCTCCCTCTTGGTGTAGACTCTCATAAATCTCACACACTAAAATGTTTAGGTTGAGACCCTTTATATATAGACAATAGGACCACTAACCACTTACAAAATACAACTCATTTAATATGATCCTAATATTTCTAACAGGCGCCTTTAATAAATGGTGAGGAAGACACCTTATGAAGTCACTTCAAAACACACCAGGATGACCCTAAACTTCAAATACCTATTGAGTTGTTTTTTTTTTATCAAAACTATTTTGAGTTGTTTGAAAGTGCAATTTTAGAGGCTTTACCGTAGCTTGTATACATGCAATGCAATGAATAAAGGCAATAATGGAATGGGGGGTAGGGGCAAGTGGAGGGCAGCTGGGTCCACCTTGATGCCATAGCACACACACAGATAGAAAGGGCTCTCCCCCACGCTCTCACAACAAACTGCCTTCCAAATTCCGCTCCTTCTCTCTCACACACACAAGTACCCCTCTCCTTCTATTTCAGTACTCTCCCCCTACGTTGACTTTTTCTCTACGTTGACTTTTTCTCTCCTTCCCATTCTATCCCGATCTTTGACATTTTTTCTTCTTTCTCTTTAAAAAATCCACGCCAACGATTTAAACATGCTTTGTTTATTTTATACTACATATATTCATGTGTATGTTAAGAATTATGCTCTTTTTCAATGAATTGCATACAATTCGATAGACAATATTTGGGGTTGTACGTAACATGTATATATGCCCTGCTTAAGTAACACGATGTGTTGCAATACTTTGCATTCATGATTACTTTTTACTATTTAGTGCTATTTTTTTTGTACGTAAATTGAACACATTTAATCACTGTCTTCTCCACTCTGATGTTTTTAAATTTATTAAAAATTAGTCAAAAAAATTCTAAACTCACCCCCTCTGTGTAATCCTATAATCCTAAAATCAGCTAAAACTAAGATGCCCGCACTCATTTTGTGGTTGTTTTTTGGCTGAATGAAGAAATTTAACGAGAAACGACCAGACAAATAATATGTCTGCTTACAGTACAATGAACATCCCCCTTTTATCCTACCATGTGGGTCTTTTTTTAAATAAAACCTACTCAGCTCGTAAAAAGGGATGAACTACACTTGCGAACTTATCTGTACACGCACAATCGATGGATTTCAACTTTGCTTTTAAATTTAGTTTTATGCAATCCTGTGTATTTTTTGTGGATTCGATACAAGAAATCTAGTATTTAAGAATTAATAAGTGTTCGCATGTCTGGTGCTTTTAATCATATTTTGCAGCCAAAATTTAAGCCACACACACATATATATACTCTTTTAATTTATACATGCCAGCCGTTGCTTTATTATCTTACTTTTTCTCATGAAAACTTGTTTGGTAGAATTTCCCTTAATCTCAATACGTTTACAAATATCACTGCACCCCACCAAAATGGTAAAATAAACAAAATTTTTTAGGGTGAAAAAACTTATTTGTTTTTAACTTTTGCTTTAAACATAATACATACATTTACAAGATAAATGTGAAAATTTACAATACATTGTGTGTTCGTTGATGATTTCCAACAAAAGTGATGGCGTTTTTTAAATAAAAAATGTCTCCCAACAACACTTAAAATAAGAACATGCATGTATGTAAGAGAAAATATGTCATTTACAAAATAAATATGACATTTTTGAAAGCATATATGTGTGTGTGCTCATCTCCAACATACGTGAAAGTGTCTATTATTTAAGAAACATTTGTCGTAAGACAGTTTAAATATGTTAATTTTCAACTCATATATATAAAGTTATTTTTAAGAACTGAATCAACAACAACGTTTAAGGGAAAATAACAATATTTACAAGAAAACACAAGTCATTGCGAAAACATAAATTTTTTTAAAGATAAGTATACTGATTTTCAACATAAATGATGATATTTATCTATAGCAATGAATGAATTAATCACAATAACACAAAAGAAAAAGGACATGGATAATTAAGACTTTTCACTGCCAAAAAGATCATTTAACCTAGCCCTAACCTAGGGTGTGGAGTGGCATGTTAGAATTTTCTTCTCACTGTCCATTTTTGGTTGATCATTCAACCAATTTTGCAAGTATTCCATTTGGGGTGGATAGCATCGTATTGTGATTGAGTCTTAGCGTTCGGAGAGACATATCCAAAGTTAAATGATGTTAGACAAAACTTATATATGTGGACTGAAAAAATAATTTGGTTGTCATTTTCCACAGCCTATATTAAATATTTTTTTTTGCCAACACAGCCTATATTAAATTAAAAGTTAGAAATCTTGCTCTCACATTGTTGGTCACCCAACCTCTTTATCGAAGTTTAAGCATAGAAAAAAAAGACATTTTATTATTTTTTCGACTATTGTTTATTAAATGCCTGTAAACGGGGTTACGTGAGTTTTAATCTTGTTGTACAAATTTTCGGTTCCGTTTTTCTGCATTAAGCCTTTGCTACGTGTACAGCTTTCCACGCTATGAGAGAGGTCATCTTGCCATAATGTCTTGGTATTTGTCTTTTTAATTCTTGAAATTCCATATTGATCGATCACTAGCTATAATAAAAACAACATTCCATCTATCCTTGTATGTAAGATGTAGTTGTTCTTTTTGTAAAACCCTAACAAATTTTAATTTAAAGAGATTATCTATAAATTTACTTGCATGAATTTTTCTCTAAATTAACTTATTTAACTTATAGGTTAATTAATATAAATTTAGAAATAGTACAATACATCAAATCTAATAACTGACTGGCTTATTTAGTTTAATAAGTTTCTTAAAAATTCAACCATATCTTATGATTGGGAATGGAAGAGAATGTTAGGATTTAATATTTCATGACATATTAGTTATAGTATTACATGGAAATAAATTTAAATTCCTAACATTGATCCCTACATTTCACAAACCCATCATATGTATAAAAATCAATTCAACAAAAACACATATATTGATACCTATACTTTTATTTAAAATTGATACTTGTTTATACATTTACTTGCTTATTAAATGCTTTAATTTTATCATGAAAACACTATTGTTAGCTACTATATAAAGTCAAATGGTGCTAGCAGAACAGAGTTTGAGGATGAGAAAATAAAATCATACTCCTATAATAGGAATAATATATGAAATATTTTAGATTTGATACTTGTTCTCACAGTGAAACTAACTTTGTAGACTTTCTCCACCTCATATATAAGCGAAGTTAACTAAATGTTCTTCAAAAATTAGTTAAAGTCTGTTAAAAAGCAAAAAAAAAAACATTCATTACGTTGATAAATTAAAACATACATCTCTTTCTTTTTAGGACAAGATAATTGAAAAGACTTTACCTCATTAAATAGGAATAAAAGAGAGTGTTTTCAACACACAATATATTCAAAAGTATAGGGAGTGTTTTTTTTTTTTCATTTTTTAATTTGTAAAAATGAGCAATTTAACTTGCTCACTTGATTTTCATAAAAAAAGGTCAAAGAGATGCAGCAGTTTTAAATTAAAACATGTACAAAATTTCATAAATTCACATACCACCACCCTTAATTATCCAATTACGTGGGGTCGGCTACATGGACCATGCGACACCACTGTGCTCTATTATTCACCAACTCTTTTGGTATATTATTTACCAATATATCTTGTTCTATCAGTTTACTAAGTGCTTGCATTGGTCTCTCTCTTTTAATTGGACTCCAAGTTGTTTCATCAACTATTCTCACTGGCGCATAAATAGTGAAATACTACCTCCGTTCCTAAATATAAGAGCAAGTTAACTTTTTAGAGAATCCTAACAAAACTAAATAAGGTAATTAAAAAATGATTTTCCCAAATTTGTTCACTAAACTAGTTTAATTGACTTATAAACTTACATATGATCTAATAATATACAACATATGTTATGATTAAATTGTTCATGTTGTTTTCTTAGGATTATCCAAAAAAGTCAACTTGTTCTATATTGAGTAACAGAGGTAATAATGAAAGAAGAGGGTGAAATAGTAATTAAGTTAGGAAAGAAGGGCAGATGTTGGGGATGATGGATGGATTAAGGAGAGAGGATGATTCGATGTGACGATAAAAGGCATGTACATACATGGGCATGTCATGTGCATCCATCCATCCATGTATGTATGCATGTATGTAGTAAAGCTAATAGAAGCAAAGCAACAGGATTTGACTTCATTCCTGCAGAGACAGAGGGAGGGTAGAAGAAAGAGAGAGAAAGAAAGAAAGGTGACAAACAAAGAATGAACCAAATTCAATCCGATCTAATTCATTTTTGACGTCCGCAAGGCCTCTCTCTCTCTCTCCTCCCCCTTTCCACTTTCTCTCTCTAAACCTCACTCCCACGAACACCACAACAAGCTATTTCATTTGCTTACTCAGATTAATATCCCAGGTTATACACTCTCGCAAACCCTAGATTCATTCATAAAATCTCTCTTCAATACTCTTATTTCTTAGTCTCACTCAATCAAAATCTCAGTGCAATTTTTTCCCTCCTTAATTATTATTAATTATTTGATCACTTCAATTTCGAGTTTTGGTGAGTTCTTTCTAGTCTTCTACTTGGACCATTTCTATTCCTCTTTTTTTGCTCTTGGATCCCTGATTCTTTTTTTTTTTGCTAGGGCTCGATCGATGGGTGTTACTTGTAAATTTTCCCTCACTTTTTTTATCTGTAAAGTTTTGATTTTGGGCTTCTCAATCGTTGAAAATTGAGCGTAGAGTCATTATTTATGAGCTAATTTTAATTGTCTAGCTCGGTTTGCTTTTATGTTTTGGTTTTTGCTGCTTAGCTGTTTTGGTAGATGGCTCTTTTTTTATTAAGTAAAGATTTCATTTTTTTCTCAAGGCTTTTTTTTGGCGTTACAATATAACTGTTTTGAATCTTGTTTTTGTGAGGTGGATTAATTGTTTTACTTCCTAGGCTTCTGTGCAATGGATGATGAATTGGATCTGAAAAATCTTATTTTGTGCAGAGATTCATAAAAAGGCCGTTTGAAGGTTTGATTATCTGACCGTACAAGTACAACTTTGGTGTTCAAAATCGAAGGTTGTTTCTTGGTTTAAGCTTTTCTTGGTGTATGGCTCGTAGTTGGTTAAACTCAGCATCACAGGCTCTGGAAGGATTGCAGTGAATCCTCTGGAGGTTGTAGACTTAATTGTTTTTGGTATGAAATACTGTCTGGGTTGAGTTGTATGCCCAGTTTTTATCAAAAGCTGGTGTGTGATTGTAGTTTGTTGAGCTCATGTTCTGTACTTTTGGTTATTCTGTATAGGTGATTGTGTGAAGACCTCAACATTGAAAAGATGGTACCCCCGGGACCACCCACTCCGATTGGTGGTGCCCAGTCTGTCTCACCTTCTCTCCTGAGATCTAATTCTGGAATGTTGGGAGCTCAAGGGGGTCCGATGCCTTCGCAATCTTCTTTTCCCTCGCTCGTGTCTCCGCGGACTCAGTTTAACAACATGAACATGCTAGGAAATATGTCCAATGTATCTTCCATGCTGAATCAGTCTTTCCCAAACGGGGTTCCAAATTCTGCACTCTCTGGTCCCGGAAGTACCCAGCGAGGAGGGATCGATTCTGGAGCTAAAACAGATCCTCTCTCAAGTGTTGGCAATGGAATGAACTTTAATAACACATCATCCTCGTATGTACAATCTAATATGGCAAATCCAGGTCCATCTGGTCAAGGTCAGGGTCAGCAATTTTCAAATTCTTCTGGCAACCAACTATTGCCAGATCAACAACATTCCCAACAACTTGACACGCAAAACTTCCAACACAATCAGCAGTCATTGCAACAGTTTTCAGCTCCTCTGAACTCCCAGCAACAGCAGCAGCAGCAACACTTTCAAACAATTCGAGGAGGGATTACTGGCATTGGACCTGTTAAATTGGAACCCCAGGTAAACAATGATCAACTTGGGCAGCAGCAGATGCAATCATTGAGGAATCTTGCCCCGGTGAAACTGGAACCCCAACAAATGCAAACAATGAGATCTATGGCACCAGTAAAAATGGAGCCCCAGCACTCTGACCAGTCATTATTTTTGCATCAACAACAGCAGCAACAACAACAACAATACCTCCACATGTCACGGCAGCCCTCTCCTGCTCAAATGAATCTACTGCACCAACAGAGACTGTTGCAATTACAACAGCACCAACAACAACAACTCTTAAAGGCAATGCCTCAGCAACGGCCGCAAGTACAACAGCAGTTTCAACAGCAGAATATGCCTATAAGGACTCCCAAGCCAGTTTATGAACCTGGAATGTGTGCTAGGCGGCTGACACATTACATGTATCAGCAACAGCATAGACCTGAAGTAAGAAGTATTCTGTCTCTTCTATTTCCTTTGTACTGTGCTTACCATCTGTCTCACTAATATGCTTTATTTCTTCATTTATGGAAGGATAACAACATTGAGTTCTGGAGAAAATTTGTTGCTGAATATTTTGCTCCTAATGCTAAGAAAAAGTGGTGTGTTTCTATGTATGGAAACGGCAGACACACAAATGGGGTTTTCCCTCAGGTATGATACTATTGAAACCCTTCCAAACTACCCATCTTGGCAAATTTATTTTTTATTGTATGAGATTCGATATTCTGTACTAAATCATTTTGTATTAATCTTGTGTCATTGTCGTTGTCATGTACTGGCAACTGTTTTTTTGCCATGTCTGCATAGACAAATATGAGATCAAAGGGGTAGTAGCTCAATCCAATGCTTATCATTAGTATAATCTAAGATGTCTATCATTGAAATCTTTTCAGGATGTATGGCACTGTGAAATTTGTAATCGTAAACCTGGCCGTGGGTTCGGTAAGATTCTGTCTTTTCAACGTAACTTTGTAAATTTTTCTCCACTTACTCGATATTGGCATACTGTTATATTAATCACCTAAGAATTTGACAATTTATACTTTAAATATATGGCTGTGGTGAATTATTCCCGTTTTTTTTTATTCATGAACGTTTTTGTTCAATATCAGAAGCAACTGTTGAGGTGCTTCCCAGACTCTTTAAAATAAAGTATGAAAGTGGCACTGTGGAAGAGCTACTTTATGTTGACATGCCACGCGAGTATCATAATCCATCCGGCCAGATTGTTCTGGATTATGCAAAAGCAATTCAAGAAAGTGTTTTTGATCAACTCCGTGTTGTTCGTGATGGTCAACTTCGAATAGTTTTTTCTCCAGACCTGAAGGTTATGCATAGAAGTTTATATTTTTCCGCTTTGAAGTTGACAAAGCCGGGGCTTGATTGTTGTTTTTATTTTTTGTTTCCTAGGAAGATGTTCTGATGTTTAATATGTCTTTTGCAGATATGTTCTTGGGAATTTTGTGCTCGGCGTCATGAAGAGCTTATCCCAAGAAGACTGTTAATACCTCAGGTTATTGACTAAATAGTAGTTGCTGTTACAATAAGTTTGGTTATTTAAATCATCACATGTATTTGAATGGTTTAGGCGGTGTGGTTGATTTATTAATGTTGTTCATTCAGTAATCTACTCATGAAGGGCATATATCCTTTATATTTGATTATTTGTACATGTTTGTTGCAAGTTCTGAGGTTTTTACTTACAAAAATGTTTGCTGAAAACATGCAGTATGAATTTTGGTTTTGATGCATACTAATCTTAAAATTCTTTTTGTGATGTTGATATGCATGCTGTTGAGATGTTGACAAAGTGCTGTGTGCTAGTGCAAATTTAGAATGTTGCTGCATTGTGGTTGTTCACTATTTTATTAGTTTTTTTTGTTATTCAGGTTAGTCAGCTTGGAGCAGCTGCTCAAAAATACCAGGCTTTTACTCAGAATGCAACACCTAATTTATCTGTTCCGGAGTTACAAAATAATTGCAATATGTAAGTTCTTTCTGTTGTTCTTGATTTATGTAGATTTCCTTGTGATGGATTATTTTATAATTCGCTTGTCGGGTCTGAGGTCATGAGTTTGAATCAGCCTGTCATAAAGAAAGGGTAAGGCTCCCTTCCTCAGCACACTCACCAATTAGGGACTGGAACCCGTTGGTCCTTTTATTTTTAGGAAATTAGCTACTTCATTAAACCCTGCTTAAAACGTAAAAGTTTGCATATCCTGATTGTGTCAAAACTTTATATGCTGATGCTTTGGCATAAGCTGTTGCTTATTTTCCTTGCGAAACATTTAATGTAAAAGCCTACAACCGTTTATCACTACTTGGAGTGAAGAAACAATTTCTTGAGAAATGTAAATTGCTAAATTTTGCTTGTCTCAATTGGTGTAGCATTTACCCTGTGGTGTTTCAGAACTGCTAGAATCAGGCATCCTTTTGTTAGGAATGATAGGCCCTTTTTATATATTTTTGATGACATTTTATGTTATGAGCTGCATGCCAGTGCTGCCATTTTCTGTTTTTAAATATTATCAATCAACGGTCTAGTGTGTGGTGCCTTTTGGTCTCTGTTGTTCTGTTTCTTGGTCTGACTCTGAGTTTTCTAGTTATGGTAAGGTTTCTATGGGCCTCTTTTGAGTTTATATATTTCTTTTCCAGGTTTGTTGCATCAGCTCGTCAACTTGCAAAAGCCCTAGAGGTGCCGTTGGTTAATGATTTGGGGTATACAAAGAGATATGTGCGGTGCCTACAGGTAATCTTACTATTATCAATGTTAGCACCTTCATTTCCTGTACATTTCATGGTACTATGATAAGCTTGCTTGATGATATACAATGCTGAAATTTTTTCCTGGATCATATGAGTGAGTAGCTTTTTGGTTCAAGGCCTTTAACATTTGATTTTTTTTTGAAAGTTGTATTCTATATTCTCTTCATTTGATAAAATGTTCCCAACTTAAGTTTTACGAAAAAAAAGAGAGTGAAAAATCATCTATTGCGATGACAAATTGATTAGGAAATTAATGATTTATCTCCGAGAATGATCTGCTAAGCCAAGATAAAACTGTTTCCTGTTTCTTTTTTGTTTTATATGTTGCAGATATCAGAAGTGGTAAATAGCATGAAAGACTTGATAGATTACAGCCGGGAAAAGGGGATTGGACCTATGGGTAAGTTTAGCAAGTTCGCTTGATCACAAATATGGATATGAACATTTTTATCAAAAAATTGTTATGTTGTATTTAGGGGGCACTAATGTTACTTAATAGTTTACTCATTCACTATGTTCATTACCTGTCCGAAAATGTAGAGTATTATATTGTTTTTATTGCTATGGAAACTTTTTTTAAATTTTCCCTCCTAGAAATGGTTTTGATGCCTTGTATTAAATTTTAATTTGAAGCTATCTTTTAAAGTAATATTTTAATTTGAAAGATTTAAAAACCTTAGCAACTTCTAACTAGTTTACTTAACATGTGTGAAGTTAACAAAAGTAACTTATAATTAGGCAAGAATAAATATTTGTGGAGTCGTTGTATATTTAGGTGAAAAAATCAACCTATCCTAATGTTGCTTCTTTGATACCACTTAGGTCTGATTGTCTGGGTTCTGTTAATGAATTATATAAATTGCAAAACAACCTTGTCTTGTTTAATGCCTGGGACCCTGGGTGCAATAGGGCTCCTTTTGGTCTATTGTCCATGTTTTGTGAAGAAGAAAATATCTTAGTTTATGAATGCAAGTTCGGTGACGCACTGTTGTGATGTTTTACAGCTTTGTTACTTTGAATCTCAGCAATGGGTAAGTTGAAGGTCAATTGCTAGTGTAAGTCGGGAGAGTTGAAGCATTTAAAGTTGCTTTTTCATGTGTTGGTGACATTTTTGTGATCATGACAGTGGTTAAGTGGGCAATTGAAGTAGAATGGATATCTCTCGTCTAAAATACTATAATGTCTTTTCTTTGCCAACAAAACACCATAAATAGCATGTGTTGATTCATTGCCAATTTTTTGTAAGGAGGTACCTTATGTCATTTGATTTCTATATGAATTGATTGAAAAGTCATTGACCTTGATTATATTTGATTCTCGCCATTTTTCAGAAAGCTTGGCCAAATATCCTCGGAGAACTAGCAGTTCAACTGGAGTTAGTAATCAAGCTCAGCTGCCTGAAGATCAGTTACAGCAGCAGCAGCAGCAACAGCAACAACAAATTGTGGCTCAAAACTCAAATGGTGATCAAAACTCAGTGCAAGCTGCTGCTGTGCAAATGGCTTCTAGCAATGGGGTGGCTAGTGTAAATAACTGTATGAACTCGGTATCTGCATCAACTACCCCAAGTACCATTGTTGGACTTCTCCATCAGAACTCTATGAATTCTAGACAACAGAATTCCATGAACAATGCCAACAGTCCATATGGAGGTAGCTCTGTTCAGATACCATCCCCAGGTTCTTCCAGCACTGTGCCACCAGCACAGCCGAACCCGTCTCCATTTCAAGCACCAACACCGTCCTCATCTAGCAATCCACCTCAAACTTCTCATTCATCTTTAGCAGCTGGCAATCACATGAATTCATCTAATTCACCGGCTAATGTTTCGTTGCAACACCAGCAGTCCTCCCTTTCTGGTGAAGCAGACCCCAGTGATGCTCAGAGTTCAGTTCAAAAAATCTTATCAGGGATATACACCCAAAATAATGGCACTGGTGGAATGGTAGGTGTCGGCTCTTTTGGAAACGATGTCAAGAATATTAATGGGATCATGCCAATGAGTAATAATACAGGCCTCAATAGTGGCAACTGCCTGCCCGGCAATGGACCTGTGAATGGTAATTCAGGCATCGGGGCTGGTGGGTACAGTGCAATGGGCGGTGGGCTCGGTCAATCTGCCATGGTCAATGGGATCAGAGCTGCGATGGGTAATAACTCTATTATGAATGGGAGGGGAGGAATGGCAAGTATTGCTCGAGATCAAGCTATGAATCATCAACAAGATTTATCAAACCAACTACTTAGTGGACTAGGAGCAGTAAATAGTTTTAATAATCTTCAATTTGATTGGAAACCTTCCCCATGAAAAAGGCTTTGCAGATATATGGGTGTTGTGGTTGTTGACAGCTGCTTGTGCAGCATAGCATGGTAGACCTGCCTTAGGCCTCCCTTATGATGATGGCAGGCTGCGATGTCATAGTTATAGGGCAATAGGATCAAGGCCTGCCTCTGTACTAATCAGTTATTTGCTATGTAAAAAAAATGAAAATCTGCTGGCTGGTTTTGTGGCTGACGGGTGTGATTTTTCTTGTGAATTCAAATGTAACTTTTTTATTTACTCCCAGTCTTAGTGTCTTTCACAACTTACCCTGGACACAACATTCCCGTACGCACACATTAAGTTTTGGTCTGGAACGACAAACTGAGGATGTTTATCAGGAGAGTGAACCTCAGTCTCGGACAGTATCCCCTTTAACAACGATTTATTGTACCATGCCCACGTACACATGCAGATACCTGTTTCTGCTTTTTTAGTTAGAATATTCAAATTTTCCCACGTAACCATTTTTATCTTTATTTTAGCCATTTAAACACTATCTGAATTGATGATCGTATGTTACCTATTATCACACGAAATACAAGGTATTGGTCAAGAAGTGAGTTTGATGTACACAAGTCGGATGAAGATAGGAGAGTCAACAATTTTCCTGCAACCAGGGTTCATCCAATGCAACCTAATTTAAGGAACATACATAGGGTACAAAGTATTATTTATGTATTAAGTCCAGGAAAGGAATGATCGTGCCAATAAACAAATCATAGTTTTCAATATAAGAAAACGAGATATAACAATGTATCTGAAAACTCATTTCTATTCAGTTGTTCCAGTCCTTCCTTTCTCTGGTTCAGGCATCCAAATATTTCTCCAACGTAGCTGACAGAGTGGACTTGGGCACTGCACCTATTACACTTTCTTTTTTCTCTCCATTTTTGAAGAACAGAACTGTTGGAATGCTCCGTATTCCATATTGTGTAGGTATGTTTGGACTATCATCAGTGTTGAGCTTAAAGCATGCAATTTTGCCAGCATACTCCTTAGCCAATTCATCAATCACAGGGGCTATCATCCTGCATGGTCCACACCATGGTGCCCAAAACTCCACCAGTACTGGACTTTCACTTCCTATCACCAAGTTATTCCATGTTGAATCTGTCACTACTCTAACTGCACCATTTCATCATGTATCATCATTATCAGATGCAAATAATGAATAGAAATCACATGTGCAGTATCATATTATTCACTTTACCTTCATCAACAGCTTCTCGAGCGTTACAAATAAAACGGGATCTTCGGGAATTCCCAGTTGTTGATTTAAGAGTTGTGTATGATACCTTTGATGTGAATCCTTTGAAACTGGGTGCAACAATCTTTGTCATAGAAGAAAATGGATGAATACATTGAGGTCTCGTCATACCCACTGTGCTCACTCGTAAACAGCCCTCCAGAGCCATGCTGCTTCTTACGCCTCTGTGTTGTAATTCTTGGACTCTGAAAAATGCTGTTCAATGAATATATCTGCAAGTGGATATCATTAGAAGATTGTGAGGTGCTGAGAAGGCTGGAATTCATGTGGATGTCTTTTATTTATTAAAAACTTAGATTTTGTAGTTTATCCAATTGTTATTTTCCTTAACTCTTGGAACAAAAGTCACATAGGTACCCCAAGCCCGTACTGAGAAGTGATCCATTATCTACGCATTCCATTCATTGACCTTTTTTTTAATATTCATTGACTTTTATTTTTAGGTGGAGAGCTCATCAAATAATCAAATAATTTCATA
Organism: Mimosa pudica; assembly: GCA_029929735.1. NCBI lineage: Eukaryota > Viridiplantae > Streptophyta > Magnoliopsida > Fabales > Fabaceae > Mimosa > Mimosa pudica. The sequence continues at coordinate 19,672,794 of JAKELP010000004.1, read as the reverse complement.
ATGCCTTTTTAACTGTATAGTTATAAAAGATGAATGAGAGTGGGGGCCCATGCTTTTTGAGGGATAGATTATTAGAATTAGGGGCCTTATTGGGTGGTGACAGCAAAGCATTCCAAGTTGTTATTTTGTACTAGTTCCGAACATGATGGCACATCCTTTCATTGGACAGTAACCGCATCTTCTCAACTTGGAAGAACTGTGGCCTCACGAATCTGACCAAGTTGCTTCACAATAATAACATGTTGGGGTTGCTTCATTACATAATCTTGAGATCTGATATGCACGAGGGCAGCACAAGGCGATGTTGGGGGACTTTGTTGATAACCAATTGGATCAACAGTTTGAAGATGCTGGAACAAGGAGGTATGGACCAGAATGGATTCAGCCAATACAAATATCTAATTTGTTGGACAATATCTAAGCTCTAAGCAATGCAATTCGCACCAGTGATTGTGACTAATCAGTCCACCCCTTTTTTGGGCGCCAGGCTTATCCAATTCTTCTGTTCAATAGATTAGTGTTTTTTTTTAAATACTCCCTTCTTTCTTGAATAGATGATCACTTTTAGATTTTACCTATTTTTCTAAATATAAGCAATTTTCTAATTTTTCTCAACATTTTCCAAATAAACTCTAATAATACTTATAATAATAAACAAGCAAGAGTGAGAATACAGAAATATATGGTTAAGCTATATTAGAAATATCATGTATTAATAAATAATTTAACAAAGCATCCTTAATCTAAACAAATTAGTAAAGTGATCTTATATTTAGAAACGGAAAGAGTAGCTTGATTGCTAATTTATTGCTCTTATCTTATGTAGGAGAAAATGGGAGCGTAACTTTTTTCTTAAAAAAAAAAAGAATTAGCATAGCTTTACCATGAAGGTTTGTCTCCATTCTCATTTCTCACAATGAATTTTGCTCAAAAGATAACTGTTACAATAAATTTAAGTAAAAAGAAATGGATTTTAATCTAATACTCGCGAATCATGAAAATCCCAAATCAAGTCAAGGAAGGATTTTTTTTTATTTTCAAATTCGACTTTCCGGGGTGAGCTGAGCTATTAAACTAAACTTTTTTACTACCTAATTTCCTAATTATAAGTATTTATTGACTTTTATTTACGGAGATCAAAGAAACAAAATGGGCCCCTGAATCTTAATATATGTATATATAATTATATTATATGACATATAACCAAAACAACTCAATTTTGAGAAAAAAGAGAGATAAATGCAAACCATTTAAAATGTTATATTTTGAACCATCAATTTAGTAAAAAAAAAATCAACATACTCTTATAATCATGATAGGAGGGAGTAACATGAAGTTGAAATTTCAATATTAACCTAAATGACTCTTATAATTATAATTAGCATTGGAAGCAATCATGAAATTGAAATTTCAATATTAACGGCTTTTGTGTTGAAGAATTAGAAAGTGTGGAAAGTAAAGGCTTTTGTGTAATTTACATATATCCCGGGGCCCACAAGCTTTCTCTCTCCATCTCACACTTTTTCTGGGTCCCACAAACTTTATCTTACCATCATTACTTAATTTACCTCTACTTTCCATTTTCACCATTTCACTTTCCATTTCTTCACTTTCTTTCCTACAACCAAACGTACCCTATAATTAGCAATGGAAAGAGTGTGATATGATAAAGTTGAAAATTAACCTAAATCACTCCCTCGGAAATACGGCCCAATAGCAACAGATAACTACGCTCGGGTCGGATAATTCGGGTTTAGGCCCATTCCAGGTGCTAAATCTCTCGCGCCTTTCCTCGCACCCACTATTCTTATTCTTATTTCTTAAACCCTAACCTTTGTAAATAAAATACACACAGGATTCGGATTCCAACTCTGTTCCTAACCTCTGTAACTTTGTTTTTTGGGGCAACAACCTCAAATCCCCAACATCGTATCATACTTGTTTGTAACACCAGCTTTTGTTCCTGCAAAGGATTACGAATAAATTTATTTATTTTCTTTTTCTAAATCACTAACATCCTCTATTTATTTATTGACATCATGCCACGTATAAGTGAGACCGTCCTTGACGAGCTAGACGATTCCACTGTTGATAATCAATGTAGCTCTTACTTTGATGTCTATGGCCCTCAAGTAATGTTCCCTTCTTTCTGTGAATGAATGTATCTTTGTTTTTTTTAATGTATGGTTTGGGGTTATATAATTCTGCTTACTCAATGTGATCTGCATTTTTCAGGGCAAGGCTGAGGTTATTTTTAAAACACCTGAAGCTAATTCAACTTTGAATCTTCAGGTATGTTTTTTTTGAGTATACAAGATTTTAGTTTGATCAGCTGATTCCTCATTGGTGTTTGTGTTATGACATAGGATGTACAAGGATTGGTAACTTGGGTTCTTGCTGAAGGATTTATGCCTTCATGGGTTTTCATTAAGGTGATGATACATGATACATGATACATGATACAATCCTCTACATCTTTTACTAGCACATCTGGTGAATGTTTTAATTAATTATGTAGCACTGTCATGACTTGCAGAACAAGCCTCTTATTCAAAAAGTGGTTATGCTCTATGTACCAGGCTTGGATGCAGCTTTGTACTTGTCACAGTCTAAAAAGCTCCCCTTTTTGAAAAAATTCTGTGGCAATCCGAGGGCGGTCTTAGCTCTTAGGTTTGTGGAAAAGTATGCTCTTTTTATATTGTATGTTGTTCTTCAGGAGGGTTCCTAATTATCTATTTTGTGGTTAGCTGTGTTTTAGATGGAATGCAGACGGTAGATGCACTCCTAACGTGCAAGATGAAAAGAAAGAGGGATGAAAGTAGTTCAGTAATGGAGAAATCAACCCTCATATCTGAGCAAGGTATTCAATTTTAGTTATCAGACTGTTATGAAACTTTCCATTAGTTGATGGCTTCATTCTTCCTTTTAAAGCAATTTTGTTACTTGAAGTCCATCGAACTTTGTTCCCTGCCATGAGATGTGTTGTCTTCATGCAGAAAAAAGCAGTGGTGGTACTGATAATATATCGTTTATGGAGCTTACAAAAGGCATCCCTTTCCCTGTTACATATTATACACTTACGGAGAAGGAATTAGAAGACAATGGATATTTACTTAAGCAGCCAGGTGACTTTTACTCTTCTGTCATACATGTGCTTGTTAATATGACTTGTATTTTGTTTGTTCTTGCACTTGCTGACATTTTCCTCACCTTTCGGTAAAAGGTTTTGTTTCTACTTTGCCTGCTCCTTTGGGATATTCTCCCTGTGAAATGCTGGCTCTTGATTGTGAGATGGTAAGTTAATCAATGACAATTTGATAATGCCTCGACTTTGAAAGTGATGGTGACATGTTTCTTTCTCTTCTTAACTTACCTTGTGTGACAATTCAATGCTGTTCTTATTTTTTTGTTTCTCTTTTTTGTTAGTGCATCACAGGTGAGGGTTTTGAACTTACAAGAATTACTCTAGTGGATTTTAATGGACAGGTATGTAATGAATTTTTGTTCTGGTTTCCCTTCTGTGTAATACATGCATCTTTATGAGGAACGGTTTTCAGGTTCCAATGTTCTATGTTTATTTCAACTTTTCATTACTTTGCTCCGTCCTGAAGGGAAGTTGTTTGCAAATTGCAATTCTGATTGATTCAATATCTATTGCTTTCGAAGAATATGCTATTGGGCATGTCCAGAGAGGCACTTTAATTTCAATTTGATGTGGTTGGGATGGGGGGTATCAGGAAACAAGGTACTTTTTGGAAAATGAAAAGACTAAGGGTGTGTTTGGCAGCACCTAAAAGCAAGGTGCCACCGGCACTTTTCAACTTATTTTTACTTTTTGCTTATTTTTGCTTCTGGACATGTTTGGCATGAAGTGAAAAGCAAATTGCTTATACATGAAAAGCAAGGTGGAACAAAAGTATCTCATAGTTGCTTCTTGCTTAATTTTGCTTCTTGCTTAATTTTGCTTCTTGCTTAATACTCTCTCTGATCCTAAATATAAGACATAGTTGACTTTTTTGGAAAATCCTAAAAAGCAAAATAAGTTAATTATAAATTGATTTACCTAAATTTTTCCCTTAAACTGGTTTATTTGACCTATAAACTAATGGATAATCTAAAAATATATCAAATATGTTATAACTTAATAACCTATTTCACAACCTTAATCTCTCTAAAAAAAGTCAACTAGGTCTTATATTTAGGACCGAAAGTAATATATGTCTTAATTCTACTTGAATTTTAATTTCATATTGTTGAATGATCTCTCAATTTATTAGGGAAATATTATTTGGTTGATGCTGGATATCCAACACCTATGGGTAGGGCCGGTCATATACAAAAAATGGTCTGTTACAATGTAACTCGAGACAACCCGATTAGGATATTACTGTTCCAACCATCGGGTAGGACAGGATCAAGGCATATGCTCTATGACCAATCGGGCGGCCCGGACCGATTATTTATTAATATTTTTATAATTTTTATTATTTATCAATATTTTTTATAAAAAAATGTTTTATTAATTTTTTCTATTAGATGTTCTTTTCTTTGCTTGTTTCTATTTTAATAGCTTCCTATCTGGCTAATGTTTATTAATTTCTCTAGAGTAAGCTACGTACCTCAGGTTATGTTTACAATTGTATTTGCATTTTATTATTTTTTAGTTAACCCTCTTCATTTGAAAGTCACTCAACTATCTCTTTAATTTTCAATTAAGAGTGGCTAGTGCTATATTCAAAGCGGTTCACTAACCCCTTTTTCTAGCAGCTATTTCAAGTTTATATGCATTTTAAATTACTATTTCAAGTTTTAAATTTTAATTCATATTTTCTCTCTAAATTATAACAATATTTTGATGTCATATGTACTTCTAATAAAATTTAATGCTTTAATCTAATCTTACTTTTTTCAAAGTAACTATCCAAACATAAATCTAAAAGTCAGATTGAAAAAAGTAACTTATACTCACTGCACATCCAAACATAATCACAATACACAATCGGACTTTTTTCCAATCTTCTAAAAAAGTCCAATTGAAAAAAAGTTACTTTTCCACCGGCAATCCAAACACACCCTAAAGAGTTTGATATAATACCTTTTTAAGAAAGATGTGTTCTAATGAAATGTATGTTTTAAATAAAAGAAATAAGTGACTTATCCTTTGTATGATGATATACTGTATTTTGCATTGGGCTTGTATCTTGGGTTTCATTTCTTAAAACAGTTGCAAACCGGAAACTTCTCCTTTACTTCTTGATGGGTTAGCTCATGAAAATAATAATTTTGTATGTACATCACTATGGCTATATCCCTTACCTGTTTGGAAATTTGCCATTGATCCTTTCAGGTCGTGCTTGATAAATTGGTTAAACCATCAAATGCTATCGTTGATTACAATACCAGGTGAACTGTTTGAACAATCTGTAAGCCACTTCAATTGGAGGGATGGCCATGAGTCCATGACTATAGTGGGAAAAAAAGTAAAATAGTTAAAAGGATTGGGGGTGAAAATGTATAGCTAAATATATGGTTTCATCACCCTATCATCCCAATGAATATCAATTGATGGTTTACCGCTTTTTATTCTGTTGTTCCCCCTTCTATCAGATTTGATTATAAGTGTCGGCAGTGAATATTAGTTGTGTTCTGTACAGGTTTAGTGGTATAACACCTGAGATGTTAGATGGGGTCACCACAAATCTGAAAGACATTCAGGTTGTTATTTCATTTAGTTATATTTTTTCTTATTCTCGCGTTGATAATCTGTGTTCTTCCAATGCTTATTCATTTGGTTATTTTTTTTCTTGTGCTGATCTACTTTCTATTAATTTCCATATTCAGGATGAATTTTTAAAGCTGGTTTACAAGGGGACTATTTTGGTTGGACATTCTTTAGAAAATGATTTGTTAGCTCTGAAGATCTCTCATGCTTTGGTAATTGACACAGCAGTACTATACAAACACCGCCGTGGTGGATCTCATAAAACTGCTCTGCGGATTCTTGCCAAGAAATTTCTCTCGCGGGAAATACAGCAATCAGGGAATGGACATGACAGTGTTGAAGATGCTAGAGCTGCATTGGAATTGGCACTATTGAAGATCAGGCATGGCAAGTATTTCTTCTGTGTTTTTTTAATGTTGTACCACGTGTGGTAGTAAGTAATCTTGAGGACAAATGGTGCATCTTTGAGAGTGGATGCTATTTTGTTCTGGATTGAGAAACAATGAGATATAGTTCTCTAGAATGGTGATGAGATCTGTTAGCAAAGTCTTGTTTCAAGACTGTTGTGCATATAAATATAGCTGCCTGCTTTAGCTTGGTTTGCCATATTTATATGTGGCCATTATCACTACTTTGACATGATCGTGGTTTCATTTTTTCAACAGGACCTGACTTTGGTTCTCCCCCATCCTTCATGCGGAAAAAGCTCTCTTCTATTTTGAGTGAGTCTAAAAAAACTTCATCATTGATTGATGATATATCTATAGTAAAGCGATATGCTTCTGAGTCCTCCAATGCAGTCCCAGTGACTTCTGATGATGAAGCACTTGCAAGGATCACCAAGGAGGTAAATGAAGTGGACTTGTAGTAGGCTATAAGACTATTCTTCTCATATTTGTGCTAACTAGCTTGCGTGTTGTGTTATTGGTAACAGATGAAAAATGATAGGGTACATTTTGTCTGGACGCAGTTTTCTGAATTACATTCATACTTAAAGAAGCAAGCTGAAAATTCGGAAATCTTGAATAAAAGGCTAGCAGAGATGATGTCATTACTTACATGTAAGAAGAATTCAGCTAAAGGTAAAGACATCAAGCTGAGAGCAACTACTGAATTGAAGGAAATTCTAGGTCGCCTGGATGCTAGAATTGAAACTCTGCACAAGTCAATGCCGTCTAATGCAATGTTAATAATTTGCACAGGTCATGGAGACACAGCAATTGTGCACAGGTAGATTTTTTTTCACATTCTATTTTCCTGTTCTATTTCACAGATTATCTGAACAAAGTTAACTAATTTAGGGGTAAATATTTGATCCTTGATCACTATTCCCAATTATTTCCTGATGTTTCTAATTAATTCTATTACGTATACGCAAGTTTTTGTTATCCTTACTACTAGACTTTTATCAACCTTGATTCATAATGGGATTCAGGATGGGCTTATTTAATATTTGCGTTGCCTATGTGGAGACCGGGGTTACTATAGATCCGATATCTGCATGGCATACTTAATGATTGCCCTTTTAACAATTACACGGTTTTAAAAAAGTGGCAGGGTTCCTCTTGTAGAATATACAGTTAGGCTTTATACGTGTTTTTTTTTTTGGTGAAAATGTATTTATTTATTTGGAATGAATGTTGATGATCTGTTTCCCTATTTGTCTGCATGGAAGACTTAGGAGAATGCTGTCAGAGAAGAGTGAAGCCACTATATGTAGGGAGAAGATTGTGGAAATCCTAGAGGAGGTACAGGCTCGAGCTGAGGTTGCCCTGTGTTTTTTAGGTGTGAAGCATTGATACTATTACACAAGGAACTGAATTTTTCTTGAGTTCTGGTACTTAGCGTCCAAAATTGAAGGTAAAGGATGTGAATGTAAATATTGATAATTTATTTAGATGAAAACAGTAATATTGGTTTTTTTTTTGCTTGCCAGACTCTTTCTTATCTCCTATTACGGGACGGAGAAAGGGCCAACAAGTGATCATTTTTGCATAATATAATTCCTTTCTGCATTGATTTTTTTCTTACACTGGTCTAAAAGTAACATGTCACTTGTCTAATCTTGGTGTAGTTACAACACAAGAATGATATGGCCGACTTGTGATTTTATTTATGCATCAATATTCTTTTTTTTTACTTGTTTATAGATTCTGGTCAAATGATTGCTTATCATTTAATTTTGTTTACGAACCTAGTTTTGAAAATTCCTTGCCTTTTTCATTTGGTGAAATGTCTGGTTCTAGACTTGTTTCGAAAATTTAAATCGTAAAATCTGACTGAAAGCAACTGAAATAGTATTCTATTGCCTGCTGAGTTCAGGCAATAGAGTGGAAATGAGATTTTTTTGGTCATTAATAAGTTGCATGGTAAATTTGCTAGTTGTTGAATATGCATGGCAAATCTGTCCCTACTTGCTGGCCTAGCCTATAGCCCTTGAGGAATACCTTTTGTAAAGTTTTAGCTTATTGAGGGGTTAACTTGACCTAGCGGTGAGCTCACTTGTTGTAGTATATGAGGTCTTGGGTTCATATTAGCCTCTCTATACAAAAAACGTGGGTAAAGTTGCATAGTATATTACTATATTCTCTTCCCAACACTTACTAAGTGGAGATTCGAAGTGTATTGACCGTTTTTTTTAAGTTATAGCTTATTACTCAACACAAAAAAATGTTAATTATACGTGGAAATGATAGGAAAAGTGCATGAATTTCAAAATCCCAGAAAGAAGATTATCAGTCGTAAATGTCTCTATTTAACTAGTTTATCCCTCTACTCAATTAGTTAAAATAATTTTGAAATTCAAAAAGTACTGAATTGGAATTGTCCCTATTTATATTATATTGATAAATGAAATATACAAAAAATTATCAAAGGGAAGTCGGGAAGTCATTCTGAAAGATTTATCAATTAAACACATAGATGTAGAAATGTTGTACTCTTTGGATCGACATAAAGAAAATCTCTTAGACACATCTTTTCAAGTCAAATACAACATCAAGAAGCAAAATTTATTGAAGGAAAACATCACAAAACCATATTTGATAGAGGACGCATACATATACACTAATGTCGTTGAAGGCCATAAAACCATATATAAACAAACGTCTGAATAATTTTAGAAGTACTCATCAACCCAAGGTTGTAGTAATTAATACGTTAGTCTACATCCGAACCACTACGCATAAACGTACAGAGACTACGAAAATAAACACTACATAACAAGTAACAAGTATTCCAATTGAAAGATTTCGACCTGTCAAAAGAATTGTGCATGTCACCTCCATGCAGAAGCAACAATCAAGTTCTTGTCTTCCCAACCAAAATGAAGAGCTCCCATTTCCTGCTTCATCTTGTACCTATCACAGTACTGCCTAATGAGTTCACTAATCGATTCAGTCACATGACTGCTCAATGGGGATGAAGTGAAGCCAGCCATGGCCATCCTTGCTCTCCATTTGCCTGCAACTTCATACCTTTCAATTCTATCTTCACCATCACATGCAACTATATTGACAATGTCTCTTGCTAAGCATTGCCTCTCAACATTCATCCTGTCCTGACTCTCCCTAGGAAGAGTGGCATCAAGTGACTCAAACACAGCTGAGTAGTAATTGTAAGCTTCAACAAATCTTGGGAAGAAAGGGGTTGTGTTAGTGTTCACATCTTGTTCCACAACTGTCACAATTTTTGGATTTAGGCTCTTAACCATGCGTAACAGTTGGTCTCTCTCATTCACTGTGGACACACTCTCATCTGGCATGTGGTGCAGCTGAAATGCAAAGTTTACCACAAGTGCTTCACCAGGGCGACATTTGAGCATTGAAGGGGTGATGAGGGATGTCCTCGATGACACGGCTTGAAACTCGAATGGCAGCCTCAGTGCTTTGGCTAGCATCTCAAGTCTTTGTCCTATAATCTTTAGGCCCCCAACCGATCGTTGAACAGATTCTGGATCATCAACTCCAGTCAATCTCACGTGGGGTGGTCGCTTGCCTGGCCTTGAAGCAAGTGTTTGTAGAAGAGTTATGTATTGGCTTCCTTGGTTGATGTCAAAATCTACTATGTGCACCTTGGTTTCATCTTTCACTGCCTCTGTGATTGCACCATTTGCAGCAATGAATCCAAATTTAAAACATGGACACACTTCAAACAATATCTGCATTGCTGCTAGACGATCTGAGGTAGGAGGCTCCTTGCATTTCAAGGCTTTGTAAATACACTTTCCAGACTCAGCCAGGCGAGCTGCAAGTCCTTCAACCATATAGGATGCAATTCTCTGGGGAGGATCTCCCTGAATTGAGACCATATTCCGGAGATTATTTATCATATCTGAGGCCTCCTTTAAATTTCCTTCTGAAAGTAGACCTGCACATTCAAGAAGCAATTCTCTTGGGGTCCTAGGAGAGATATGTGATACTTCTTTGTTGCTATTGATGCTGCTGAGATCAGAATCTGTGGATGAAGACTCCTTTGGGGAGTCATGGAGCTGCATGTTCTGAATGGGATCAGCCCACTCAGGATCAATTTCCATGCTCTGAGTAATCTCAAATATGTCTTCCTCATCATCAAGCAAGGCCCTCTCTAATTCTTGCAGTTTTAGTCTCATTTGACCATTAAACTCAAGTGCATCCGGGCTTTCATTTTCTGAGAAATCTGATCTAAAATTGGATCGATAATAAGCATCATGTCGCCTCGTGGACACGAAAGAAGTATCAAATGGGTTATTAACAACCATAGAAGCTCCTGAACTAGATCTGGGCTGGACAGGAGAAGGATCATCCGGGCGAAATGAACTGCTTGAGACCCCAGAACTTGATGGCTCTGTCAATTCTTCTGCTGGTGAGTCTTGGAAGTACTTCTCATAACTCTCACTGGAGCAAGAATCTGTTGCATACATACTTCTTTGCTGATCAGGATCAAAACTTTGGCAGGACAGCCCTGGTTTTGCATCAGTTCCCTTTAGCGAGTAGAGTTTAGCATTTCTACAAGTTGTAGTAGCCAGTTCAGCAGATCTAACTAATGACATGTCTTGTCTTAAATTAGATTTCCTCCACAGAATGTCAATCTACACAAAAACAGCATAAATTAGCTAGGGAAATATAAGGATATAATGTAATCATGGCACTTGGGGAACTACTGATTTAATAACAGGTGAACATACTTAAAGCCCCATGAGTCATCCGTTGGATAGTTCATCATTGCATCAACTAATCCCAGATTTCATCCAAATGATGAACAAGTCAGTCTTAACTAAGTTCTTTAAACTAGGACAGAGTTTATTGCTATCTCACCCTTAGAAGGCTGCCTATTAGTAAAAACTCAAATTCCAAACTTTCTCTAACTTAATTTTAATTTCTAACCCCAGTGGATCAGTGATATATAGTCTAAAACAGATGTTACAAGTTACCTCAAAACAGGAAAATTTCAAACTTTAATAGAACAAGGAGTTTAAGAAGATAAGTACTAGGAAGAAAGCAAGTCCTTCTCTTGTCTTATCCAACCTTTCTAATCACAACCACTGAATTTTATAAGGGTGTTCTGTAGTCTTCTGATAAAGAATGAATAGCTATCAGAAATAAGGCCCCAGATTCTAAACTTTGAGCAACAGAATTCAAATGGATCTAAAAATAAAGTTGGTTTAATGAGGATTTCTATAAACAAAGCATACCGGATTGAACAGAGAAGCAAGAAGCAGAAAAGTCTTCCTTTCAGGTGCAAACGACAAAGAAGATGAACCTCAACACAGTGTCCAAAGGGAAAGATAGAAAAGAAAGATTAGATATAGAGAGGCCAAAACAGAAAAAATTGTCTCAAGAAGACTCCTTTTTCTATTTAAAAACGTTTAGTTGGATGAAGGTTCGTTGAAAAGCAATGAACATAGCAGCATGATAGCGCACGAACTTTGAGAAACAAATATGATACTCCAACCACATACTCACATTCAACAAACAAACATAAAGTATTATAGATAATTATGTGAGTGGAAATCCGCATCCCAATAAAAAAACAATGTTAATAGCATCGTGTTGTAAAGGTTCACCTAATATATCAAGAAAGCTTCTACAAATCCGAGAAAAGGTTGAAGAAAATTAAGAAACACTTACCTACGGATTCCACCAAATATGACAGAAACTTCTTAGCATTCACCGCAAGAGTTTAACATGTTGTGTTGGTCTCTTTGTTTTTCGTATGATATTTATGTAAACATCTATCTGCATGTCCACGCAAATTTGTCAGTGGTCACTGCTTCTGATAAGTCAATCCTGGCCGTTGGATTGAGGCCTGCAAGGGCCAAATAGTCCATTTTGACTTTTGACTAGCTCGATTGTAGTAATATGTAACGAGTCGTTTTGTTGGAACATACTTATATGGGAATGCTTGAACTTGGAAGCTAGACACGTGAGTCGTGACATTTTTGTTGTGCCTGGCGGTGACGTGAGATGTACTCCTCTGAACCTATTTATAGGGCATAGATAGAAGGTGTTTTTGGTCTTATAAATAAATGAGTCACGTATAAGTTTGTCCTTTATTTATTCTTAGTTGACTTTGTTTCCATATGACGTGGAAGATATTAAATAAGGTATAATAGGAAATTTGTTGGATTTTATTATAAAGTTAATAAGATTTAAGATTTTCCTTGGTCTATATGAAACATGACACTCCCTCCATTCCTAAATATAATATCACTTTAGGGAGGAGAGTTTGTTCCTAAATATAAGATCACTTTCTAATTTGACTCTTCACCCAATAAATAGTGGTTTGAAAAAGTTGAGAGGATATTTTTAAAACTTAGATGAGGGTATTTTGGAAATTTCATGCAATCCTAACTCAATGGAATGTCTTCTTTAATCTCTCCAAATTTGCTAAAGTGATCTTATATTTAGGAACGGAGGTAGTATAAGTGACTTATAAATAGGACCATAAGAGTACATCACTGTTTTTCGTAGAATTTTGTTTTTTTGACAGAGTCAAAAGTTGTGCAGCCAAGTGTTCAAGGTTCTAATCTGACCCACTAGCAGCAGCATCAGTAATAGTGGACCAAGTTCTCCACTATGCTTATTAAAAAAGACACCATAGTTTTTGGCAGAGTCCTGACATTTTCCATATTATTTTATGATGTTTTTCGTTCTTCGTACTTTGATAGCTTGATTTTGGGGTTTTGTTTTTCTAAAGAACCATATTCATTATATTTGTGTTTTTATGGAGAGTTGATCAATCAAATATGATTGCCTCCAACAATTCTTAATTAGATCAGAGGAGTTGACTGACAAAACGATTGAGTAAAATGACTGTTAATGTGGAGCTAATTGGATGTCCATGGATTTGACAAAAATTACATAAGATGTCTATGATGTAAAGGCTCTCGTCTAGAAACACTTCCATAATTTGTTGGAATCAACCGTCAACTCCAATAATAACCAAAATTACATGTTTATTTGTAATTTTTGTGGTTTTTTTTTATCGAATAAAGAAAACAACCAACTAGGATGTTTCCTGTCATTCGCCTAAAGAAAACTAGGATGTTTTTTTGTTGTTGAGAAGTGATGTGCTTCTTTTTTGTTAATCTCCGTCAGGTTTAATCCGGATTCGAGGGGTAGGAGTGCTGCCCACATAGGCAAGGTTGTCCCCTCTCCCAATAAGAGAGTTTCCCGGGAATCGAACATGTGTTCTCATCCTTACGGGGATTATAGGCTTGTAACTCACTTAACAGCTCAACCAACTATTCATTGGTATTGGTATAAGTGATGTGCTTTGTTAATACATGTATGTGTTGTGTGTATTTATGGTGACGTGCTATATAATAAGTGATGTGTCCTTTAATTTATTAGTGGTTGCAAATAAAGTTTTGGGGAGACAAGTGTATCTAATGGGCGTGTGATACGAGTTAGTATGTCATCAATGACGAGGTAGAAATTAATAACGGAAATGATTTATGTAGGGCAATTTGTCATGGCTCATGATGGAACCAGGAGAGTAAAATATGCACAACTCGTAGTTCTTAATATTTATGTCGTAATCATCTCCTCCTTATCTTATCCAAATAGACCAAATTATGAGTTGTAATAATATACAAGATTTCCGCGTTTTACATCTAAATTATATATATTTCCGAAATGTTTAATTAATGTAGGAGTGGTAAATGCCTGTTCCAATATTATCAATTCAACGCTTGATTGTATCTATAAACTAATCGAGTAACATATTATCGCTAAAAGTTTATTGGTTAGCTATGTGGTTGAGACCTTGAAATCAACCAGCACATACTCGAAGTTCCTCTACAATTTTCTTTAGGCGAATGACAGGACATATATATATATATATATATATATTTAATACTCCCTCCGGTCTTAAATATAAGATCTAATTGACTTTTTCTAGAATATCCTTAAAAAAACAAAATAAGTTAATTATGAATTGATTTACCTAATTTTGTCCCTTAAAATAGTTTATTTTACCTCTAAACTAATAGATAATCTAAAAATATATCATCATTTAATAACTTATTTCGCAACCTTAATCTCTAAAAAAAAATTCAATTAGGTTCTATATTTAGGACCGGAGGTAGTATGATTTAGTTTCTTTTTATGTGTATTCTTTATTATTAGTTTACTTACGCATACCAAATATGTATACATATATATGATATAGTGTATATAGTTGTTTGACTATGTTAAAGCATTTTCAGATTCATCACATGTTTCATTCGTTGAGCTGGCACATATTCAGGAAATGGAGGCGAGCGCTTAAAATTTCGAGCCTCTTAAATCAGAAAAACGGCTCGTCAAAAGGAAATTAGGCGGATTTTTTTTTTTAAAAAAAAAACACGGCTCGTCAAAAAGGTTTAGTCATCAAGATATGAGTTTTATACCTAACCTGCTGATAAAAAAAAAGTTCTATACCTAACCAACTTGAATTATTAGCAGTTTTCACTTTTCACATTATTTTACGGTCACTGCCATAAAGAAAGCGACATGAAATTAGGTGCTGAGTTGATGTATATGATGGGTTGTGGTAGTTTGTAATACAATTTTTAACTACTTTTTCAAAACTGAAAATTTATATTCCGACATCGTTTTTAGCCAAGTGGCACGAAAAAAAGTGTTCTCCACTACCTGTAGCTTTATATATATCTCTATTGATAGGCCTTTTCTTTTCTTTTCTCCTCTATCAATTACTCTCTTTAGATGAAAAACTACTTTAAGTATTATTATTTAAGTTGACAGATTGATGCTTTTGTCCCTTAAAGAAGTGGTTGAGGTTCGATCTTTAACTCTTGTGAATATAGCAAATTCATAGGTCAACTGTCTAAGCCTTATGGTAGAACACCGAGGGATTAATCTAACTTAAGACATAGGCAAGGGGTTAGGAGCAGATTCATGACTTAGGTCTTAGGAGATCTCACCGTCAAGTTTTGTCAATTTAATAAAAAATGGAGTATAGAAGTATTCCGACTCAACTATAAGGAAAATACATGTTGTACATAATCAAATTATTTAGATATCATAGTATCATACAAATATTCAAAATTATCTGAGTTTCGAGTCTCAATACAAAGCACGAAAGTATGGGCGATGTTTTTATTTAACCAGTACAGGCCAGGTTTATATATACAAAAAAGAAACAATGTGCGAAGCAATGGGTTGAATGAGTTAAAACCCTGACTTAATAGGCTAGTCAGGCCCATTTAAATACGGGCCAGCCCATCAGGGTAAACAGATTAAAAGCTGGTCCATAATTTGTCGGCTTTGATAAAAAAAAAATAATTTGTCGGCTTCCCTTAATGAATCCTAACCTTATTGAAAAAAAAAAGGTTAATGTATCTACAAAGCTCGAGTTAATTAGGAGTACTGATCTTGGATTGTGTGAGCTCAACCTCTTCCTCAAAATTTATTTATAAAAAAAAGTTATTGTCAGTAAGACAAAAAAGAAATAATTATATTTCTCATCCAGCAATCGATCATATATACATAAACGAAAAGCAGCCCTATATTTGTCGCTTTTGCATACAATTCTCAAGGACCATTATTTGTTTTCGGGTTAGCTCTCTCATAACTGCGTATGTATAGTTTCCTGAAAATGATGAGAAATGACATGTGGAATAAAAAGAAGCAATTAGCGGCCTGTAATAATTTCAGTGAGAAAAATAAACATCCAGAGATGCATGATTATGTGTTCATAAATTCATCATCTTGAGAGTCATCCGTTGAGCAGAGTCTAATTATATAATGATGTCCCAACGCATAAGTGTTTAAAATCTCTGTCCCTAATAGGATTATAAGACCACCGGTAGGTAGTATGTCGTTCTAGTGCTATATAGTAAGTGTCTCCTCACATTAATCAATTCATGCTTTGCTCAAAAGTGAGACGAAGAGATTGGATTATGTTAGGCATGACACATATATGTGCATATAGGCCCATATGTAGCTAGTTCTAGCAAGCAACCATGACTTTAGAATATTTTATCATCTCAGCACAACAGAATGACGGCATAATGTTTAGAATATTACAAATGTTTACTGACTTCGATTTTAACCTCCCATCATCTTCTGAAATTTAAAGGTCGCAAGATTTGGATAGGCTTCAGTAAAATAGGGTCAATAATTGATCACATGATAAACATTTGATAAATACTATTAATATTCACTTTCAAGTTTTAACTATTAATATATTCTGATGTTTTAATTTAACAATGTATTCTTACTCTTAATTATTAGTAAATATGTACACCTCGAAATATTTTTTATAATAACGTTGGGCGGAGCTTGAATTTATATATATACATATCAATATAGAGAGAGAGAGAGACACATACACACAATAGCAATAACTATAATAACGGTTGAAGAACTTGTGTTTGTTGTGTCATTTTTCAGGCAATAAAGATCTTCGAGTCTAATTTTAGTTGGTCTTGATATAATTATATACTCTCCCTAGTACTTCCATTCGCAATTATCAAGGTCCATAATCATTAAGCTAGATATCGTAATTGGTTCTTGTGCATGAGTGTGATTGACTATAAGTATATAAATATTAGAGTAAAAATATGGCTTATAATTAGTTTAGAGAATTTAACACTCGATGTGGTAATAAGGTTTAATTAATTAAAAGAGGGGAGCTGTTTTTCATTAGGTGAAGTGTCGTTATCGAATGGCACTAGAGGTATATCAAAGCGCAGAATATGGGAATGTCGCTTTAATTTGGTTGAAACTGTGAGACAAGAAAGAAAGCCAACTAATTAAATTATCACCAACGAACTTGCGTTACGCCTATTTATAAAAATAACACAATTTATCCTTGGCAGGTATATTTTGGGGTTGGTTTTGTATGTCTACAAGCACAAGAAATTTACATAAAAAATACGTTTATGTTCTTACGGCCGGTATACTTCAACCTTGTCGGATAACATCATCCTATCAAGTTTCGGCTAATTTATAAGACTGCTATAGAAAATGTCATTGGCATGGATAATTATTTCTTGAAACAGTCTCACAAATTCGATCAGAAAATTAAAGCACGTGAAGCAAGATAGTTAATAAATTCAAGAGAAGTCAAGTCTTCATTTAATTTCTCATCCACATACATGCATGTGACTGGATCAACATGTGTGTATGAGAGAAAAAGTGGGCGTGGTGAAAGTGAAATTGTCAGGGACCTTTTCCAGTAACATAAGAAAAGCCCGTTTCTTCATCTTAACTCCTTGTGCGTATGTGTTTGTGAAAAGTCCGAAGAGAAGGCTGATGAATTTTAGAATACATTTTTTTTGCAAGACATTAAATGAACCCAGCATCAGTTGTAACAGAATTCATTTATTGATCGAGAGGAGCAAAAATGGTAAGCTGAGGGGAATTATGGTTTGCAAGCAGCCCAAAAAACGATGATACATTCAGAGAGTGAATTGTATAATTGTATGAGGAGTACAAGATATATACATACAGCTGGATGAGTAGTAAATATAGTCAAATTAAAGTTTGTTGGTTGAGGAAATGGAGGTCTTGTTGATATCAAATTAGGGTGTGGGAGGGTTATGATGGTGATGAAAGTGGTGGGTTGCTTAGGTTACGTGGGAAAATGAGAGAAAAGGTATATTATGGTTTTCATATAGAGACAGTTTGAAGGAAGAAATTGATGTTTGCCTAAGCAAGTAACTGAAATGTTTGCATTCACTGTTCGAAAGCTAACTTAAACCCTTCTTCTTTGTGCTTCCCTCACACACACATATACACAAGGCTTTAATTTGCAGATCTACAGGAAATAATTATATATATTACCTTAACATATACGTTCTCTACGAATAATTCACGTGATACACATACAAAACAAAACCAATTTGTAGATATGTTGACAACTGAACCCATCTTCAATTTAAAAAAAGGTTTATTTTTGTTCATATGTTCGCTCATGGTGGAACTTTTCCACTCTAAGCGCAAAGGGAAAGGCGGAGTTTCGACTTGATGAGTTGAATAAGTATACGTAATTATGTACCGATAATAATTAAATAAAGAAAAATGTATGACGCCAAAGGTTCATGAGTACAAGCCTCAATATATACTTCATGTTTGTTATCCGTATATCATGTAGTCAAAATTTAAAGGCATATATTATAGAGTCATTTGTGATACGTAAAATTAATTTTATTTTACAATTTTACACTCACGACATTTATTATACATATATTCCCTCTCCCACTCTTTACATATAATGTGCAAGGGCTGAAATGATGAGAGCCAAACACTACAAAAGACACGGTTCATGCCGGCGGAAGAATTTCGCTACATTCCGGCGGTTCTAACCGCCGGCATGACTCTACAGCGTTTATCACAAACGCAGGCGAATTGAGCGTCGAAAAGTTACGTAGCTGCGTTTCTGAAACCGCGGGAGCGTTTTAGAAACCGCCGGAACGCAATTGGCGGGTTTTTTGAAATTTCCAGCTTTCCCGCGTTAACAACCGCGGCTATGTGTATGCTATTTTAATATTTACATGCCGGCGTTTAGAACCGCCGGCATGTTGAGCTTCATATTTAAAAAAAACATTAATTTAACCATTATAAATAATGGTTAAAATTAATGCGAGAATAAGAAATGATAAATAACAAAATAATAAGAAATGTAAAATAACAATAAAAATATTGAACCATAAAATCAATCTGAATTCTTTTATTATAATAAATCCAAATTTTTTATATTAACAAAATCAAAAAACAGTTCAAAAATAAAAAGACTATTTCTATGGCTAAATATAGTTACTAACAGTTTATCATTAAAGTTTCAATGACAGAAACAAAAATATAAAAGGAAACTAAAACATTAAAAAAATGCTTTTTTTAAAAAACTGTAAACAAAGGAGCTTTATTTTAAATAAGGAAAACTAAAACATTAAAAAAATGCTTTATTTTTGAAAATTGTAAACAAAAGAGAGGAAAACAAGTAGAGAGAAAGAAGAAGAGAGAAGATGGAAGAGACAAGAGGGAAGGGGCGAGTATAGAGTGAGGGAAGACCAGTATTTATAGGTGAAGTTCGCTGCTTAGCGGCATTTGTAAACGCGGCGGAGGTATATTATTATTTAAACATAGCGGCAGTTATAAATGCCGGCGTGCGATATTATATTTTAACATTTAAACATGCCGGCGGTTATAACCGCCGGAATGTATTTATTTATATTAAATATAAATAACGTGCCGGCGCTTATACACGCCGGCAAGTTATATTAAATATAACATATGGTTGCGGCGGTTGTAAACGCGGCTACGATATTACTTTTTTAAAAAATAGGAACTTTGGGGCGTTTGTGACCGTAGGCATGTTTTTGTATTTTAAAAAAATTGAAATCTTTCGCACGCTTCGAACCGCCGGTAAGTTGACGGGGAACAAAATGAAAAATAGTGCCACATACCGGCGCTTACAAACGCCGGTACGTGTGCTGGAAAATAAAAAAAATAAAAAAAAAAGATTTCCTCCTGCGTGGCGGCGTTTGCTGCGCCGCTTTCCTGCGTTTGGGAACAACCGCCGGAACGCGAAACACTTTCCGGCTGTTTTTCTAAAAACGCAGTGTAACATCCTGAAAATTTAATTTAGGATTAGAGAGTGTTTTGGGAAATAATAAATGGAAAAAAATTTGAAATTTTGGAATGTTTACGAATTTTTGGTGATTTTAGGGATTTAAATTAAAAGAGTACACTATGACAATTTTGGGCTGTAAATAATCAAAAACCACCCTTATTTCACCTAAACCAAACGCACCCTCCCCCTTCATTCAACATAAACACCTGACGCCCTCCCCTCTCCTTCAACCATTCGGCCTCCCTTCCTCACTTCTTCTCCTTCACCATTTTCTTCATGAATCCACCTCCATCCTTCCATAAAACGTTTCAAAATCAAGTGGGGAAGTTTGGTGTTGCTTTTGTTTAGCCGATCTGCTTCACTCCAACTACCTTTCCCTTCGTTTTCGTTGCATTTTTCCGGCGGCCTGGGCGATCGGCAACGGCGGACGGCGGCGGTGTAAGGTGGGTTTGGTTGTTCTTGTTGTTTTTCGAAGTAAACTTGATGCGAACCCACCAGGGATAATCCCGGACCCACAACAATCTAAGATGAACACAACCCCAAGAAAGCTAAACAAAGGTTAGAACGATCCACTTGAACCCTTGAGCACGGAAGAACAAGGACCCGAAGTGTTGGAAGACGCCACAAGGTTGATCAATCCTTGATAAGTCTGTTAGTTCAATGAAGAACCCTAGAGAGAAACCCTCTCAACAAAGTGCATAAAGCAACTTCTATTCTCAAATTCAAGTCTGCCTTCAAAAGAGGCTTACAAAGTATTTATAGGTTACAAAACAAGCAAAGTTTAACCTGATTTCGCACATAAACAATGGGCCAAAATTAACAAGTGTCTAAAGCCCAAAATTACATTATTTAAGCCCAAATGAAGCTTCCCATGTGTAGCTCTTGGTCCAAGCTCTTTAATTTCATGTCTTTGAGCCCAAAATATACTCAAACAACTCCTTGTTCGGCCCAAATAACATTGGTGACGTTTTCAGCAACTTTGTCCTCAATTGTTGAACCAATTGCCATTTGCTTTGTCCATGCTTCTTGTACTAGCCCATTTAGTGCCTCCTTAATGCTCTTGGATCTTGCTCTTGTGATTGGTCCGCTTGGAATCTTCAAAGGATCATTTAAAGTTGATTTGTCCTCTTGCTGGATCTCATCATTCCCTCTCTCCTCAAAACGATTCGTCCTCGAATCTTGACCTGCATCAAAAGGAGATAAATCTGCTACATTGAAAGTAGCACTTACATTATATTCACCAGACAAATCAATCTTATAAGCATTATCATTAATTCTTTCCAGCACTTGAAAAGGACCATCTCCTCTTGGAGCCAATTTTGACTTTCTGTGAGCTGGAAATCTTTCTTTCCTCATATGCACCCACACCCAATCTCCTGGTTCAAAAAGAACACGCCTTCTTCCTTTATTGGCCTTGAATGCATATTGTTCATTTTTCTTTTCAATCTGCTGTTTCACACGCTCATGAAGTTGCCTCACTATTTCAGCTTTCTTCTTCCCATCAAGACTTGCCCTTTCATCAATAGGTAATGGTACTAAATCCAAAGGGGTTAGTGGATTAAAACCATAAACTATCTCAAAAGGAGAATAATCAGTAGATGAATGCACACTCCTATTATATGCAAATTTAATGAATGACAGGCACTCTTCCCAATTTTTCAAGTTCTTTTGAATCACAGTCCTAAGCAGTTGAGACAATGTCCTATTAACAACTTCAGTTTGACCATCAGTTTGTGGATGACAAGCAGTTGAAAACAACAATTTAGTACCAAGCTTACCCCACAAAACTCTCCAAAAATGACTCAAGAATTTTGTATCCCTATCAGAAACAATGGTTCTAGGAACACCATGAAGTCTAACAATCTCTTTGAAAAACAAATCAGCAACATGTGTGGCATCATCGGTTTTATGACATGCAATGAAATGTGCCATTTTTGAAAATCTATCAACAACCACAAAGATGGAATCCATACCTGTTTTGGACCTAGGCAAACCTAACACAAAATCCATTGATATATCAACCCAAGGTTCACTAGGTACTGGTAATGGTGTATACAAACCATGTGGTAAGACTCTAGATTTAGCCCTTTTACATGTCATGCACTTAGAACAAATTCTTTCTACATCATGTTTCATTTTAGGCCAAAAGAAATGCTCATGCAAAACATCCAAAGTCTTTTTCACTCCAAAATGACCCATTAATCCTCCCCCATGTGCTTCTCTCACAAGCAATTCACGCAATGAACATTGAGGAACACACAATCTATTCTCTCTAAATAAGAACCCATCAACTCTATAAAACTTATCACATGCCTTCTTTTCACATGCAAGAAACAATTCAGCAAAATCAGCATCACATGCATACAAATCTTTGATATGTTCAAAACCAAGCAATTTAGTGCTAAGAGTAGAGAGAAGAGTATACCTTCTAGATAGTGCATCAGCCACAACATTTTCCTTACCTTTCTTGTATTTGATGACATATGGGAATGTCTCAATAAATTCCAGCCACCTTGCATGCCTTTTGTTCAGCTTACCTTGACCCTTAATGTGCTTCAAAGATTGATGATCAGTATGAATGACAAATTGCTTAGGCCAAAGGTAGTGCTGCCAGTTGTCCAATGCTCTTTTAAGTGCATAAAGCTCCTTGTCATAAGTTGGGTAATTCAATGCTGCCCCATTGAGCTTTTCACTAAAATAAGCAATTGGCTTTCCTTCCTGCATCAAAACAGCTCCTATCCCAACTCCAGATGCATCGCATTCAATCTCAAATGTTTTGTTAAAATCAGGCAATGCTAACACAGGTGCAGAACACAAACTATCTTTGAGTTTAACAAATGCATTATGTTGTGCATCTCCCCATTTAAACCCAACAGATTTCTTAATGACCTCAGTGAGTGGTGCAGCAAGTGTACTAAAATCCTTTACAAAGCGCCTATAAAAACTAGCCAAACCATGAAAACTCCTCACGTCAGTTATGCTTTTTGGTGTTGGCCAATCTTTTATTGCCTTTATCTTTTCCTCATCAACTTCAATTCCTTTAGCACTCACCACAAAACCAAGAAAAACAATTTTATCCATGCAAAAATCACACTTATTCAGATTTGCAAACAATTTTTCCTCCCTCAAAACTTCAAGCACACAATGCAAATGATTCACATGTTCATCAAGATTCTTACTGTAAATCAGAATATCATCAAAATAAACCACAACAAATTTCCCAATGAAGGCACGCAAAACATGGTTCATTAATCTCATGAAAGTGCTAGGTGCATTAGTCAAACCAAAAGGCATAACTAACCATTCATACAATCCATGTTTTGTTTTAAAAGCTGTTTTCCACTCATCACCTTCCCTCATCCTAATTTGATGGTACCCAGATTTCAAATCAATTTTAGAAAACACAACAGAACCATGCAATTCATCAAGCATATCATCTAATCTTGGAATGGGATGACGATACTTTACCGTGATATTATTGACAGCTCTGCAATCAATGCACATCCTCCAGGTTCCATCCTTCTTTGGAACTAAAAGAACAGGAACTGCACAAGGACTCAAGCTTTCTCTCACATATCCCTTTGCCATGAGATCTTCCACTTGCTTTTGAAGCTCCTTTGTTTCTTCTGGATTGCTTCTATATGCTGGCCTATTAGGAATTGTTGCTCCAGGAACTAAATCAATTTGATGTTCTATCCCTCTAATGGGTGGCAAGCCAGGAGGAATTTCTTCAGGGAACACATCACCAAATTCCTGCAACAAAGAACCAACAACACTAGGAAAAGAAATGTGATTGTCATTAGTATTCAAAGAGGACTCCTTGTAAACAAGGAGAAGTAAATGAGCTTCACCAAGATAAGCACTTCTCACTTCGCTCTCTTTTGCATAAAAACTCATTTTCTTCTTTTCCTCTTTTCTCTCCTCTTTTTTTTGAAATTCTTTTGAACTCTCACACTCTCTTTTTTTCTCACTCTCTTTTCTTTTTGACGTATCACTTTCTTTTCTCTCTTTTTTTTTATCACTCATTTTCTTTTCTCTATCTCTCTTCATTTTGAGCTGATCCTCATAAACTTGCTTTGGAGTCAAAGGAACAAGTGTAATGGGTTTGTTGTTCATCACAAAAGAATATCTATTTGTGACCCCATCTTTCTTTACTTTTCTATCAAACTCCCATGGTCTCCCCAAAAGTAGATGTCCAGCATGCATTGGTACAACATCACACAATATTTCATCACAATATTTCCCAATGGAGAAAACAACCAGAACTTGTCTATCAACTTTAATTTCCCCACACTCATTCAACCATTGTAACTTGTATGGTTTAGGGTGTTTGATGGTTGGCAAATTCAGTTTCTCAACCAAAGTGGTGCTTGCAACATTTGTAACACTCCCACCATCAATGATCAAACTACAAACCTTGTTTTGAATAAGGCAGCAAGTATGGAAAATGTTTTCCCTTTGCTCATTAATCTCATCTTCCTTCACCTGACAATTCAAAGATCTCCTAACAACAAGACATTCTCCTTCTACCGCATGCTCAACTCCATCATCAACTTCATCATCAAGTGATTGATTGGAAGAATCATCACTCTCACTTTCACTATCAGTCACAACTTCATTATTTTTCATTATCATGACTCTCTTGTTGGGACATTGAGAAGCTATGTGACCTGCACCCAAACACTTGAAACATTTTATATCTCTATTTCTAGAAGATTGGGCTCCAGATTTACCTTGAAACTTTGATGTAGCTTCTCCTTTCTCTTTAGTGGTCTCCCTTTGGCTACTTCCCTCTCCTTCCTCCAACTCTGTTTCAAGAAAGGCTTTGAACCAGAATTGAATTTTGAAACACCCTTGCGCTTGTGTTGTTTCTCCACCTTAATAGCCATATGCACCATGTCTTCAAGCTCAACATAATGTTGCAATTCCACTACGTCAGCAATTTCTTTCTTTAGCCCATTCAGAAATCGAGCCATTGTAGCTTCCCTATCTTCTTGCACATTAGCTCTTATCAAAGCTAATTCCATCTCCTTGAAGTATTCATCCACACTCTTAGAACCTTGTTCAAGGGTCTGCAACTTTTGATAAAGCTCTCTGTAGTAATGGTTGGGAATAAATCTCCTCCTCATAAGAGTCTTCATTTCTCTCCATGTTGCCACTGGCCTCTCACCATTATTTCTCCTATTAATACCCAATTTATCCCACCAAGCCATAGCATAATCAGTGAATTCTATTGCTGCCAACTTCACCTTCTTAGCATCGGTATAATTATGGCAATAAAAAATCATCTCCATCTTTCTCTCCCACTCTAAATATGCTTCAGGATCACCCCTTCCTTGGAAAGCTGGAATTTTCAATTTTATGCTCCCAAGGTTTCCATCCAACCTATTTCTATCTCTCTCATGTCTCCTTCCATGCCTATCTCCTCTATGTCTATTCCTCTCCCCTCCATATCCATATTCAAGTTCAAATTCTCCCTCACTATTATTTTCAGAATTCGACTCACCCATAAAAACCTCTCTTCGCCTATCATGCCTTCTAGGTGGTCTCTCCCCTTGTAAATTGGCAATGGTTTCATCCTGCCTATCCATCCTATCCCTTATTTCTCCAAATACCACTTCCAATCGTGCAAATTGTTGTTGTATTTGCCTCATGTTAACTGCTGCATTCCTTGAATTGCTGTCACCATTGGATGTTTCACCTGTACTAGACATTGTAACTCAAAAGATAATGTTAGTGAAATGAAATACCTCACAAATTCCTCACGTGTTTCACTCAAGAATGTCACTCTACACTCGTGTTTCACTCTTTTTGGCTTTTAACTTGATGTATAACACTCTTGCCTTTTTCCACTCTTAGTTCTCTCTTGAGGCTCTTTAAAGAACTAAGCAATTTAATCAAATCTTTCACAACTTGTGGAATCAACACAACACTTAGAAATTTTGGCTATCAAAGAGAGTGTAACATGTAGAACAAAGGACAATATCTACACCACAATGACACAAATTGCAAGAATTGACTTTTCTGGGTATGACTACACTTGCTAAGAACAATCTCAACACAACAATTGCAACAATTCTTTCTTTCACTTTTTTTTTTACTCTTCTTTTTTTTTATTTTTTTTTTGCTTCCTTTTTTTTTGCTTCTTTTTTTTTTCAACCAAACAGAATTTGAACCCAAAAAATTGAAATATCACAGAATCAAAACAAATAAAACACAAACAGAATTTCCAAGCCAAATGAACCCAGAAATTTCCAGAAAACGCATCAAATTGAAACGACTCTAACTAGCGAACGAAACGTCGGATTGGGACGATTCCAAAACGAGACGAAAGATCAGATTATGAACTATCAAAATGACATACTACTCGTCGCAAACCGCAAAGGATAAGTTGACGAACAAACAGAAACAAATACGACCCTAAAACAGAATCAGAAAAGATGAAAAGACACAAAACAATGAACAAACAAGAACACAAAGAACCTGAGTTTAGATCTGAAGCTCTGATGCCAAGATGATGCGAACCCACCAGGGATAATCCCGGACCCACAACAATCTAAGATGAACACAACCCCAAGAAAGCTAAACAAAGGTTAGAAAGATCCACTTGAACCCTTGAGCACGGAAGAACAAGGACCCGAAGTGTTGGAAGACGCCACAAGGTTGATCAATCCTTGATAAGTCTGTTAGTTCAATGAAGAACCCTAGAGAGAAACCCTCTCAACAAAGTGCATAAAGCAACTTCTATTCTCAAATTCAAGTTTGCCTTCAAAAGAGGCTTACAAAGTATTTATAGGTTACAAAACAAGCAAAGTTTAACCTGATTTCGCACATAAACAATGGGCCAAAATTAACAAGTGTCTAAAGCCCAAAATTACATTATTTAAGCCCAAATGAAGCTTCCCATGTGTAGCTCTTGGTCCAAGCTCTTTAATTTCATGTCTTTGAGCCCAAAATATACTCAAACAACTCCTTGTTCGGCCCAAATAACATTGGTGACGTTTTCAGCAACTTTGTCCTCAATTGTTGAACCAATTGCCATTTGCTTTGTCCATGCTTCTTGTATTAGCCCATTTAGTGCCTCCTTAATGCTCTTGGATCTTGCTCTTGTGATTGGTCCGCTTGGAATCTTCAAAGGATCATTTAAAGTTGATTTGTCCTCTTGCTGGATCTCATCAAAACTCCTTCCCAACTTCATTTTCTCATTTCTTTGCTTCTCTTTGGATGTAAGCTCGGCCAGCCACCATTAGAAACGGTTTCCGGCGAGCCGAACGGCGGCCAGCAGTGGTGGTGCACCCCTCTTCGCGTAGAAGCTTCCGTAAGCATTTTTACTTGGTTTTGATTTAGTTTCTTGAATTTGTGTTGTTGGTAGAGTTAGGGTTTTGGTTAAAGTTTAGACTTTTGGAGCTTTAAAACTATAATAACAAGTGTCAAGTATTTAATTTGAAGTTTCTTTGAAGCAATTGAGTTTTGGTGAAGTTTTCTATTTATTTTGGAATTCCTAGGTTTTAGGGTTTCTTGAAACTAGGTGTTGTGATGATGTATGAGTTATTGGTGAAAACTGAAAGTTAATATATACTTACTAAGGTTGTCTAATGATATTGAAATGGTGGAATTAATTGAATTGAGGTTTAGGCAAAAGGTTGTTGAATAAAGTGTTGAATAATGAGAAATTGGTTATATGATTCGGTGACATATGATTTAATGGACTCATTAGTGGTTAGTAAAGGATTAACAAAGTTTAATAATGATATTGGAATGGTGAAAGTGATTGGATTGGTGTTGGAAGGAAATTTAGTAGTTAAAGTGTTGATAAATAGAGAATTTGGTTATGTAAATGTATGATGGGCAATGTTGGAGGTTAATAAATATGTTGGGAAGGTCATAGTATGTTAGAATTAATATTGGTGAGATTGATGACTGAAGTTATAGGAAAATCTTTGTGTTGATTATTTGATATGGTAAAGGATTGATTTGATGATAATTTGAGGAATGACAATTGAAATGAAGTGGGATTGGTTATTAATATTGGATAGGGGTGGTTGAGGATTAAGGTTATAGATGATTAGAAATAAGGATGATAATGATTGATTTACAATAGTAGGAAATGATCGTAGGTGAGGATGTATTTGTCAAAAGAATGATTTAGATAGGTGTATACTAAGAAATCCCATGGATAGATGTTAAACTTGATTTATGGTTTTAAGATAATTGTTAGAGTTAATAAAAATGTCATTGGACTTGATTGGCTTACTTTAGGATGAAGAGTTGGGATCTTTAGTTGTATGAATGAAGTAGTGATTTATAAATGCTTGCTAAGGGTAGTTTAGGATATTAGAATATTGGTTTATGATGGATTGGTGGTTGCAAGGAAAGTTGGAAGTTAAAGTTTTGGTTAAAATGGATTTGGATAAGTAAAGGTGTGTTTGAAAGGTGGTGAAGCATTTGGGAGGTTAGGGAGCTGCTTTTAATGCCAAATGATTGTAAATGAAGTGGTTTAAGTAAGTTGTACCAGTTTTGGTGATTGGGCAAAAGTAAGGGAAACTTTTAAAGTTAATTCGTTTGTAGTCAAAAGCAAATGAATAAAGGAAATCATGGAATGTAAAGAAAGTGTTTGAGGCTAAGAGACCTCCTTAGTGTCAAATTAATATTAATGAGGTTAGTTTTGGGAGTGTGACATAATTTTTGATAGGAATGCCAAAGAAACATAACAAATGGAACAATTTTTAGGGATTTTTGTTAATGAATGATGATTTGAATGAAATGGTGGTTAATAAATGTTTGTTAAGGTTATTTTAGGATGTTGGAATGTTGGTTTTGGTTGAATTGGTGTTTGGTAAGAAGTTGGTACTTAAAGTGTTGGATGTAAGAGGATTTGACTAATTAAAGATATGTTGGGAGTTGATGGAAAGTTTGTGAAGTTAGGAAGTTACTTTGAGTTGTAAATTTAATAATACTATGGTTGTTTGGTGGATAATGATTGTCTTGCAGTTTTATGGACATTTGTGTTTTCTTTAATGTTGAGGTTTGTTTATGTGGGCTCTATGGATTAAATTGGAACTTAAGAAATGTTAGTGCAAGTAATGTGAAGGTGTTGGAGTAGTGAAATTGTTTGAAATGGTGTTTGAGAAGGAATTGGGAAATAAATTGTCGGATTGAAAAGAAATTTGTTAAGGAATGGTATGTAAGGAAGGTGGTGAATGTTTGTGACTTATGGAGGTCACTTTAAGTGGCCAATTTAATATGAATGACTTGTTTTGATGGGGATTAGTTTGTTGGGTTAGTTTTGTAAGAGTGTGAGAAATGGAAGTTTAATACTTTGGGAGTTACAAATAAATAAATTAAGGGAATTGTGGGGTACAATAGAATATAGAAAATTGTGGATTTAAGTAAATTGTTTCTTCCATAATTGGTTTAGAATTAGTTTGAATGGTAGGTTTAAGTCATTGATGTTGTGTCTTGACCAACAGTAGGTCATTATCTGATTGTAGACGGCAGAAACTCGAGTGGAGCTTGAGGACGACGTTAGCTGTGTATATCTAGTGCTTCTAAGCTGTGCAGGTAATCACGCTTAACTGACTGTGATACTGAGGGTGACGGTAGTTGAGAATTTCTAAAATTCTCTTCTACTTTATATATAAATGAAATGTGTTTTGATTACTTTATATTTAAACGTGGGCTATAGGGTACCTTTCTAATAAACTGTACTTTATATATATATATATATATATATATATATATATATATATATATATATATTCATATAAATCTTTTGTATGCTGCATGACACTGATTATTAGTACCGTCGGCCGATGTAACCATCGATTAGCGCAAATCGATAGGTTAATTGTACGGGTTCCTCGGATTTTAAAGGAACCAGGGATTTTTCACATTTTAGAGTGGTCCCTTTTTCATGCTTTCAGATTTGTGACTGGGCACAGTGTCAATCACGTTTATTTTTGCCTATTGCGAGATGTATGTATCTGTTTTGTATATATGTATATATTACGTGGTTTATGCAGGTTTTGAAAACTGTGGTAACCTGTAGACGCTCCACTACCCCACTTCTGAGTCTCACAGTGAGTTAAGTAGTGATTACTGAGACATTGTTTTGTCTCACCCCATTCCCTTTATTTTTACAGGTGATCATACCAGAGGGAGGCACAAAGGAAAGGGAAGGAGCTGTCCGGCCTGCACTTAGACAGTGAGTAGGCCGGTGGTGATCCATTAGGATTATATATATTGCCATTTGATTAGGCTGCATCTGCTTCCGCATTTGTTTGTTATTATTTCGAATGAATTGAGCTGTTGAATTATTGTATTAACTGTTTCTGTGAATTGATCACGACCTGTAGATGGTATATTATTTTGCTACTAGTACTGCGATAGTGGCGGTTATGTGATAATTGTAACTGTGCTACAGACTCAGTTAGTATTGCTGATTGACTGGAATAATAGATTATGTGTTACAGGGAAATTGCCTGAAAATGGAAAGACATTCCTTCTTTCCCATCATGGACGTATTAGATGTTTGTGTTGATGTGATTTGTTGATACAGGTTGTTGTTTGAAATAACTGTGCTTAGGAAAGTTCTTTTCCTAACATGGTTATATCGAGTGATTTTGATATACTGCTGTGATGAGTATTGTTATTTTATATAACCATGTTAGATGGGCCCCTCTCTGCCATGGTTATGTTTACTAAATGTTATGTTATTCTCTTTTCTAACCATGTTAGGTGAATTCTTACTAACATGGTTGGCAATTCATTATCCTAACATGGTTATATCGAGTGATTTTGATTTACTGCTGTGATGAGTATTGTTATTTTATATAACCATGTTAGATGAGTCCCTCTCTGCCATGGTTATGTTTACTAAATGTTATGTTATTCTCTTTTCTAACCATGTTAGGTGAATTCTTACTAACATGATTGGCAATTCATTATCCATGATAGCATTTGTATTGTATTAGGAAATTCTTTTCTATCATGGATAATGTATATAAAATATTAGGAATTCTTTTCTAACTATGATAGTGATACTGATATTATGGAAAAATCTCTTTCTATCATAGTTAGTAAAGTCAATTAGTGGATTGAAAGTGTTATATTAGGGACTTAGACTTAGTATGTTACACGCAGCAACGTGGACGCTGGCGAGACGCGAATTTTTTGTAGTGAAAACTTTATTATCTCTACTTTTACATGTTACTTTTTATAATATGGATAATAAAAGGGCACTTATTTAGTTCTATTCATAAAATTTTCAGCGTATTTAATTTCACACAGAATAAATAAAACCTTGAAACTTATTGTGTTTGAAATTCGACGATTTTCCAACCATATATACCCTTATTTGACATCCACTTCAAATAAAAATAAAGTCAGTAGATACTAAATGTAGGAAAAAATCATTAATGACATGAAAAAATTTAATAAGGTACCTTATAAATAGGACTAAAAGAAGTCTCATTTCTTAGCTTTGCCTTATAAATAAGACCCAAAGAGCATATATATTGCCAATTATATATACCACTCCGTTCCTATATTTATAACACTATACTTTGTGAAAAAATGTATTCCATATAATAAGTCCATTTTTTTAGTGATCAAGTGAGTTTTACACTGTACTCTCACCTCTATATATCAAATGTGTTGGGAAACCGAGAACACGGTACGGGAAAAGATGTTGATAAACGTATTTATACGCCAAGTGTATTTTATAGTAGAGTATGTGTATATATAACTTTTTTTTGGGATAAAATATACATAGGTGTGTTTCTAATTATGACCAAAAAAAAATTATGGTGTGGTTACATTATTGCGTAGAGGGCACCTGGTCAGAGCTTTAAATGTTGTCTTAATAAACCAAATGAACAGAGGTTATTTCATTATATGAAATTTAATTAATTTGTAGCCACCAATGTGTGTGTATGATTTTAAAATTCAACTCGATCTCTCACACTACAGACCCTTATATAGCTATATTGGTTTCATATCTCTCGCTACATATATAGCGAATAAATTACTGCAATGATGGAATTAATCCACAGGAATATAATCAGACGATATATTAACCTTTCGAAATACACGCATATTGTGCAATGGAAGTTGTTTAGATTTTACTGTTTAACTTTGATTTGAAGTCCTCCTCATTTGTCATCCGATCCGTCAGAGTTGAACTTCAAGCTTGTGTTGCAGACAAGCAGTCATTTTCGAGTTCGAGAGATCACCTCAACTTTGTCATTTTTCTTTGATCTTAATTGAAATTTAGTCAAATCCCTGCACCGTTAATTTAGACCGGTCGTCATACATACATTTTCTTCCTCTACTACTTCGGTGGTCATTCCAGTGAACTTTTGGCGCCTTAAAGATATCATTAGGCCTTTTTGTGTGAAGTGTCTAGGCTTTTTTACAGTATTCATATACATCAATGGAATAATTCTGTTGGCTTAATTGGTAGTCAATATGAATTTGGACGACGATCTTCTTTGAATTGAGAGACTTTATTCAAAAGACGCACGTTAGTTAATTTTTTTAACATAGCATGGATTGAATGAAAAAAAAATAAGTTTTTTAAACATCTCACATACAGCTGCATTATTCTTTTTAACAAAATTAGACCAGTTAAAGTCGTTTATAAGGAATTGGCAGTTATTATAGCTAACATTTATTCCCGAGGATATCTGTTTTAAGCGGTCTCCTTTTTTAATTCTGAAATTGCTATAGAATGATTTTTTGTAATAAAAAAAGAATGATTTTTTTAATTAGGTATTAGGAATTGATTAAATTAATTGTAATAGTTTTTACACAAATCCAATTATTACTGCATGTAACCTTAGTAGGAGATATTTTTAAAAAACAAATCATTACAATTTACAAATACTACCTCATAACTTCAATATAAGGTACTAATAATTTATGCTGCAATTTGATTTTATTTTTTTATAAGCTTATATGTTTCGCAGTCTTATGTATTTGAAGTACTACTGGGCAGTAATTAAATGTGAACATATTTTCGTGAGGATTTGAATCTTAATTAACTAAGGAACTAATCTGTTCCATTAGAGATATTAGTCCATTATTTATTGTACTTCAAATTAAGGATTGTTACACTATTATGAGTATTGATTATGATTGCATCTAATAATTGGAAAACTTCAAACATTGTGTTTCCAAATCAACCAAATTAAATAAACTAGGACAGAGTGGAACATATATATAGTTGATATAGCCACCCAAAATAAATCAAATGATCCAACAGAGAAGCATATATATACTTGTCCGCGAAATAAATCATACGGGACGAAATGTTTTAGCCTGGATCCACATACGCACGCACTAGCTTTTGAAGTATTTCTTCTGGTTTGATACGATTGACACATGTTGTAGGGTAAAGGTAAGATAATATCCACCAATCACTTTTATATATAATTTAAATACTAACGAACTACTAGAAGTTTTCGAATGATCCGTTTGTAATATAATTCATATATTTTATTTAGACGGGGAAAGAAGATTGTTCGTTTTCGTGGGGTATGAAATCCCAATCGGTTAAGAAATGAACAAATATTTGAATAATAGTTACTTCACAAAGTGTTTCAATGTTTTATTTGACTTGCCATCTGCATGGAATTGAAGTATGGAAAACAAAGGCAGACGGTTTATAAGTACTTTTCTAGTTGCTACACTTACACGGCATTTGAATTAATCCTTAAGATTAAATTGATCGTGACACCTCTTTCATCTGCATCTCATTGACCCTAAAATGCATTGCATGTTTCTCAAGATATGGCTATCTTGACTCTCTCTTCCATAGTTTACCCAGTTTCGTTGCGTCTGCATTTTTACCGCCGCTAGAAAACTTTTTGTTTTTGGCCAATTATTTTTTTATAAATCACATGATGAGCTTTGTTCTTCACAGAATAACTCAATTAGAAATTGAACAACTTATTATTAGTTGTCATCGATGCTCATTGATCAACCTTTCTATTTTCGGTTACACTTAACCATAGATCAGAAGAGAGAATGGTACACGCATTAAAATGGGTGTTGATATGAGTCAAGGTTGTTATTCTTTAAAAAGCATACGTACGCAACAATCCATATTCTATATAGCTGTAATAATCTTTTTTCCCTATATGCTATCAAGTGCCCTTGATTATTTACAAGTTTATTTAGAATTGACATTAGATTCATTGTTTAACCCTCTCTTTAGCTGAAAATATTTTAAGCTTGCTGATAAGAAAATATTTTAAGCTTGTTGAAGTTTGGAAAGGAAAAATTGAAATGTGAAAATCAAGTGTCCCACCATGAAAAAATTATATTTAATATTGTAGAATTCGAAAGAGTACGGTATATGAATTGAATTGAATTGAAAATAATTTAATTAGTTTAATCTTTTGCATTACTTTACATGAAAATAAAATCATCAATGTAATAATAAATCATTTAATCCCTTTTA
Organism: Mimosa pudica; assembly: GCA_029929735.1. Taxonomy (NCBI): domain Eukaryota; kingdom Viridiplantae; phylum Streptophyta; class Magnoliopsida; order Fabales; family Fabaceae; genus Mimosa; species Mimosa pudica. Next base: position 19,638,547 of record JAKELP010000004.1, on the reverse strand, counting down.
GATATATATGCATTACTTCACACACATGAAACTTAAATCAATATAATAATAAATCAATGAAAGGTAAAATAGTAAATGTATATTAAAACAATTAATGAAGCGTCTTTTAAATATGATCAAATTTTTTAAAATGACTTTTTTTTACCAGAAATTTTTTAAAATAACTTTACACTTTAAGCATGGCAACTAATTCTTTTATAAGTAATAATGATAGCATTGGGCTTACCACTAAGTACCTGAATGATATAAGGAGAGCATGTGGACGCTTTTAAAGCTCGCCAAATTTAACATTACCATATTTCTAGATTAGCGCATAACGACGTTCAGTATACCAGCTTTCTAATGCATTAATTTACACTTGCTTTATCCTATGCTGCTAAAACTTCTACTGATTATTATAAGCCGGATGAGCCAGAAGTAGGCAGTTCAATGTTTCAGGCGATCGAATTGATTGCTCTCTGACCTTGATACAAGCTTTAAATCTTTCAGATGTTTTTGCACAAATCGTAAGCGAATTTCAGACCTTAATTCACGCGGTACTTCTGCATTTCCTAAAATATAAGACAAAACTATGTGCATCATTTTACTCTATTCTTGCATCTGAAAGCATAGTTATCTTGATAATCAAATAGAACATGATTTGAAAATCTGAACGGTGGATTTCGGACGTTATATTTTTTAAAACTATTTAACCATATATCTACATAAATATAATACTATGCATGATTATTTTCTTGAAACAATCTTATTATGAATTAAGTAGTCAAAACCTTATATCTAATTTTTTCTGTAACTAAAAAAAAGGTCAACCCAGTTTAGTCCGATCCCCACTTGGTGAGGGTGCTGGGGAAGGGAATATACTAGGCAGTCTAACCTCTGTTTTCTGCAAAAGTGGCTGATTCGAACCCACGACCTTATACCCACATGACAAGCGACCTTACTATTGAGCTAAACCGACCCTTCCAAATTTTCCTGATTAAATTAGTTATGCACTTAATTGACTGGGCAAGTTAATATATATATATATATATATATATATATATATATATATATAACTTATTTACCTAGTTATATCATCCGAGTTAGCAAGAGACTTGCATAAATGTCACAATTACAGTTGGAATTGATTGTGTGTTTGAGGAATGTGGAATATTAATTAACGCAGTGTCTGCAGATCAAGGAGAGACGTCCCTTTAATAAAAACTATACGGTAACCAAACAGGAGGGTTTGATATAACGTGGTACCATGGTTTTCGATAGAATATATATTTAGTTAGAAATTTGAAAACGAATATAAAGATACAAAGAAAAGAGATAATGGAATTTGATGTAGAAACGAAGGACCAACAATGACATAAGAGAAGTGTCTTTTGTTCCTAAATGGTGTGCATACATATTGTATATACATGTATATTTGTACATATAGGGCATATAGCTATATCTTGGTAATCAATCGTGTGAAGACAACAAAAGTGACTTGCCATCCACAACCCTAAACCAACCCCCCAGCCTCCCTTCCCCTCCACTTTCTTATATATCTTCTTTTGGACTTCTCTCTTTCTCTCTCTTTCTCTGTGCTTAACCTTCAAGTTTAATTGTTAGACCAATTAGCTAATAGCTTCTTCTTCTTCCCCTTCCATGGAAGATTCTTCTTCATCTGCAGTTGAAGACACCAAGACTTGTCCTCGCGGTCACTGGAGACCCTCCGAGGATGAGAAACTCCGGCAACTTGTTCAACAATATGGTGCCCAAAACTGGAATTCCATCGCCGAGAAGCTCCAAGGAAGATCAGGTACCACACGATCTTATATCATATATATCTTTCCAAGCTTTTGATTATTATTTGTCTCTATATTTATATATCTTGTGTGTTTTAAGAGAACTGAAGAAAAAATAAAGAACGCTGTAGTTTAGACACTTTCTTAAATTCCGAAAAAAAGACACTTTCTTAAATATATAACCAACAACAAGAAAGTCTTATCATCTAAATAGGCGAGACCATTATTGTTGATGTTCATGATAATCAATTATATAACCCTCAATTTAATTTCTTTGCCCATGTTCTCCTCTGGATTTTCTGGATTCATATATATAGTGGGTAGAATTCTTAATTAATTGGTCTAGTTTCAAAAGTTTAGTACATGGTATTTAATTATTAATTTCACATAATTAACGAGAGCATGCTATTGGATAGTCTAGTAAGGATGTGTGTGTGTAACATTTATTTTTATTAAATTTATCGCTCAAATATGCATGAACCATTAGTATACATGTATCCTCAAAGGACTTGAACCGTACCATGTGTTGAAGTTCCATTTGTTTGGACAGGGAAAAGTTGCAGATTAAGGTGGTTCAATCAGCTAGATCCTAGGATCAACAGGAGGCCATTCACAGAAGAGGAAGAAGAGAGGCTACTTGCAGCTCATCGCATCCATGGGAATAAGTGGGCCCTCATAGCCAGGCTATTCCCTGGCCGTACTGATAACGCTGTGAAAAATCATTGGCATGTTATAATGGCACGCAAGCAAAGAGAAGAATCTAAGTTATGCGGAAAGAGAAGCTTTCAGGATCTTTATAACTATAATAATGATCCTAATTACACTAGCTCCTCGGCCAAGAAAATCACATCAAATCCTTGTCATGATGTGTTCATTAGCTCCAGATTCTTTGATTTCCGTAGTAGCCTTGATCACAATCATAATAAGGATAGAATATTATTTGCGGATTCTCCCTCTACCTCTTTGGCTTCCTGGAGTTTTGCAACCTCTTCATCAAACGGTTCTCCTGCTGCGGATTCATTCAGAAGAGAAGGCAGAGATTTCTTCAATCCTCCTAATCACATCAACCATTATTTATCATCAGAAATAGCCAAAGGTTCAGATAGGTTTCACTATAGAATTTATCCGAATTCTTCAGCTAATTACAGGAGAGTCGTCGTTCCATCAGGTGCTACTTTTGGACTTTTTGGTTACAATGAAGATGGGAAGATGATAAAGAAGGAATTCACCAATTTCAGTGATAACTCGACACTCACCAAGCAAAGGGCTTCTACGGATGATAGAGGGCAAGAAGATGAAGAGCCAATAGAACAAAATAAAGAAGTGCCTTTTATTGATTTTCTTGGTGTGGGTGTCTCTTCTTCATAACAAAGCAGCGCAGCTAGTGTAGTAAAGTTATATGTTAACTTTATGATGAGAAAACATATGAGACCAGCTTTCATGCTAGTTTTCATTACGTAATTTTAGCTTTTCATTCCCTTTTATTTTTAAATCTTACAATTCTTTAATTGTAAGCCACTAGGTCTCGATTTGTAGATGATTGTGAGCAGGGTACGTAGCGAGGAACCCAACCTTTTGGTTATCATGAACTAAGTGTCTTCTTGTTTGGTCATCGTAATAGAATATTGTACTGTGTGTATAAATAAACGGCAGTCACTAAATGCGTTACTAGCTACATGCACGTGCTGGCTTAGGCTTATGAAGAAAAAGTGATGTGATCAAAACTTGAAGATTGAGACGATCCTTTTGCCTATATAGCAGCATGCAGTGCTGTTACAAAAATTCATTTGTCACTTGTTTTTGCTATGCATGTCAAATTATGCTTATTACTTTCAAGTTTCATCAACGGATAATTGTCACTTGTTTTGCTTGTCTTTGGAGCTGTATGAATTATTAACTTTAATTCTTCATGTATCATGAGGGGGCAAAGCTAACATACAGTATCTATCCGACTTGAGTTATTGACATGCATAAACAAAGATGAGTTTTTTGGTGAGCTAGGCACGAACTGTTCAATGTACGTTTAGCCTTCATGGGAGGCCCAGTGAAAGCTCATTTGACGTGGGTAATGTGTGAAGAATGAGAGGATTGATAAGGGGTTTGGGTTCTCTCCTTCTCTTTCTCTCCTTTACTCTCATTTTCCCTTTCATAAGTCATTAAATAAAATATCTGGAGGTTCAAATTCAATATTTTTACAACAATAATGTAATTATGACAATATTTAAAAATGTAATAAATAAATTTAATCTGACAAAAGTTTATGTAAACTGTTTAAAACTATAATAAACTGTACAAAACTGTAGATTACTATTATAAATTCAAGTTTATTTTTCACACCAAATTTTGACTGATTAAATTTATTTATTATATTTTTAAATGTGTTGATAATTATTTTAGTATTGTGAAAACATTAAAAATATGAATTTTAAAAGGAAAAGGAGGGAAAAGGAGAGGGAGGATGAGGAGAAAACCCTCTCCCATTGATAAGATATACTCTTTTGGATCATTATGTTAATTATTAGAGGTTTTCTAGAATGATGGTTTACTTAATTACAAAAGGTGGACAAAAAAATTAAGTTAACTAATATTAATTGGTTTGTGTAAATCAATTAGCAATTTGTTGTATTGTGGACCAAAAAGAGTGTAAATTTAGGGTTTCAAAATCATGGCTCAGCTTTATTCATAGATTTAATCATATATTAAGTAGAATAAAATAGTTTTGAAGAAAAAAATTATATATAATTTGAAGTGATCAAATTTGATAACTTTAATTTTTTCAAAAAGTCAAAGTAGTCTTATATTTAAGGTTGGAGGAATTTAAAACGCCTTGTTAAATAAAATATAGGTACATGATGATTGAAGAGTGTCGTTTATGTATTATTTTTGGGCAGAGCTCGAAGGAAGCATCCTGGAGGTTTGGTGAGCTGTTCCTTGTGCCATGGATCGCGTGGATTACGTATACAGCTACTACCCGGTTTTTTTTTATCATGATACTCATAATTGCATTGAAGTTATTGTGATGCACAACGGTCACTGGAATCAAACTTTGATGTTGTAACTGTCGTTTTGGACTTATTTAATTTGTACGCCGCCTCCTAAAAAATACACATTTAAAATGTAAAAACAAAACTACACACACACATTAATTATTTGGTGAAGATTTCCCTATTTATAACTGAATATGAAACATGCATGGATGGTTTAGATAAACTTTTTCAAGGGTTTGGCCAAAAAAAAAAACTTTTTCAAGGGTTAATATATGTTGATAATTAATAATGTATGTTAAAGCTGTACAAATGTGAGAGGACCAACCTTATCTATACTCTAAAGTAATTGAACAGTGTTTCACCATTATAATAAATATACTGGTTCTTTATGTTTAGAGATAATTGTAAACGGAGAATAAAGATTAAAAATATACTTATTAACTTATATTAAAAGAAAGAAAAAAGAATTTTGCATGTTGATATTTTAAAATAATGTCATCTATACAAGATATTGTTCCGGATATATAAAGCTATAAGTTGTGGCAGAAAGGGAATCAGTGTAAACAAAATGGAAGCAGTGTTACACGTATAGGCAAATAGCAAAATTGATCTTACTATATGAAATCAGTGTTACATGTATAAGGCAAATAGTAAAATTTATCTTACTATATGAGTTCTAGAACCTAACCAATTTTCTAGTGACCAAAAGGCTGAAAAAAAAAACGTACAGTACGGTAAGATATTTGTGGGGTGATGATCTAATTAACATGTCAACAGCCTTTGACGCTTTGATGCGCAAGGTGAAGAAGAAAAGATGGGAAGTACAATAGAAAAGAATTGGACAGCAGATGTCCGCGTGTAAACGGGAAAAGACACCCACACCCACACCCACACCCACACTCACACACACACTACTTTACATGAACCAACTAACACTTGCTTTTACCATTTTTTGAAGTTTGACCAAAACAGAATTTGATTTACTTTCAAAATCAAACGTGATATCTTAAATTAATTAGTTCCACGATCAGGGTCATTTAATCTCCATCTCGTTTTAAATAATCAGTAATGAATAATAATGCATTCAAATTGTTTATCATGAGTTTTAGCTGTAGTAGCCACCATATTTGAATTTGGTAAAAGTGAGGAGGTGGGTAAAAGGTAAGAATTTTAATTAGATTGCACGAAGAGCAGAAACCGACAACTTGGAATAGCTTCCTCCCTCCCTTTTTTTCGTATAAAGGATGTGTTTAAAGCTTCTCTGGAGATAAGATTAATGATAGTGAGCGAAATATCAAAGCAAAATACAGTGAGCAAAATACCAATACCCGCCCCCAAAAAAATACTAATGTTTTTAATTATATTTAAAAGGTTAGGCAATATAAAATCTTGATTTCAAAGTGAAATTGAACTCGCGAATTCCCCTTCAGGGACAAAAAAATTTGAGGGTGCAGGGATATTTAGAGGTCAAAAGATGAGTGTAATATCGGAAAATACTAGTACTAAAGAGTGAGGAGAAGCATAGCCATCAAAGTTGAGTTTGCTCAACATGGTTGTGTCAAGTGTGTCATTAAGTTTTAATAAAAAAAAGTGTGACAAAGCTTATATTAGAAGCTGCATAATTTATGCAAATCAACGTCAAGTTTTGCACCGCCCCAGTGTTGCCTTCACATTAGTAAATCCCTTTAATTTCCTCTCTCCTTTTCCTTTTCATTTCTCATTTTTCTTGCATCTGTCAAAGTTAATGGCTAATACTGGTCAGACAGAGCAAATGAAAGCCAGAGACTATAGCTATTTTGGTGTTTTCTTCATTACGGTCAATAATGCATGAGTATATAATTCTCGCCTTTTGACTCGTAAATATACTGAAAATAACCCAAAGTTTTGCAACTGATTGGCGAAGCTTTCCTGGCTGGCAATTTAATTATGGCAATTTTGTTAAAAAATGTTAATTGACCTGCATTTTGACAGCTGATCCATCCTGTGTTGTTACTGTTTTTCACAAAGGGAGGGGGATACAAAGTTGCCGATTTGTCAAATGAGTCCATTCTAACTTTAATCTAGTATAAGTGAGTGTTAAGCGAAATATGACAATGTAGAAAGTGGAGTGTGGATTATGAGTGCGAGTTGTCCCTCTTATATACTAGTCTTTTTGTTTGACTCTCATTTTGAACCTATGAATATGATTATCATATTGGTGCTTTCATTTAGAGTTTAATGTTCACAGAGAGGGTTACCGATAGAGTGTTCCAACATATGGAAATTGAATTCTATTGAGATCTCATTAATGAGTTCGAGAAAAATCAGAAAATGGCAGCTATAGACTGTAGACTATAGACTGAGTCCTAAATTTATTGACATAAAATGTTATAGGCCATATCAAGAACCCATTTTTTCAGTTCCAAAATTATTTTACACTTTGTACAAAAAATGATATGCGCTGTCAGGGTTCCGAAATTATTATACACTGGGCCGAAGGGAATAATGGGCCCATGTCAAGGTTCTATTTTTTAAGTCGAAAAGAATTATACACATGGCACAGAAAAGGATATGCATAATGCATGGTTTGTTACTAGTTGTTTCATAGTATAATTCATTAGTTATACATGGATATAAGCATGCTCAGTTTAAAAATATGCAATTCAGTCCATGTCTAATAATGGTTGTGCCTGATATAACAATATCAGTGTTATTTGGTTTACGGGAGAGAAGGATATAACATACCAACCCTTGAACCCTCTTGAAAATATTCATATATAAGGATATTTCCAGAAAGCTAAGGAAGTCTGGTGACTTACTTGAAGTTAATTAAAAAAAAATTATGCAAATTTACTCATACGTGTCATAAAAATAATAACAATTTCACCTACAAATTATAAGTCAATAGTTTAATAACCACAAACTAGAAAAAATGCTCTCATATTCCAAGTAAGGCAAGTTAGTACTTTAAAGTTCCTTAAAATCTTAAATTTATTATAGAGTTCTAAGAGATCTAATATGCAAAGGTGATATTATCTCATTGTCTATTTTAGTAAAGAACAGTGTAAAAAATTAGAGTAACTTTATCAACAACTACATTCGTTATTATTAAGTAACATAAACATATTCAAAAAATTATCATTAAGCTATTAACAACTAAGTAAAACTATAATAAGTAATAACAACTAATTGACAGGACTAGTTTAACTAGTAAACTTCACAATCGCAATATTTATTTACATGTCCTTAGAATCCATTACTCCCTGCAATCCTAAATACGACCTAATTAAGGACACAAATAGGGTGTTAAATATATATAAGACATCATTTTTAATTGTTCCACCAATTAAACCATCCGTATTAAACTGCTCGATAATAAGCATACAAGAAAATGATTATATAAGTTGGGATGAATGAATTGATAATACCATGTCACTTTAAGTAATAATTAAACTAATGTACTTAAATCCAATTAAAAATGGATAAATAATTTTGAGATTTTTGATAGCAATGAATGTCGGTTCGGTGAGATAGAGAATAAAGCAAACGGTGGGAAAGAGGCACAACTGAACTGCCTACGCAGCAAGAAAGAATTCCCCAGAGATCGCTTTGCATCTCTCCAACCTTCTCCTTTTCTCTCTCTTTTCATTTTCTATCTCTACCCAACCACGTTTCAATGGATGCTTCTTCCTCTTCTTCCTCCAACCAAACTGACTTTGACTACCTCTTCAAACTCCTTCTTATTGGCGATTCTGGGGTCGGCAAAAGCACCCTCCTTTTGAGCTTTACTTCCCACACTTTCGAAGATCTTTCCCCTACCATCGGTTTCTTCTTCCTCCCATCACTCCTTATTGCTTTTCTCGTACTGGGTCCACAAAAAAATCTCATTTTTCTCTACACCATGTGGGTCTGTCTATGCTTTCTATTACTCATCATTCTGTATTTGGACCATTTGGCGCCAAGTTTTAAACTTTTGCTATAGGCAGTATTTTTTGTTTACCATACAAGGGAAGCATTACTTATTATAGGGACATTTGGCTAAACAAACTATATGCTGGACATGTGTTTTATTTTTCTTAGGTATTGGGTATTGATTTTTGTAAGGATTGCGCAGGTGTTGATTTCAAGATTAAGTATGTTACAGTTGGCGGGAAAAAGTTGAAACTTGCGATTTGGGACACAGGTAATGTTGTGTTAATGATACGTCCTTTTGAGTGAAAATATATTATACTAGTATTTTCTATTCTTGATTCCTAGTCATGTCCTGTATTTTTGCATCCCTACTTAAAAATATATAATTTCCATGTTAGTTCATTGAATACTTTGATGCTTTTTCCATTAGCACATTTTCATATGACATGCCTGTGCTAGGTGGTTATGATTGTAAGTACTTGGTGGATAACAAAGTTCAGGCTTGATAGTTTAGTAGATTCTTCAAAATTTTATTTTATTTAGAAGTATTTGAAGTATGCATACCTAGAAAAATACTTAGGGGCCCCTGTTATTATGTCAGGCAGAAATAAAAACTTTACAGTAATATTCAATTTTTGACCTTTTGGTTGCATAAATAAAGCATGAGAGCATTTGGATTTCTCAACCATCTTTGACATGACTCTGATGTATGATTTTTTGTTTCTTATTTGAGCAGCTGGGCAGGAAAGGTTTAGAACACTTACTAGTTCATATTACAGAGGAGCTCAAGGAATAATTATGGGTATCTTGATTCTCTTCATCTTATGGCTGTATTTTACTATTTCTTGAATATGATATGCCCACGTGTTAGAAATTGATTGAACTTTTTCAGCTTCTTTCTTTGAATTGCTTAATACTCCCTCCTTTCCTAAATAAATATAAGATCACTTTGGTTAATTTGGGGAGATTAAGGAAGACAATAAAATTACATGATCGTCCCAAAATCCCCTCAATTACTTAACTTTAAAATGAAGAGGGGTTTTCAATGAAAAGAGGGAGTATAAGGGTAGTTTGGGCAAAACTTGAGATAAAATAGGAAGTGATATTATATTTAGGAATTTATCCACTTCCCCAAAGTGATCTTATATTTAGGAACGGAGGGAGTATGATAGTAATGTGATGCACCTGTTTCTCTTTTATCTTTCTGCTGGTTGGAGATCCTTGTTTTTTCGTATGTTCAAATGGATGTTTTCCATGATTCCCACCATAATTGATTCTATAGATAAACCTGGAATTAATTAAAAAAGAACAAATCTTGGATCATAATACCGAGGATATATTTGTGAAGGTGTTTCACCAAATGCCATTCTGGTAGATAGTGTTAACCTATAAATGCAGAAATTTTCTTGTACTCATTTATTTGTTATCGGGCCCTTTTTTTTTAAAAAAAAAACAATCGCCCCTTGGTATTATCTCTAGATTCCAATGAATATTGTATTTATTCTTAGACCATGAATTTGGCTTAAACAGGATGGAAGTGACCTGTTTATAGTCTGAAAGAAATAAGGTTGCATTTCTTATCAAAAAAAAAAAAAAAAAAAAAAAAAAAAAAAAAGAAATAAGGTTGCATTTTTTGTTAATCTAATGCAGCTGCATTTTCGTTACATTTTTACTTTACACCTTTATATTGAGTCTGCCATCTGCAATGTGATACAGTATATGATGTAACAAGGCGAGAAACCTTTACAAATCTATCTGATATATGGGCTAAGGAGATTGACTTGTACTCGACAAATCAAGATTGTATCAAGATGCTTGTGGGGAATAAAGTTGATAAGGTATGCTTTTCAAAAATTTGTGTTTGTACATTATTTCATCAGCAAGTTATGAGGGTTTCATTGGTATTTTTTAGAGATGGTTCCTTTGTGAGCTGTTAAATTATTTGTTTAAGCATGCGCAACCTAATTGTCTCATATTTCAGGAAAATGAAAGGGTTGTCAGCAAAAAGGAAGGGATGGACTTTGCCAGAGAATATGGATGCCTTTTTACTGAATGCAGTGCAAAAACTCGAGTCAATGTGGAACAGTGTTTTGATGAGCTTGTATTAAAGGTATTTTATGCTTGCAACTAAGATGGACAAATGCACACTCTGATTCCTTATGTGATAAATTGAATGTATTAAGAGCTATTGAGAAAAGGGGCTAAAGGATCCGCTTATTTGGAAGGGAAGAAAAAGTGAAGAAAGATTGCTGAATTAACATGCTTGTTATATCTTTTATCTTTTATTTTTTTGGCACAGATATCAGGATTAGATTTTACCCTCCCATTTGCTTTTCTTTATTTACCAAATAATTATTACTCCCTCCGGTCCTAAATATAAGACCTAATTGACTTTTTCTAGAAAATCCTTAAAAAAACAAAATAAGTTAATTATAAATTGATTTACCTAATTTTTTCCCTTTAACTAGTTTATTTTACCTATAAACTAATGGATAATTTAAAAATATATCAAATATGTCATCATTTAATAACCTATTTCACAACCTTAATCTCTCCAAAAAAAAGTCAATTAGGTCCTATATTTAGGACCAGAGGTAGTATATTGGAATGATGAATGCTGATGTGGTTTACTCCTGCTGATCTGCAGATTTTGGAAACACCAAGCCTTGTGGCTGAGGGCGCATCCGGTGTGAAAAAGAACATCTTCAAACAGAAACCTCCAGAATCTGATGCATCAAGTGGTGGTTGTTGTTCTTAGTGAGTGATTGTAATGTTTGTGTATGGGGTGAAGCTTTCCACATTGCAGTCTCATCTGTGATTTCAATGGAGGCTGTATATTTTAGATTAAATTATAAATGTTGCCAAGAGCTTGTCTAGATTGAAAAGATTTACGTTTCATTGGATATGTTAATATTCACTCAGGAATGCATTTCGCCCTTGCGTTCTTGAGCTGAAGCCATACGTCTATATCCAAGCTCTTTCATGTTTAACACGAATAATCACCATGCCATTGTTTAGAAAGTCATGATCTATAATGCATGTGAACCTAAATGGCTTGATCAGCTAAAGGTTAATGTTATTATAGGCTAAATGATTATTATGGTGATTATTATGCTGCATTAGTTTCAGAGAAAATGCATCCCCAAATTTTAGATAATTAAATCATGCGTGCTGGGAACATAAATCCTTTTTGGGGCCTGAAAGTAATAGTTTTATTTTTAAAAAAATTCCTAGATGGAGGAAGAGGAAGCATCGATTTTATAGAGTTCAATATTTCCGAGCATGAGCTTTTTGTAAAAAAGAAAGATATAAAAGGAGGTCACCAGTTTCTTGTTTTGTCCGAAAATCGAATTTTCACGTCCTTCGTATAGTCGTATGTTTGTTTTTATTTTTGGTTATTGTCGATTTTCTAATGGCAAAGGTTTGGTATTGGATACTACTTTCTAAAAGTTATGTTTATTGAATAAAATGGGGAAGAGCATGGAGGTTCTATGGTGTAGTGGTTAGCACTCTGGACTTTGAATCCAGCGACCTGGGTTCAACTCCCGGTAGGACCTCATAGGTTTTTGTTTTGGCCGTCTGTTTGGTTCCTTTTTTATGGCCAATCTGTTTGGTTCAAACTTCTTTTCACTGCCTTGTACATTCCCAAGGAGATATTCCCAAAAGTGATAATTTGGGTGGTACAGTTATGTACTTTATTTAAATTAAAGGAGCAAATATTAATAGTTTAAGATTACAAGCTGGACAATTTCTCTTTTACTGAAGAGATGACATATTATTGGGCTATAAGACCTTTGGTGCATAGTTACGTGCTTTAACATGGGGTCCTAGACAAAGAGACATAATATATTAAAATTTTAAAACAATGGGTTTTCTTTCTGCTACACCAATAATGAGGATTGTAATAAAGAAATGGAAAGAGAAAAAGAAACTCAGCAATTTTGTATTTTGGGGTCAAAATACAACCAACACAACGAAAGGGAAACAAATAATCCACAAAAAGAAGCAGGCCTAGGCCCACCCAACAGCTCAAATTCTTTTGGAAAAGCAACTCTAGTTTTTATAAGACAAAGCAAGATAAAGGGGTCATGAAATTTGAAAATGTAGCACAAAGATAATAGAACAATAAAATAGTGTCCCATCCCACTACAAAGCGGTTTCCCTGACTTAGAAAATTGGTCCAACCAACTGTAAAGTCAAAGGTATGCCACTACCGTGGGCCTCAATCAACCTCTTCCTTCTTCTTCTATCTTCCTCGCTCACTGACCACTCCATTGTCTACATTGTACAATGTACATTGTACAATGGTGAAGGAGACAGAATACTATGATATTCTTGAGGTTACTACCTCTGCTTCAGAGGAAGACATCCGCAAGGCTTATTACCATAAGGTATTAGTAGTAAGTAGTGACTAGTGACTCCCTCTTCTGTTTCTTTATATTTTATATAATCTCTTATCTCTGAGCTGCTACTGTTACAGGCAATGCCAGTTCATCCGGATAAAAATCCTAATGATCCTCATGCTGCACACCAGTTCCAGGCAAGTCTCCTCTACATGCAACTGCATTATTATTTGTTTTTTATTTTTTTCATTGACTTTGTTTTTTATATTTTCAATGTATCAAATAAGAAGTTTTACAAGTTATTCTTGCTCTTACTCGTTACTAGCACACATTTTATATCTCTGACCAGTTTTATGGGATTGGGAGGATACTTCAGTTGAAACGGTATACTTATTATGTATGTTTCTTCTGTGTTTTTGGCAGCAGCTTCTGAGTGAAGCTTATCAAGTTTTAAGCGATCCATCGCTAAGAAATGCGTACAATCAAAACGGAAAGCACTGTGTGTCTAGGTGGGAATGTTGCTGTAATTAATTTATGTTTGTGTATTTAATTACTCGTTTGGTATTCTAGTTGCTGATGGATTTTGATGCAGAGAAACCATGCTTGACCCCATGGAAGTCTTTGCCCTGCTTTTTGGAAGCCAAGTATTTGAGGGCTACATTGGTCATCTAACTCTGGCATCTATGGCTTCTTCTGAATTAGCCGATGAAGCTGATGATCCTGATAAACTACATGAGACTTTGAAGGTTAGTATCTTAGTATGCCTTGCGATTCACTCAAAAAAAGAAACCTTGTAAACACTGCATGGTTATATATAGAATATAGATTTGTTTATCTGAGTCACTTCATCAACCAACCATAATTTAGCACATGCTTGTAGAATTGTCTAACATCTTGTGTATTGCACACACACAACACAAGTAGTGTGGATGAGATGATGTTTTCTATGACACATTACTTCCGTTGAAACGAGTGAACAAAAGTCATCCTCATTCATCTCATATAAGATTTGCTTCAAATTTATGTAGGTTGTTCAAAGTGAAAGAGAAGAAAAATTAGCAAGATTCTTGATAGAGTTTCTTGATCAGTATGTCCGTGGTGATAAAAAGGGATTCTTCCAGCGTGCAGAATCTGAAGTTAGACGACTCTCAAATGCAGGTTAATCAAAGTTCTATATTTGACTGCATACCTTGACAATATTGTTTTAAACTAAATCACTGCAAATGCTCGTCATGCCTCGCCATGGCTATTGCTCAATTTCTGCTTCTAAACATAGAATGGAATAATATTGTACGATTATGTGTTATATTGATGCTACCAAAATTTTGATAAAAATATCCGCAAGTTTACGGATCGTAAATTAGTAAAGTTGTAAATCAAGGTCGAATAACTAGGCATTAGATCTAAACTAGATCAAATTAACCTTAACTATAACCTTAACTAAATAGTGGGAAATAAAATATATAAGTTACAAACAAGTTCGTAGTACTCTAGGATGTAAAAGAAAATTACCCAAACATGAGTTTGAACAAAATCATCACATTAACTAAGTCATAATGAAAAGAATCAAAGGATGCACCAAACAATTTATTCCTCTTCTCCTTCTCAACGTATGTGTGTTCTTGCGTGTATACTCTTGATGAATCAATTCAAGAAACTCCACAGTGCCTTCCCCTTATGTGTGTTCTTGCGTGTATACTCTTGATGAATCAATTCAAGAAACTCCACAATGCCTTCCCCTTTTCGTCTTCTAGTGCATGTGTCCTCAAAAATTCCTTGCCTTGTGCTTGCGTCTTCCTCTCCCAGAACGTGAATGCGTTTATGTGTATATATATGCCTCCAATCAGCTCACTTCTTCAGCTTGTGTATGATGCAAACTCTTTCTTTTTTTTTTCTTCGTGAATCTCTCTAGGCTTTAGAAAGTGGAAAGAATTGTAATCAACCTCCTCTTCTCATAAGTTGCATGTGTATATATATATAAGAAAACAACCCAAAGTCATATTGCCTTTGATTTGCATGTTAAGCTTCTTTTCTTTCTGTTCTTGCAAGTATTCAAATCAAACATTTCTCTTTGTTTCCTTTTTCATTAAATCTGCATTCATGAAGAGAATAGCTCAATCACATAATCTCATTAGTATGAAATTTCCCATTAAAATATTTCTTTTATTATTTCAATTTTCATATTTAAATTAAATTTCAGATTTTCCAAAAGAATCACTCATATAATTTCAAATTACTTTCTTTCCAATTCACATAAAAATCACTTAATTATTTAATTAATGACTCCCCAAATACAACAAAATATTTCCTAAAAACCACTAATATGGGGAGTCATCATATATCTAGTCTGCTCATTCTTTATGTAGACTTTAATGTTTCACAAGGGCACAATAATGACTATATAATTGTGAAACTTGGTTGGTATAGTATGTGTTGTTGCTTACACACTAATGCTGTTTACTATTGTTCACATTGTTTGAATGCAGCTTTTGGAGTTGACATGTTAAACACTATCGGTTATATATACTCAAGACAGGCAGCACAAGAACTAGGAAAAAAGGCTATTTATCTTGGCGTGCCATTTTTAACAGAGTGGGTTCGGAACAAAGGACAGTTTTGGAAATCAAGAATCACAGCAGCTAAAGGGAATGACTCTGAAATGAATGTTGAATCACATATTTGCCTTAATAAGGATACGATGATTAATTCCTTGTGGAAATTAAACGTTGTTGACGTAGAAGTAACGCTAATACATGTGTGTCAAATGGTGAGTATGTAACTCTAAATATATAAAAGTTGAAATCCATTTAAAGATCTCACTTAAACAAATCCATTTAAAGATCATCAAGGAATTTTGATTACTTGTTATGTGCAGGTCCTTAGGGAAAACAAAGTCAAGAAAGAAGAACTTAAAGCTCGGGCTAGCGCCCTCAAAATTCTTGGGAAGATATTTCAGGTGCATAATAAGAAATATTTTTGCCTTTTCCTTTTGTTTTGGACAGAGCTTTTTCCTTATTTTAATGCAGGCTATAAATTTCATTCTCAGTATCAGCTCTAGTTACTTCCCGTGGTAGTGAAGTTAATATATAATCTTGACTATCTGTCAATCATTAGATTTTTTGTCATTTCTTTTCACTGTCCACATTAGATATGCTTGAGATTACTTGCATCTATTTGCAGAATAAAGTACTTTTTGTATTTTATGTTCTAATGAATTAGTTATTGACATATCAGGTAAAGAATTCAAAAGGAGGTGCAGCGTCAAAGAAGAAAGTTGTAGCTGATTCAGATGATGAAGAAAATAGTTCTGATTCTTCTGATGATGAATCACCTAGAGCACTTTCCTATCGAACCCCCTTTTTCAATCTGGCATGTTAAAGATCACTTTCCTTTTTTGCATGCTCTATGGTTTTTCTATTATCCTGAATTTATGCCTCCATGCATAGATGCATTGATTACGTTAATGTAAAAAAATTGTTTTTTCTGATGGTCTGCAGGGCATAGGAAGGCTATTCAAATGCCTATGTAATCCAGCATTTGATGTGGACGATGAAGAGATAGTTTTCAGAAGCAAATGATGCATGCTAAATGTGGACACTGATAGTTATGACTTATGAGACATAACTATCTATTACCCTTTGTTAATGCAAAGTTCATGATGAACTGTGGTGCCAGTCATATGTAAAATTTTCTTGGTGTAACCATTTAAAAACGCATTACTTTCATCACAGTACATTTCCTCTTGGTCAACAGTACATTCAATTCCACATCTTTCTCTGAAATCTTTTTCATTTCAAACATGTGGTTTTTTTTTTTTTGAAAATTTCAAATTAGTTATGTGTCTCATAATTAATTACGAGAAAGATATAAACATAAGCATTCAACAAAACAATAATTCATTTCTTTTTTTTTATACATAACAATAATGAATTATTATTATTATTATTATTATTATTATACTTAACAATAATTCATTTCTTATTCAAAGACACATTAAAAAATTATTATTCCATCCGCTCCCACATATTGAACTTATATTAAGAATCAAGAATCCAAGAAAACTAAATATTTTTTTTATAAATTAACTTTTTACAAAATTTTTCTTTTAACTATTTTATTTGACTTGAATACTTGCATATAATATAATAATATGCAAAATAAAATTATGATCTAATCTAGTGGGTCATTTATCCTCCTTAATTTCTAAAATAAAAAAACTCAGTCCGGCAGGACGTGCCAAACAACTCACATCACATGTACAGAGCAACAGAGGGACCATCCTGTGAGGCTGTGATGCTTTAGGAACAGGTCAAAACTCCACGAGAATATGGATAAGAATCAAGAACTGGAGTCTGGAGTCATGAGAATTGTCTAGAAACTAAAAAGTGGAAAAATAGAAAGTAGTGGTCCTTATTCAATAGTCAGGGGTACGTACAAGTCCAAGATTCGCCATGTCCAATTTTTATCTTGAATAAACGTAGCAGTCATGTTCAATTAAACCACGCAGCCTCTGTTATCCCCACCCAAGTATATCCAGAAGGTCACAATCACTTATGTTTCATAATATATCTTGGCTCAGACAGAATTTTAACTATGTTCCCTCTTAAACATGTAACCTTATATACTCTCATTCCTCTCTGAACAAGAAGCCAAAATATCACTTCAACAACCTCATCAGTAATTCTTAAAGTCTCTCTTTTTTTGAAAATCTAACATTTCTTCAAAGTCAAAAAAAGTTTACTTTACCAATAGGCACACAGACAGAAATTTATGACTTAAAGCCCGTCTCTCTCAACCATTTGGAACAACCCGGTTCTTGCATACATAATGTCACAGACGCTTTACATGATATTACTGGGTCTAAAACTACTCAAGCTACAAGTTCAAATAATTCAAGATAGTCTACAGGCTCCAACAATAAAAGGCTGCTCATTTGCAGCCAAAGTCTCTCAGATTTTATAGAGTTCCACACAAATATATACAATGAAGGGGATGTTAACTTCACTGAACAACAGAAGGAGGGCTTCCTTGAATCTCCAATTATGATCCATAGAGCTCAGCTCAATGAGCTTGATATGGAAGAGAGGTCATTGCTCGGTGGGAATGCACAGCACAGGCACAATGAACAGAAGTGAGGTTCAAGCAGCCACTCATGATGAGTGAGTGCCTGCCGGAGCAGGTGTGAAGCGCCGGGAAGGAATCACACACGGCTTGAACTGCAGAAGGTGTGAGTGCTGTGCATTGGCTGATGTTGAGAGTTCTGAGGCCATCCTCTTCATTAGTTCCTTTCACAGATCTCCACATCCTGTTACTCACTTTGCCATGGGCCAATGAATACATTGCTCTGTCTGTGATGTTTTGACAGTAGTAAAGGCCAAGAGACCTCAGATGGGGACAACCGTTTGCCAAAGCAATCACACTCTCATCTGCAATAACAGCATTTTAATGTCAATGTTGTCCTATGAAGTAGTGGTAATTTTGATAATACGGACATGAATGGTTTTTTCAAGATCTCATTTCTGAAAACATGGTTCCAATTTTTCCTTCATCTATGTAATTTTTCTATCTCGCTTCATTTTCCATTTTGAACAAGAAGTTTGGTTTCTTTCAGTGTCCATGAAGTACACAAACCTCCACAGCATGATCAAGTACATTCCGATGTCCATTTATGTCATTTCTCCACACGCATTTATGAACAGGGAAACACAAAGTTTAAAGAATGTGATGCTAAGAGACGGGCGGAGAACATCCATGAATTCTATGTCTAAAAACATCACTCAATCTAAAGATGTAGGCTATATGACTATTCGATTGGCTTTAATACACATTTTAAAGAGCACACCCGCTATAAAGGGGAAAATGTTGAGAAATAAACCAAAAAATAAGCCAAGAAGAGACACTAATTTATTAATACCATAATGAATCATATTGAGTAATAATCTACGTGATGATTATATAGATTTTTTTACCTGTTATACGGACACAGCCACACAAGTCAAGTGTTCTTAGATCAGGGCAACCAGCTGCTAAACTTGTCACTCCATCATCACCAACATTCTCACACCATCCAAGGTTCAAAGACTGTAATTGGTTGCAATAACGTCCTATAGCCTGCATTTTATATGCAACATCAAGTGGGTATCTAGTAACCATTTCATTTTAAACGTACAATCTATTGACAAGCAGCCTACATTCCATATGCAACATCAAGTGGTTATCTAGTAACCATTTCATTCTAAAATGTACAATTGTAATGACAAGCAGCTGATGTCTTAATTATACCTGTAATGCAGTGTCCGATGCTGCTCTAACACATCCACAAAGATTTAAACACTTCAATTTTCTGCAGAAACTGGCTAGGTATGCCAGAGCAACATCGCTAAATGATGAGCACCCACTGATGTTCAGATTTGTAAGACCAGGACATCCATGGGCTAAGGCATACAGAGATCGATCAGTAAGCCTGAAACTTTTGCTCAGATCCAGCATCTGCAGATCATGACAGAAATTTGATATAGTCTCAACTGCATTGTCCTCTAGTTGGGGTTTGTCTTGACGGAGGATCAAAACTTGTACGTTAGTAAATTTAGGCATAAGCGATAGGACCAGGTTATTCATATTCTTGCTGCACCTGAATAGAGAGAAGTTCAGTAATCTAGTTTTAGTGATGGAACTCATCTTACGACACAAAGATCAATCAGGAGAGAAGGCATTTATAGATTTTTCAAAGTACATCAATAAATGAACATAACTTACAAAACTTAATGCAACAAGATAATGAAACCTCTGAAATACCAATAAATGTGCAGATTATTAAGGAGGAAGTGAACACTGAGGGCGGAAAGTAGGGAAGCAGTAGCCAAAATCCACAAATAAAATTAACTTCAATAAACTGATTTCATGTTATGAAGTGAACAGGTCCGATTTTAATACTCATCACAGAGAAACAAGAACAACATTATTTGAAGTCTATGATTTACAAAACCAAATCTTTTTTTGGCCAACTTACAAAATCAGATTCTAAGTCTATGATATACAAATTTTTAAATAATAAATTCATTTTTCTAGAGAGCTTATAATTTCTAAAATAACACACAATAAAAAAATGTAAACGCAAAGTAACAAGACATCCAATTTCAATATGGATGCTGGATGGTCCATATTTGGTGCTCATCATCTGAAACTAAATCCCATAACATACACCAAGTTGCATAGTCTGACGGTCTACTGATTCCTAGAAACAATGATTTTCTCAGCCCTGCTAATAGCCTAACAATTCAGCATGATAAATGATAATCCTTCAGAGAGAAGGTGAGATTAAAGCACACTAATTGACAGTTAAAAATGTACCATGAGAGTGACAAACGGGAAAGTGCAAAGCAAATAGCATCTCTCCATCCACGACAAACACCAGAAGCTGAAATCACAGTCTGATTATCAGTAAGAGACAGAATCTGCATCAAAAGCTCCACTGGAATATCCTTCCATTCAGTGATCACCACACCTCCCATCTTCACTCCTTTACTACTATTACCAGCGCCTGCAACCATCATAAGTTTCTCAAACCATAAGTTCAAATCCTCCGTCCTCAACTTCTCCTTGCCAACCATTTCACTTTTAGCTCAACCCCTTCACCAAGTAGATAACTTTCTCAGCCTCTCATTTCCAAAACACAAATTCAGTACAAGACATATCATAGAAATTACATATTACCACCAAAAACTATGTGTGTGGCGTGTAAGTAACATATGCATAGATATGGAATAAACAAAATTTTCAGGGTTTGGGTTACAGAAAAGAAATAGGTGTAGCAAAAAGATAATGACCACAAACTGATAAGTCGAGGGCCCAACGTAATAAGCAAATAGACAAAGAAAGCAACAGAAAGATCAATTTTTTTCTACTATAAGGATGCCATGTAATTAGGATATATAATTCCCTACATTACATAAATAGGCTTCCCCAAATTTTGAAATTACCAAATTACGTGTTTGAAAAGTTCACACAAGCTACTTACTCAGCTGCGGATTTCACACGACTTGAGAAAACAGAGAGATTATAATGAAACACCCCCAGAAAAAGAAACTCTATATAAAATAAAAACTACAGCATGATGAAGAGAGTAATCAATCAAGTAATGAAGGAAGGAAGTGAAGTTGTATGAGATGATGAGTGATGGGGAGAAGATAAAAACAGAGTGTTTAGCCAGAATAAAGAAAAAGGGAAGAATGAAGAAAGGAGGAGAGTTTATGGAAGAGGAAGTAAGAGAGATTGATGATTACCGGTGGGAGAAGAGAAGAGAAGAGAAGAGAAGAGAAGAGGAAGGAGGAGGAGGAGAGTATTATGGTGAGAAACGGAAATGATAATATCGAGAAAAGAAAAGTAGGATTGCGTGCAAGGGTGAAGAAAGCTATGAGGTTTGTGTAATACGGAGTATTATATATATGGGAAAGAAAGAGAGAAGCAAGGGAGGGAAAGGATTATTAAATCGTCCAGGAAAAACAGAGGGTAGAAGGGTTTGATTGAGTGTAAAAACTACTGACTCCCATCCTAAAAATCTTAAATATAATTTATTAAATGATGACATATTGATATATTTTTTAGATTATCTATTAGTTTATAAGTCAAATAAATTAGTTTAAGGAAAAAAATTAGGCAAATCAATTTATAATTAACTTATTTTATTTTATGAATTTTTTAGAAAAAAGTCAATTAAATTTTACATTTAATACTGGAGGAGGGAGTAATAAATATTGGAAAGAGGGAAGAAGGAAGTATGATATGAAGGACTGAAGGAGAACGTACGAGATGGTTTGGTTGAATGACGCGTGTGAGGACAAGTTCTCAGCGATGCTCCCATTTAATCCCACCTCAAGGCGTATACGACAATTTGATAAAAAAAAAGGCGTATACGACAATGCACTAGTGGGTAGTGGCATGGTAATAGACTAATAGTAGTAGGAGTGTGTATATTACCAGTGAAGTACTAGTGAAAATCGGCACTCTTGAAAAGGAAGGTGTTGTAAAAAAAAGGAAGGAGGGAAAATTGTTCCTAATGACTAAATGTTAACCCAAATTTACCAATAAAGAACCTTAGATTTACGTAGGCATGATTATAAGATGGTGATTAGTTTAAAAAATAAATGTCATTTTTAATATTGTTTTTAACTTTTTCTCTCATTATCACATCATTTATCCTGACATTCTAGTTCCTCTTTTTTATTATTACTCTATGTATTCTTCACTTCATTTTATCATTACCCTCTTATCATTCTTTTGTGTTAAAGGTATTTCTTGAAATAAATTTTTCTCCTCTACATAATCATTACTTTTCAAATGATTTTCATGATGTATAACTCAATTAGAACCACTTTATAATATGGGAAAGAGGGGTAATTAAAATTGTTAAATTATCAAGATCTCTAGCGATGTTTTTTAAGAAGGGAAAAACATTATTGATAGGGTGTGCATTTCTCCACATTCTAAAAGCATGTTTGATATAGCTTATGAAAACATGATTTCATAAACTAATGAACTCAAAGATTGATAAGCCTATTTTTTATTTATCTATTGGTATTTGACGCTACTAGCAACACTACAAAAAAACCTTCAATTACCCACGGAAATTTGCGACGGATTTCCGTCGCAAAATTTGGTTTCCGACCAAAATTCCGTCACAAACAAGTTTTCGACGAAATTAGTGACGGACTCCACCCCGTTAGTAATTTGCTGGTCGCTAATTTTTTTTTTCCGACGGACATTCCGTCGCAAA
This sequence comes from Mimosa pudica, assembly GCA_029929735.1. Lineage (NCBI taxonomy): Eukaryota > Viridiplantae > Streptophyta > Magnoliopsida > Fabales > Fabaceae > Mimosa > Mimosa pudica. The sequence goes on along the minus strand of JAKELP010000004.1, from coordinate 19,615,776 downwards.
CATCTGCGACAGAACTTCCGTCGCAAATCAGTGACGTACATTTCGTCGCTAAGTAGCGATATGTCCGTCACTAGTTTGCGACGGAAGTTCCGTTGCAAATGTTTGCGACGGAATGTCCGTCGCTAATTTACCATAAGTGTTCCGTCACTAATTAGCACTGTATTCCAAACCATTCTTTCAATAAATTTATTTTAAAATTTCAATTGAAACTCAAAAGATACTAAACAATAATGAAATAGAAGTACATCCATAATGTTAAAGCACAGCAAAGGCAACACAAGGAAATAAATTTCAGAATGATAGAAATGTCACAAATGGTTCTAAAAATAAAAGTCTTCTAATTAAAAAAAACAACTAAAGTCCATGAATACCATATCAACTTTGATTATCTTCAGCTTCATCTGTATCAGCTTCATCTGTATCACTGATGTCTTGCAAATCTACTCCACATGATTTCAGTTCAGAAATAAGCTTGTTAAATTTACGATTTGTTCGTCGCAGCTTTTCTTCTGTTCTTCGAAGCTTTTCTTGATCCTTTTCCTTATCTTTTGAGAGTTCTGCTACCTTATTATGTAGCTCTGAATCTGTATTATTGACACCACTTGAATTGATTAAAGGTGAGACAGAAACACTTGTATTTTGAGAACCAAGCCCATAGATGCGGCCTTTTTTGTCTTTACCACCTACAACTTGCAACCATAACTGATCATCATTTAATTGTGAAGGAGCACCAGATTCAGAATTTAAAGATTCCTTAAGGCTGATGAAACCTCTCCTGAAAAGCCAACAGAATCCATATCACCAAAGCAATCAAAGGCACAAACAGTCAAAGTCACAGGAAACTACCATGTAAAATGTAACATTACGTTACTAATTTCTTAATTTAAACCATAATATTCATTTTAGACTAATAGCCTCTTTACTAACTATGATAGAAAAAAGGATTTCCATAATATCAATGTCCTATCATAGTTAGAAAAGGAATTTCCTAGTGATTAACTATTATTATCCATGATAGAAAAGAATAAACTAATACAATACAGCTAAAGAATAAACTATTACAACGTGAATACTATCATGGATAATTAATAGCTAACCATGTTAGAAAAGAATCACCTAACATGGTTAGAAAAATAAACAACCTAATGTTCAATAATATCAAATACATATAAATATATGCGGAAACGTATGTAGGCCTATACAAATTGGCAATATACAACTCTAAATAAATTATATAACCTCTACTACCTAATTCCCTTCCCTGATGCTTGTGCCTGTGCATGAATACCTGCAAAAATGTCAGTAATCGTGGGATGAGACAATTTGTCCCAGTAATCACCGCTTAACTCACTATAACAGTGAGATGTGCGGTAGTGAGGGCGTCTATAGGGTACCACAGTTTTAAAATGAATATATATATATATATACACAAGAACTAAGTCTTCTACCATTTATCATTCTATAACCTCTGTCACGTCCAAAATAAATCAAATTCAACTTCTCAACTCTCATCCATGTACAACCTGATGCTCTACTCATGCCATCCTGGAGGCACTACGCTCGAGCCCTATATGGATTCCAAATGAGTTGACACTGTGCCCCTCTCAAATGTGAGGGGGCAATTTCCCTCTCTGGTAAACCCATGAGAGGGAAACCCCAATCTGTCTCCAATCAGAAAGGGAGCAGTCTCTGTCTCCAATCAGATGACTGCTGGTCACAGTCTCCAATCTGTTGACCATTGGCCACAGTCTCCAGTCTGTTGACCCGTACAAATAACCGTTGATTGGCCTATCGAACGGTTATCATCGCGCGATGGTACATAATCTCAGTGTCATGCAATGAACACAATTCTTTTCAACATCTCGAATCCATTCATTATCTCAATCACAATCTTTGTCACCTTCCACCAACACAACATTACAATTCCTCAATCCCTAATGTACCATATTTCCAATCCAAATCACTTTCCAATACCCTGTCCAAGTACCAATTACATATAACTCCATCAATTAACTTATCCACACCGTTGTCATAGCACCACACCTATATATATTCCACTATTCCAGGAAAATCACAACCACCAGACAGGATACTATATATATTATGCATAAAGTTTCTTTATTTACAATTAATCGTGTTTGAAAGGCACCCGATAGCCTATTTTGTATAAAAGTAACTTTTAAATATTTTGAGGGCTAGAAAGGATTTTGAAAATCCTAACTAACGTCACCCTCAATGTTATAGCAAGGTAAGAGTGATTACCTGACGCGCTTGACAATCCACTGCGCTTCCTTTTCTTTACCATGTCTTGAGAGTATATGTATGTTACATTCTTTCCTATTAATTCAGCATGAAATGATAATAAGTTAATCATCATTCTATGCTATGCATTAAATAACGTCGCTCTCTCATTACTACCCAATTTCCCAATCCCTTCTAGTTAATATTTTCCTGATTTTCTCTGGATTACATCTTATACTTTCTTTCAATCATTCAAGGTCAATAGTCAAATAATCAAAGTAATTTTTTATACTCAAGTAGGCAAAAGAGCATGGATCAAGGTACAATATCTCACATCATATAAATGGAAGTAAAAAGCATCTCATCAAACTCTAGCTACAACACGTCCTCCTTTTACACATTAACTTATGTCATTAATTACACCTACATATGCACACCATATAAATCTTATACTCTGTCCATTTTAATCTAGCACTGTTATTATATTCATTTAGAAATATTTAGCACTTCATTGTCCTAATAAACATGACAGCTAGTAAGATTCAACCAAAATCCAGATTTTATTCATATATTATCCAAACAGAACCACAATTGCTTAAATAGAACATTTAGTCCAATCTGAAAATTCAGTACCATCTCCATTTCCTAATGCAAACGCAAGACAGTGCAACCCAAAGAAAAGCATAATGACTTCCTAATCAAATTTCAATACCAATACTTCTTTTTCATCATTATACATGTGCCAATACAGGGCAAAACAATGAATATTCCATTTAACACTTTACTTCCAGATTTGAAGTCATTTTTAATCACCATTTACTAAAAACATCAATCAATTCATAAATTAAACAGCCCATCAAGGAATCCTCAAATCAACAATGTATATAATCATGAAAATCAACCATTATACCAATTAATTCCATCACAGCAGCATATATGTATATCCCCTTAATTCAAGCAGAATTTGTGGAAAAAGAATCACACTTCTTATTCAAATCAGCATCAATTACATCTATTTCTTCATTCTCAAATCAGCAACAATAAATGTGAACAATCACCATTTTCTTCTTAAATCAATTGCCCATGATAGCATAGGAAGCAAAGAAATCGATCATGTTAGAAATAGAACATAAGGGCTTTAATGCTTAAAACCATACCATTACATCTCAAACCACTTTTCTAATTGTCCATGATTTAAATATTTATTCAAGCTTCAAAACTAATCCATGCACTCCGGATTTGAACCACACCTCAAAAACAATTTTACTTCCAACTCCACTCTCAAAATTATTCCATGTTTCAACTAAATCCTAATCTTAACAATATCCTTTTTCTAACAATAAATTTCATTTTTAACAACTCCACCAATCTCCATTACATCCATGTTGTTAATCCTAATCACCAAATTCATTATCTCAATCCCTAACACCAAAGAAACAGCTGTTATCACCTAATCCTACTATCAAAAGCCTTCAAAATAGTCACCACAAATCAATTTACAATTCTAGTAATCAACTCACCAATAGTAACCTTTTTCAAATCAGATCAGAATCCACATTAACAAAAAAAGGCTTAATGGATGCAAACCACAGTTTATATATATAATTAAACATAACACAGAGACTAATGCCATCATCAAGTTAAAACGAAGCTTTAATTGGTCAAATCATCATCATCTTATTCACCCATAATTCTCAAAAATGTTCACCCCTCTAATAGTGTTTAGCATCATAAAACAAATTATCCTATTCGTACAGTGACTTCATTCTCTCCTTCTTACTAATCTCAATGATCCAGAAATCCAATACACATCATCAATCATTCTTCTTGAACCAACAATGCAGAAAAATTAAACAAAACAAAAGAAAAAGATATAAACTAAAACCAAACAGGAACATCACTTAAAATTACGAAATCCAAAACCCCATTGCGGAATCTCTTTCAAACTCGTCCAAATCGGAAGGAAAAGGATAGAAATTGAAGAAATAAGGTTACCTATGTGTGAAACCAAGCTTACATGCTTCCATGAAGCTCGCCGTCGCCGGAAAACTCGCTGGAAATCGGCCATCACCGAAGGTAGGGTGAAAAGAACTTGGAAAAAGGATGGAAACTATGAGAAATAACTCTAAAATGGAAATTTAGTCTGATACATACTAGAAAGGTCGGAGCTTTTACCTTGTTCCCGCCGTCGACCGCTGTAGCTCGTAGGAGAACGAAGAAGAAATGGGGAAGAGAAGACGCGAGGGAGTGAGGCTTCGGTGAGGAAAAAGAAGGAAAGAAGATGAAGAAGGTGATGGGCTTGTGGGAGAGGTCGGCGCCGCCGCGCCTTGGCCGCCGGAAATCGCAGAGAAGAAGGACGAAGACGAAGGAGGCGGAGGGAGAAGGGAGTTCAGCATTTATAGTAAGGGGAAGGGCTGTGTTTGGTTGAGTGAAATAAAGGGGTTATATGATAATTTGTAGCCCAAACTTGCCACAGTGTACTCTTTTTAATTTAAAACCACTTAAACCAGCTTCCAATCTTCTTAAACTTCAAAATATTTTTAGCTTTACCACTCCCTCATATTTCAAACTCTTCATTTCTTAATTAATTATATGCATATTAATTACTCAAAATTTCCAAAAATATCCCAAAAATTCCTAAAAATTCCAAAATTTCCCAAAACACTCTCTAATCCTGAATTAAATTTTTCAGGATGTTACATAAAACGCTCCTAAATGAGGTTTTTTTGCCAAATATATCTATTACCAAGTTACAAGTAGGTTGTCAAAATAATTATACACTAATGTTTATAATAGTTAGAAAGTTAGTGAACTAATACATATTGAATGAATATGTTAATTCATATTCTAATAGTTAGAAAATGACTAACGTTGACAATAATAATATACTTACATAATAATTTTTTGCCTTTTGACTAGAAAATTCTCCAGTTTTCTCATTAAGGTGAGTCTTCTTAAATACATCAAAGTTGGTAGGCTCCCTTCCCATTTCTTCTGCCTGCATTCATTTAATAAGTTATATCATATCATTCATCATATAAGTAATGGAGTTTGAACAAATATTTCTTACCAGCTTCCTCCTATGCAAAGTATTAGGAATACTACCCCCTCTATGACAAGCACGTCCAATCGAAGATGCTCGATTACTTTTAGCAAACATCACTAACTTCATGGAATTTTGTAGATGACCAAACTTTCACTAATTCATTCATCACATTATTGGGAATCCACAAAGGTGTAACTTGTTTGGTGAAGTACTGCTGCCTTATTTGATACATTAAATTTTTTAAAACATCTGCGCACTTGGTTGTGTTCTCATTGCCCAATTGGAAACAGCATTGTAGAATTGTTGAGACATGTTTGTATTAGCCTTAATACTTAACAATTTCATAGTTGCCGATAACAAAGACTCTTCTTCACAACCTTCCCACAATGGTTTTCGTGCAGCATTTAACATGTCATAAAATGCTCTCGCTTCTGCATTTGGCTCCGATTCAGTCCTCATTTCATTATCACTCTCCCAAAAACTGGGTCCAGCAACATCCATCACCATTGTCTCATATGGACCTCGTTGGTTACGAACTGGGATTTCAAACACAATTGAGCCATCATCACTTATGTCTTCTCCATGATTAGTCCATATATAATAATCCTCCATGAATCCCTTCTTATAAAGGTGTAACCTCACATCATCATATATTAGATATGTCTGACATTTACAATTCACACATGGACACCTAATCTTTCCTTCTTCTTGAGAATGAATGGATCCGCGTGCAATAAAGTCTTCGACGCCCCTTTCAAACTCTAAAAGAAGTATAAAAATGTTGATTTTAATTATATTAATCTAAACTTTAAATGCAGGTACTAATAAAGGAACTTTATTATAAGTTTCAACACACACATCATCCTCACACATGTTTTCAACATTTCCTGTATATAAACATACATATATACGCCTATAAATACACACACACATATTCAACATTTCCTAGAAAGATCAATTTGTTATTCTAAATAACTATAAATAAATTTCCCCAAAAAACTTCACTCAAATGGTCACATATTCAACTTGCCTTATTAAAAAAACAACATAAAAGCTATTCAGTATATTCTAAATCACAACAGTATAACTTCAACAGTTTTGTTTAACATTTGAGACATCATTACAAACTCTTAAACTAAAAGAAAACTAAACCAAGAAAACGAAACATTTCAAGTAAACTATACAAAGCCCATCTGAATATTAACGAGAAATTAAAAAATACCCAGGAAAAAAAATAGACGACCAAATTGGCAGAGAACTTACGACCAGAAAGGGGAATTGAAAAGGCGAAAGAATAAAAAAGCATAAGTAAATTGCGGGCAAGGTAAATTTCAATAAGAGAAGGAGAAAAACGAGACTTACGATTTCTTAATTAGTTTGATGGCAGAGAATTCGGAGCCCAAACACAGATTTATAGCGCAATTTTCCTAAATTAGAGAATCAGAAATAAGTCCCAAATCAGAAATCTAAGTGTAAGACAAACCCTAATTGAAGAATAAAGAAATCAACAATATAAGAGATTCATAAATTACCCCAAACAATCTGGAAATTTGAGAGGAATTGATTCGCGAGTCGCGACCAAAGACTGAGTGATTGGAAGATATTATATAAAGAGTGTGAGTGTGTGGAGAGATCAACTAAGAGAAAGTGAAGTAGGAACATACCCAACTCTTCTCTATTTTCGGTGGTTGTGTCGCTTGTGGTAAGTGGAGGGGGAGGGCGTTCTTGTTTTGGCAGAAAGTGGGGGAGAAGGGTGTTGCGTTTTGTACTTTTATGTATATTAATATGATATATTTAAATTCTTAAACAAAAAAGAATCAGGAAATAAAAAGAATGGGAAATTAAAAAGGGAGCTACTTGTGCCTAAGTGGTGGGGGAGGGTGTTTTTTTTTTACCGAAAGTGGGGGGAAGGGTGTTGGGTTTTATATATATTAATATGATTAATATGATATATTTAAATTCTAAAATAAAAAGAATCAGGAAATAAAAAGAATTTCAGACCAAAAAAAGGAAATAAAAAGAATGGGAAATTAAAAAGAGAGGGAAGGGAAAAGAACCCGATTCGATCTAGAAGAAGAAACAATGATATTCATTTTTTATGTTTGTGTAATTGTGTCTATGAGAGGGCTGTGTGCAGAGCAAACATGTGGATTAAAAAATATGAATAACTATTTAATGAAACCAATGATGTTAATAAAAAGGACTAAATTCGTTTAAAAAAAACAAAAAGGACTAAAAGTGTACTTTCCAAACATAAAAATCTAAATTAAAACTTGATGTAAACATAAGGAACTAAAAGTATAATTTAGCCATAAAAATAGATCTCATGTGTAGTGACAAAATATTGATGGAAAATCCATCGGAAAAATTACTAACGGAATTTTCGTCAGTGTTCCGTCAGAAAATTTTATGTCTTTGACGGAAATATTGACGGAACTTTTTTCCATCGCAAATTCCGTCGCAAAGCGTCACAAAATCCGTCGAAAAAATTACCGACGGCAATTCCGTCGGTATTCCGTCACTAACTTGTGACGGAATTGGATTCCGTCAGTAATTCTGTGGATAATTTAAGGTTTTTTTGTAGTGCAAGTAGCAACCGATTAATCCTATTCGAGAAAATATAGGCCTATAATGAAGAGAATTTCGTTATCTCTATCTATTTATCGCGACTGTATAATTAGTGCCCGAACTCGAGACCAATTGATCTAAACGCTTGGTGGTGATAAATACATTTTTTATGCAGTGCTACTATTACGTTTGAATGAGAAATTTAATTTACAAGTTCTCCAAGGGTTTTGAAAAGACTACGCATAAAGCTAAAATTATTTCATATACCGAATGCATATAAATATTTTTTTTATTTATAAAATGCCTTAGCATAAGCCTAAAATTAGCTGTCATATTGTTAAAAAAAATAGTTCTCATACGGACCTAAAATTATTTTATTCATAAAAGGTGCCTTTTCAGTTTTTTATAAGCCTTTTCAGGTTATAATGACAGCTAATTGGTTCTTCTGAGCAAATTTCTAAAAGAACATTTCCTAAAAAGAAAAGAAGAAGAAGAAACTTAAGAAGAAAAATAGGGAATGTGAGGAAAAGTGGAACGTATAGTGTTCAAGAAGGAACATAAGAAATAGGGGAGACTGTGGAGGAACAACGTTGTCCAGAGAAAGAAAGGAAATTGAGTGAATGGAAGGGAAGGGGAGAGAATAAAGGTGATGACGAGAGAAATGAGTAGAAGTTTCTTTTGCTTATATCCGAAACCGCACCTGAAAGTATTTTCACAACTATGCATGCATTATTATTATTCTTTCTCTTGTTTCAGACTGAAATTATTATTCTTTATCCTTACTATACCAAACCGGCTTGTCTGTTATCACTTTCTTCATATATATTATAAATGCGTAATCATATTTGTATAAACGAACCATTTTTTTATTCATAATGTACTTCATGATTGAAGAGAAGAGAATACTATTATGTATGCGAAATATTTATTATGTAAGCTTCATTATTTATTTATTTATTAATATTATTAATTAGGCATAATTTAAATCCGTAATTAATTGTCGACCAAAAAAAATCCGTAATTAATCAATTTTCGTGTAAAAGAATGAAAGTGCAAACCCAATATTAGGAAATGAATCGTCACTTCACCGGATTATAATCAACCGTGTGGCCCGATGACTTTTTTCGTGGGACCTTGTGACATGGCATGTCATGAGTTTGGTTTTGTTGCGTTAGAATTCATTATCTGTGTGATACATTACTGTAATGCCCTAAAAAAGATCTTCTTAAAGCATTACTAATTAAATAAAGAACAATTCGATCACAATAGATAATCTGGAAATTACTTCTTAATATTAATCAAATGAGAGAGTTTACAAGATGTACTTCTTGAGCAGGAAATACAACATGTCCTAATCTGAATACAAGATCTCTTATTTAAACTAGATTACATCCAGAATAACTGTCACCACACATATTCTGGGATCGTGCGTTGTAATGCTTCATGAGACTTGTCCACGTGTCGCCCTGGGTGCCTTCCACCACTCATGATCTTATCTCCAGTTACTTGAAAATAACTTCCCACTAAATTAGTGGTACTCTTCAGCGTCTATACGGATCCGGACTACATCCTTTGGGCCACATGGGTCGGGTTTGGCTCTGGTACAGGTCCTGGTGATGACTTGGGCAGACAATCATACAAGTTGCTAGGAGAACAGTCTGGTATACGGTTTGGATGGGCCACGTGTCCTTTATTATTTGAAATTTGAAAAAGAGAGAGAGAAGGACGGTAACGGGTTACCACATTAACTCCCCCACAGCGACACGTGTCTGGTTTCTGCTGACACGAGTAGATGTACTCATTCCCATCCGTTCAGATTTCGAAATACTAGCCGTTGGATAGAGGAGGTTTCCATTCAGACACCTTTTGAACCTTATAAATTCGACTCATGCGCAACCTTTTGTACTTTCGCCTTTGACTCAAAGTTTCTGGGTGCTCTGATTTGTTCAAGAGATCTGGTCCTTATTCCTGCATCGTCACCAACGCACAACATTTTCTGGTAAGCATGAATTAATCTGGGATGTTTGTCTGGTTGTGTTAGTTTCGTTTTTTGTTTACTTTCGTTTATTCTGGTATGTTGATGTTTGAGCGAAGTTAATAGGTTTCTCATCCCTCTCTTTTTCTTCTGTTTCTAATTTCAAATAAAAACGCCTTTGGATGTTTTCGTTTTATCATTCTCTTAGAAAAGGAGGGGAGACCTTCTTGCGCGTTCTTTCGAGTTGTATAATGGGAACTGACGCAGTAATGTTATATTAACCAGGATAGTGAATCATGGCTAAGATTAGCGACATTTCATCTTCGGGTACCAAGAAAGTTGTGATTAAGGGCTTCGATCCCATCCCTGCCGATCTGGTGGAAGAATTACGGGATGGGAAACTACTGGAGAAGAAGAATAATGACGAAGCCCCTGTTATCACGGAGAGTGATGTGGCTGCTCTCCCGGATGAGTTAGGTCTTGATAGGACTTTGTTGATACGGGCGCCCAAGCCGGAGGAGCGTCTAGATTGGGGCAGCGAGAACTGGACTACTCTGGGGATAGATTACTTGAGGTTGTTCCCTTGCATTCCTCTTCCACCCCTGATACTCGAAATTTGTCGCTTCTACGACTTGGCACCATCTCAACTGATGCCGATGGTTTGGTCGGTAGCTCTGAGTCTGGAGGCGATCACCCAAGATTGGGAGAAGAAGATTTCTCTGGCGGAGTTGCTCACAAGTTATAGTTTTGGTAGAAAGTCCAGTGGGTTGTTCACCCTTTCCCGGTTGGATGGGAATCCTCTGATCATCACCCCTTGGGACTCTGTCAGGCGCTGGAAGCGCAGATTTGTGGTTGTGCACAAAAGGTGTTTGGTTCCGGATGGCGGTCCTCTCCGGACAGAGTGGAACAATTTATGTAAGTATACCTTTTTTTGTTTCTGGTTTTGACTTCTGGTGTCTGGTGGTGTTTTGTGAGTTTTGTACTCACATGATTTGTATTTTGGTTGGTCTCTTATGCAGTTAAAGCTGAAGAGAAGAAAGTTCCTTTGCGCCCAGATTCCGAGGAGTTGATAGCAGCGATCATGGCCCTTCCGGTCGACAAGCGCACTTATATCAAGATCTTCAAGATAGGTATAGTTGTCTAACTCCTAACTTGTTTTGTTTGGGGTATTGTATTGCTGCATTTTGCGTAAATTTCTGGTTTCTGGTGTTAGGTGAATCTGAGGTGCCCAAGTTGAAGTTGAAGGTGGTCGATGCTGGAAAGAAGAAAAGAGAAAGTACAGAGAGTGGGTCGAGTAGCGATGTGGCTTCCGAGACGGTGGCTTCCAGGATGAAGAGGACCAAGCGTGCGGCTGCAGTGACTCCAAAGGGACCTGTCAACCTGGATCCTATAGAGGAGGAGGTTGATAAGCCGAAAGAGACTGGAGCCCTTGCAGCGATCCCGGAACCTGTAATTATGGATCTGGACGCAGCCCTTGATGTAGACCAAAGGGGAGGTGGAGCATCAAAGGCGCTTAGCAGCACTGGCGGGCAGGATTTGTTGGTTTCGTTGACTACTAGCTCACTCAAGGTTTGTGGTTACAAGATGTGAATTTGCGTATCTCGTCTTTGTGGGTTGGTTACTAAGGCTTCTGGTTTTGACAGGTCAATCAGGTGGCTGAGGCTGTGCGCAAGCGTTTCTGGGATCTGGAGAAGTCAAATGAAGCGCTTCGTGTAGAGCATGATACCCTGGTGAAGCGTGTGAAAAACTTGGAATGGTTCGACCGGGAAATGAGGAAGAAGCAAGGGGAGTTGGAAGCTGCGCATAAGCTATACAGGACCACGGCGGAAGCAAAGTTTTGTCAGCTCGAGCGAGATCTTGAGAATGCTAGAGGTGAAACTATGGATGCTCGGGAGGAAGTGAAGCTCTCTGACATCACCATTAAGGGGTTGAATGCTACAATCAGGGACCTGAGAAAGCAACTGGTTGACTTGGAGGAGGAGAAGGGCAAGAGTGAGAAGAAGGTCGAGGCCTTGGTTGAAAGGGAAAGGCGAGAGGTTTCAAAATTCATGTTGTTTGAGCGCATCCGCATGGTGAAAGAGTTCCAGGCAGGGGGAGGTGCTAATTGGGATTTGAAGGAGCTGGAACAAGAGTTCCAAGACGAGGGCTACTCCATGCCTTCGTCTGGTGATAATGATGAGGAGTCGGGTGGCGAGGAAGAAGTTAACTCTCTTCCTGAGATGCCCGGTTCAGACAAGAATCAAGCTCCGGATAAGGAGGAAGGAACTGGAGACTCCCATGAGGTGGGCGGAGAGAAGGCCAGCGGGAAGGACGCTTAGAGGAAGAATTGTTTTAGGTGTAATGCTTTATTGTGTTTTATGTTCTGGATGTATTTTTCTGGTGAATGTTGTTTTTGCTTAGCTAATGTTAACTAGTTATGTTCTGGTGTTTTCAGACGTTTATGTTTAACTAGTGTTAACTAGTTATGTTTTTGGAAATTGTAATAGTTCAGAGAACCAATATTGAATATTTATAAAGTACAAGTTGCGTATACTTACTTGTGCACTCTTCTGGTATTTTTACTTGATATCTGGTGAGCGATTTGAAGATGCATCTTTCTGGTTGAGCAATCTGGTTAGACAAACACGATCAGGTTATGTTAGACGAATTAGGATTAAAATAGGTATTAATTAGAGTCTGGGATTCGTGCAAGTCTAATTAGAGTTTGGTATACCTTAGATATTGGAATCAGGTTACTCGGGGATGTGGTGGATCGTCATCCATACATCTTTCTGGGCTCGGGATGGTCTATAAGTTATGTACCGGGTTAGTAGCTACTATGTACTTAGAGTTAATAAGGGATTTTAAAGCAACTAATGAATAAACAAATGAAATAATTTAGGAAGAGTAACCGTAAGATTAAGTATTATGTACCTTTGGCTCCGGGAAGTTGTACCAAGTGAGATGCATTCAGTTGGTGGAACTTGTGTTGGAAGTTGATTTCCTAACTCTGGTATTTCATTTGAAGAGAGTGGAGTCGTTTGATTGCCCGAGTGTTGGCTCCGGGAAGTTATATCATCGGGAAAGTGTTCCTGTTGATAGAACTTAGTTTTGGGCGTTGCCTGTGTTGGCTCCGGGAAGTTATATCATCAGGAAAGTGTTCCTGTTGATAGAACTTAGTTCTGGGCGTTGCCTGATGGTTGGCTCCGGGAAGTTATATCATCAGGAAAGTGTTCCTGTTGATAGAACTTAATTCTGGGCGTTTCCTGATGGTTGGCTCCGGGAAGTTATATCATCAGGAAAGTGTTCTTGTTGATAGAACTTAGTTCTGGATAGTGCTTGATGATTGGCTTCGAGAAATTATAATGCTATAGCACTAGGGCAAGAGAAATTTGGATGCTATGGGAAATACCTTTTCAGGTGGATTGCGTTCCAACTTCTGGGGAGCAATTTTCCTTTAGAGTCTCGCAATTGGTAAGATCCTGGACCTGTGATGTTTTCAATCTGGTAAGGGCCTTCCCAATTGGGGCTGAGCTTTCCGTCTCTGGATTCTGGTGTATTCGGGAATACTTTTCGTAAAACCAGCTCTCCTACTTGGAAGCGTCGTTCTTTGACATGTTTGTTGTATTGACGGGCTATCTGTTGTTGATAGGTCGCCATCCGGATTAGAGCCTGTTCCCGTTTAAGATCTAGTAGATCCAGTTCGTAGTTCAGGTTAATGTTGTTAATCTCTTCGTTTGTCCACTTGTACCTTAGACTTGGTAGCCCGAATTCGACGGGGATCATTGCTTCTGATCCATATGTTAAGGAGAAGGGTGTCTCTCCCGTTGGAGTTCTTGCTGTGGTCCTGTAAGCCCATAGTACTGCTGGAAGTTCATCTGCCCATTTTCCTTTGGCTTTCTCTAGTCGTTTCTTCAAGGAAGACACAATTGTCTTGTTACTGGCTTCTGCTTGGCCGTTGGACTGGGGATTCCGGGGAGTGGAGAATTTCAACTTAATGCTCCATTTGGTGCAGAACTTCCTGAATTTTGATCCGATGAATTGGGACCCATTATCGCATACTATCTCATATGGTAGTCCAAACCTGCAAACAACATTCTTCCAGATAAAGTCAATGACTTCTGGTTCTTTGACTTGTTGAAATGCTCCTGCCTCTATCCATTTGGTAAAGTAATCAGTCATCATCAACAAGAACACACGTTTTCCTGGTGCTGGTGGTAACTTCCCGACTATGTCCATCCCCCATCTCATGAAAGGCCATACTGGAGTCAGGGAGTGTAGGAATTCTGGGTGTTGCTGGAGTGCGGGTGCAAATCTTTGGCACTTGTCGCATTTGGAAACAAGTTTCTGGGCATCTTGTTGCATTTTAGGCCAAAAGTATCCTGCTCTCAGGAGATTCCTGACCAAACTTCTGGAACCAGAATGATTACCACACTCTCCTTCATGTGTTTCTCTTAGTGCATATTCAGAATCATCTGGGCCAAGACATTTCTGGTAGATGCCTGCAAAAGACCACCTGTAGAGTTCGTTCCTGAATATCCGGTATCTGGATGCCCGTTGTTTGATTCTTCTGGCCTCACTTTGATCATCCGGGAGTACACCTGTGTCCAGGTATCTGTAGATTGGGGATCTCCAATCGTCTGGTCTATAATTGGCCTGGACATGGTGGACAGATGTGGTGGTTAGTACTGAGTCTTGTAATCGTATGATTGGGATGGCTCGGGTTCTGGAGCTTGGGATGGTGGATCCCAAGTTTGCTAATGCGTCAGCATGTTTGTTGCTATCTCTGGGTATCTGCGTTAATTTGAATTCCCTGAATGATTTTGATATCGAAGTGGCCATAGTATAATATTTTTGCATTCGGGAATCCTTTACCTGGTATTCTCCTTGGACTTGTTTTGATACAAGTTGGGAATCGCATCGCACTTCAACGTCATGCGCTCCAAGTTCCACTAGTAAGCGCATTCCGATGATTAATGCCTCGTATTCAGCTTCATTGTTGGTTGCTCTGAAAGTACACTGGAAAGACTGTTCCATGGTATCTCCTGTTGGTGACTGGATGACCACTCCGAGCCCAGTACCTTTTGAGTGTGTTGAGCCATCGACATACAAGATCCAAGTATCAGGGATTAATTCATTGCTCATGCAAATCAGACTTCTAGCCACACCTATCTGGATTTCAGGTGCAAATTCAGCCGTGAAATCCGCTAGTACTTGAGACTTTATTGCAGTTCTTGGGACGTATGATATATCATATTGACCAAGTTCGATCGACCACTTGACTAGTCTTCCCGATAAGTCTGGTTTCTGGAATATGGCTCTGAGCGGGTGAGATGTCACAACCTGGATGGGGTGGCTCTGGAAATATGGTCTCAACTTTCGGGATGCTACGACTAGGGCTAGTGCTAGCTTTTCGATAGGCGAGTACCTGGTCTCAGCGTCTAGGAGAGTTTTGCTTACATAGTATACTGGATATTGTATTCCTGGATCTTCGCGTATGAGTACAGCACTTACAGCATGCCCAGATACAGACAAGTACAACTGAAGTAACTCACCGGGTTTTGGTTTGGAGAGGAGTGGCGGCTTGGACAGGTATTCCTTGAGGCCTTGTAAGGCTGCTTCGCATTCCGGACTCCACTCAAAAGTTTTGTTCTTTCTGAGTGTTTTGAAGAAAGGATGACACTTGTCTGAAGAACGGGAGATGAACCTGTTCAGAGCTGCAATCATTCCTGTTAGCTTTTGCACATCTTTTGCTCGTCTGGGAGAACAGATGTTCTGGATGGCTGTTATCTGGGTGGGATGAGCTTCAATGCCTCTATTCGAGACCAAATATCCAAGGAACTTCCCGGACTTGACCCCGAAGGAGCATTTTTCTGGATTAAGCTTCATATTGTACTGCTTCAGGATCCTGAATGCCTCCTGCAGGTTCGAGATGTGTTCTTCTTTGGACTGGGATTTAACAAGCATGTCATCCACGTAGACTTCCATGGATTTTCAGATCTGGTTCTCAAACATTTTGTTGACCAACCTTTGATAGGTAGCTCCTGCATTCTTTAGGCCGAAAGGCATTACTTGGTAGCAGAATGTCCCTCTGTCCGTGATGAAAGAGGTCTTTTCTTGATCTGGAGGATACATCCGGATTTGGTTGTATCCGGAGAAAGCATCCATGAAGCTTAGCATCTGGTGTCCAGAAGTGGCATCTACCATCATGTCAATGTGTGGTAATGGGAAAAAATCCTTGGGGCAGGCTTTATTCAAGTCTGTGAAATCTACACAAACACGATGTTTTCCGTTCTTCTTGGCCACTACTACAACATTGGCTAGCCACTCTGGGTAAGTCACCTCCCTTATTGACTTGACTGCCAATAGTTTCTGGACTTCTTCCTGGATGATTTGGTTTCTGTCCGTACCGAACTTCCGACGCTTTTGTCGGATAGGCTTGTGTTTAGGATCCACATTCAATCTATGGATACTAATCTGGGGATCGATTCCGGTCATGTCAGAATAGGACCAAGCGAAACAATCTTGATTTTGTATCAAGAATGCTATCAGCTGGCTCTTCAAGTCTGGGCTGAGATAATTTCCGATGAAGAGTTTCTTGTCTGGCTGGTTTGGGTCGATCTGGATGGTTTCGAGTCCGGTGGATGATTCATCCCTGGTCTGAGGTCTCAAGGATGATCCCTGTAATTGCTATGCTGGTAGTTTTTCGGACTTCTTCAGGGAAGTCTGGTAGCATTCTCGAGATGTTTTCTGGTCTCCCCTGATCTGGCGTACTCCCCAAGGAGTATAGAATTTAACTCGTTGGTGCAAGGTGGATGGTACAGCCTTCATCTGGTGGAGCCATGGTCGTCCCAGGATGGCGTTGTATGGAGAAGGGCAATCCATAACATGGTAAGTAAATGTTTGATTAATTCCGGCAGCATATGTTGCTAGATTAATCACAGCCATTGACTTGTCAGCAGCGCCATTGCCGAATACCAGGGTGGTTGGATAGTATGACATGGCCGATTCCATGTTCATTTCCTTAACCGTATTCAAGTAAATAATATTGACAGAGCTACCTGGATCTATGAGGACCCTCTTGACTTCGCAGTTGGCTAGGTAGATTGAGATGACAAGAGCATCATCATGGTTCTGGTCGTTGATCTCATGGTCAAAGAATGCTAATGGTCCTTCTTGTGCCTCTAAGTCTTCACCACCTATAGTCAGGGATTCTATCTGGTCAGTTAAGGTCCTGATGTGTCTCTTGGCAGCAGAATAACTGGTTCCCATGATACAAGATCCGCCATTGACAAAGTTTATCATCTTGGTTGGAATCGGCGGATTTGCAGGAGTGGGTTGTGTATTGCTTGTCGTCTTGTTTATCTGGTTCTGCTTCTTTGATCCCTCGAGCAAATGCTCTAGGTAGCCTCTCTTCAAGAGTTCCGAGACTTGGAAGCGCAGAGATATACAGTCATCGGTCTTGTGTCCGTGATCTTGGTGGAAGTCACACCATTTAGATTTGTCTCGCTGCTCCGGGGGTACCTTTATTTTTCCCGGCCATTGCACTTGATCCCCCATTTTTCCTAGTTCTTTAACTAGTTCCTTCGCGGATAGCTGCAAGCCTTGCTCTTCTATTCGGGGAGCCGGTGGCCTGCTTGGTCTGGTTGACCTCCCGGATCGTTCTGGTGCCTTTTTAGCATTAGAGTAGGACTCTGCTCTGGGAGGCTTTTCAGGTCGCTCCTTTCGTTTCTTGCTTTTGCCTGCATGACTAGACTCGGATTCAGGTGAGTCATAGTCTCGGTTCATCCGGTCTTCTTCTAGCCTGACTTCGGCCAATACCCTCCGCATGACCTCTGTCCATGTCTTAGGTTGGCATTTGGTCAGCTCTTCATACAAGGGCATCCAGGTCCACAATCCCTTCCTGAAGGCGTTTATACATGTCATTTCATCCGGGTGATCTATCTCTAACCTTTCCTTGTTGAATCTGGTAACAAAGCTGCGAAGGGTCTCCCCTCGTTTGATATGAAGCCTGTACAAGTCATCAGCGGTTTTTTCCAACCGTTTGCTACTTGCGAATTGACTCACGAAAGAGTCATGTAGTTCAGCAAATGTGGCGATGGATCCTACTTCAAGATGCATATACCATTTGAGAGCGGGTCCTGTGAGAGTCATCCCGAATCCCCTGCACATACATGCTTCACGTACTTTCTCTGGAACTGTGATGGCGAACATACGTTGTTTGTAATGTGCCATATGATGATCCGGGTCTGTCGAACCATCATAAGGAGTAATAGCGGGATATACCAACCGGGAAGGCAGTTTTGCTCTGGATATGGCCTCAACGAATGGTGAATCTGCGTAACTAGAAGGATCATTTTTCTCGAAGGGGATCGGCGCTCCTGGAAGTTGGAACATGGTTGCTTTCAGTTCATCTAACTCTCGTTGCATTCGCTTAATTTCAGGGTAGGTTTTCCCAATTTTTCGCATTCTGGGAGTTGAGTTTCTGGGAACGGTTATTTTGGATGCCAAGTGCCTTCGTGGCTTCTTAGGAGGGTCAGGCTTGTCAAGTGTATCGTTGGAACTTCCGACTCCTTCTTCGTCCTCGTCAGAAAGTTCGACTCTGGGGTTATAATCCGGGTCGTCGTATCCAGTGTTCTGGTATCTATCATCCATTCTGGTATCTTGTGGTTTAGTTTCTGGGTTCTGGTGTTTGTTTCTTCTTCTGGTTTGACGGCATTTGTGTTCTGGATCTCTATGCCTCTCCTCTGGTATTGCGCGTTCAGGAATCCGGTGATCATCTCGCACTTCTGTGTGTCGAGATCGAGGTTTATGTAGGTCTTCGTCAGGCTGGTATTGTTCTGGGTTCTGGTATTCAGGGTCTGCGTTCCGGTGATACATACTTTCGGAAATCACTCTTGGAATAGGTTGTTCCTCTTCCATATTATTTTCTGGTATATGGAGTCGGGTCATCCTTAATTCGGTGATTTCAAGTTTCAAGTTCCTATTTTCACTTGACAGCGTCTTCAGCATCGCAAAGTGTTCTCGCTGTTGCTCTTGTAACCGTTGCACAGTGAGCAACAGTGGATCGTTTTCTGGAACGTTATGGGGGGCTTCCTGAGTGTTCCCTCCAGGGTACCCAGTGGAGGAAATCTCTTGGATATTCGAGTGTGCAGGCGCGTCTGGGTTAAGCGGCGACATCGCGTCGTCTTCCATGATCTGGAGTTGCAGGATAACGAGAAGAAAAATGAATTTTTCCCCACGGTCGGCGCCAGATGTAATGCCCTAAAAAAGATCTTCTTAAAGCAATACTAATTAAATAAAGAACAATTCGATCACAATAGATAATCTGGAAATTACTTCTTAATATTAATCAAATGAGAGAGTTTACAAGATGTACTTCTTGAGCAGGAAATACAACATGTCCTAATCTGAATACAAGATCTCTTATTTAAACTAGATTACATCCAGAATAACTGTCACCACACATATTCTGGGATCGTGCGTTGTAATGCTTCATGAGATTTGTCCACGTGTCGCCCTGGGTACCTTCCACCACTCATGATCTTATCTCCAGTTACTTGAAAATAACTTCCCACTAAATTAGTGGTACTCTTCAGCGTCTATACGGATCCGGACTACATCCTTTGGGCCACATGGGTCGGGTTTGGCTCTGGTACAGGTCCTGGTGATGACTTGGGCAGACAATCATACAAGTTGCTAGGAGAACAGTCTGGTATACGGTTTGGATGGGCCACGTGTCCTTTATTATTTGAAATTTGAAAAAGAGAGAGAGAAGGACAGTAACGGGTTACCACAATTACATATTGAAAAAATAATAAACTTTTAGATATAGATATAATTTTAGAAATTGTATGCTAGACTAGTTTATTCAAGATCGAGCAAAGCTTGCAAAGGCCAGTCTAAGCAATCTATATCAGCTTTTAATTTCCACCCTCAACTTTTAGGAAGATCGGTTAATGTCAGTCGTTATCTAAGTTTTGATTTTATTGTGCAACTTGGAGTGCGCACCCACGAAACACACTTTTTTACGTCACGGTCTCTTTTGCAATTTGGTTAGAGTTTCTGTGTCTACATGGTACGCATTAATAACGAATGGGTTAAATTCATTGGTATTTTGTTTTCATATGTTCTCAATGGATTTTCTTAATATAGAATGTGGCACTAATTGTGTTGTCATAGCATTTTATCCAGAAGGAATAATATCATTAGCTATTGGTAGAAAATCATCAGGACCAATCCAAAAGACTACATGAAAATGCATCGTGTCATCTTCCTTTTCTGTTGCTATCCTTCCAACTCAGACCTCTTAATCTTTTATGTGCTATAAAATTTGTAGTTTTCGTTGACATCCAAATATGCAACATTGTCAATGAGGAGGCTGCGAATATAAAATAGGCGGCTAAACAAACATCAATGATAAATTGGGATTTAGAAAAACGTAGTTATCATTTTTGTTTGGTTTCTTGTGATGATATATGAAGCTTTTCGTGTCAATTTGTGTGCTTCGTGACAAAACCAACTAAGGCAAGTATGAGTGTCGCAGAATAACTCCATTATTGATTGAAATTGACGTTGTTAGAAGCAAATTAAAGGAGCTTTAGCTGTTAAATGACCTGAGGAAATGAGTGAGATCAAACCCACAACCTTCAAATGTCGGGTTATACTAGACATCTAAATTATTCTCTAAATTTTCACTTAAGGGGCATAAGAGTCTTTTAATATCTAAATTTTATTTCCAATTGAAAATACTTTATTTGCACATGAATTTTTTTGCACATCGCGAAACTTGTATTAAAAATGCAATTTTTGGTAAAGTTATCATTTTTACACCTTCGCCCTTTAAAAATAATTGAGTATTTTTACACCTCAAGTTTTACTATGGTGATCGCATATTTCACAAAATCCATTTTTTTTCATCAGAACAAAATTTGTTTTCATTAGTATTCAAAGGATATTTATGACCTCTCGAACTGAAAAAGCAAAGGCCACTACACATCGACAACTTCAATAAATTAGAGCGGGGACATGCAACTTGTGGGAAGCCGTATACAAGACAACAATCGACAAGTAAATAAATATTTTCTGCAAATAAATTGGAAACTGCCTGTTTATAAAACACCGTTAAAAATATTAGAAATTTTTATGTTGAATGGATTGGGTTGTTACCTTAGATTCCAGGGTATCTTCATAGTTAAGGGGAAAAAAATAAAAATGCTAAAAATGCTATTCGGTCTTCATGACCGAAGACTTTAGAATTGGTCATAGATGATATATCCAACATGCAAGTTTCTGAAAGTCAAAAGATATAAAGAAAAGTAAGATTTCTTGCGCTGTGGGAATTTCTTTTTTTGACCTTCAGCGCTGTGAGAATTAAAAAGAAAAGGAAATGGCCTCATGTAAATTCACTTGCTTGGTATTTCCGCCCATAACATGTCTTTCCTTGCGTTTCAATCCATGACTATATCTATATCCCGCTGTGACATGAAACGCGTTTAATTAACATGTATCAATATCATTAAAACTAAATCAAGTAATATAATTTATAATCTATTGCTTGCACATTTTGTCTTGTACAATTTTCTTCATATTGAAGTTGCTAATATTTAATGCCAATTGTGTGGTGGCAAGGCAAAACACGTACACATCATGTGATTTAATATTCGTGCCTGTTATTTTTCTTGCATATGGTTTCGTTGTCCATCAGATGTTAAAAGAAGGGGCTATGAGACATCAGAAGAAACAGTGATATATATAATTGAAACGTGTATAAATAAGTTTTGGAATAGAATTTAAGGTACAGAGCATATGTTTGATACAAAGTGGCAAAGGACAGCACGTCAGCTTTATTCTTACATACATGGTGAAGTGCCTTCTTCCCAAAAAAAAATAGGACACATGATAATTCTTCAAGACAATAACTTCTCCAACAAGTTACCAAAGAAGAAACCTGTTTTGGTCCATCCTTGGGTCTCAGGTGCCTCAGCATTGGTTGTTGGTACTCTCTTCACCTTCACCATCATGGTCTGCCCAATCTCTTTGCGAAGAGCTTCAACAATCTTCATGTCTACTTGATTTCCAGAATCATCTGTCACATAAAACACATTCAGTCCTTGCTCTCCAATAGTGGACACAGCTGCCCTACAAACTCTCAGGCCATTCTCTCTAAGAACTCTGGTTACTTCAGATAGTAATCCCACTCTATCCTTTGCACACAGCTCAAGGCTCACACCCTGCATTTATAAACAACATAATCCAAGCTAAAATCTTTTGTTTTTCTCATGAATCAATGAAGCAGACTTAATTTAATCTGCTGATTTTAATATGGTACAATGACTGATATTCATTTGATCAATATATATCACTTGTAAATACAGAATTTTTCCTTCATCTGTATTTCTTTTTCTATTTTAAGATCATAGGGATATGGATGATATTACATGTAGCATATAGATTCTTAAGTTCTATTGAAGGCAAAAGACCACCGCCACTGATAAGTGGATATGATGGTCAGATACAATCTGAGTGGAACCTAGCCCCATGTATAAGCCGTACCATTGCAACAATACAAGTAGATAACTGCAGATCCAAAATGCATTAATTTGGTTAAACTCATAAAGTCTTTCTGCTGTAAGTAGAAGGCAGGAAAACATCCCTAATGAAGAGATAGGAAAACAAAATGGGCTGGAAAAATGGAGTCAAGAGAAAGTCTAGGGACGGGGGTATATTCATGCCAAGGAGATAGCAGAAATCAGTAGCTTAGACAGTTAAGGAAATTACTTATTATTAGCAAATGCATATGAAGCCAAGTTCCTCAATTAGCCACCGTGAGACTTACTCAAGAGCTCGTTTCATCCCCAACTTCTTTTTTTGAAAGGTTCACAGAAGAACATAGAAAGTATTAAACACAATACCTCGCTTACTCTTCTTTGAATAGCAGCTTCAATGCATTTGATGACCCTTTCTTTCTCTGCTTCAGTATCAAGCGTACATCCATCCATGTGCCTTATGAAGTACTCCTAATACACACACAGAGTTCAAGCCTATCTTAAAATGTTGCCTCACATTTAATGTTGTATGATGATCAGATGAATGAAGCAAATTAAAGTAACAACTCAATTGAGAAAACTAGATGTATGGGAGTTGGGAAACCATGTGGCTTTCAAGGATCAAGACATTAGTCATATATAGTAAAGTTAGTTTCTATTCTTATGCTTCTTTTATGCTTGAAGAGTTGAATCCTCTACAGACAATTCTAAATTCCTCTGCTAGTCAGAAAATTTTCAAGCCAAACAAAAAAAAAATTGATCCAAATTCTGATGGCAAAGTGAGCCAATGAGCAAGAAGTAAACTTACAGAATGGAATGCTGTACATAGGACATTGTGTCATACCTGGGATGCGTAAGGGCCATCTGATGAGATTGTGGCATGAAAAACAACATATTGCATGTCAGTAAGAGTGCAGACAATGTCAAACATCAGTTTTGCCCGATCTTTACAACTGACACTAACCACTGAATACCCTTTTTCCTCACAACGTTCTATTTCTATTTTTGGCCTAAAACACGGAGGACAGTCCATCTCAGCTGTTACTCCAGTACATTCATAGTCCCTATCAGCAAACAACAACTGGTGGAGTCTCCTATCCATATGAGTGAAACCCACAGAAAAACTGGTGTGAGCCACATTCTCATCATCCTCACATCCACGTAAAATGTGTTTGATCTGCTCCTCCATAAGTGACAATCTGTTTGGGTTATCAACAGCACCAGTGGTAGCATCATTAACATAAAGAACACATGCTGTACGTCTTTTATGAGTCCAAACTTCAGCAGCAATCACATTAAATTGGAGATTGGCAAGGACA
The DNA here is from genome assembly GCA_029929735.1 of Mimosa pudica. Lineage (NCBI taxonomy): Eukaryota > Viridiplantae > Streptophyta > Magnoliopsida > Fabales > Fabaceae > Mimosa > Mimosa pudica. The sequence goes on along the minus strand of JAKELP010000004.1, from coordinate 19,592,100 downwards.
GCTGAGATCTCAGACAAAAGACCTGGCCGGTCTCTGCCTGTGAGCTCAATAGCTGTGTAGTCACCAATGGAGTGCACCCCAACCCGTTTGGCAGGCCAACTCTTGAGCCCTTCTGTGCTCTTATTCTTGGGTCCTAAAGACTATGGTGTGATTGGGAAAAAAGAAAAAAGAAAGTAGTTCATTAGCTCCAAGTGTTTGATATGTGCAGTTTTAGCTCAGCAGATGCTAGCATTCTGTCTACCAAAAGTAATGGTATCAGTTGTCAAGAAAAAAGAAATCTTGTATTACTCCCTCTATTCCAAAATATAGGATGTATTTAGGGATGTAAATTTGTTACTAAATATAAGACCTCTTTTGTAACCAAAATTACTATAAGACCGTTTACAAACTTTTATCGTCATTTCCCCATATTATTCATATTACTACTCCAACTGTTCAACATATTATTAGATTTGTTCGACCAGTGAGATAAAATAAAATATATACAAAGACCAAAAAAGAGGGAGACAATAAAAGGGAAAAAAAGAGAAAAGTATGACTCTAACAAACGACCCAAAAAGGAGTATGACCCACGCGAGAAAAAGAGAAAAAAAAAACAAAGAAAGTAGAGTGAATGTTGAGAAACTAAATAGTTCCACATCGAATATATAAAAGGTGGAATAACCGTTTATATTGAGTTGAGTCCCCATCACATGAGCTAAAACTTTTGTGATGGAATGACAAGACTCATAGCATGTGTCCTTAGGTACTAAACTCCAATAAATTTAAGGTAGGTGGTTAGGGTGTTTTTGTAATATTATGTGATTTTAACTTACTTAACTAACATTTTAATCTAATCAAATTAAATAAATATGTTTCATACTTAATGAACTGGAGGAAGTATATTTCAGCATTTTGAATGTATCAAACTATCAATAATGAGAACTTTTATTTAGATTTTATATGGATATGACGTCAGATTGCAGTGAAAGAAAATATCAGATATAGAGCATAAAGAAGAATTATACCTTTTCTATGAAGTCAATGGTTTTGGTGTCGGTTATCTTATTTCCTTGCTGGTCCGTCACATGAAAAACTGTACATTCCATTAATTGAACATCTTAAACACTTGATACAGTGGGTGCTCAGGCAAACATGGACATGCACATGGTATGATATTTAATGCAGGTGGGAGTATGTGGGTGTTTTTGTGTGCATGTGTGTGTATATGAGTAGTAAATAGCTTTTGATACGGATAATAACATGAATTGGCATTATATGTCGGTGTATTCGATTTCAAATCATTATTAAGCTTCATCTTAGTTAGAAATATACCGTCCATAAACCATACACCGTCTGAAGCTATGTAAGCCTTGGTGATTATGAAGTCAAGGTCTGTTAAAATTTGCACCAGTTCCAGCAGAATTCCAGGTTTGTTAACACTATCAACCTGCATATATTTTGAAATAATGATCAATTAATAAAGAAGGATATCACACCATATATCATTGATCACCATCTGCATATATTATTGGTGATTAAATTAGTATAGAAATATATAATTTTGTTTCTCCTCTTTTTCCAATATCTAGAGAATATTATTCCGAGACATACTTTTTTTTTAATCTTTGGACTGGCATAGACCTACTTCTTTACAAAACCTTATTCATAGGGAGATGATGTTATAGCTAGATAGCAGCTTATGCAAAATCACTTGGCAGTAAGGAGTCTTAAACCGCATTGAGTTTCGCTGAAGTTTTTCGTTATTAGATTTACATAATTCACTAAGTGTAGGTAGAATCTCAATTTTCATTCGAGGTTAAATTAAATCTGGTATAAGGAAAAAAGTTTTTAGTCTTCAGGTGACACTGAAGCTAAAGATATGATGGCTTCTGTAAACTTTGGCTGCCAGATAATGACTGATTGATGACAATGGGACCATGGAAATTCATAACTTATTATTTTGAGAAATTTATACCTTGATCAGTGTACAATCATGGCAACTATCATTATCCACGGAGACCCTGCGAAAACAGAGTTTACAAGTTACTTCTATGTGGGGTTTTCAAAATTCCTAACATAAACCTATAGTCCTCATCAAGGTACTCAATCAATGTCTACGACTCCTTAAGAATTGAGTGAATCAGTGACAGATCACTTCCTCAGAGCTATGGTTTTAGGATTTAAGTTGGACTAAAGCTAACCGACTTTGTTAAATATACTTAAAAATTTACAAAAATTTGACGGTTAAAGATCACTTTAAGGCATACTAAGCTAATGACATGCACGACTTGTCCTTTTGCATTAATACCTCATCCTGAAGAGGCTTTTCAATTGTCAGCTCATAGTAAAAAATAGCATATCGAAGGAAGTAACAACAAACCTTGGAGGATTTATTCTGTTGCTGAAGTTTTCGTACTCAGGATCAAAATATGGCCAACAAAAAGTAGCCATTTAAATCTGCAGTCGATAAGTTTCCCTAACTTACCTGCAACAAGTAGAGAATTCTTGTCCGATCAGCTTACTATTTCTAATGAAGTACGAATACTGGGGTGTTCACATATCATAGCACACCCAAACCTCTCCCTTCCTACTTAGAACTAGTGTTGCTACCTGCCTTAGCTTATAGTTGTTTTAATACCCCATATGTGTGTGTATCACAATAGTATCCACGCATGCAACGACAACCAGACAATACAAAGAATCTTGGTCCAGATGTTACTCTTTCATTTGCTTCTTTTGGTCCAAGGTTGTAATACAACTCTAGTGGACAAAATTGGTGCACTAGGCCATTAGAGAAGGCAATATAAGTAAAAAAAACAAGTTGCAATGTTGAGCATATCCCTTCACTAGATACATCATAATATGACATGACTTTAGTGACTATTTCTAATTTTGTATGTTGTGGATGTCAATCATTCACGTGGGCAGTGCAATGGGGCCAATGCTTAACTTTAAAGCAGCGGTTAAATTATGGTGGGATGCAGAATCTGCTTCCCCTAAGGATCTTTGACGAAGATTTAAAGAATAAGGTAGATATTGAACGTGCCGTGTCCAGTCGATTAAGAAATGTTGGTAGAGAGAGAAAGAAGAATAAAATACGCCCAAAGAATCATGGCATCTTCGTTGAAAGGAGACGTTTTCGATGAACAACTAAAAGGGATGCGAGCACCAAGTTTATTAGGTCCATAGTAGTAAAAGTAAAACATACTTAACATATAGTTGGCTTTTATAGAAAGTTCTAAGAAAACAATAATCTACTAATATTAACAACAACGTAGTAGATTATATCACCAAACCTAAGAGTTTTGATGGAGCACAATAGCTTTGTGTGATAAATTTATATAACATATCCCACTTAATTGAAACAAACTTCATTATTGTTACCATTAACACAATAAAAAAAATTGAAATTTTCCACCTTGACTAACACCACTTCGATTTACTCTATCTAATAGGAATCAGATTCCCTACTCCGTTTATTCCTTCTAGATTTTACATGAACCACTCGTATTTGATTTTTTAAAACTCATGACTTTATTTCGATAGTTTGTAATCTAAAATCAAGAGAATCTCTTGCCTGTTATTTTCTTAAAAAACGTGCTTCAAAAATCGTAAAAAAATATTATTAAATTAAAACAAATAAATTCCCCATTTATTATACAGCAAGTCAAATAAAAATAAAGTGAATCTAATGATAAATTTAAGGGTACGGTATAATTATATATCCGTACGTAAAATTTGTAGTCAAACAAAATGTAAATTATGATAATATATTATACCTTATAAATATAATAAGAACCAACGCTTCTTGTTGCCATGCAAAATTGCAAATAGTATCGGAAGAATGTTTAGGAGTTCTGACCAAACGCAGTACAATAAAGTGGTTTGAATGAGAAGGCGCAAGTGGTTTATATGGGTGAGTGGCTGAGTGCTATATGTTTTTTGTTGTTAAGAGATTATCCGATCATTTGGGGCATCATTCGATATCAGACAAATATATTTTTCCTAGTCAGTTCCATGTAAGCAACCATATTCGAACAGACATGAATTGTATACATTGTATCCTCCCTAATTGCATTTATATATTTTTAGTTTCTGATAAAAAAATATATATTCTTAGAAAGAGGACATAGAAAAAATATATTGTTAAATGATAGGCCATTAATATTCCTCATTGAAATGCTTTTTGGAGTTCATGGTGGTCTCATGCAATTGGACAAGGTAGAAGAGTAGAACTTTCTTTCGCACTTGTATTGTAACAAAACAGCAAACACTCGGTGCTGGACGCAAGAATCTCGGAAAAAAGACCCAAAAAAGGCCCCGAATGTGACATGAATTGTGATTCGTTTTCTTTCACTTTGCTTTCTGTGGCTTTCTTTTGTTTTTTTAAGATTTTCCGGATGATTATGTTTGTGTGGCTTTAATCGTCTCATAAAGTTGAGCCATGCAAATTTATTCATCACCAGTAAGATCATATATATTGTGCCTGGCCATCTAAATGATCTAAAAGTTTCCCTCTTGTTTTGAAAGGGAAAATAATGGTGCGGAAAGAATATAACATTCTGCAGTCATCAACTTTTGATGAATATAAAATTGACAATGGCGTCACAATTACGGAAGGGTGTGATTGCTGATCCATAGTGGTGATGACTGATGAGGATAGCTGATTGGCTCGCAAATTTTGTGAAAGATAACAGTGACACTTAGCTTAGCTACAGAGTACAGAGTTTGATAAAGAAAAGTGATCCGGGTTGTTCAAACAAAATACTAAAAAAAATGTTCGGGTTTGGTTTGGGTGAATTTTGCAAAAAGTTCAGGTAAAATTAAAAGACACGCAATGATAATTTTAAGTTGTACGGAGTATGATTTTTGTTTTTTACCTGATTTAAGTTGTATGATTGAACTTCTCTAGATAGAAAGAAGCACTGTTATCTAACTTACATCTAGTGGCCCCGCACTGTTCTTTTCTTAAAAAAAAAAAAAAAAAACCTTTTGACAGTGAAATTTGACGTTGTGAAGCTCACCTGGGCGCTAAAAAAAATATCATCAATATAATATATCATAGAAAAGTGCTCCAGCAAAGTTGTTGGAATATTCCTCTATGTGAGTGGAGCCATATTCTTTTCTCCTCAAATTTCATCGGCTCAAACTGAAATTACACTACACCAGCACTGTTCATTAGCCGTCATAGGAGCCGGACAAAATATTCCTTTCACACTTCCTTCTTTTCTTTAATTTAATTTCTTTTTCTCTTTTCTCATTTCTATCTCTTCCCCTGACTCCGTGACCCATATTCTTCTGCCTCCCCGTCTCTCTCTCTTACTGAACCTCAAACTCGCGTTCTCTGTTTCTTTTTTCTTCTTGTCGTCGATGAGGTCAAAGCATAACGATGCAGGAGGTTCAAGCGGCGCTGTCCAGTCTTTTGTAGGGCTTCGGCAGATCTGACCTCACCCCTTTTCTTCCGATTTGCGAGAGATTATGTTGAGGGATGATTTGGGTATTTCAAAAATAGAGAGTTTCCAATTGGTGAAAAGAAAAATTAAGCCTCCCTTGAACCATTGTCTGGGATATTTTGATGTTTTGTGTGTTTGGTCATTTTGTTATAAACCCTAACTTGGGTCACTCTTCTTCTGAAAGCTTCTCTGGGTTGTCTCCTTTCTACTTGAGGCTTCATATCTTTGGGTTGTCTCAACATTTCTGGTGAATTTTTCTGCCTTATGTGTTACATTCGGTTCAGCTCTTTGTGTGACTGAGGTATATGTTTGATTAATAATGTTAGCTACAAAATTTTCTCTTTATACATTACGAGATTAAATTATTACTTTTAGCTTTCAATAGCAGAGATCCTTTAGACTTTTTTCTCTTGCCAAATACTCACCAAACACAGTAAATCATTTTGTTATTCTAGGTGTCAACTCTGCTGCTGTGCTGTAAGGGGTTCTCTATTTAGGCATATACCTCTCAAAAGGGTGTTCAACTTATAAACTTGAAGATTATCACAGGTATGAGAAAAACTTAGCCCGTTCATGAATTATTTTGATTGACTATAATTTTAGAAATGGAGAGAAATAATGTTATATATGTTAATGAAGGGAGGATACATTGGTGATAACAAAAGGAGAAGAGGAAAGGAGGTTGGTGGGGAAGGAGAGTTTACTTGTGAGGAATGGGAAGGAAGGATGGAAGGAAGGAAGGAAGGAATGAATGAAATGAGAGAATGTGGAAGGAAGAATGCAATTGTTCAGGATATGAAACACAAAGAGTTATATATTATTTTTCATATAATTATTTCTCAAATGGGAAGGAAGGAAGGAATGAATGAAATGAGAGAATGTGGAAGGAAGGAAGGAACGAAAGTGATTGCTTCAGAAGGTAATAAATTAATACCTCCTTGACTGTCATTTCGATAAAGCCTGAACTTTTATGTTCTCTTACTCTTTTGAAGGATGAATTTTTTGGCGTTAAATTTTTGTTCTTTGCCAAGGTTGATGTTTATTGTGGTTACAAGTGTCGTGTGATTGTTTCTGATGCTATGGAATGTATTTATGATCTTTCTTTGCTTTTCTAATTCTACTTTGGGAGAGTTTTTGCAGCCTTACAATTTTATTTTAATTGTTAAATGGTCATATGTTGTTATACCAACTATATCATTGCTTTGTATGTATGTTTTCTTTTCAGATGTAATTCTTAGGGCAACACTTTCATTATTATTATTTCATGCATTCTGACAAAACTAACATGTAATGCTCAAGTCATATTTTCTGTTAGAATAGTACATAGATTTTCACCTAATCTTGATTTGCCAATTAACCAGTTGAAGAACAGGTGCTCATTATTCAACTACTTGATCGTTTGTAGTTGTTGTGGTCAGATATTCTTAGAGAATGGTTCTTGGGTTCAACCATTCCATATGTCAATGGCAACAAGGTTGCAGCCTAAAGCTACAGGAAAAATGAACTTGTGCATATGTTTATATATGTGCTTTATGCCCCTAAGCTCAGTCTTTCAGCTGTCTTAGAATCGATCAGGCCATCTATTTCATGATAACTCTTCATGTCATGCATCATTATGCTTTTTGTTTCATATATTACTGTGAGTAGTTGCTTTTTATTTCTTCGTATAGCATGCTAAAGTAGTTATGTGATTGTTTTATTTTGTTTTTTGCTGGGGGCTTCCATATTTTCTGCTGCATCATTACCTTCAGGTTACTACTTTCCCCACCTTTTTCCTTTGATATTATATTACATAAAGAGTTATCTTGCACAACATTATATTAGATTTGGGAGATCACCAGAGTATAGTTGTTCAATGGGTTTATAATTTTACTCTTTTTCCTTTGTTGTATGTAGCTTGCTTATTTTGGGGTTTTCAGTTTCAAGAATAGAAATTGAGATTGGTAGTGACTATTCTAGGTAGCCACTGGAGATTGAACGGCTATGGCACACCGAGCTCAAGGTGTGATTTCCAACATGGAGTAAGTAGATCATTTTGCAGAAATGAAAATGTTTGTTTTACTATTTTGTTAAGTTGTCAAAGGACTCAATGTATAGAATTCTGATATTGTGTTTCTCTTTATGATTGGTTCAGGTTTGTATGATTTCACCCTACTGCATTAGCTGATGACAACCTCCCTCTCAAACCAACCGAGCCTCGGGACAATGCTTTTCTGATATTTGAAGCTGTAAGGTGTCATGGGGCCATCCTGTATAATTTAGCCATGGAGAGGTTCATGCCTTCATTGAAGATTCTTACTCTATTATGGGAGTTTTAGGTTTCAGAGGTATGGTGTTTATTGGAAAATTGTTTAAAAATGCTTCAAATTTTTTATTTTTGAGTTGTTGATGGAAAGAGTTTAGAGCTAGAGTAGTTGGTTATTACTGTGTAATTGGAAAAAAAGTTATCTTGGTCTTTTTTATAGTGCAATTGGCTTGTGAAGATTCAATTTCTTTACTGTACGTTTGCATGATTACTTGGGAAGATTCAGATTAGTATTCTTCTTTTTCGAGAGAAGAAATATATAGATCTTGCTTTAAATGCTGGTGATATTGTGTTACTAATTTGATGATCAGTGTCTTCAATTGGCTCTTGAACTAAAATTTCAGAATGATTTTTTGAAGCCTCAGTTTGAGGACTTTAAAGGTCTTAATATTGTACATAGTGTCTTTAGAGTGGGGAGAAAAGCCTATGGCCTAGAAGAAGTTCCATCTTATATCAGTGAAAAACTGCAGGAAAGGATATGAGCATTAAATAAAGAACTTCAAGATGAAAAACAACCAAGAGGAAAGGAGGAAGATCGAACTTCAAAGGAGGAACCTATAATTTGCCGAGTTCAAGGAGGCCTTCAGCCTCTTCAACAAAGATAGAGACGGTCTTCTCTCTCACATCCCCACCCTCCCAGAAGTTTCATTGTTTAGGTAGATTTATGTTTTACTGTTACTTACCTGAGAAAGTAACATTTGTCCATACAATTGTGCTTTGCTTAGTGAGAAAACAAGCCACACAAGTTTTATTGTGTGATCTGCTTAGTAAACAAATACAAAAAGGAGCTTAGTGTGTCTACAAAATTATTATTTGCATATTCATCATCATCACTTAAAAGGGCAGTATAACAATTATTCATGTCTTGGAAGATCTGTTCATCAGTCATCTCAAAAGGAAAATATGGGTGAAGCCAACATTTTGATATTATTTTTGCTTTGTATCACCATTTTTCATACCCTTCTCTTTCTATTGGATCGAATTTTTGTATTATGTTGTTATACTTCATGATATGACCACATAGTGAATTTGCAGCTTGGTATTAGGCACTGATCATAATTGTGCTCCTGTCTACCACTAATTGGCTTCCATTTCTGAACGATGTTTTTTCACATTATTTCCTTATTTTTAATTCAAATTAGAAATTATTTTACTCGTTATTACTCAAATATGTAAAGATATTTTTGTGATCATTCTCTTTTATCGATTTTCCTTTTGTTATTATCTTCACCTATATCTCCCGTGCAACGCACGGGAGTTACCTCTAGTATATTAAAAATAGGGAAAGGATGGACCGTGGTCTGTGGACGTGAGTCGCTTTACGGACAACATACTAAATACTCACTTCATCCCTAAAATATAAGATGAAGTTAATTTTTGTGAAAAATACTCAAAGTTAAATAAGGTAATTAGAAAATTATTTTGATAATATTTTTCTTTAAACTAATTTATTTAACTTATAAGCTAACATATGATGTAATAATATGCAAAATATGTTAATAGTTTATTTCACTTTTTTTTTAGGATTTCAAAAAAGGTAACTTACTCTTTCATACTCTTAGATGTAGGAGAGAGAGTAAAAACTAATGGTCTATAAACCCCTCCTAATTAGTATAACACTATTTTTATTAATCACTTTAAGATTTCTACGTTTTCCTTTTTTTTTCTCAAAACAAATTCATCTTACTGAAAGTTTCCTAATAATACAGTCACAATTAATTGAAATTTAGTTTCCTGGGCTTGGCCTCCTTTTTCAAGCCGAAGTAGAAGCCCTCAAATCTCAGGATACAATATGAACACAATAAAAGACTTAAGTCAAAGGAGTGAATGGCAACGCGATTTTCAAGTGGAAATTAAACGGTGACATGCATACAACAGTTTGTCGGAACAGTACAGTTGGAGAACAATGATGCGGGGGATGAAAGCAAGTGTTTGATGATTATAATGAAGGATAACAAATATGCTTGAGCTAGAGAGAGAAGTAACAGAATAATGGTGCATGGCTAATCCGAAAAATGAAAGCATAACATACACAAGCGCAGTTCGCAGGGAAGACATGCATGCAGAAAGAAAGAAAGAAAGAAAGAAAGAAAGCATGTACCTGAATTGAAAGAAGTAACAGGCCGGTAAAAAGTACCTACACGATTCCAACAGAGAGATGATGCTATATAGAGAGAGATATAAGAGGAAAGAAGCTTGGATGTGCTGCTCTGCTTTCGACGTTGGAATAACACTCCTCTCTCTGTTACGCATATTTATTACTATGATACATAGTTGTGGAGAGACATCAAATTATTAATAAATTTGAAAGAGAGTTAGAGATAGAGTGAGAAAAAATACATTAAATTGTGAAAGAATGTAACTATATAGTAAGGTTAAACTCTTATATTTTGAATTAAAATTATTCACACACATATATATTGTGCTAGTATCTATTGACAAAATTTCATTCTTACTTAATCTGTTATTTATTTAAATAACAGTATTTTGCGCTAGTACTCATTGACAAATAATTATATGCACCCCTCTTTTATTTTTTGAGATTATCATTCACCACAATTTTTTATATTGGGTTGATGTTGATATTTGCTTAAGGGAAAAGGGAAGGTGTGTATGAAATGTCATATTTGCCCCGAAAATCTATTAGTGGAAGCATGAAAAACATATTTTATTTGTCATTTTCTATTTAAAACTTACGCTGGGTGGTTAAATAATTGACGTTAACTATGACTATTTTAATGGTAAATGGAAAATATGATACATCCTACACATTTTCGTGGTAAAATTAGACTTAAAAATACTTCAGAGACATATATGATATACTATGCACACTTTTAGAACAAATATAACCTTTAACTCTTTTATATTCACAAAAATATAAGCTTCACTATGTCCAAAAAACTATAGGCTTCATTTTTTTATTACAAAATATAGGCTTTATACTCCCTCCGGTCCTAAATATAAGATCTAATTGACTTTTTTGAAAAATCCTTAAAAAAGCAAAATAAGTTAATTATAAATTGATTTACCTAATTTTTTCCCTAAAACTAATTTATTTTACTTATAAACTAATGGATAATCTAAAAAAAATGTCATATATGTCATAATTTAATAACCTATTTCGCAACCTTAATCTCTCCAAAAAAAGTCAATTAGGTCCTATATTTAGGGCCGGAGGTAGTATTTATTAATGAACTTATCAAAAATTCATTTTATGAATAAATAAATTTTTAGTAATTTTTTCCAATTTTGTGGGATGTCGTTTTGGTGCAGGAGGAGTAAGGGACGCAGGGTAGCCGCATTCGTGAAAACAGTCGATGAGTGTAAACTTAGATTGAAAAATATCCCAGGAGCAATAATATCAAGTAGAAGGGTAATGATGATAATCATAATCATTTTCTGAAGTATAGTTTTGTTTTGAAATATTAAAAAAATAAATAAATGATTTCTACGACCATAGTTTGCTTGAATAACTTAAGTGGACTGAGACAATCCATGCGCTATTCCATACATTTTCAAGGCAAACTTTCTGTTACTACAATTTCGACTATGAGTCCAAAATTAGGAGAAGGCAAATAGATTGTAAAAATGAGAAACAAATTAGTAATGTGATCATAATATGCTAGCCTTTTTTTTTGTTTTTTCTATTTATTAATTGGTGATTAATTGGTAATCAGAGCCTAATCTGGATCTCAACTATTACTAGTAACCAAGCAACCGATTACCACCCTAGCTCCTCTGAAGTTTAACATCTTCTCATCACTTTTAGCCACCCTCTTTGGACATAACAGACCTTTTCTTCATTCATAATAATTAGGCACAGACTGATCTGCCATGACATTGAAATGATCATTTTGTCCTTCAAAAAGGCGAACAACCTGAAATGACAAGATAAGTATCAGGTTATACACCAACGAATAGGCATACATATATAGTACTACCTCCGGTCCTAAATATAGAACTTAATTGACTTTTTTTGGAGAGATTAAGGTTGCGAAATAGGTTATTAAATGATGACATATTTGATATATTTTTAAATTATCCATTAGTTTATAAGTAAAATAAACTAGTTTAAGGGAAAAAATTAGGTAAATCAATTTATAATTAACTTATTTTGCTTTTTAAGGAATTTTCAGAAAAAGTCAATTAGGTCTTATATTTAGGACCGGAGGGAGTACTTTTTTTTTTACCAACTACATATGTAGTGCTTTTTTTTTGATAAAAAATACATATGTAGTACTGTACTATATTAGTTTGATCGAGAAAACATTCCAAGTCATTGTGAGAAAAAATTACTAGGCAAATAAATTCCAATTTTGCTTCAAAATCTAAGGTATACAAAATAGAAATCTGTAGTAATTAATTTTCAATTACCTCTGCCATTGATGGGCGCATCTCAGGCTTTCTTTGCACACAGTAGAATGCTGCTTTTGCCATAAGGTGAAGTTCATATGTGTCATATGACTCCCCAAGACGTGGGTCAACAAGTTCTGGTAAGGCCAACTTTTCAATCAATGGCTCAGCCTGAAATTCCCACGTAAAAAAGTTCCACCAAGGTTACAAGGAAAAAGAGCAGGGTTAGCTACTTCCAGCTTTGACCATTTCAGCATTTCACACCATTTTAGCTACTTCCTTTAAATTATACTCCCTCCAACCCTAAATACATGACTTATTTGAGGAGATAAGTTTAGACCTAAATATATCTAATTGTTTTTCTCAAATTATCTCTTTCAGTAATACTTAATAATAAACAAGTAATAGGTTGAGAGTGGGATAAAGGTAGTGGTTATAATACTATGTGACTTTGACTAATTTGACTAAATTTCTTAATCAAATCAATTTAATTAAATAGGTAATAATAATATACCAGAGGCAATAGTAATTATCTAAACACACAAATGATAGATGAACATACCCATTGACGGAGAGATGGTTGGTCAGGATTACTGTACATGCCCACCTTGCGTCCTGATATTAATTGCAACAGAACAATGCCATAAGAATACACATCAGTCTTCACAGAAACAACTCCATCTTCAGCATACTCAGGAGCAAGGTACCTACAAATATGAATAGAAAGTATGTTCATGATATTGCTGATTTATGAACTTGCAGTAGTAAAAAATGAAAAATATATAACTTGACATCAACCTAATGTGACCATCCAAAGAAAAAGGGTCCTCACCCTGATGTGCCCATCACTCTCGTTTGCATAGTCTCATCGGTACCGGTCTTCCATTTAGCAAGGCCAAAGTCACCTAGCTGCAATTAGTGGACATCACAACTTGAAATCAATAGTCCTCTATTAAGTATTAAGATCAAGTAATTGCTAAAATGTACTTGGAGAAATGGATGAAAATTGAACCGAAGAGCAAAATCTTACCATGGGAACAAAATCATGAGTAAGAAGTATATTGTTGGGCCGCATATCTCGATGAATAATGGGCCCCCCACGGCATTCTTCATGGAGAAAGCGCAATCCTTTTGCAGTTCCAATAGCAATAGCATATCTTTGGGGCCACTCAAGAACTGCAGCATCTTTATCTGCAAACAAACAAAAAAAAATTCTCAACTTCTAAATCTTTAAGTGGATATACAGTCATGCAAGAGTAAGAAAGAGAAATGGTGCAGCCAACAAACATCCAAATACTTACCAAATAAATGCCAGTCAAGTGACTTGTTGCAAATATATTCATATACCAAAATATTCTGCCTTTCTTTGCAACAATAACCCAGCAGCATCACTATATTCTTGTGTCGAGCAAAACTTAAGACATAAACCTCAGAATGAAATTCAGAAAAACCCTGGTCACTTTCTTCTTTTCTCACCTTTGCAGCAATTTGTTGTCCATCTCTAAGAACACCCTTGTATACGTGACCATAACCACCTTCACCTAGTAAGTTATCTCTCGAAAAATCATTGGTTGCAATCTGTATATCAGAATAGCTGAACCTCATTGACTCTTTAGCATATAATTGAGTCCTCATCCCACAGCCAACACATAGAATTGGTGTATCTGAAGATTTTGGTATAAAGCCATATTTGTTTTGCTTTATGACAATCTGAGAAGCAAGGGAACCTGGCAAACAATTGGTGCATTGTGAGTTCAATCATCAAAGAGAAGCCTGTAATAATTGTTCAGTTCCTGGCACAGCATATTGAAGATGGAACTTCTACTAGAAGTGCTTAAGCACAGTAAGCATAAAAATGCTAAGGAAAAAATGTTAGATAGGCTCTCAAACCTGATTTAGAAGACAACCCAGAATCTGATGAGAAGAAATTTTCAAATGAAGAAAATGAGTGCTTTGTACTGCTCCTGAATGTGTCTGAGTTGTCCGATGAAACCATGGGTGAGAGACAGCTTTTGTAAGAGGAAATAGAATTCCCCATGTCAGCAACACTTTGACAATCTGATAGAGTAACAAATTTAGACAAACAATGAGGGAGCTTGGTTTCATTGACATCTACTGTTTCGAGTAGTGATATTTGAGACCTCCAGATATCCACAGACAAGTCATCTTTTATCAATGCAACCTTGCTTGGTATCTTGTTAAGGTATCTCAAATCACGTCGAAGATGCCTGTTTCAATTTTCCAGTTACATTTGAAATCAGTATGAGAAAAACAAACAAAGCAGTACATACGGATATAGCTCTACATGATTTCATAAACCATTAACTTTCTCCAAAATTTAGAGGCAATGTCCCCCATAAACAATCATAGATCTCATATAGCAAAAGATAAATGACATTTTTGAGTGTAGAGTAAGTTATACCTATCAAGTACTATCCAGGCTGCATTATAGCATGCAGCCTCTTGCATTATAACCTGTTTGATTGGAAAACCTGCAATGACTTTGACTTCGATGCTGATCTGGGGATAAATTTAAATTAATGCAGAAAAAATTAGATTCTTACATAAATATTTAATTCAACGTGTAGTAATTATGAGGAAATTAGCACACAAAATTTAATACCCCGGCACTTTCCCAATCATCATGCAAAGGCAAAAGCATATTTGTATATGAATCAAGTTTCTTGCCAACTGCTTCATCCATTGCACGAAAATTTGTGCCAGAAAAAGACTCTGGACACGGTAATGTCTGGTACCCCACTGTTAATCCCAAAAAAAAAAAAACAACAGAAAAGTCACATAGTGAGAAGGCCAAAACTTAAAAAGATTTATATCAGTGGCCTTCCTTCTGTATATACACACAAGAACATCAAAAACTGTGATATAAAATGATGACGATTACTCAAAAGAAATATTAGAATAAAATCTTGATTTCAAATCCCGGTCATAAGTATAGAACATTATGGAACAACATGGTTGTCATGATAAAAACAAGCTATATAAAAACATCATTACATTATTAAATTTTGCTTCAACAGAACCAATCAGATAACCATGAAATCTTGATACATGTCTAGAAAACACAACCAAACACACACACACACACACACACACACACACACACACAC
The DNA here is from genome assembly GCA_029929735.1 of Mimosa pudica. NCBI lineage: Eukaryota > Viridiplantae > Streptophyta > Magnoliopsida > Fabales > Fabaceae > Mimosa > Mimosa pudica. The sequence continues at coordinate 19,576,879 of JAKELP010000004.1, read as the reverse complement.
ACACACACACAAAACACAGTCTTCATCTCGAGATAGTACAATATCCATTAGCAAAATGGGTGTATTACTTACTGGGGTGTGGCACCCTGTGCAAGACACCAAGCAGAAGCAATTTGCAACCTGCATATAAAATGCCACCACTACCTCGTACGTGATCAAGAATGGACTTGATCTCATGGTCACTCACATCCTTGGTGGCATCACATGCAAGGACGACATAAGATGTTGAAGGAGGGCAATCCATTGAGAGAGCCAAAAAAAGAGTCTTCAAGGCAAAAACATCATTGCTCCAAATTATTTTTGTTAAATCTTATATTTTGATGAGTTGAGGTATTATAGTATTGCAAAGAAGCTCCCCCTTCCCTTATCTGAATTCCCACGACAAAGGTTCGGCCAATACAAGAATAATATTCCATGGAATATTCTTGCAAACGACAAAATGGCTGGAGACTTGCCGTCTTCAACAGTGGGTAGTACAAGGAACTTGAAGACAACGATGATTTTCATGGCCGGATGGACATGCTTCCTGAGATCCCAGATTCTCTTGTTTTCCAATTCTCAAACATTAAACTAATCATTTTCAGTCAACCGTTAATCCCTTGAATGCTACAACACCTCTGAACGCTGAACTGAATTTTCATCAAGATATTTATTTAAAACACACAAAATAAGGGTGACAAGTTTATCTCTGATGAGACATGCTGGGAATATCGATTACACCTGTTACTCATACTGTTATGCTTTGCGTGCGTCACAAGCTTTTAGTGATTATGAAATATAAATTCTCATTGTTTAATTCATGTTTAGTTATTATAGGATATAAAATCAGTTGATGAATTAAACAAACTAGTACATGTATTTACACACCCCATACGCAAGGGCACATTACATAAGCCGTTACAATTTAATCCAATATAAAATCAGTTTCCATTTCCCAGTCCAGTAATTTCAATACATGATAAAGATCTTTCCCACCGTACTGACGTAATTTATTAGCCTCAAAAGAGTACACATGGTTTTTTATCCCAATCCAACTGCATCCTGTGAACTCCTTAGTAGCTTTATATCCCATTGCCTTTCTCACACGAACCATGCTCTCCCACTCGCCCCTCATTCGATATACTTGCGCCAACACCAAGTAAGGTAAAGATGACTGTGGTTCAATCTCTATTATTTTCTTTGCTACCCTTTCAGTAAATCCCAAGTCTTCATGAGTTGTGTAAGTATAGAGAATTGACTTCCACATAAGAGCAGTTCTATATGGCACGGTTTCAATAATATCAAAAGCTTCCTTCAGCCTACCAGCACGACTCAACAACTCCACAACAAAAGCATAATGCTGCTCCCCTGGTTTAATCTTGAATTCCTTCTCCATTAAGGATAATATTTGAATTCCTTCATCAACCAATCTCCCATAGTTGCATGCTAGCAAGACTGCAGCAATAGTTATTCTGTCTGGTAGTATACCTTCCCTAATTAATTCACAAAAAAGGTCCATAGCCACAAACACTTCACCATTGTAAGTTAGACCCACCAATATGGTGTTCCAGGATATCAAGTCTCTTCTTCTTATTTCATTGAAGATATTCAAGGCCTCATAAATAAATCCAAATTTTGCATACATTTCAACAAGGGAGCTGGCAACTATAGTATCTGATTTGTAACCCAGTTTGAGAACCAAAGAATGTATTTGTTTACCTGTTTCTACTTGTAATAAACTAGAAAAACAACTTACAAGACAACTGACCATGTATTCAGTTGGCCTAAGATCATTCCTCAGAGTCAGCACAAAAAGTCCTAATGCCTCTTCTCCTAAACCATGTCTAGCATAGCTAGAAATCATGGAACTGCACAGAGCTGAATCCCATTGATATTGTTCTCTAAAAAGCTGCACAGAATCTTCCAGTCTGTTGCATTTGGAAAAGAGGTCAATAGCTGCACTTGATACAATGCTATTATAAACGTATCCCACCTTGAAACAAAAAGCAAAAACTTGCTTACCTTTTTCTAAATCCTGCAGGTCAGAGCACACACTAATCAATATAGAAGACGTAAACTGGTCAGGCAAAAACTCTGAGCTTCTCATATGATGGAAATGCTCTAATGCCAAGTCTTGATGTCCTGCATTATGACAGGCCCAGATCAAAGAATTCCAAGATATAACATCCAATCGCTTCATGGTCAAAACCACACCAAAACAATAATCAACAAGACCAAAATTTCCGTACATATTTATCAAAGAATTCCCAAGTACCAAATTTGAGAAATCATCCCCGCTTCTAATCAACCTTCCATGAATTTGCTTACCCTGATAGGAACATGACACCAGTGACATAATAATAGTATACGTGAATACACTTGGCATAGTACCATTATTTTGCATCTCAAGGAAAATTTGAAAAGCTTGATCACCAAACCCATGAGAAGAATAACCTGAAATCATGGTGTTCCAACTGACAACATCTCTCACAGGCATTTCATCAAACAAATGGCAGGCCTTCTCAAAATGGCCATTTTTTAGCAACCCTTTTAAGCAAATATTCCAGGAAGTAGAGTTTTTATAACTAATATCATCAAACACCTTCAAAACATCACTCACACCACCAAACTCAGAGTAAAGATCGAGACAACGATTACCCACATAAGTGTAGACATTAAAACCCAATTTTATCAACTGGGCATGGATAACTTTTATCAAGTTTGGATTTTTTTGAGATAAGCAGTAGTCTAAAACAGCAGAAAAGCGAGATAGTGAATTTAGATGACCTTGTCCCAACAGCTTTGAATATGAGTACATGCAGTTAAACGCGGAACTCGAGAAAGAGCATAATGCATTATACTCTATATATGTTCCAAACAATGTTCCTAGAATCTGAATTTCTGAATATCTGTTGCTAGTATGTTTAGAAGATTCATCTTTTCCGCTCCATACTGGCTTGCACGCTAGCGGGAGTGACGGTTGATGAAGTGTGGCGAGATGACCGTGGCTCCAAAATAAACAGGTTTGGAGGAAAAATTTGTTTTAAATGAGACAAGAAAGAATAAGGGAAAACCCAAATAAATCCCTCCCAATAACCAAAAACATAAGTGAGGAACTTAAACTTTCAAAAGGACTATTAAGGAATCAACACCTACCTGTCATTTTAAAATTTTGGGAAAAGACAAAATTGTCTCCATCTTAAAACTCAAATTGCGAGAAGAGGGTGGGTGTTAGGGTGGGTAACAATTTATGTTTTAGGATGGGGGCAATTTTGTCTTTTCACAAAATTTTAAAATGACAGGTAGGTGTTGGTTCCTTCATAGTCCTTTTGGAAGTTTAGATTTCTCGCTTGTCCTTTTGGGTATTTGAAGAGATTTATTTGGGATTTTCCCCAAGAAAAACCTCTATGACTTGTAATCTTATATGTAATTCAAATTAGTTTATAAATACTCCTATATAATTAGGTAAGGTTTTTAGCGTAACTAGTATAGTATCTGCGCGATGCGCGGGTATGAAGAGCTAAGTGTGCAGATGGATATAAGGAGCTTAATAAGTAAGTATAGAGATATTCAGAGACAAAATCTCATATAAATAAATTGAAGAAATTAATTAATTAATTAATTAAATATAGGGCTTATAAGAATAGAAGGAAAGAGACGTACAGTCTAATTGTGTCAGGTCGCGGCATATTGACTATTGAGAATTTTGGCATAAAGAGAATCTGGATCCCACGAAAATAGTAGTATATCTGTTCCTAAATATAAGATCACTTTGGCTAATTTGGAGAGATTAAGGAAGACTTTCAAATGAATTAGGATTACATGATTTTCTCAAAATACCCCTCACTTAAATTTAAAGGACAAATAGGGATATGAGAGAGAAGTGAGGGAGCTAAGAAGTATATGGGTAATTTGAACCAAAATTGAGGCAAAATAGAAAATGATCTTATATTTAGGAACTTATTTACTTCCTCAAAATGATTTTATATTTAGTAACGGAGGGAGTAGCTTGGAATCATGGATGAGATAGGTGAATATGGTAATTGGAATGTGTCCGTGTTTAAAAAACTGAAGGCAAAGAGAGAGGGAAACGTGAACCGGGTTGTTGAAAAAGAATAAAGAGAAGAGATAGGAAATCATGAGATAGGAAGTTTAAAAACGAGAGAAAGTAGACATGTTACAGAAAGTGAGGTAAGTTTAATTGGACATGTAGAGGCTTGCAGAGGTTTTCCTACTATAAAAGAAAGATTCATTATTGCAAACAAAATTAAGTATCAATAATATTAAGAAAAAGATGTAATACTTTTATTTTACCTAATTTGATTATATTAAAAATGTTATTATTACTCTATTAATTAATGGAATTACCCAAGAAAATAGTCTTATTTCTCAATAAGTATAGGGTTAGCTAGTGAGGATAGATAACATGGCACTCCTACTTTCTTATAATATTCAATGTTATGTGATAATTACCTTAGCACTCACTAAATTAATTACTTTAAATTGTTTATAATTATCTTTTTTCTTCAAAACTAATTAACTCTTTTTATAAACTAACATATAATTTAATTAAATATGAGCATGTGTCATATGTTATAATTTAATGGTCTAATTTACTCATTTAACTTAAAAAAAAACAGAGATCTTATAATTGAGACCACAACAAGCAAATGCAATTCAGCACAGAAATAAAGAAGCCCGCCATAACCAAAAGCAAAATTGGAAAAAGCTATTTTCAATTCAAGAGTAAAAATATAAGCAACAAACCTGGCTTACAAATTGTAAGACTTAGACACAAACAATGAAATTCCCCGCATTTAGAATGAAATCGGAGATGCAGACAAATTAGGTGATGGTTCATGGAGGTACATGCCAGCGGGATAATTGCGCAACGCGTGGGCAAATATAATTCTCTTAATCTGACGTAGATGTTGACTTCATATATATGAAGCTAGATTTGGCCGTATATATGACTTTTATGAATGAAATATTAACAAGTTTCTATGTCATTTTGTGGCATCATGTGCGTGAAAATACAGTTTGATTTCAATTGTTTGTCAAGCTAGGCGTACGTGTTGCGGTGTTGGACATTTTTTTCCTTCCATTAAGGAGTCCCACGTTACCACCTTCTAGAAAGCAAGAAGTAAATTGAAACTGCAACACAAAACAACACTTGCAACTTAACTCCCCATCCATGATCAGTTTCAACACAGTACAGTTAATCACTTATTAATAAAATAAGGCTGAAAACATGACACGTCAAGTGTGTCTTGGTGTTGAGTAGGACCGAATTAATGTGATTTGATGGATATTGCTGAGGTGAAATATCAAAAACTCATTTCAAACACAAAATCTCAACCTCATGCCATTTATCTTTCGCTTTCATCAAGAGTAATGGAACCCCACTCTAGTGATTAATTAATTAGTGCTTCTACTTTCCTTTGGCTCTTCTCACTCATCCCCATTTTCATTCTACTCATCATTTTGCGTAAAGAAGTTGCTCAAATAATCCGGCCGTCTAGCTCAAGATATTACATAGACGTATAACACTTAAACTAACTTAAGCTGGTATTTATTTAAGAATGCAAAACTTAAAGTTGACCTCAGGATCGATTAAGAAGCACCCAAATGGTGTTGTTTTAGAAGCAAAGGAGCCTTGCCGTTTGATCTTTTATTTTAAGGACAAGGTCTGTTGAGGATTGGCGCACAAAATAGTAGGACTGCAAGAGACTGATTTTAAGATATACCAACTTCCATGACTTTATTAGACTTTCTCTTTGGATTAAATACTATATTGCGCCGGGCACAACTTTACATAGGCTTTATAGTTTTCTAATTACTACTCTATATAACTCAAAGTCGAGAATTGAAAAAAACAATTATTTTGTATTTATTTAGAAATTGTTAACTACCGCATCAGCGTCATACGATGTACTGGTTGCTTGAGGGGACATCAATTATCATTAGTTATCATTAACAAAATGATAATTAATAAAAGGCAATGTGAGAATGATGAGTTTATGATCCACCCTCTTTAGTATAGCACCTGATTTAAGACTTTAATTGATTCCCTTCTAATCATGAATTCCTCGCGCCCCTCTCCATTATCTCAACCTTTTGATTCTTATAATCCCTAAATACACACAAGTGCAAATATTTAAACAAGAATTTTCATGTCCACAATTTGGAGGGTAATGATGGAAAATAATTTTAAAAATTGAAATCAGAGAGAATTAAAGGAAAGGGTGGAAAAAATACAGGGCTAACGGCCACCCTCTAGAATTCCTTGACTTTTAGGAGCCTCATTTCCTCCATCTCAATCATTTATCTTATTTAAATCTTAATTAAAAAAAGAAATTAAAAGGATACGACATCGCTTTTAAGGCTTACGCGGGTGAAGCCGTGAAGATATTCATTCTTATTGATTACTCTCTTCCTCCTCCTCTTGTTTATAAACAAAACCACACAAAAACATCTCTTTTGTTCATTCTTTTTCTGGTTCAAATTTAAAAACAAAAATAGAAAGAACCATGTTTGATCCTGCAAGACATCAACGTGAAAATTCTATTCATGGTTATGGAAGATGGGAAGAAAGAAGGACCTCTAGTTTCTGGGCTTCAAAACAAGTGGAATATGATGAAGAAGAAGATGACAATTCTGGTGTTTGTTCTCCAACTTTATGGAAGACAAGCCCAACAAGAAGCCCACAATTTGACAGAAACTACTATGAAAGTTTGTCTCCTTCATCAAGAACACAAGTCATTGCAAGAGGCCAAAGGGAGCTCATGGAAATGGTCAAGAACATGCCAGAGTCAACCTACGAGCTCACACTAAAAGATCTTGTGGAGAAGACCATGGTTGAAGAAGTGAGTGAAGAATATGGGAAAGAGGAGAAGACTTTAATCAACAAAGATAGTGGTAATAACAGTGGACGAAAAGGTGATCATAGAGTGGGAAGTATGAGAAGTGGAAATATTCATAGTGGTGGGTTATATTTGAAGATGATGATGTTTCATCCATCTTTGGGATCAAAGAAGAAGAAGAAAAAGAAGAAGAGTGAATCGTGTGGGAATGAAGAGTCAAAGGTGAATATGAGACAGTCAAAATCTGAAGGATCATTGAAAAGTATGGTTGATAAAGAGTGGTGGAAGAAGAGTCCTTCAGCTTCTGGGGACAGTGAACGTGGTGTCACAAGTGTTAATAGTGGAAGCACTAACAGCTCTGGTAGCAGCAGCAGTGAAAGTATCAGGTAATTTTTAATCCATTGAAAATTAATTAATTGTTTCTCATTGAGTGATTCAGATATGGTTAAAAATATTCCTTATGATCGCATGGCCTGACTTCTGAGAATCCTCTTCATTCTTTGTTTTTGAAGTTAATAAAGTTATTAATAGAGTAGGATGGAAAATTCGAAGACTTGCATGTGGATTCTAAAATTTATAAAAGATTATGAATGTATTCAAGTCTAGTAACACAGTGAAATCGTGATGTTAATTAAAGAGGGTGAACTATAAGTTAAACTTAAAGAGGTACAGGCTTGTTTGGTAGGTGAATTTGTGAGGTGAAAATTAAAGATGAGTAACATTTAATATATCATGATTATGAGAAGCTAATGATGATTGAGTAATAGGATGGTTATAATAATGGTGCAGGGGAGAGAGGAGGGTGGGCAGTTGCTGGTTTCTAATGGGCAGACTTAAAAGGCTACCACGGAATGAGACCCCATGACGACCATAAAGAGACTGCAAATGGCAGATTGAAGAGTGAGGTTGAATTTTTATTTCACAAACAGGGCCAATATATAGAGGAGTTTGCATATCCCCTGCATTTTTTGTATTTATGTATTGATACTATTCCTTGTATATGATTATTATGCTCCGAAGTCCAAACAACAACTTTTTATGATAAAACAAATAAAAGGAGAGCTAAAATGCGTGAAACAGAAGTTCGCAAACTTGTTGATTGACATTGGATAAGAATTCGTAACACGAGATTCCCTCTTAAGCTAGCAAACACGCTAAGCTTTTCATATGTAGATTAAGATCTGGAAATTTTCGAAGCACGTGCCAGAGTCTGAATGCTCCAGTCAAATTTCTTTCTTGATGCTAATTTGCGAAAAGCCTCATGATTTTTTTTTAAGGGAAAACAGCCCATATAAGCCCTATGCAAATCACATAATTAATTTAAAGCCACTGCTAAGAAGTTGTGAGTATCCATCCAAAAGTTGTTGTTGCCAAATCAAAAAGTTCTTGCACTATCAACTTTGACCTAATGATAACAAATTAGGTTTCAGACAATTATAGTTTTTAAACTTTTAGTTAGTAACAACTTTTCAATAATAAATAACAATTTTGTGGGATTTAAGGTTAATTATGTGATGTCATGGAATATCATTTTAATTAAATTCTTGTAAGGCGTTTAATTATTTTTTCAATGTACTTGTTATACAATCTATACACACAAGCATATTGATGCCTACATCGTTTTGATTATACGATTTCATGGGATATTATTTTAATTAAATTCTCGTAAGATGTTTTATTATTTTTTTCCCGTGCTTATTATACAATCTATACACACAAGTAGGGCTGAGAAAATGGGGCTCCACCCGCGGGCCCCGCCCACCCGTTTCTAAAAATATCCGTATTTGGCCCGCCCATTTTGGTTATATCTATTTAACGGGCGGGCCCCGCCCGTTTATTAGTTAACGGGTCCGGATACGGGGTGAGGCACGGGTAACTTGTGCCCACCCGTATTCATTACACTATATATATATAAAAAAAAACCTAAAAAATTCACAACTCACAATTCACAAGCACAACCGTCACTCTCAATTCATCTCTCGTCTCTCGTCTCTCTCTGTCTCTCGTCTCTCTGTCCCACGCAGGCACACCACAGTCCAAACACCCTCTCCGTCACTCTCTTCTCACTCTCACAGTCACAAGTATTCTTGGCTTCTTGCTCCTTCATCTTACGTGTCTTCAACAATTTGCACTCCTTCACATCCCAACTTTGTTAGATTAAATGAGGTATGATTTATTTACTAAACATTTTTTTGTCTTGGCATTAATATTGGAGGATATTTGAAGCTTAATTAGATAATTATATAAGAAATTAGTTGCCCAGAAAACTTAATGAAGAAAACAAGACAACTTTTTCCCTCAATTCTTTATTTGTTTGCTTGTTGCTATTATTTATTGTTGATTTTCCTTTCCGAGAAGTTTCTGTTTTTTATTGAGATTTGAGAACAATAATTAAAGGGTTTTGGCATGTACTATGAACTATGAAGCTAAGTATGAACTGTGACGAAGAATATGGACCCCCCCCCCCTTCAATTCTGGATACTTGTGACTTATGAGTTGTGATGGAGTTCATCCTTGTTTTTTGGTTTTTTGGTGAATTGGTGTGAAGAAAATGAATTTGTGGTTTTTGGGTTTTTATTTGTTGGATTAAATTTGAGTTTTTTGCAATGTGTGGATTGTTTTTGTTTCATGGTCTTGGGACAGAGAACTTAATTGTTTTTTTAATTTTCTCTTGGGTCCGTTTTGTTCTGTTGATAAAAATTGATTTCTCATTTTGATATCCATTGGTGGACTTTTACTCTTTTGCATTTTTGCAACTCAGGTACTGTTATCAAATTTTCTTCTGCCAAACTGAGGAATGCAAGTATATTATAGGCTCTTATGGGATTTTTACTCTTTTGTATTCTTGCTACTCATAGGTTTGTTTGCTAGCATGAAGACCCTTGTTTGCAATATTCTACTTGAGTTGTTTTTTAGTCTACTTTTGGTCTGTTACTAATGCCAGTACTTTATCTGGCTTCATTCATATTCTCTGATTTTAAATTTGTTATTTTCTCAATCTTTTAAATACACACAATCTGAAACATTCTAGGTCATATGCTGAGTTTGGCTTGTTTTTTAATTTCAGTTTGTAGTCATCATATGAAATTATGAATTGATAGTTTGTACTTTGTAACAATAGATTAAGTATTTATATACCCCACTTCTTTTTCTGGTCTTTATGAACTCTTTTTGATATCTCACCTCCATATTATTGCTTCTTTTAGTAAAATGGTGAACACTAAGGGAAAAAAATGTGGAAGAACAGACTAAAGTTGATGAAGGACCTGCAACAAATATTATAGTTGAAGATGAAGAAGATAATGATTCGCAAAGTGAAGGTGAAACTGATAAGCAGCCTATGAAAAAAAGGAAGGGGAGGGGGAGATCATCTTTAGTTTGGGATCACTTTACAAGGATTCCATTGAAAGAAACAAAGGGCATCCACAAGGCAAGGTGCAACTATTGTCCCGATAGAATTTATAATGCTCATCCTTCACTCGGTGGGACCTCATCATTAAAGAAACATATGGAAAAATGCCCAAACAATCCAAATAATGATACCAAGGGACAATCTCTGCTATCAGCTGGCTTGGATAAAATGATGACACATCATTTGATTAGTCAAGAAGGAGGTAGAAAGGCTTTAGCTAGATATCTCATTAAAGATGAGGTTCCTTTCCGATCTGTGGACAAGGAAGGTCTTGAAGACCTATTGAAATACTTCCAGCCTAAATTCAAAATGCCATCACGTTGGACAGCTGGTGCGGATTGTTTCAACATTTTCAAAGAAGAAAAATCAACCTTGAAAGACTATTTCAAGAGTAAAAGCTTTCGTATGTCTTTCACTACCGATTGTTGGACATCCTTACAAAACAAATGTTTTATGTGTTTGACTGCTCATTGGATTGATGATGATTGGATTATGCAAAAACGCATTTTAAACTTCTGTGAAATTGAAGACCATAAGGGGGCGACAATTGCGAAAACTCTTGAGGATTGTATATTCAAGTGGGGCATTGACAAAGTATTTTCTATCACTGTCGACAACGCTTCTGCTAATGATTCAGCCCTTGCAATCTTGAAGAAGCGTCGAAAGCTTAAACTAGTATGTGAAGGAGAGTTTTTGCATATCAGATGTGCAGCTCACATACTGAATCTAATTGTTTCAGACGGTCTTAAAGATGTTAACCAGTCCATAGATCTTATTCGTCTTGCAGTCAAATATGTTAAGTCTTCCCCCTCAAGGAAACGTAAGTTTACCACATTATGTGAATTGGAAGATGTCAAATCAAGTCGTTCACTATGTTTGGACTGTCCCACAAAGTGATTGCATTGACTATATTACCTTATTTCTTATTGATTTTTCCTGTAGTTTATGATTTTAATTGTTGTTATGAATTTTTTGTTTTTGATAGGTGGAATTCAACTTACCTCATGCTTGAAAGTGCTACAAAGTTCTCTGTAGTTTTCAATAGAATGAGCGAAGATGATGAAGAATACAAGAATTATTTCAAAAAAATGGTTAGAATAGATTTAAGCAGGGGTGATTACTCATTATTAGGTCGTGAGTATGATGATGATAATTATGAATCTACATTCTCCCCTCCTAGGGAAATTGTTTGGTTAACTGCTTCTGAGTTCATGGGTTTCTTGCAGCAGTTCTACACATTGACGCTTAAATTTTCTGGATCAAATTATGTGACATCAAACAATTGTTTCCAACATATAGTTGCCATTCAGACCAAACTCATGTCAAGTGCATATGCTCCCGAATCTCTTTTGAAAGACATGGCAACAAAAATGCTTTTAAAGCTTGAAAAATATTGGGGTAAAGCCGAGAAGATGAATCATTTGTTGATTGTGGCTTCAGTTCTAGACCCCAGATATAAAATGACCTATGTAAGAGTTGCGTTTGAACAACTTTTTTATGATCGTTTAGTACGCGAAGATATGGAGAGGATGACTATGAGTGTTCTTCATTGTCTATATGACTACTATTCTGTAGTTGCACATCCTAATGGGTCATCTTCTCAGAGTGTAGTGGTAGATGAAGGTGGTAGTACTTCTGCTCATGACGTACAAGATGCGGTAGATTTGACATCATTGTTGGATCCTACTATGCAAGCTTTTATAGCCAAGGCGGATCAGCAGAGTAGTGGTGAAAAAGTTTCAGAATTTGATGAATACCTGAAGTCTGATTTAACTAGTTTTCGAGACCCTAAATTTGATATCTTAACTTGGTGGAAAGCGAATGCATCTAAGTATCCAGTTTTAAGTCTAGTGGCCCGTGATGTATTGGCTGTGCAGGTCTCTACCGTGTCTTCAGAATCAGCCTTCAGTACCGGGGGTCGAATACTAGATGCTTTTAGAAGTTCTCTTTCTTCAGAAGTGGCAGAAGGACTAATATGTTGCAGAGATTGGATATCCAGAAAACCTACCAAAGATGATATTGATATTGACAATATTGATGAGTGTGAAGCAATTGTTAAAGGTATTTTCACTTAAACTCACATTTTCCCCTCATATATATATTTGCATCATTTTAATATGTTATTTCTTAATTTTATTTTGGTAGAGCAAGATGTTGAACCATCGAAAACGGCCCCTTCTACCTCTACCAAAGCAGCCTCTTAAATTTTGGGTACGTATATACAAACACAATTACTGATTCATGATATATTTACTGAGGTAATTAACTAATTTGTGATAGTTTGATGGTAATGATAATTTTGGGAGATAAGGTTGACTAAAATGTTGTATGTGGATAATGAGATAAATGACATATTTTGTTTCTTGTTGTTGACCTGTTGTGTCTTGTGTGTACGTGTGACAGAGCATCACAATTTTGGTGTGACTGTGAAGAAGAATAAGGACCCCTCTTTCAATTCAGGATGCTTCTGATCGGTTACACCCATGTTTTTTGGCGTGAAGAAGAATGAATTTGCTTTTTGCTGTTCCTATGCTAGTGGAGCCTGTGGAGGTCGGAGGAGTTGCTGTCCATGACATGTTCAACTTTGACTCAAGCCATTCCTTTTTTTTTAATAAAACTCAAGTCATTTCATTCACAAGGGACAATAATTTATTTCATTATGATCTTTGAAGTTTGAATAGTTTCTTACTTCATATTTTGTTTCAGATTTTAATGCTTTGAATTATGCTTATACAATGATATAATGCTATAATTATTTGCTGAAGTTATTTTTCAGAATACTATTAAAGTGTGTAGGCTGTAGTGTTATTTGAACGGGTATATGGGTACCCATCCGTTTGTACCCGTATCCGTTTATGTCCGTTTTAAACGGGGCAGAACGGGCATGTGCACGGGTACGGGTAAACCCGCACCGTTGTAAATTTATTTGGGCGGATCCGGGCATGGCCACGGGCCAACCCGTACCCCGTTTTCTCACCCCTGCACACAAGCATGTTGATGCCTAAACCGTACACAGAACTTCGTTCAAATTTAAGGTAGCAAGTGCCGTGGTCACTATACCATTGATAAAAGCTTAATGACTACATAAAAGTCTTTTAGAGTGGCGTGGTCACTACTCACTACCACCAATAAAAGCTCAATGACTTAAGATCTTAAATTAGATATTTTAGCATTTCACTTTTTTGAAAAAATGTGTTCAACCTAGCGAGTTGATGTGAATGGTAAGTACTCTTATCTTATTTGATACGTGGGGTAGGGATACCCTTAGAAAAAAAAAGGTAACATCCATGTTTGAAGTATTATCAAATACTAAGGGTAGACAGATTTTTTACGGAGAAATTGAATATTGATTTATAATTTAGGGTGAAGGTGCAAAAATGATATTAAACTTTACCCAAAATTGCATTTCTAATACTAAAGTTTCGCACGGAGCAAAAATAGTACCCAACTTGGGGTCAGTGTGCAAATATAGTATTTTCACTTTAGGGAAATAAAATTTAAATATGAAAAGACTCTTATGCCCCGCATTATATGAAAATTTAATGAGGGAGGAATAGGGGCATAAAAGTCTTTTCATATCTAAATTTTATTTCACTCAAGTGAAAATACTATATTTGCACCTGAACATCAAGTTGAGTACTCTTTTTGCACCTCGCGAAACTTTAGTATTAGAAATGCAATTTTAGGTAAAGTTTAGTATCATTTTTGCACATTCGCCCTATAATTTATAACGTTGTATTGTTGTGATTCCATCAGACCTAATCCCATAGTAGCGTTTTGGTCTGTTTTGCTAGTAGGACGCAAATGTGGGCGTGGTCTAGCCCAAGCAAAAAGGCCTGCAGAAAGCCCATAAAGCAGAATCATCACCATCCTCTCGATCGTTCTCATGTTGGTACGGATGGTTGCATGTCATACGATATATTTTTGGTCCTGTTGTAAATAATATAAAAACTAATATGTGAGTATGTATAAAAAAAAAAAACTAATATGTGAGTAAGGCGAATAGATATAAACTATAAAACCTTTAATATAATCAAGTAAAGTAAATAGATCATATATTTAGGAATAGCTTTGTGTTGTAGTAGTATCGCCCCCTCCTATTTTAAGTATAAAAATTAAATTAAATTGACTTTTTTAAAGAGGTTAATAACACAAAATGAGCCACTTTTGAATTTATAATTATCCTTTTTTTCTCAAAGAAAGATTATATTTACTAAAAAAAAAGTAGTTTAATTGTATATAACATATAATTAAGTGGTATATTTATTTTTTTTTAAATGTAACAGAAATAATTAACTTGATTTTGTTGAAAATTAAAAAATATCTCGATTTTATATTTATAAGTGGGAGAGTAGGGTTTCCTGTAATTTCCTTCCAGTTTTGGTGATTGTCTCCACAGCGTTGAATTTGTCGTTTGGTTGGTTTGCTTCGTTTCTCTGCGTTTCGCGATACTTGAATAAGTATTCATTAAACACAACTTAGACGCTCTTTCGATTCCCTCCATATTAAATCCGATCTTAATTAAACCCCTGCTCGTCATTCTCTAAATGAATTTGAGAGCAGTGAGTAGGTAGAACGAAGAGGAGGGAAGACGTACGGTTCATTTTTTATTTTGATATATATATCTATCTATCATATGGCTCGCTGCCAAATATACAAATGCTCGATGGTCACCTATAAAATAGCCGAATATATGCGAATACATATTAGTTCATATAATCAGCAGGAAATTTGAGCTGTCACGTTATCAGTTTATTTAACCAGCTGAAAAAGAACACTAGCTCGGGGGTTTATTAGTATAACATAAAATTTCATAACAACAACAGAACTTATAACCTAGCTAGGTGTTCATGCATACATGAGAGTTAAACCAGCTAGTTTATTTGATCAACACTGTCTTGGCGCGCCATTTAGAAGCCTGATTTTAGCCAGTGATGATTGGACATCGATCTCATCGTGGCCCTTAGCTTCCAAGGATTGTTTATAGGTCATTCCAAGATATGCCTGCGGGTGATCCTTATCCACAAATTCCACCGCCGGTGCTACAAATTTGTCCAGCGATGGCCCATGCAGCGTCACCGCCGTCATCCTCTGCACCTCATTGTTACCAACAATGACTCTATGCACGTGACTCTTGTACTTCCCATTGGTTAATATCTAGACATATTCAAGTTATTTAAGAGATGTATAAAAATATAAGAATAAGCAAAAATGTGCAAGGCTCTACTATACATAAAATTTGAATGGATTTCTTTTTAAAAGAACCTATATATATTTGTTATTAAATCGTTTAATGACATTTTTCCTTTTTGTCTATCATTATTTTATTTCTTGACATTCTCTTTTCTACATATTTATAATATTCACTAATAAGAACACTAAGGGCCTGTTTGGATTTAGCTTCTGGGGAATATCTTTTGTGAAAATAGCTTTCTGAAAATAGTTTTTAGTATAATAGTTTTTCTATAAAATAGATTTTGATAAAATGAGAGTATTTGGATTAAGTGTTAGTAGAATAGTTTTTTGAATGCCAAATTACCAAAAAGTACAATTTTGTTAGCTAGCTTGAAGAAAGAAGAGGAAAGAGAAGGGTAATTTTGGGTGCGAAGAGTAATGACTCTTGGGTAATAGTTTTTGGGTGTGAAAAGTAAAAAAAAAATAGCTTTTAGATTTTGGCTTGAAAATGAGGTTTGGAATGCAAAATAGTTTTTCCAATTTTTTGGAGTGTTTGGGAGGAATTGTTTCAAAACTTGGTTTGGTTGTAGAAAAATTGTTTTTGGGGCTATCCAAACAGGCTCTAAATTAGCTACGGAATCCGTTAGAATATTGGTCATTGCTAAAAAATTAGTCACCTCTCGTTTAGTCATGGAATGTTGTCTTCACGAACGGAATTCTGTGACTATATACTGTAGTTAATTAGTTTTGTAATGATTATTATTAGAGTTTTCATTCCTATACACTCTAACCTAAACAAGAACAAACGGAAAATATTAAAAATATTAACTGATGATCAAACATATTTATAAATTTTCAACAACTTTTTTAATTCGTGATTTTTCCTTTGAAACTCTTTTATATGGAAATTGATTGAGTATCGATCAAAGTACCTCAAGATGGTCGCCAAGTTGAATGAGGATGGCATGATGGGGTATACAAACATTGATCCATTTTCCACCGTGAGAAAGTATCTGGAGACCTCCATTCACATCTTGTGTAAGGGTTATGATGAAGCCCGGATCTGTATGATCACTGAGACCGACATGACCTTTGGAGACATGATTAGGTGGATATAGATTCATGGCCGATACATCGAATCCTGATTCAAGCTTAAATGCTTTCTCTATGTAATTCTCTTCAAATCCTAAGGTCTTGGACATTGCTTTTGCTAATCCCACTACTATATTCCTCATCTCCTTGTGGTATTCTTTCAGAACCTCACTTCAGTTTTCCCATTCACAAACAGATATATACATACATATCCATCAGTTATAATATGTGATTAGATAAGGATATTATGGGAGATTATAACTGAATATACGTAAGTACCTGAAGCCAAATGGATTGGAAGGAGAATGACACTGAGGATGCGTCATCACTTTTAGATATTCCCTGTTATCTCCATGGGAGTTTGAGGAGTTCATGTCCCATCTGATTCGCTCCATTGGATCCTTTTTCTTATACAACTTCCTCTCATTTAAATTCATTGGATCAAAGAATCCAGACATTCCTTTGAAAAGATTGTCCATCACTTTGTCAGGAATGCCATGATTCACCAGCTGCATGCATGCAAGCGAATAATCAAAATTATCTAATATAGATTGATTAAGTTGAACTGTAGGTGACTAAAATTTAGGGCGAAAAAATATTATAATTGGTCACATACATAGAAGAAGCCAAAGTTGTAGGACGCTTGTCCTAGATGTTGTAGGGCCTTAGATTGTTGAAGAGGGTCATCGGAGAATAGCAGTGAATAATCAACAGTAGGAATGTCATCGTCGAAAGCAAAATAAGAATTATTAGTGGCAGAGGAAGAGTGATTTGATTTATAGGCGGTAGATTTAGAGTTGCAGAAGTAGTGTTCAGCAGACAGGGAAGTTACATTAGCCATGGCAAAGGATGCAAGTGAAAGATGCGTAAGCGTAGACAATAATGAAAAAGATCTTTACATGAAGAATTATAAATTAGTGGCAGGTCATTCCGCCTATATATATAAGGTAAGCTAAGCATTCAGAAGGCAGCCAAAATCAATGTAAAGCACGTACTCATTAATTATTAAAGGGAGTTGCTATATATGTTGTCTACGTAACTCAAACATATATCTTGACTCCTGAAATGCAAATAACGTGGTTTCCATGGCAACGTACAGTGGCGCGAAAAATCAAGGACCACAGCTTTTTTTCTTTTTTATAAAATCAAGCGAGATGGATCGGAACTCTACGTGATTTGAAGAAGGAATAATTATAATGGTGAAGATGGTTGTTGTATTGTAGTTAATTTATTTTACTGAATAAAAAATATGGACCATTGATTGAAAGGTATTAGTAATTTAATGTGTGGACCTAAAAGAAGAAATAGTGGAGGGTGGAGGATGTGAGTGAAGTAGACATGATGGGAGTAACCTTGGTGAAATATATTTTATCTATAAGATAGAATTAATTTATAATATAGATAGATTGTGATAATATCAAGACCAATTATTATACTCCTTTGTCCTAAATATATACAATGACCTATTAAGGATTGGTTTTGGTCTTAAATACATGAACTAATTCTAATTTTAATTTTGTAAACTTCTTTCCAATATTATCGCATTATCAGTGTTATTCAACAATAATTAAAAAAAAGATGCACAGAGAATTAGGGAAGATGAAAAGGGTGTCTCAATTAAACATAAAATAATTAATTAAATTCTTGATTAAATATGATAGTTATTTAGAAGTTGATGGAACGAGTTTATTATTCATGCCTAATTTATTTTACTAAACCATACTTGATATGCACTTAACTGGCAGTCCTCAAATCCTTTGAATTTTAAAAATAAATTTAATTTTAACGATGAGGAATTTATCAGCTGTTTTCTTTACGAACTAGATTTACAATTCATCATGATTTATAATTACAATAACTGTCCCAATCATGTTAAAATAGTAAGCAGCACGCTAAGTGATTTTTTTTGGGGACATTACTCAGTATTTGTGGACATTTTCAACTTATTCTTTTACAATCTAAAAATGTTTTTTTGGGGCTAAACTCTAAGAATCTTTGAGAGAGAACATGTATATGATATTTGATATTTTCTCGGTGCTAAGGAGTCAAAATGAAGTGATACGTAGGTGCATACAATTTTGAGAAAATCACAACCTTATCACTCATAAGGAAAATAATTGTAATAAAATCCTAAACAATTGTTAAATTATATTGATATTGAATTTTCAAATGACTTGAGCTATATTGAATGACTTGTCAAGTTGTCATGACTAACATAACCATTTTAGTTGTCAACGCAGCTCTTTGAGAAATTTGTTATTATTATTTACAATTCAATGAGTTACTAAGTATACATTAAAAGCTTTTAAGTTGTTAATGACGAGTCATTTAATACTAAATATACATATATATTTCTATTGAAACTTCAATATATAACTTTAATTTAATGATTGTTTGCAATTTAGTGTTGTTTAAAATACCTTAAAGCACCGTAACCTATGTGATATCTCCCTTACTACTTTGCCTTATTAGATAACTCGTGACATCATCACCTCTCACCGAAATGTGTAGAAAAACATTTCGTTCATTATTCATGAGGTCATTACTTGGCGACAAGCCGACAACTAGTAGGAGGTGGTCGATCCAATAATGAATTTAATGCAAGATGCCGCCAAATGGATGCTGCCAAATGCGTCAATATCTTATTTTAAGTAACATCGCCCCTCGCCAATAGCACAAGATGCTCCCGAATGCTATATTAACACGAGAAAATTATCTTCCTTTTGAGAGAACCAAACAAAAGAGATCGAAGGGTAAAGGGATAAAAATTGATAACAACTTTTTATCCAATGTACATTTAGTATATACTACTTTTTATTAAGTAGAATAATTACCCATAATTAACTTCACATGTTAAGGTAAAAATTATAGCTCCATTTTATGAAGTCACTATAATGCAAAAGGACAACGTGCGATGCATTGGAGAAAAATAATGAATAGTTTTCTTAATTAACACTACCCGAAACAAAATAGAGAAAAACATTTTATTGTTGTCGTTAAAGTCGTGGACTTCCATCGTTTTGAAGCTGACCTATCTTTCTATTTTTTGGCCCACGAGCCTGACCTGTTAACCCAAAAATTCTTACCCTCAATTCATCTGGGCTCTTCTAATGACCCAAAAAGCCTCATTTTTATTCCACGGAACTTGCAGAAAAAAAATATACAATTGTAGTTATAAATAGTGTCATACCACTCCCCCTTTTCTAAACATCTTTTCTAAACATGGAACATATTTAACTACTTTGATTCGATTAAAATTGTTATTTATTTTTATTTAATATACAATATATTATTT
This sequence comes from Mimosa pudica, assembly GCA_029929735.1. Taxonomy (NCBI): domain Eukaryota; kingdom Viridiplantae; phylum Streptophyta; class Magnoliopsida; order Fabales; family Fabaceae; genus Mimosa; species Mimosa pudica. The sequence goes on along the minus strand of JAKELP010000004.1, from coordinate 19,557,063 downwards.
ATTTTAGTTGGTATGCTGATCCAACCATCTCCTCTTATTTATCTGATCCCTATATCTCTTATTTGATTTTTTTGGGGCAAAATCTCTAAGAGTTTGGCCCTTCACTATCCGATCTAACTACCTTTTCTACCATTGTTGAAGCTCAACTGAGCACACGGAAAGAACGCACACACAGAAGTGAGGAGAGGTTTTCACCCAAAAAAAAAAAAAGAAGTGAGGAGAGGTGAGGTGAGGTGAGGGGAATAATATATTTTTATTCCTCCTAGTTTACATACCACGCATAAGAAATAGCTTCCCACCAATTTTGTTTGGAAATCTATTTCATGTCTTTATAGGAAAGTACGTGGGCACAGGAAAAGGAAAATTTATAAATTTTGTGCACCAAATGTGCTCCTGCTGATAATTATCATTGGAAGAATATCAATAGTGACGCTATCCAACGAAATTAACAAAACTAGAATCAAGTCTTCAAATTGGACCCATTACTAAAACACATAAGACTCGCCCATACACTTTCCAATTATGTGAACATCAGCCATTGGTCCTGCAACAGCGAGGCCGGTATTCAAGAACTCATCGATATTATTTTCTTAACATTGTAAAAGTAAAGACGCGTTTTCTGCTTTGCAATTTTTTTCCGTTCATACAAAAAGCAAAAGTCAAAATGAGCAACCTAACAGGTCAAACGTCAAACACATTTCCCCATTATCTTTCGTCCTGTTAGGCCTGTCTTCAACTCTTTCCCGCTACATGTGATGTTAACACATTTCCCAATTCCCATGTTAATTGATGATGGTTTTATCTCATCTCATTTTACTAATAATTATAATTACTCCCTCTGTCATAATATAAGTGACTTGATGTGGTGAGACATGGTTTGTCCCATAATATATATACTATGTGAGTAATAATTTTAGTATTTATTATATTTTTTCCACTTTTATCCTATCTTCACAATACTCTCTTTTATCTTCCTCGCACACTCTCTTTCTCATTTTGCTTATCTAATCACCATCACATGTATCCTCTTTATAAATAGGGGAAAGTTTGGCAAAAAATTATGTTCCTCATATCATATATTGATTGCTTTCAACAACCTTTAATAGTTTTCTTAAATATATTGATTTGGTAAACATTACTTCTCTTCTATGGTTCTATTTATAGGGCAAAAAGAGAAGGTTTACCCTTCGTTCATGCTAACTTTGTTTGCATGTAGTATAGTAGATACTAAATATGGATGTAATAGAAAATTTGTTGTATTTTAGTGTAAAATTAACGAGTTTTCATGCTCTCCTTAGTCTGTATAAAACATGTTACAATTGACTTATACATAGGGTGGGAGGAATAGCTTATATTGTGAGAGAGAGGGAATATTCTTTTTATTTATATTTTATTTTCTACTCATTTCTTTCATTATTACTTTTTGTCTGGAGTTTCTTTCCTTATTAATTTATGTATTTATCATTTATCTCACGAATATACCCATTATAAATAAGGCAAATTGGCGAAAGAAAATTGTGTTAGATATATTTATCCATCACAGCTAATTCCTTAACCTTTTTGATTTTGCCTATCCCTTATTTATATATGTGCGTGTGAAGGAGTAATAGATTCTATGTAGTACTCCCTCCGGTCCCTAATGTAAGAGCTAGCCTTCAAAAAAACGCTTCTTAAGAAAACATTTGAATGTTAGTTGAGTGTCTGGAGTTAATGCTTCTTTTCCAAAATTGCCCATATTTATTATGGTACTTTTAAGAAAGAGAAATATATAAGCATTAATAAATATGAAAGAGAGTTAGGAGTAAAGTAGGAAAAAATGCATTAAATGAGGAGAGAATATGGGGTGAGCTCTTACATTAGGGACTAAAACCATTCAAATTTTGGGCTCTTACATTAGGGACCGGAGGGAGTATAAGATAAAAAAGCTAAACTGTTACAATAAATACTCTCCATAACAATCAAATAAAACAGAGAGGGTAGCAATACAGGAACAGGAACGTGGTTCGTTCAGCCTCACTATATCACACGATTTTAAACAAATGAACTAAGACATTTAATATAAAAAGTAAAAACAGATAGATTGTTACCTCTCGTCTTTTAAAATAAAAATCTGGTTTTGAATAAAATATTTATTTCATTTTATACCGGAACTCTTTCTCAAGTAATTTTGTCATAAATTTTTCACGTAATAATATTTTTGTTGGTCGAGATTTCACGTAATAATATGACTATAATATATGATGCATTTAAAAAATAAAGGATAAAAATACAAAAATGGTAACAAACTACTACCTCCGGTCCCTAATGTAAGAGCTAGCCGCCAAAAAAATGCTTCTTAAGAAAACATGTGAATGTTAGTTGGATGTCTGGAGTTAATGCTTCTTTTCCAAAATTGCCCATATTTATTATGGTACTTTTAAGAGAGAGAAATACATAACATTAATAAATATGAAAGAGAATTAGGGGTAAAGTAGGAAAAAATGCATTAAATGAGGAGAGAATGTGGGATGAGCTCTTACATTAGGGACCAAAACCATTCAAATTTTGGGCTCTTACATTAGGGACCGGAGGAAGTATTATGCTAGGAGCACTCAGAGAAAAAACTGTTTTTGGTCTCAATTCTAATAATGAAGAATAAATGTTGTTTCAATTTAGGTAACACCATTAAGTTTGACTGACGTTGACGTTAAAAGTTGACGTGACCGAGAAAATAAATTTTTTTGCTGACGTGGCGTGTTCATGTGACAATAATTTTTCTTCATAATTTTTTTTTTGGTAAATTACCGTCCGGTTTAATTCGGATCGAGGGGTAGGGTGTTGCCCACATAGGCAAGGTTGTCCCCTCTCCCAATGAGAGCGCTTCCCGGGATTCGAACACGCGTTCTCCTCCTTGCGGGGGTTGTAGCCCACTTACCAGCTCAACCAACTACCCATTGGTTCTTCAGAATTTTTTTAATTTAAATAATGTTGGTCTCATACATTCTGAAAAATTATTGCCACATAAGCGTGTCACGTTAGCAAAAAAAAATTTAGTTTTCCGTCACGTCAGCTTTTAATGGTCAACGTCAGTCAAACTTAATGGCGTTATCTAAATTGAAACAAAATTTATTCTTCATTATCAGAATTGAGATCAAAAACAATTTTTTTCCTAATCCTAGCGTAATACTACCTCCGGTCCTAAATATAGGACCTAATTGACTTTTTTTTGGAGAAATTAAGGTTGCGAAATAGTTTATTAAATGATGACATATTTGATTTATTTTTAGATTATCCATTAGTTTATAGGTAAAATAAACTAGTTTAAGGGAAAAAAAATTAGGTAAATCAATTTATGATTAATCTATTTTACTTTTTGAAGAGATTTTTAGAAAAAATCAATTAAATTTTTAAGACATGAGGGAATAGTTCGTTACCATTTTTATATCTTTACCCAAAAAAATATTGTATAGAGAGTTGAATTTGCGAGAGAAAATAGGGGAAAGAGAAGTCAATAGTATGAAAAGCAAAAAGTGAGAAAGAAAAGGCCAAGCGGCTCCGCCTATTTTCTAATTTCTTTTCTAGTATCTCTCGTCGACATCTCTCTCTCTCTCTCTCGTCATTTTAATTCTTCTTATTCTTATTCCTATTTTACGCAACTCAGGTATTTTAACTTCTCTCTTTTCTCACTACCACACCGCTTTCAGTTTAGGTGTTAGGTTATTTCCTCAAATTTCACGCTTTCCCTCTATTCAATTCATCACTTTTCTTAATGTTAATCCGATTTTCTAATTCTTTCTCATTCTTACTGTTTTTCCTCAATTTCGGTCGCCCTTGACGATTAAGCCCTTCCTTTGTTTCAATTTCTGTGTTGACCCATTTTTAGCTGCTTTTTTTTTCATATATGACGGATCTTGTTTGCCTGGGATTAACACTCATAGCTGATTTTTGCCTTAATCACTTTGATCTAACAAAAATATTAAGTTTTTAGTTTCTGTTTATCCTTTTTGTTGTGTATGATATTAATATTAGTTCAATTTTGTGGACTGATTGCATTTATATTGATTTGGGCTTTAATTTGCAGAGACATCATTAGGCATGGCTAATAATGCAGCGGCCTGTGCAGAGAGGGCAACCAGTGACATGCTGATTGGCCCAGACTGGGCTATCAACATAGAGTTGTGTGATATAATTAATATGGACCCTAGGTATTTTCCTGCTTCACCTTATAAAATATCATAAATGGCTAAATTATGTTCATTTTTGACAGCTCCTTTAGACACAACTATTGTATTTAGAAGTTGAGATGTGGATTGTAGATTTGTTTCCTGAATCCTGTGACTTAGAAGATCATTGTTTTGTACTTTCATTGTGTTGTACTACCTCGGTTCCCTGATTTGATTAGATTAAGGATGTTGGTTAAGCTAGTTATTGACATACTGCCTCCGGTCCTAAATATAGGACCTACTTGACTTTTTTCTGGAGAGATTAAGGTTGCGAAATAGGTTATTAAATGATGACATATTTGATATATTTTTAGATCATCCATTAGTTTATAGGTAAAATAAACTAGTTTAAGGGAAAAAATTAGCTAAATCAATTTATAATTAATTTATTTTGCCTTTTTAAGAATTTTCTAGAAAATTCAATTAGGTCTTATATTTAGGACCGGAGGGAGTATGATATTACCGATTTATTGTAACTATATGTTTTTATCCTCACCCTCTCCGTCTTGCTTGTTATGATAGATAAGCATTGATGGGGTTAATTTGGGAAAAAGTTGAGGAAGTTAGAAAAATGATTTTATATTTAGGAACAAATTGAAATTCGAAAGTGATCTTATATTTAGGAATGGGGGGAGTATATATTAAAACCTTTTGGGATCATTCTACTAAGTTTTTGGGATGCATATAGGAAAAAGGTTTTTGGTATACGCTTACCTGGAAGTTGGGTAAGACATTTACTTAGCTTGCTTAAGAAACTTCTGTGGTATCTTTATTAATTTAGAAGATTAATGTTTCCCATAAACTCTTGCACAGCAAGTGGGAACCTATATGTTTGTCATTCACCTCGTATTCCAGCTTTCTTTTCAAATTGTTTACTGTGTCAAATAGGTTGAATTAATCTGTGGATTTGTTGTGATTGTTAAGGTTGCTTGCTTTGTTTCCTGTTTTGAGAGCACTATGAGTTTTTGAATATGGATTTGCAGGCAAGCGAAGGATGCATTGAAGATTCTCAAGAAGCGTTTGGGCAGTAAAAATCCCAAAATACAACTTCTGGCTCTTTTTGTTAGTATTTCTATTTCTATTCTTCTCTAATCTCTGTATATTTATCTGGTAATTTCCAATCGATTCATGTAGTGATGAGAAGTGGTTACCTTACATAGATGTTTTATGTTGGAATGTTTGGTGTAGGCATTGGAGACTCTCAGCAAAAACTGTGGTGAAAATTTGTTTCAGCAGATAATTGAGCGGGATATCGTACAGGAAATGGTGAAGATAGTAAAGAAGAAGGTATCTACTGACTTCTGATTGTTCAGTTCTGTCTCTCCTTCCCCTTTATATGGAAGACTTATATTGTGTTTTGTTCTTTCGATCTAAATGTGCAGCCCGACTTAAATGTCAGGGAAAAGATACTGATTTTGATTGATATGTGGCAAGAAGCTTTCGGCGGTCCAAGCGGAAGGTTTCCCCAGTTCTATGCAGCATATAATGAATTAAGGGTGATTGCTCTGTTATATCTCTATCTCTCTGTGCATTTATCAATATTTTGCAAGGAAAATTTCTATGGATGATGAAATTTGGATGCTAGATTTGTGACTAGAGATCATCAAGAAGTTACCTTGTCATGTAGGGATTAATTTTGGTTTACTGCAGGGTCAACTACTTCTATTCTCATACACTCACACATATGCTTCTAAATTCTATAGATAGTTTACAGTTTTGGTCTGTTTGCTTATAATGTATAAACTTATCATAAAAGATATCGATAAAAATGGCGCTGCTATATGGATAAGAACTGACACGTGGATATTTTGTTTCTGTAATCTATTGTTCTTAATACTAAACAGTCTGCCGGAGTTGAATTTCCTCCACGGGAAGAGAATAGAGCACCACTGTTCACTCCTCCTCAAACCCAGCCAATTAATTTTCCTACTACAGAGTATGATGATGCTGCAATCCAAGCTTCACTTCAGTCGGATGCTTCTGACCTTAGGTGTCTTTTAAATTTGCTTTTAATTCCTAAAGTTCTGATTCTGTTTTCTGTTAATATGGCTTGCTGCAGTTCCTTATTTTCACATTTTACATTTTATAAGATAAATAACATACTAGGTAAGAACTATGTTCCAGGATGAAACTTCCTATATGATCAATGCAGTTTGGGATATTCTAGCATGTAGATTCACCATTGTTAAGCAGCATGTGATTGTCAATGGATATTTTATCTAGTGGATCTTTTTATATTGCTATTTCTAATATTTTTTGTTCCTTTTTGTCTGTCTCTTTCTGGTAATTATTTTCCTTTTATAACACTATTTTTGTGGCTGTAGTATGTCATGCCAACTAATCTTTTTTGTAATATACTTAGCCTGTTAGAGATTCAAAATGCTCAAGGACTAGCTGATGTATTGATGGAAATGCTTAGTGCTCTGGATCCGAAAAATCCTGAGGTGATACTGATTTTCTTCTTGTTATCAGTTATCACTATAATATTGTTTGTTATGATAACATGTATATTGTGCAGCTCAAATCAGTCTTGAAATGTTGACATTTCTTTGGTATGTAATATTCTTGGTAAAATATCTCAGGCTTTTTTTTTTTTGATCAAAATATCTCAGGCTTTGAAGGAAGAAGTAATTGTGGACCTTGTTGATCAATGTCGTTCTTACCAAACACGGGTTATGCAACTTGTGAACAATACTGCGTAAGAATATAATCTTAGTGGATGGTTATTTTTACTCTTTATGCAGCAATATAGTAATCAGACTGATGATTGCTTAACTTTCAGGGATGAGCAACTTTTGAATCAGGGATTGGCTCTGAATGACAGCCTACAACGTGTACTTAGCCGACATGATGATATCCAGAAAGGAGCTATTAAGCCAGGCAGAACTGCAGGAGGAACAGAGACCTCTGTTCTTCCACTCGTCAATGTGAGCCACGAGGATGATGAGGCAGAAGATGACTTTGGTCAGTTAGCTCATAGGTGAGTCCAAAAGATTTTTATTTTTACTAGTGAAAGTTCTTTGGGTGTTTCTTATCTTGTCATCTAGTCAAGACATGACTTGGAGATACATGTATAACTTTGATTACTTGAAAAATATTCATTTGATATTTAAATTTGTCTGTTTATCCTGTTCCTCGTCTCTTTCTCTTGTCCTGGTTAGTGTATTCATTCCCATGGGCGCCTAGTTAATGCCTAAACATCATAATTGCAGGTCAAGAGATGCTCAGGCACTGGGTCGTAAACCAGCCTATGACAAGGCAGAAAGTGTCAGAGTAAATCAAA